>JARVJO010000002.1:20072707-20095743 GCA_031762555.1 Cynodonichthys magdalenae | reverse complement strand
TAAACATGGTAGGAGGGACCACACCAAAACGTCCATCAGACCGCCATCAAAAACATGTAATCCATGCTGGATCACACACACTCAGCACCTGCTGCTCACTCACACCTGCACGCTGATATCTGCTCCAGGCACCTCCGGCTCCTCCCCTTACAGAACCTTAAAAGGAAGAGTTAATTAGGCACCAGACAAAAGCAATCATAGAGGCCATCACACACTTAAATTGCTACAAATCAATCAGATTTACAGATATTGAGCTGAAGTTTGATGTGGTAGTAGCTGAGGCTCATTCACAACATGTACTCTGAGTGTGAGGTTGAGACATTTACTGGGCTCTGTAACTTAAACTCTAGTTTGTAATGATTCCTGTTCATTCTCATGAATGGTTGGTAGCCAAAGGAGCTAAAGTCTGTCTGATGTTCTGCTAAGAGCAGGTATCACCTTCGTCCTGAAGAGGAAGTTTTCAGCCTCTCAGTTCTGGGACGACTGCAGGAAGTACGACGTGACGGTGATGCAGTACATCGGCGAGACGATGCGTTACCTCTGCAACACTCCCAGGGTAAATAATCAGTATGCAACCTGCTGAGGTTCGAGCACAGCTTTTATTAAAACCTGTTTTCTTGCAGAAAATAAATGAGAAGAATCACAAAGTGAGAATCGCCATCGGCAACGGGGTCCGGACGGACGTCTGGACCGAGTTTCTGAATCGGTTCGGGGACATCAAAGTCAGGGAGCTGTACGCCGCCACCGAGGGAAACATCGGCTTCATCAACTACACGTCCAAGATCGGAGCAGTGGGGCGGGTGAACTTTGTCCACAGGGTGAGAACAAGATGCTAATGCTGCTGAAGATGGTATTTTAAATTTAAATTCAAAATGTGTTCAATGAAAATAATATGGATGCTACCTGTGGTCCGGCAGTTTGTTATTAGACAACAGAGAATCTGATCAGATTCTCTTACAGTTATTTGTTTTTCTTTGTGCCCGTCAGTTCTTCTTCCCCTTCATGCTGATCAAGTTTGACACCGAGAAGGAGGAGCCTGTCAGAAACTCAGAGGGTCTGTGCATCGAAGCAGCCACAGGTGAGTCCAGACACCTCTGCCTCACCTGAACACAGCTGAGTTTGACCGTCAGCTGCTGGTGTTTGTCACAGTTGAAGTTGTTTAGTGTTAGTGAATCCCTCACTCTCCTTTGTGTTGGTCAGGCGAAACAGGACTTTTAGTTGGAAAGATAACTTGGAGGAGTCCGTTTGTTGGGTACGCTGGCAACGAGCTGCAAACGGAGAAGAAGCGCCTCAGAGACGTCGTGGAGAAAGGCGACCTGTACTTCAACACCGGCGACCTGCTGCGGTTCGACCACGACAACTTTGTGTATTTTCAGGATCGAGTGGGTGACACGTTCAGGTGAGATGTGACTCGTTTAGAGTCAGGGGTGGGCGGAGCCAACCCAGATTTCAGTATCAGGACATAACATCAATAAACTGGTCTTTATCAGGTTCTAAACTGACTTTAATAAAACCTTTTATTAAATAGAAGCACATCCATTAAAGACAGAGTGTTTCTGCAGTTTGCTGCTCTGGAGCAGACAGGTGTGTGTTGGCACCATGCCAAGGTGGAAAGACCTCAGCAATGACCTGAGAGAAGCAATTATTGTTGTCAATCATTCTTCAACAAAGATCTTCAACCCTGTTCCTGCATGTTTTAGCTGTTTCCCTGCTTCAACACACCTGATTCAGATCATTAAATTACATATTCAGAATGTCATCAGGTTTAGCAGAAGCCTGTCAATCACTCATTCATTTCAGTCAGGTGTGTTGAAGCAGGAAAACATCTAGAACATGCAGCACAGTGGGTCAGGAGGAACACAGCTGAAGATCAATTATTGACATGGAAAATATTTAGAACCTCTGACCATCTTCCCTGCAATGGAGTTCCCAGTAAATTCACCAGACCGTGCAAGGCTGAGAGAAATAGTTTCTGTTTCAGACTCTACAGGCCTCAGTCAGCAGGCTAGAGGTCAAAGGTCACGACTGGACAATTAAAAGACTGAACAAGCACGGCTTACGTTTGTAACTTTGCATCTGAATAATCTGACTTTTCTCTCTTCTCGTGTGTTTTTAATCCACAAATCAGGAAATAAGGTTTTGTCCTCATAAGTGAAACCTTCAAACTGAAGGATGGATTTTCCTTTTTTTGTTTTAGATTAAACCAATCATGTTTTTATTTTGATCGTTGGTTTTTTCCAGATGGAAAGGGGAGAACGTGGCAACGTCAGAGGTAGCGGACGTCCTCACCACGGCTCGCTGCATCTTAGAAGCAAACGTTTACGGCGTTAAAGTAGAAGGTAGAGAAAACGAACCGCTGGTGTAAATGTTAAACAGACCTCTCGGCCTGGAGGAGGACTAAATCCTCATGTGGTCTGTGTGGGTGCTGGATCTCTGTGATCAGGTCACGAGGGGCGGATCGGGATGGCAGCCGTCACGTTACGAGAAGGAGAAGACCTGGACCGAGCAGACGTCTATAAGCAGGTCGTCAACTACCTCCCAACATACGCAAGACCAAGATTTATACGAATCCAGGTAAAAATTGTCTAATTACTTATTTTTTTTGGTGCCTCGAACACAGCTGAGAGCAACACAGTCAAATATTAAGGTGTTTTTGCTGCAGCAGCGCTGATTTTAATGAGCTAAAAGAAAAGCAGCTTCACCTTTACTCCTAATCCCAGGAACACTTAGGGGGAGGGGAGCGGGGGTCTGTCTCAGCTGAAGGCAACATAAATCAGACATATTTAGGCCCAGGACCCTGCAGCGGGCGGGTTTTCAAACCTCTCCTTCGACACGTGGGAGGCAGGAGCAGTGATTTAAGGAGCGCTGTAATCTGTTCCACCTTTCTGAAATCAACGAGACGGCAGCCGTCCCCTCGGTTTGATAAATGTCGCCGGGGTGGGCCGGGAGCGCAGACGCTGCTCAGCTGAAAGGGTCCCGCAGATAAAATAAAGACTCAAACGTGTCGAACCTGACAGGAACAGGTTGGATGAGGAGGATGGAGGTTTAGACAGAAACAAACAGGACGGTGTTTGAGACGGCGTGTAGACGGGACGTTAGTTCGTTGTACAAAAAAGTAGATCTTTATTTGTTTAAGCTGCTGATCTTTTTTCTTTTTTTTTGTTAATTTTGGCGTGTCAGACACACAGACCAGTTTTACACTGAAATAAAGCCTCAATCTGCTTAAAAAGAATTTTAAACACTATTGTTTTTCCCTCTATGCGACCTGATCTAAAGTATAAAATGTGGAAACTTTAATAGAATATTGAGGCTTCAGATTTTTATTATTAATTTACTATTAATTCTCCTACATGGTTTAAATAGAAAAAAATAGTGGAAGCTCTGACATTCAGATGTAAAAGTGTTTTTATTTACTTATTTGGAGCAATTGTGAAATGTTTGATAATTGAATTAATTTACTTTTTAATCTCGTGCTAAAAATCTAATTTATAATCAGAAGCGTATAAAACTAAAACGATGGAAATGAAGAGTTTTCTCGGTGTTTGGTGATTTACTAGCCCTTGTTTTTTCGCAGCCCTGCCTGGAGATGACGGGAACGTTCAAGATGAAGAAAGTGAAGCTGGTGGAGGAGGGGTTCAACCCAGTGCTCATCCAGGACCCGCTTTACTTCCTGGACTCAGAGAAGACGACTTACGTCCCTCTGACTGACGAGATCTACAGAGCGATCATTTCAAAGGAACTCAAACTTTAACAGAAACAAAGAAACAATTGAAGACAAACAGCTTTGGACTCCTAACCATTTACTAATCTCAGGGACAGACTCTGACATCACATCTTCTTTAAAAAGACTTTTTTTTATTAACAACTATTTTGCACCTTTTTACAGTTTTGAAGCTCCCTAAAGTAGACAGTGCTTGTCTCATTTATTGTTGTCTTTTAGATCCTTCTTAATAAAAACGTGTCGTATCTGACTCTGAGGGTGGGAAACCTTTAACATGTGAGATTAACTGGATTTATTCTTATTTAATCTGGAAAGAAGAAAAAACATATTGTTACTCCAGAAACATGTCTTTAAATTTTTTTCCCCTAAAGGAGCAAATTAGTGGAAATTATTTTTGAAACCAAATATTTGTTGTTTGTGAAATAATTCAAACTGGTTATAAGAACTTAAAGATTTCAGAATTATGATGGAAGATCAGCAGAATGAATAGACGTCACCAAACCAGCTTAATTTTGTCAAAAACGTGAAGAAAAAGGTAGAAAATTCCTAATATTAAGACCATGGTTTCTAAAAATGTAGGTTTAAAATACATTTTTAAGCTAAATAAAACTAAGTAGCTGAACAAAAACTTCAAACCTGTTTTTCTCTCAGAGCTCCAGCAGCCCATAGACAACAAATTGGAAAATGATAAACTACATTATGAGGGAGAAATCCGATCATTACTCATGTTGAACCCACAGTGAAGCACGGTAGAAGCTGCATCATAATATGATGTAAAAATTAAGATCGACTCTGAGACTCAGGTGTGTCATCAAGCAACCAGAGGCTCAACCCAAACATCAGTTTATCTCAATCATTTTGCTTCAGTAAAAAGATATGAAGCTCTCACTTTTGTTCTTTACTCAGAGCAGGCAGACTGTTTGGTGTAAATTTAATTCAGAGTATAATGTTGTAGAATCTTTAAATGTTTTGTTGGTTTGCACAGTGTTTGTTGCGTATAACACACCAGTTTGATCCTGTATCTACCTCTGTTAATGAGTTCTTGGTACGAAACACTGAAAAAAGGTGAATCAGGTTCAGCTCGAAGGTGATTTTGGGGAAACGGGTCATTAAACTTTAAAGAAAATATTTGGGGAGACTTTAAGATCCAGACATTTAAAAATGATTAGTTTAAGAAAAACTGTAATGAAGGGATAACAACCACCTTTTTGTTTCCAGGAATCAAAAATCTAGAGATAAAAAAACTGTAATAACTTGCAAAACATATTTTCTCAGTGCTGAGTTATAATTTAAAGCAGAGGTCTTCAACCCTGCCTGTTTTAACCATGTCGCTGCTCTAACACCTGAATCAAATCATTTAATCACTTACTCAGAAGGTCATCAGGTTTAGCAGAAGCCTCATTTATTTCAATCAGGTGTGTTGAAGCAGGAAAACATCTAAAACATGCAGAAACAGGGTTGAAAACCTCTGATTTGGTCCGTATTTAAAGAAGAAAACTGGTCAGTTTTCTTTATAAAAAAGTAATTTACAGTAAAAAGCCCAGAATACTTGCTGTGTGAAAAATAATCCTCCTGATTGTTCAGCTGCTGCTGATTAAAATCTGTCTGTAAATGATAAACTTTAAAACACGATGCAGCTTCTCAAATCCAAAAATACTTTTGGGTGTGTCGTAATATAAAACACATGGAGACCTGCAAATAAAATAAAAAAAAAACAAAACACAATACGTAAATCCAATAAACTTTTACGTTATAAATGAATTTATTTAGTAATACAGTGGTATACTTAGAAATGTGTTGCAAAGAAAAAAACAAAACCGAACCAAAGTAAAACCAAATAAATAAAAAGAACGTCAGCCACACGGGAAAGTAAACTAGTGTTGGGTTTGAAGCCGTGTAATCATATCAAAAGAAAAATAGTACTGATGTGCCATAATAAATTGTCTATTAGTACAAAAATACATTTCAGGGCACACAATACAGCATCCAGTATCACAAATAAAGGAAGGGACCACTCGTCACAGCAGCCCCCCTCAAGTACGTCTTTTTAAAATCAGTTAAACCAAGCACTTCTCTACTTTGTAAATAAGAATAAAAAGTTTTCTGACAGTTAAAAATGCCTTAAGTCGTGTATCTGTTTGTGTGTGTGTGTGTTTACGAGTGTGTGTTGGTAGAAAAGTCGGACTTATTACTGCTTATGTCAGTTTCAAGGCTCAGGGGTATAACCAGAATACAAACATAACCAATGTAACCACTTTCTCTTTTTTTTTTTTTTTTTTGCTTTTTTTTTTTAAACAAATGTTTTTCCTCTTTTATACAAAATAACAAAGATGTACAAAAGTTCATTTACAGAGAACCAAGGCCATATGCTAGCAGTATGTACAGCCACGATAACATCATCATCATCATCTAGCTTTGTGTTGTTTCCTCAGACTTCAGATGCATAGCAGTAAAATAAAGCATACCGTTTAATTTATTTTCATTTTTTTCATCAGCCCCGATTTATTCTCGTGTGCTAAAAATCCAGAGTTCGCTGTTGGCGAGAAAAATGCGGACAACCTTTTTAAAAATGTTTTTCCTCTCCTTTCCGTGGTGATAGTGTTTTTTTTTTTTACAACTCAAGGATCCGATGTTTTGAAAGTTTGACTGAAAAGTTAATATGCAGATAAGGCATCACTGCTTGCAGTGTAACGATGGGGTTTTCATGTGTTGAACTTAGCAGTAGCAGGCGTCTGGACCTGAGTCGTAGCACATGCATAGATCTCTAGACAGCAGGAGTTTGTAAAATCAAGTCAGTATATTTATCTACGAGAAAAACTTTTCTACAAAAACAGCAGTTTAGTCAGAGAGCGCTCCGTCCCGAGACGAACGGGCTTCTGATTGCTAATACTTAACGTTCCTTCTCGGTTATTTTTCTACTCTTTATGACGTGTTTTTTTTTCCTTCATGGAGTGAAACGCACGACCTCACAAACAGAAGTTTTCTACACAAACTTTGTTGTGAGTATTCGTTATTTTTCTTCTACAGTACACAAAAATCTCATTGCAATATTAAATATGTTTCCAAAATTCTTCTTAGTCACCCCCCCCCCATTTTTAATTCTTTCACTGCTCTAACCTTTTACAAAAAATTAGCTAAAAATGTCAAAATGAGATTATTCAGTCTGTGGCACCTGGTCATGCATTCCAACTTCAGTCCTTTTTGTTTAAATAACTTCTTTTAATGTATTTTTTTGCAAGCCTTGAAAGCACCGAAAACAAAACAAAAATAAGTGAAACAAATCGGGAGTACAGCTTCGTCACGGCCAGACTCCTCTGACTCTCCTTGTGTGTGTGTGTGTGGGAGAAAGAGTGTGTCTTTATCTTTTTTTTTAATTTTGGGCACAGTAAACAACGTGAGAGAGGATGGAGTTCATACTTCGTGGAGCGGTGAGCATCCCGCTTTCACGCAGAGAGGTGGGGGGCAAAGGAGGTCCCCCCCCCACAGTTTCTCACATTCAGTAACAGGCCAGCTGTCGCCCTCTTCAGAAGTGGTCAATGAGCACAGACACGCAGTTTGCACCCACCAGGTAGTTAGGATCACCGGGGAGAGATTTGTTCTGCCAGGTTTTAGGATCACCTGCAGGAAACAGAAACTCGTGTTCAGCTGCTGGATCTTTAAAACACAAAAACACAGTTGAGACGAGCGTCTAAAGTCATTATTTACCAGTTGATTGTGAGTCACTGTAATGAGAAGAATTAGAATATGTTTTAGCTTAAACTGCACATTATAGAAGAAAAACATAAATAACATTTGTGATGCTGCTGAAAGTTTCAGAACCACCTCGACACGATGCGGTTAGTCATCATTAGATGCACAAACAGAAAAGGTTGATCCGAGAACAAAACGTGTGATTGTTTGAGATAGAGCTGGGAAATAGAACTGCACAAGGAAAACTAGATGTGGAAGACTGAACAGTTGAGGGTGATGCCCAAGAAGAACTTGTGCTTCATTTCAAATATTGTTTCCACTTTATGCAGTTATTTAAAAAAACCAACAGTAGGATGTTTGACAAATTGACATTTTATTAAAACTAATAAAGAATTTGACTTTAATTATATGTAACTTGTTTAAAACAATAATTTGAAGATTTTTTTTTATTATCCTAATTCTAGAAAACTCCACCTCATTTGAATTTAAAAGCATTATGGGGTTTAAGCAATCAGTTATCATTGTTTATATGAACCACTACCAAAAGAAGCAAGAAACAAAACAGCAAACGTATGATTTTAAAAAAGAGAAGGTGGAAAAAAGAAGAAGCGACCATTAAATTATTCAACAAACTCTCCTGTTTAATCAAAGCCAGCCCACAGAACCCAAAAGGACAGAGAGAGGACAGCGTACCCGACGAGGAGTCGGAGGATTTTAGAGCAAAAGACCAACCATCAGGGGTCATAGACGCACAGTGAGGTAAACGGAGCTCCACCGGCTTCAGGAACTTGAGTCCATGAGGGCCACACATCACCAGCGGACTCAGCAGCGTTTCTCCTGCACAGAAATGTGACGAGATTTTAATCCACTAAAATTAGACATAAGGGAATTACCCAGAACGATGGATGATATTTTATCTAATCTGAGGAAAAGGAGAGAATCTGGTGCCAGGTCATCTTGGTGTAATTAAATAATCTAAATGTTTCAACAAAATAAAAGCCCAAGTTTATAAAACTCTTAATCTGAAGGTCATAAGCCCTTCTCCTCAGAAGCTGTAAGTCATTCCCTGACATAATGAGGATGAAGAGGACTTCTGTTTGACAGTGGGGGGGTGGGGGGTACTGACCTTTCTCCTTGTCAAGGGGGGGCAGGATGCTGTTGTCCCGGCACACCTTGAAGTAGATCTCCTGCTCCACGCTCTCAGGGATGGCGCCCTGGGGAATGATGATGCTGACGCCTGTCTCGATGGAGCTCAGGACCCCTCCGTTACAGTTGAAGATACCCCGGGCGGTGGCCACCACTGTGTGCCCTTCGTCCTCGTCATCGTCGTCCAGAGCACTGGGGCTGAGGGATAGGAGGCAGATGTGTCAGCATCATCAGTCAAAGGGGTGTGTGTGCAGAGATGATGACCAGCAGAGGACACGAGAGCCGACCTCCCGGGTGCAGGAGTCTTTTTCTGCCTCTCAGCAGCTCAGTGATGATCCTCTGCTGCTCGGTGCGTCTTACCTTACAGGGATGGCCTTGGGAATGGCGTTGATGTTATTGTGCTGGTATTTGGGCCTGTTATCCATCGTGCGTGTGAAGGTGTCCAGGCCGCTGTCGTGATCGAGAGGCTGCGGGGACAACTGAGGTTTCCCGCTGTTGTTGCTCACCGCGATGGGCTTTGCCAGGAGGTCCGTCTTCACCTGTGAGTCGTTGGGCAGCAGGTTGTGGTTGAATTTTGGACTCTCAAACTTGCGCTCGAAGGGCCGCGCTGCGCTGGTGTAAGGCTTGGGGACGTAGCGGTTGTAGCTGGTTGGAAGGGGAGCACCCAGAGTCTTTGGGGGTGCTACATCAGTACCGTTGACGGGGACTTTGTCAGGGAGGCCCCGCGGCGGCAGGTAACCTGGTGCAGGTTCGTCCCTGCTGGTCGGCCTGAGTGCTGCCAGGTCAGGTTTAGGATTAGGAGAACTCAGTGGTTCAGGCATAGAGTTAACTGGAAATAAACAAAAATAAAAAGAAATCACTAAAAGTACATACTAAAAAACATTACACACTACTACTTGCAGTTTAGATTTTAACGGTTTTAGTCATTCATAAATATGTTTTAGGGCAAATATGTCCTGATATCCGTTTATTTAAGATAAACCTGCAGCATCAAGAGCCATTTTTTTTACCATGAACCCTGGGGAGAACTGGAACTGTGGGAACCTCTAGACCAACCTAGCTTTTCATTTGTTTGACGTTAATTACTAAGTAAAAGTTGTATTTTTAGAATCACCTTTCCTATGAAGACAGAAAATCTTAACATCTACAAGCTATCAGGATATTTTAATTCAAACTACCAGGTTTGAACTGTGGAATAGGCAGTATAGACAAATGATAAGAGCGCCGTCCATGTAAAGGGTGCCACAACTAGGGGAAGAAAAAAAAAAGTATAACTTTTTATCAGAGTTTAGTTGATTTAGTTAGTCAGGTTTATGTTCTGTGGGTTTCTTAGCTGCTTTGTTACTACATGAGGTTATGATGTAGAGGATATTTCATGATAAAAGTATCATATGATGCAGTCAAGACGAACTACTGGTGCTCAGTGAGTAAAAAGAAAACAAAATAAGGATGATGGAAGTTTCAGTTATGATGAAGTTCATGTTTAAGTCTGGTTTTCTGTGTTCTACCTTCATAAAAATAATGATTTTATGTGGTTTTAATAATCCAAGAATTTAAAGATATGATCTTCAAATGACTGGAAAATTAATAGTTTTGAGTAGATCTTTTACAAATTTTCTGGGGGCATACACCCCTGGACCCCCCTAAAACTGCTTCACTCCACAGCTGCTGGTTAACATGAGCAGGTGTTCCTCATTGTTGTCAGCAGATGTTGTCAGATTTGAGGCAGACTTCTGGTATTTTGTTTCAAATGAATTATATTGTTAACTATTTTAACTGAATAACCTGGTTTGTAAAGATAAAACAATAATATTGAATACAAAACTATTTAATCCGGTGTGTGAATGTATGTAAATCAGAAGATTTAGAAAATTGCACAAGGGGGCTACCTGAAATCTTGGCTAGGGTCGGCCCTGCAAACTACTGTTGTATTTGTGGCAACATGCTACAGGTTCGATTTTTCACTTAAAAATAATTTATTTAAGTTAATATGCTACAACAGGTACCATGAGTTTTTTTTCTCTTAACACAGCCCATGTGTGGGGAAACTAAAATGTAGGAGAGGAGTTTCATAACAATAACAGAGTAAAAAAAGTGTTTTTGAAGCTGCAGGGAAAGACCGATTGGAACAGAGCCCAGCAGAAAACTCCTCTGTCATTTAACATCACAGCATCAAAAGCTAAAAATCAAATCCTCAGCTCTGCTTTCAGACCATCTGACTTAGAAATGTGAAAATATAGGATTTTACTTTCTTACCATCTGTTCTATAGAAGTATATATTCATTAAAATAATTAGAAATGAGCCTTTTAACTTGTCATATTTGTGTATTTACAACAGATTGGTGTTGAAGCTGTTAAAAAACAAAAAGGCCAAACAAACAAAACATCATAAAAATAATAATAAATCTGTGTGTACTACATGAGTACACAGAAAGGTATTTCTTACCATCACTGGGGCTGAGTTTGGGTAGCGTGTTGGGGGGATTAGCAGGAACTGGGGGTCCATACTGTGTGGAAGGACTGATTTGAGGTAAGGGCTCGTATCTTTTCTCCACCGGGCTCACCTTCTCCATGGACTCGACTCTTTGTAACGAGGAACAAAAGGAGTTAATAAAACAGCTGTTTTTGACCGCAGAGCTCAGGATTCTTGTGAGTGGGCCAGCGCTGCTGGCAGGGGGGAGCGTGTTGATATACCTGTTAAAGGGGTAGGACAGCTGGGCTGGTTTGGGCAGATCGTGAAAGCGGTTGATGCCAGGACCCGGTTGGCCCATTGCCTTGCTGTCAAAACTGCGGCGATCAAAGTAGGACAACTGCTTCCTGTAGTACTCCTCATCCTCATCTGGGTCATAATGGTTGGAACGGACCATGTCATCCAAGGGCTTAGTGTGGGGCTTTTGTGGCTCGGGAGCTCTAAAAAGAGAGAAAACGCAAAACAAAAAAATTAAAACAGCAGCATTTACAAAGTATGACTGACCTGCAGCGTTTTGGTCAAAGTTTTAATAAATAAAACCTGACTGTCAGTTCAGCCTAAATGCTACAAAATAAAGGATCAGATAAAGAAGAAACAATAACAGAAAGTGATTAAACATGTTTGAGAACAATTTGAAAATCTCAAACAGGATATAAAATATCCTCACTGGGCAGAAAGCCTCCACTCTGGGACTGAACTCCAGCAGGTGGTGCTAAAACAACAAGAGCTGAACTCAAAGACCCTGAACTGAAGTTCTCTATTGTCCTTCATTCAGTGAGTCTGTGGCCAGGTGTTCTGTAGTAGAGACTGCATACCTGTACGTAGACCTCTCCTGCTCCAGGTTGCTAAGGGAGTTAGCTTTGAGGACGGGGGCCGGAGCGCTCACAGGTTTGGGAACATCTGCAGGCTGGAAAACAGAAAACAGGCTTTGTTTTCATATTTCTGCACCTGATTGGTTTTCTAATATAAAAAAATATGACAACAAATTTTACATGTTAAGTTGCAGCTAAGATTAAGGTTCCTTCCTGACTAATAAACTAATATAACACCTCTGACAGAGAACAGTAGAACATCATTAGTATTTTGTGTACTTTGTGTTTAATTCACTCTTTTATTTTATGTTTCTAATGATTTAAAATGAAATTTTAGAGTCAGTGATGACTTTAACTAAATTAACATTAATTGTATTTATGTTCGGACTCATAGTGACTCACTGATGCAGAGGATGACACATTGAGGTGACGCTACATGAAGAACGTACCCTGAGGACTGATGACTCCCCCTCTTTTGCCCTGTCCATAGAAACAGACCGTTTATTCTCAAACATCTTGACTCTGTTGAGCACCGATTGTGGTTTCATGGCTGGATCTTCATCCAGGTCTTCCCGCGGCAGAGGAGGAAGGGGTTTGGAGCTTGGCGTAACTGCTGGCTCACCTGGGGAGGGCAGAGCTTCTGGTTTGGGAGGGGGGATGGTGGATTCTGAGTTCATCATGGGCTCATGGATCCCTGGCTTATAACCCCGGTTCGGAGGCCCAGACATGAAGGTAGGCCTTAAACCAGAGTCACCGTAATAGTGCTTTGGAGGCTCCGGTGAGCGAGGTGAGTTGATGGGGAAGCTGCGAGACTCTGCCTCATAAGGAGAACGGGCGTCGTAGCTTGCTGGGGGTGGGGGAGGTGGCTCGTCGTAACGTATCGGTCCAGGTTTACCATGGCGCGGTCTGCCGTCGAAGCCCGCTGGCGGGGCTTCCTCGTAGCGTGGCTGAGTGGGGCTGTAGTCTCTTCCCGGTCCATCCTCGTAAGGGGAGCGAGGGTTGTAGCCCACGGGTTGCTGGTGGCTCGGCTGATACCCGGTGGGCTGGGAGGAGGAGGTCTGCTGGTCGTATGGGGGCCACTGTTCGTTGTAATGAGGCACACGGTTGTCGTAGTGCAGGTGAGAGTCTGTGTTGTGGGGCTTTGGTTCTGTGTAGCCGCCTCCATCGTAACCATAAGGCGGGTGGTCGTACTCGTGGTATGGCTGTTTGTCCTGGTACGGAGGCTGGTGACTGTAGCTCATAGACTGCTTCAGACTGTGGTTGATTCGCACTGGGTCCTCCATATTGTACAGATCTTTCTTGTACATCTGTGAAGAAACATAGCTAGTTGAAAATCTCCATCATATTACCATTAATGAAACCTACAAAGTACAGAAATTGGCTAAGTAAAAAAGGTTTCTCAGCACCAAATGAAGAATAAATTACAAGAACATAAACCAAAACCTCAAGAAAACAAATCATTACAAATAAATCCTGCACCAATTATTCAAATTAAGATGAAGTCTTTACTCAAAAATAGCTCTGAATGCCTGTTTGATAAGATGCCTTTCAAGAATGATCAGAATTTATGTAAACAGGAGTGAATTTTACCAAGTTAGCACGTTTCACTAAGCACTAAAACAATTTGCACATTTCTGAAAGGCCTCATTTCAAACATGATGTGTAGCCTGTAGACAGCAGAGTCACAGTACTTCCTATGGAAGGTGGATTTGTTGGCATCGATTCAGAACAGAACTTCAACAGGAAACAAAATGCCGTGCACCGATGAGTTGATTTTTCCATAGAAAGAATTGCTCAGTTGAAGTTACCAAGTTTACTGTCTGCAGGTTAGATTTCATCATGCAACAAACATTCAGTTTGCAACTTATGCGACTTCTACTGGCACTACTACAGACAAAACACATCTACCCACTATGATGCCACTGTCAGTGCTACTAGTGTTCGTCTACACAAGAGTCAAAGCTGAAAGGAACCCAAACAAAAAGTAGGAGCCATGCAAAGGAAGTAAGAGGCAACAGTTAAGGCTGGTTGTTGATGTCTTCACCCTGGTCAGAGACTCAGATGTACCAGTCCTTCTGGTCTCCAGCCCACTGTGGTGCATGTGGACTAGTGTGTCGCACATTTTCTCTGGGATCCAGAGGCACACAGTGGGCTCAGTGAGTCACACAGTGTGGACATGACATGCAGAGAGCGAGTGGAAAGCATGTGTGAGAAGACAGGCAGTTACAAACAGCAGGCTGGGGCGGGGAGGGGGGGGCCCAGGCCCGGTCCGAGTGGCTGGTGAAACAGCGGGTACCTTTGGTTCTGGACCAGGAGGGTGGGGTTCATGTGGTGGAGGAGGTGGTGGTGGGGGCTGAATAAGCTCAGGGGCAGGGCTGGGGCTGTTAAGTGAGTCAGCCTGAGGAGCTGCGGTTGCAGCAGGCGGCTCCTCTAGGTGCACACCCTCATGCTGCACAGGCTGCTCAACAGCAGAGGTAGCTACCACCGTCGGAGGCAACGAGGGCATGGGCAGAGCAGCCTCACCTTGCTGTGAAGTATTGTTAAGAGACATTTTAACACAGCCTGCCAAGGGCACACAAAGTACATCTTTCCTCAACACCATGAATGTCTTTCTTACAGCCAGAAAATGCTCTTGCATGAATGTAGTTTGAATAAACAACATACTTATATCTTAACCAAGAACAATCAATATTAAAGGTGGGGTATTATGCACAATCAACTTTTTGAGCTTTATATCATGTTCTGATGTCATCAAGAACATCCCCAGAGTGTTGCTTTCATGCATGTTTGAGAAATCTTTGAATCTCCTGAGGTAGCCACGTGGTGCTGCCTAAACGCTTGCTGGTACAAAGCACCACCTATTTACCCAAAGCTCCCCCCCTGGAGCTCAGTCTGCAGCCGAGATCCCGCCCCACAGAGCACCCCTCCCCTACACAGCTCCACCACTATTGGCAGCAACAATTAGCAAACACCTGATGGAGTCGTACATCTGTTGAGCATGTAAAACCAACTTCTTCTCAGTCCTTTTCATATTAAAAAACCCCTTTATTGAGGTGAATTTTTTGGATGCCAAAGAGACAACTCTTACAAAGCTCCTACAAAAAATTATAGTGAAGACATGCTGAAGAAGGAGCGTATGAAACGGTAGGAAGTTCTTAAAGAGACAGGTGAATTTCAAGGTGTTTAGAAAGGCTATGATGCAAAGTCAAATTTATTTTTGATTTTTACAGCTTCTTCATAACAACTGAAGGTAACAGTTACTTGAATGTGGTATAGAATGGAATTATGTGCCTGGAAAATACATAATACCCCACTTTAAAGATAGGGACACAACACAAAATATAATTGACAAATTTCTCTGAATTGTTTTTGTTTACGTTTAGCAATAAATACATTTTATACTAGCACAGCCTGTAATGAGCCGCCAACAACACAATACAAAAACTTTACCTGCTGTGGAGCGGCCATCTTAAACCCAGTAGGGTCTATTCGACTGGCCGGGTCGGGCTGCACAGGGTGCTGGTATCCAGGATACCCAGGCGTGTCTTGTATCACGGGGGGATCTTCTCGCACAGGCTCTGAAGAGCGGGTGATGGCGGGCTCAGTGGGCAGACCCACCTCATCATTCAAAGTTTCATCTAACTCCTGGTCTGTGTATGCTCCTCCCTCAGTGTCTGTGTCCTCATAATCAGAAGTGTGGCGGCTGTCTGTGCTATACATGGAGTATTCACTACCTGGCGCCGAAAGGTAAGACAGACGGTCATCGTGGATGTCCAAGTCGTCCTCGGTAGTGCCGTCCGCCTGCGCAGAGCAGAGAAACTGTCACCGACATCTCTCCAAGCTGTGATTAAAAAACAAAAAGCCCAAACCATCGCCGGGCGGTGGTCTCACCTTGCCCTCTGACACCCACACCAACTGATTCTGCTGCTGCTGGATGGTTTCTTTCAGAGCGCCGTACCAGCCATCATTCATATTGTTCAAGTTGATGGTCGCTAAGAGAAAATAGTTGCGCAATAATCAGCCCACTAGGAATGAAATGATGTAAAAAAAAAAAAAAGAAGCCAATTTCAGATTTAAAGTCAGTATTTTAACAAGTTCTGCCCACTTACTGGTGAACAGGTGGTGATTATTTTTCCTTAGTTTAATGGCTCGCTCATAAAGCTTCCTGGCGCTCTTCCTGGACTCTGGACAAAGTCTCGTTCTCATGTTCTTCACACCCTGTTTATTGTCGGGATTTAGGAAGACTACAATCGGGTACCACTGAGCATAATTCAGTCTGTCCACAGCGTTCGGGGTGATGTCCAGCACAGCATGTTTGTCCTTCGTGAAAGAAGGAAAGATTAGGGCAGCTTCTTTAATGGGAAACTTTAAAGACACGATAGACACGAACTCACTCTGTCAATGATCTGTTTGATGGTGTGAAGACGAATGATTCCTGAACTACGCTGGTCGGTTCCTGCGTCTCTGGGTTCACTCTCTGAAATGAAAAGAAAAATGAAGATATTCATGGTAAAAGAAAAAATATAGATAAAAGTTTTGCGTTATTTCAATATCAAACATACTTGCTAGTTCAAAGAGATCTGGCTCTTCTCTGGATAGTTTCTCTCGAGCCACATCAGCGATGGGTCCAAAAATCACAACTGGTCTGAGGAAACCAGCTGCAGGAAAGAAAAGACAACAGAACATTATCAGATGCTGAAGCTTCATTGTCAGTCGTATAAAACCTGACGAGTTTACATTCCTCACCTTCTCTCAGTACGACTCTCTCATAAGCTGGGAACTTTGTTTGGACTGGCTGGGAAGACAGATCCTCTCTGCTCTTCCTCAGGTTCCTCTTTGAACTGCGAAGACCTCGAAACCTCCAGAAGTCAGCCCTGTCGCCTCCTGCTGTTTTAGGGAGCGTGTACTGAACACTGGACAGCTGCTCTGCTCTGTTAACAGGAAGACAAAGACCGCCCTTAATAGAATCCAAGTTCGTAGGTTTGTGTACTTTTTGCTCATTCGCTTTTTTAATTTTAAAAACAGACATTGAAAAACAAAAAACGGACGGTTATTCTATTTTCATTTTATACTCCAAAAGCGGGGAAAACTGTCCCTCTTTTTATTTTTCTAAAACAAGTTTAACACTGTTGCTCTCAGACCAAGGTGGAGCTAGTTAAATAACTTTTTAATAACAGGTGGCTGCCTGTAAATAAGTTAATATTAGCCAACTACTTTTGCATTTCTTTAACTAACTGCAGTCTGTATTTTTATTAATATAGCTAGTGTAGCTAATTTCATTTTAAATGTATGTCAGATTTTGTGGTTGTAAGATTTCTCTTTCCTTTTTAGCAATTGAAACAAACAAACACTCTTCAACAATGGGCTCAGCATGAGTGGAAGATGAGGTGGAACCATGGAGAATGTTGTTTTTCCCACTGAGAGGGCTTCATATGTGTTCACTGAGTCGGAGCGCATCCATCTTCATGGCAGTGATGTCTACCTTATACAGACGTTAAGGTATATACAAGATATGAGTAACTTTAAACACTGTAGTCCGCCTTCTGCTTTTGGAGTGGTCTCCAGCCCGATTGGCATTCACATATGCATTCGAACCGCACCAGAGTTCACTTCAACCGAACCAAGACCTAGGTTTGTAGGTGGACCAGAGTTTGCTTTTTTGGTCCACATTAGAGTTTGATTGAAGCTGAACTAAACAGAGCTGGTGTGAATGCACCCTAAGCCTTCATCCAACTGTGTTAAACTTCTGGTTTGCCAAAAATAAGAAGACGGACCGTTTTTGGAGTATGAAATGAAAAACTAATAACCATATATTTATCACTTTTCAATACTTGTAAGTAAATGAAACGTACACAGACCCTCACATGGCAGTGATGATAAAAAGAAATGTAAAAACTAGGACGCTGTCACCTGTTTTTGTTGGGGATGATGCCCCTCTCCACCTCCTGGTGGTTTTTGCCGATACGGATAGCGAGCCAAGAACCCAGCTTGCCGTTGTAGAGCGTGTCCACCACGCGGAAAACCTCGCCCTTGTTGAAACTTAACCCATAAGGAGATTCCTTCTCATATTCAAAGTGTGTCCGGATGTAGAAAGAGTCTCCCACATCCGACTCCACAATCCGCCGATACACTGAAGGAAAAAAGTGAAGAAAAATTGACACCAGACCCATCTAAACAGAACATCATCTACTGTTTCCATTCATCTTTTTTTACCATCTTTTTTCTTCTGAGCCAGAATGGTGACCTCGTCACCTTTAGGAAGATCCAGGAGGAATAGCACCGCCTCCTCTCGAATTATGTTTGCAAAATCGACATTATTTACCTGTAAGAAAAATATGAGTCCACTAAATGTTTTGCACACAATCATCCCTTTTACTGTATTTTTCGACCCTTAAACCTTCGCTGTTCACCGAGTGCAAGACAGACTTTAAATCTCTATTTGGATAGAGGAGTAAAATAGCTCATCCTGTAGTTAGGATCGCCTAGATAACTGCAGGTTTTATTTTGCTGAAACAACTTAAAGCATTACTCTGTACTTTTAGTGTTCAGAAAAGAAGGTAAAAAGGAAGATATATGGGACAAACACAGCAAGAGGAAAGAGTTTTTATGTGTTTGCTCCTTCGGGGCCATTGCTAAGAGACCTGCTTGATGATGCAGGAATTTTAAAGCAGCCAGAGTGTAAATCCACAAATTTAAAAAAAGGGTGAATGTTGGAGGATGAATGTCCTATAAAACAGATATTTACAGTGACTATTAAGTAACAACTGTTAAAAGTGAAAAAAAGAGAGAAAGAACTTATTTTTTACCAAAAGCTAAATTAGTTTTTGACTCTGCTAAAAACTTGAAACATGTAACACATCCAACAAATATCCTCCAACGTTTTTATCTATCAGTTTTTGTTACAGCAGCAGTATCTCACCCTGAGAATTTGGTCGCCCTCCTCCAGGCCCTCCTTAGCGGCCGGGCTTTCCTCCAGAACTCCTGCCACAAAGATGCCCACATCGTTGCCCCCGGCCAGCCGCAGACCCACGCTCTCCCCCTTTTTAAATTTCACCAGCTTCATGCTCGGCCTGAGGAGAAACACAACCTTTAAACCGACTTCCTCTGCAGAGACACAGTCTGGCATTTCTTGATTTTAAATATAAAGTACAAAAAAGAACAACCTGTTAGGCGATCGGTGTGTCGTCATTCAAATGTAAACCAAACTAACTCAAACACAATTAAAGTAATATTATTCCTTGAAGAAATGCATCTCACCTGCCAGTTTTTATGTTTGAAATTTAAACTATTGTATTTATGTGTGTATTATGCAAAAAATGCAATCCCCATAAACTTGGGGGGGGGGGGGTCGTATTATACACAGGAGTAAATTCTGACAGGTTTTTTTTATAATGTTCTACGACCATAAATTGTAATACTTTCTCATATGTAACTGAAAAATTGTGTTGTGGAGGATAAATCATTATAAATATTCCCTCTGTGCTCTCAGTGTGGAAAATGTTGCACACAGCTCAGCATACAAACAACAGTAGACCGAGGAGGAAAAACACGTTTATTTTTCTTGGTAATCGCAGAGATAAAAAGAAGAGGTGGGCGTTAGCTGTACATTCGCATGCTCATTAGTCCATCTTGCTAATTTAACAAGCGACCCCTACTCTGGGAGTGGATTAATTTCAGTGACAGGCAGAAGCCCACGCTGCTCCTCTGCAGCCACAAACACACCCACAAATGTGTGTCCCCCCAAAAAAGTCATCTTATGATAAAATGAGAAGGAGATGTAGCTGTTTTGGTCAAACCTTAAAAACATTGTAGGTGATATGGTCAGATATCAAGCTCAGAGTGTTGTGAATGACTCTCAGCTACTAACATACACCAGATTTTAGCTCAATATCTGTAAAATTAACTGACTTATAGCTATTTTTGTGTTGGCTAAGGTTTCCAAGCTGTGGCAGCCATCTTGAATTATGAGGATGCCTCCAAAAGTTAATCAGTTAGATGTGCATCCAGTGACTACACTGAAAGTTTCATAAAAATCTATCCAATGGTTCATGCTTTGCCAACGCTACAGAGAAACACACACACCCGAATACAAAATAATTGAGAGAAAACTGTATAACAGGCAGTTTTTTGGTGTGTGGGGCGGAGTTTGTCCTAACCCTGATTGGTAGTTTGGAATGTAGGTGGGAATTCTTGGGTATGGGAGGAGTCTGGCAAATCCTTGAGTTATGACTAAAATAAATATTTATATTTAAAAATATATTTCTTTCAACCAAGTAACATGTCCCCCCAGCTGCCCCTGGCTTCTTCAATCCAACAAAACACATTTAACAAACTGCGACACAAAAGTCAAATAAACTAAACTCCTCAAAAACACCAAGAAACTCACACTTAGTGACAAAGACCCCGCCCACCCCGGTCCAACAAGCGCCATTATTACAGGGGCAACACTATACTGAAATGCTTTGAAATGAAGAATTAGTAATATTACCGTAGGATGCTGTCGTCATGGGCAACGCTTGGCACAGGAGCGTCGGAAGGACTGACTGGCAAGTCTACGTCTGGCTGTCCAGGCTGAGCGTACACCGGCTTGGGCTCTACATAAGAAGAAAGTCACAATCTTAACAAACACACATGATGCAGGCACAAAAACCTCACTACAACAACCCCCACAAACACATAACTGACAAGACTGGAGATGTAGATGTACAGCTGGGAATAAGTTTGCTTCAGGAAAAAAAAAAAAAAAAACAACAGAAAACACCAGAATGTTCAGAATATCACACGGTGCTCGTGCACACAAACACTCAAAGCGCACAGTGTCCTTAGCTGGGGGGTCAAAGGCAGCAGAGTGCTGCGTGCCTGCGAGGAACGTCACACTCGATCAACTCATACGGTTTATTTTCACTGTGCTGCAGGCAAACTCAGACGGACTCAGCAGGCGTCTGGATTGAACTTTTTTCATGCTAGTTGTGTTTTTAAAAACGGGGGGAAATATCTGGGTCAAATCAGAATTAATGTTGCCGTCACAAAGTGCACAAAATGCAATTTTCTGTTACTCAGCACCTCGTTTCTGTAACAAGTGTAGATGTAAGCCACTCGCACTTCACCTACGAATACACACATATTAAGTTTATTGGGAGGTTGTTTAATCTCTGACCTGGGAGGGGCGGGAGCTGCTTCTCCTCTCTTGTCACAGATGACTCCTTCGGTTTTGGCAGAGGAATCTCCTCCACGAGCTTCGATGGTGTCGAAGCAGGCTTTGAGGTCCGTTCATCGTCACGACTTCTGTGACTTCAGAGAACAAAAAACCAAACATGTTTTTAAATGATTCATCTCAAAACAAATGGCAATCATAAAAAATGCATTCTGGATTGCGAAGCTACGCAGCACAGTGACTCGTCTCCTGGGTCGGCACGTGCAGCTGGCTGAGAACAAGTGAAAGAACAGCTCGAGTAGAAGGCAGCATCTTATTCATGAAGGTCATCGCTTCGCCTGTCCACCCTTTGGTGCTCTATTTTTAGAGCAGCTGATCTAAGGTGTCAGAGTGGATTCTGTTCGCCAGGTGAATTTCATTGTGTGGTTCTGACTTTACAGCAGCATTGCTGGACTTCACTGCTAGCTTTAAAACATGTTAAGATGACAAAGTGCTACTCAGGCAGAAATAACAAGCCAAATAATTAAAAGTCATGTCATAACTTCCCCATTTTCAACTTCGTTGGATCAAGAGTTGAATACTAAATATTACTAGTTATATATTAATTTGCAACAGATCCATACTAAAATAACTATTTGTTTACTCCTTTTTCTTTCTTTATATAAATTATGACACAACAGAAGAGTCGAGGCATCTCTCTGCGTCACTTGGATGTTTTTATAACAATGCTGAGTGTGGTGTTGTCCTCCTGCGTCTCAGTGAGCAGTACATCGTCACTCTCACTTATGAGACCACAGGTTTATTTCTCTAAAATAAACAAATACCCTGTTATAAAGCAACTCAGCAACTTAATCTGACACTAACATTATGTGATGTTAGGAGGAGATCTCTTAAATATAAAAAAATACTTTTGGAGGTTTGCCACTGGCCTCTCATCTGATTTTTTCTGAGTCTCTTGTGACCTAACTTCTCATTAAAAAACCATGACCTTTGAACTCTGAGGGTCACACTCATTTTCACAAGGAGCCTAAATTAAAAACTTGATCAAAGGCCAACATTTTTTTAATAGGTTAAATTTAATTTGCTATAGTTTTCAGATGACACTTATCAAAATATTCATGTAAAAATTGAATAAAATACCTATATTTCTTTCTTATGTCTTTCTTTTTAATCACCATTTTTTAAACTGTTAAACATTTTAGCACAGGTCAACAAACAGATAAAAAACTAAATAAAACTTAAACATAACAGTTATTTACAAGTGAAAAGACAAAAAGATAATAAAGATAAAACAAAATTCAGACTCCAGCTGTGATGAACTAACAAATATTTGAGAGAAGGTATGGAAACCCTTAACACTGACTCAAGTGAACTTAGTGAAACTCGTGTTTTTTAAATATTATTATTTTGATCACAGAGAAACGTTGCTCACACTGCTGAGCTCAGAGATAAACAGTTTGTGTGAAGACAGCAGCTCAGTCTGGTTTTGTGTCACAACCTGAAACTCTCCTCAAAGTTAGATCCACTCTTTTCTTCTCGCTTCAAATGGGTTAAAGAGAGACTCAAACTGAATTTTTCCAGCTTCAAAGCAAACGTGAACTCAGTGATAAATATGTTCTGGTTTTAAACAGTGAGTCTCATCTTCCAAATGCTTTCAGCTGCTGCAGGAGGCTTCAGAGAGGCGGGGCAAACGTTTGAGTGATGTGTCCTTATGTCTGATATCTGTGTTTGAACTGCTGCCACACAAACAACTGAAGGTGGTGGAGATGTTCGGTGCTAATTTCAACAAAAGAAGTGGTGCTGACTGCAACTTCGTACACAATTTGTCACATTTCCATACTGCAGGATCTTGTGGCACAAGGCTCCTCCTTTCAAGACTCTGAGTTAGAAGTTTTAGTTTTGTGCCAATCCTGATTTTCATGAAAGCTGATGTATTGGAACTAGGGGTGGGAATCTTTAACTATCTCACGATTCGATTCAAAATCGATTTTTCATTTAAAACTGATAATGTGATACTATTTGTCGTGCTTCATCTTCATTTTG
>JARVJO010000002.1:20050315-20069643 GCA_031762555.1 Cynodonichthys magdalenae | reverse complement strand
CTCTTAGAGCGAGGCACCTCGAGCAGATGTTGACCTGCAGACCGCAAAGATCTGCTGGGTTGGTGGGTTTTTAAAAGATCTAAAATGTAGTGCGGTGCAAGGCCATTCAGAGCTTTAAAAACAAATAACAGCTTAAACTGTATCCTAAACTGAACTGGGAGCCAGAGCAAAGAGGAAAGGACAGGAGTGATATGTTCGTATTTAGTTGTGTTAGTTAATAAGCGAGCGGCAGAGTTTTGAACAAGCTGTAAGCGAGAGATGGAAGACTGATTTATTCCGACGTATAAAGAATTGCAATAATCAAGCCTAGAGCTCACAAAGGCATGGATGGCTTTCTCCAGATCACTACAGCTGAGCAGTGCCTTTACCTTAGAGCAGGTAGCTACTATATGTACAGATAGAATGAGCTCAAATGTGAGAGTACTTTTACTTCAAGTACAGTCGGGTATATAGGGTTTACAAAATGTGAATTTATGCAGCATCATGCAGATTTTATAACCTGTTCTGCAAAACATCTATTTTTATCTAACAGAAGTCAGCCCTTCTGTCATTCTTTTCCTTCTTTCAGTCGTCCTACCTTCAGTACAACATCCCCTTCCTGGATGTTGCCATCTCTGGCTGCCAGGCTCTCGGGGGAGATGTCCTTGACAAAGATGTGGCTGGCCAGGCGCAGGCCATATTCTGCTTACAGAGTGAACGACAGCAACAAAGACGATGTTAGCACAGAGTTCACGTGACCACGCCACACTGACTGCACTCTGCTGACAGCTGCCGTTCCCGCTGGGATTAACATACTGATTAAAGAAGATTAATTGCTCTTTTTACTTATTTACTTGAGTTTACTCAGATTTTGCTGAAGCTGGTGAGCTTCTTTTTTTTATTTACTCTGGCAATTAACCAGAGCTGATTTAGAAGTTTTATTTACTTCTGATGTAGAATAAAAGCTGGAACAGAAGGAACAACTGAGCCACCTAAAAAAATCTTTGCCGAAGCTCCTTTCTATCCCCGACTTTGTGAGCCTCACCTTCATTTTTGCGAGATTTGACCAGCGTGACCTTGGCAGGGCGAGGGGGGAGATTGTGCGAGCGGCGGTCTGAGCGCGGGGAGAGGCTCCTTTCTCGCGAGCCGCTCCGCTCGCGTTCCCTGTCCCGTCGCCCGCCGCTCCGCCCGCTGCGCCTGCCCATAGCCCCGCCCACCCCGCTGTAAGCACCACTGCGTCCGCTCCGCGTCTCGTAGATCTCTTCGTCGTAGCTGTCCTCCTCCTCGTCGTGCTCCGACATCGTTTCCCTCTCGCCCAGCCGGCCCATGGGGACGTGCACCTTCCTCTTTCGTCTGATTGTCTGACCGGAGGAGGAGAGATTTGAAGTCAGCCTGACAACGAGTCACTTCACATGAATCAATCACTTCATTCCCTACGTCAGAGTTTCTGTTAGTTTAACAAACATACGAGAAACATCTGAACTGCTGACTTATTGAAGATGACACTCACAATTTTGGCAATTTTTCCACTTTTGCGAAGCTGCTGGACAGCGTATGCATGCTCCACGTTGTCCATAGAGACCGCATTGACCATCACTACTCTGTCATTTTCCCTGGAGAACACAAGAACACACACTGGAGTCTTTCTGAAGAGGGCAGAGTGATTCAAAACTAAAACTAGAAATCTGAAGGAGCTGCCAAAAGGTAAATCTTACTGCAGGAGGCCTTCTGCCGGGCCTCCTTTCAGCACATCCGAGATGACAATGGAGGTCTCGCCACTCTGAAAATGAGGGTTATCCCGACCTCCTGATATGGCTATCCCGAAGCCAAACCCTGGTGCCTGCACAGGAAAACACAGATTAGGTGTCTGAGAGCAAGGTGGGACAAACCCTTTACCTGTTTGTACAGATCTTTTTAACCACAGTTTCAAATATTTGCTATTAGAAACTTGCTCCGTACAAAAATGACAAAACTCTAACTGCCTCGTGCACTCATAGCTTAGAGTCTGTGCTTTTGGTGCATTTTGTTTGCATAATTTAGACCCTTAAAAATGTAGGAGAGGCTCATGCAGAAAAAAAAGCTAAGCAACAACTTTTCTTCCTTGTTTGTTTCACCTTTATATAAAGTTAGCACACAATGTTAAAGATGTGATACAAGAAACTGAAGGAAGGGAAACGCTGGGATAAAAAAAAACCTGGAGGAAAAAAAACCTCAGACAAAGACGGATGTAGAGAGCAGAGGGAAAATAACAAATACCTACCCTGTGTAATGTTACTGTGTGCTGTTCCCAAATGACTGTCTCCTCCATTGCTGCACTCTGAAAGACAGAAACATAAAAAGTTTGATTCTGTCAGAGTTTGTTCAAAATGTACAATTTACAATTTAAAGCACATGAAAAACAACTTCATTTATAACAGTTTACGACTCATACATAATTAAGGTTGGACATTGACTCCTGAGTACCAACTGGAACCAGGACTATTTCGATTTAATCATTCAAATTTAAAAATTTCGATTTATAGTTTTGATACCCAGTCCGTCGACCAGAAGAAGTCTGCAGGTGAGCCGCTGAACACCAATGAAAAGAAATCTGCAGGTAGTGTGTGCACAAATACTGCATGTCTTATTCCAATGGCACATTATTTCACTTAGTTTGAGTCTGAATCTTCTCAAATTAAGTGAAATAATCTGACAGTGAAATTAGACTATTGCACTTAGTAAGACTTCTTGAAATAAGGAAAATTTCCAGGCTAACAAAATTAATAATCTAACACTTTCTGCTCTTGTTTAGTATTTTAGTCTCAAAACAAGATCAACACTACTTTTTGGCAGAATATAAGATTATCAGACTTGGTTAGACGGACAGTTTTTGCAGAGTAACCCCTGTGAAAAATACAATCACAACATTTATATTCACGTTCATAAGTTTGATATTTAGATAGAGTTTGAGCATTTCTTAGTAAAGTTCATAAAAAGTAAAATGATCATAAGACTATTTCATCCGGAAAGACCATGGTTAGTTACCTCATTGAAACCATGTAAACGTTTTTGACCCTGCCTCTAAAAAGAATCCGAATCAGGAATTGTTGGAAACTGGAATCGAAATGAGAAACTGAAATCGTTCAAATTCAAACGATGCCTAACCCTATGGATAATGTTAGTAACATCTTCCTCACTTCTGTCACTTTTTATGTATAAAAAGCAGGGCTCAGCCCCATGTTTCTGGGCATTTTAGTGGTTAAAGTTGAATTAGGATTGTGCCAACCTCCACAGCCTGCACACACAGCTGTGTTCAGTTTGAATGTTTGGTTTCCAAACAGACCAAACATGATCTGTTCACTGGTGGCAAAGCAGAGACTTATCCTTGCAGCAGGTTCACATCTCTGTTTCATGAACACTTAAAACAGAAAAGATGAAGGTCGACCCGGTAAACTGCTAACAATCCTCCACACCCCACAGCTCACGTTTTATCTGATCTCTGCCTTAGTCCTTTTCACATCCACTATAACCTCATGAGGCATTTGACGTTTAGTGAATGCACGTAAAATCCTATCAGATCCATCCCCATGAGGCAAATTACAACCCACTTCACAGCCTCAAATGATATCACCTCATTTGTCATCTAAACTTATCCTAAGGCTGTCAACTTAGTAGGTGAGTAACACAGACGGTTCTTTCCTGCTTGCCTTGCACTTTTTTTTTTTACACTAGACACACAAAGTGCTCCAAGTTACAGCACAGATGTAGTTCAACACATAAAGCCCAACAAAAAATGAATTACATCATGTACCTTTTTATAAACCAGCACAGAAACTTTCACCTGTTTTACATCATTGAAAACAAAAATACAGAAGAAAAATAAACGTCTGATCTACTGTTAGATTGCACAGCTTTCCACAAGCATCTAAAATATAAAGGCAACATTATAGTTGACAGAATACTTTCCTGGACTACGTAGATTATTTCTTTATATTTTATTTATTTATCTCATTAGTTTGAATGATTGATCATTGACAGAAAACACACAGGTCTGAGATCAACATTGTTGTCAGACTGCTCAGTTGTCATCAAGTTAGACATATTTAAATTTAAACATTATAACATGTAGTTATTCCACCTTTCAATGTGCTTTATTATGATTACAGAATGCCTTAACTACAAACCCTTAGCTGAAGAACAAAATAACAAAAAACAAACAAAATAAATCAGATCACAGTAAATTAGCTTCTTTGTATTGAGTTTACCTGTATGGCAAATTAAAATTAAATATCTGTAAATACCATAACACCTGTTTGTAATATTTTACCTATACGTGCCAAGTATACGTTTATGTGTACAACCTGTTTAGGAAGACTGAATGCTGTATCTTACTGAACAGCTTTATACAATCCTCTACTAAAATAATAAGGTGGTTATATTAGCATCTTCTGACACTTCCTCTAAACTTAACTAATAAACAACTTACAGGCATAAGCAATAGGTTTAACTGACCAAATTAATACATCACATTTTTAGTCACAGCTCAAGCCAGTTAGAATAACAATCATCTGACTTAGAGACGCTGAGGCATCACTTTTGAATAAAGCATCAAACTTTGGGACTGGACTGCAACTAATATGGTTTCTATTTTGGCAGCTTCACTTTAAACTTATAAGAAAGATCTTGTCCTGATTACTATTTAGGAGTAATAAGCATCACATCAGACATCTAAAACTGGCTGTGGCTATCAAGAAAACTGGAGAAATAACAAACAAATTTAAAATATCTTTCATTCAAATGACCACAATCTCCTAAATAAACTCGTATAAGGGAAGTAGTAACTTAGCAAACTCTCCTATTTATTGTTTTTGCAACATGGCCTCCTTCAATGCATCATCTTTGTGTTATGACCTGTCGGCCGGGTGCCAAACATTAGCTGGAGTCTGGGAACACAGGCAACAGAGAAAACTGTCACAAGTGGCCCCAGACGTTCTCAACTTGGCAGCAGCAGTCACAAACCTCTAAAGCTGCTTATGATGGGACACACACACACACACACACACACACACAAACACACGCACACACAGAGGGTGAACAAAAGAAGAGAACTCCCCCTGACATTTTAAACTAATCAGGAAGAAAAGACTCATGAATATTAACCATTTTGGCAAAACAGATGCTTAACTTTGTAGAGACAAAGTTTGCTTTCTAGTTTCAGACTTTAGTTTTTTTTTTAAATAAATATAGAAGTTTTGTCTAAATTTACATCTACCTTTCTAAAATTATAACTAAATGAACTTCCACCTACTATTCGTGTTTTTAAAATATTTAGACGCAACAGATGAGAACAAAACACACAAATAAATTATATCTAAACTCTGCGGTGCAGCAACCCTGATTTCTACAAAATTTATAAGAAAAAGCTTCCTTTCGCTCATAAAAATGCTAATCAAAATGGGGAAAAAAACTAAATAAAACAAAACAAGAGAAATACTAGACAAACATAAAAATGGACTGGTCTTGCAGTGTGAATCCCTATCTCACCATTGTTCTTCACTCAGATATCACATAGTTTTCACTCTGAAGGGATGTAATTTTGATTTCTCCTCCCGCAGGGCTTGTTTCCCTAGTAACAGAGGTGGGAACAGTGCGACACTGTTTAAGTGGCCTGACATTTTCAAGACGTGTCTATAAAGGTTCCTCTCAACTGTGTGAAGTTTGGAAAAAAATGGCCACATTTACTCTGAAGACACACACTATCAGACTGATATTTGACAAAAACAAACACGTTCTTTTGTGGCAATAAGCACAAAACAAAACACTGGTTACTGGTGAATTTTATCCCTCCTCTAAACCAACAGCTTAGGCAAATAAAGTGAAATTAAAAACATTAACTCTCCACGCTTCCACTGTGCTCAGTTTGTAGTAAAAACCCAGTGATGATTCATTATGGTGACACTGTTGTTTACACCCCAAATGGCCACAAACAACTGGTGCCAAGAGAAGCTTCGCGCCACATGCCAGAACCAGAACTGGCAGCCGCTCCACAGAGGAGACACACCATGTTGGAAGGGTCATGCTACGGGGATTACAACCAGGCAACGTGGGAGCCAGCATTACAACAACACAGATGGACAACATGCTATGGAGGAAGGACAGTAAAAAAAACTGTCAGGGCAAACAACGTTATCATCAAGTAAACCTTGTGGTTTGATTCCTCTGCTGAATAAAACATGACAGCATGTCCACTGAACAAATCAGGGCTGCATATCAGCAAACCCTGCGATGTGTGATAACTCTGCTTAATATTGCAATGATTATATAACTTGCAAAAAACAAACAAATAAAAATGTATGCAGTGTTGATGTTTTCAACAAACAACTGATACATCATTTCCATTTCAACATGACAGTTTTATTTAAGTGCAATCATTTATTTTTCTTTTTTTTTTTATATGTGGATATGCTGCAAATTAATTTCCTATAAGGAACAATAAAATTATCAATTAATCAATCCATCTAGACAAAGCTGCTGAAACTCCAGGCAATACAGTTTCTACAATGACTACAAACAATACAATGATACGACTTTAAAACATCGCCCTCACAAAATCTTTTATGATGCTCTAAAAACTAAAAAATGCCCCTTGCTATCTGCTTTTTTATTAAATAATAAAAACATCTGAAAATAAGTTAAAGAATTTTAAATAAAAGCTAACAAACCTAAATCTAACTGCAGATTCTTTCATTGCAGTTGTCCAACAATTTCTCCACTGACCAAGTGGTTATAATTTGATGTGGTATCTCGGGTCCATTTTGTTTATCAGATTGATGCTGAAAAAACTTAATACAAATAACTGAGCCAACTATTTATTGCAGTTTTTTTTTCGGTATGCCTAATATCGCGATGAAGATAAATTTACAATACATTGTGCAGCCTTAGAACAATCAGTGAATCAATATTTTAAACTCTTCTGTAACTCAATCATGGTGAATATTTACTCTCATTGGGTCACATTATCTTGATTTGGGTGAATAAGTTGTTTTGTCTGAGCTGCTGAACAAAGTGCAGATATTTAATATTTTTACAGAAATTTACAAGTGATTTATATAATGAAGTAATCAAAAGGCATAGCAATTAACTTCAAGCTACTTATTAAGTTTTTTGGTAAGCTACTAAAATGAGTTGCAATCATTTATTCTGTCTAAATTTCAAATCACAAAACAAATCAAAATCTGATTGAAAAGGAAAGTTTCTATTATTAAATATATAATTTTAACAAAGCACAGACAAAAATTATGTTTAAAAGCAGAAAATCTCATGTCACCTACATCATATCAGATATGATCAACATTACATAATATAAAACTGAAATGAGACGCAGAACTAAATAAATACATGAATGGAAGCAAATGTGTATTGAAGCACGTTTGGTAACAAACACAATGCCATAAAAAAAATGTATGGAAGGTAATATTAGGATTTTTTATAAACATCAGTTTTGACTCCTAAAATATCCTCAAGTTATCAAAAAAATGTTTTTGAGAATGTGGTTCTCACTTTGGTTATGTTCAAACATAGTTACATATTGAAAAAACAACTTTTGATTCTCTCAAGATACAGTATGTCAACAAAAATATCTGATATATTGTAATAAAATGGCCTGACTACTACAGGATTTTAGAGTTTGCTAGTAAATATCTGTTATAATAGTAATGACAGCAGCAATAAAAGTTGTTATAATTAAATGGTTAAAACCTGACCTACCAACACGTCAGATAAGATGTAAGAAATCTGAAACAATAACATCTACCTTGAGACTGCAGAGATTTATGTTTTAGATGATGGTCTATGTTTGCAAATATTATAAATCTACCCTCAAACGAGGCCATGTAATCACATTTTACTCAGCAGTATGCTCTCTTATCTTATTAAAAGAAAAAAAAAATTAAACAATATTATATTATGTCACAGTGTGTGTAATTGTGGTAACAGCAGTGCAGATAAGAATGGCTGATGAGGCCTCATTGATTATTTTGACCCAAGGACAACAGGAGGGTCAAGTTAAAAAATAAAATTATTTCCTTAATGAACTCAGCTGAATAATTATGTCACAAGTAGCTGTATCCTTAACCCCCCACACTTTTTCAAACAGATCTGAAGCAAATAAGATAAAAGCTGAACAGAAGCAAATCTGGAACAAAGAACCAAAACACAATTTAATTTTGTTTTAAAGTGTCATTAAAAATTAAAGAGTGCAGATTCCTTAATTCTGCTGAGTACAAAAACAACTTGTATTTTTTGTATTTAATCTAAAGTGTGAACGGAGGTAATGTGTGGGGGTCTGATGACTTATCTGACAAAGAATAGATTTCTTTTCCTCCTCCTTTTTTGCTGTAGTACAGTTTAGGGGTGAAGCAGAGTCTTGTTCAATTCAGACCGCTCTGGGACTGAAGCAGCTAAAAATAGCTCTCATTAATTCAGCCATTGTGATGCTGCAACAGAGTGATTTAAAGGAAACTTGCAGCCCAAACCATGCAGAACAATGAGAACATGTTATATGAAATACCACAAAATAAATGATGTAGTACAGCAAAGAGAACACATTATTTACTCTCTCGAGCTTATTTGTCAAAACTTTAAAACCCAAGGAAGATGAAGAGAGGTAAATCCTAATCAGTAAATGTGTCTATTTACTTTCCATGCTGGAAACACTCTTGTTGATTGACTGAAGCAAAGTTGACTTGAATATTTAAGTTGAATTTGTTTGACATGATAAAGCATTAGATCTTACTAGTGATGGCATTAATTAGGAAAAAATGATTATGCCAACAAGCAAACTGGGAAGTCGTCACATGCTTTTATTTTTTTCAGAACACCGTTCAGCTGGCACTGAGGTATGATAACAGGATCACACTCCACCGTGGCTGCTGGCAATGAGGCAACAACAACAACAAAAAAAAGATGATTGATCACTTCAGAAAGTGAAATCAATGTGTTGGGAAGTGCTGACAAGTGCTGAAACTCTTTTGCCTCTGAGAATGTAGCCAAATGCTAATGAAGGCCCAAGCCTTCTCACCAGTCATGGTGGTGGGGGGGTCCCCTGAGGGGAAAGTGACACTCGACATACAACATGGACGAAAAACTGTACTGCAGCTCTGCAGAGGAGAGGAGATCACAAGAAAAATGCAGCATTGAAGGAGCAACACCAAGGTCAGGAAATTAAATTATGTCCGACATAAAGTGAACGGATACAGCCATAAAATACGTGCATTTTCTTTAGTTCAGCTATCGTTTTTAGCTTGATGCATCAAGTACTAAAAACTTGGAACACTGCGCACAGAAGATCAGAGGTACTTACATCAGTTCATGCTGGTGATTACAAACGACACTGACAAAAAACATCCAATAAAATAAAGCATCTTCAGAATTGAGCTACTCCTCCGTAAATCCAGCAGGAGATTCCTGCAGACGTAGATCAGCAGCAGAGCATGACCGCACCAATCAGTGCTGGGAGGGACTAACCCCCACCTTCCCCCCACCCCTCCTTTTTTTCTGTTAGTTTCAATACCACAGAAATTATGACCACAGGTGAGAGGTTATAAAACACGCCTCGCCGCTGTTCCCTGACACTTCCTCTGCCCCGCACGCATCCGCATCCTCCCTCAACATCTTTCCTTAAAACACACCGCTCTCTAGAACTCTCAACACGTTTTACAGGGTTGAAATCCCCTCCAGCTTGGCAACAATCTGTAAAGGACCTGCAGTTCCGCTACAGCCTGGGACTCCTCTGTACTAGCGAAAATCCATCCGCAGTGTAAACTGCTGTATCGGACTTAACCCTCGCGCTGCCGTGACAGACCAGGCTAACCATGTGGCTCAGAATCTGTTACGCTGTTCACAAAGCTGCAATACGCACATAAATCAGAGTCATCATGTCAGCGACATCCCACACAGGATTGTTCACAACAAGCATAAACTATGCATGAGCACGTTTCATATTTTATATTGCAGCCAAAGATATCACATCATTACAGCTGATCTGTGCATAAAATTCAGCAAAATGGAAGAGGCTGGATTCATGGCAGAAAACCAGTCCAGCAAAGAGAAATCAAAGCATTCACAATACAGAACACTGAATAGTCATGTTGCAGAGCAATTTTTCAAAACTTCTTTTGCTTTTGGTTCTTTGCACATTTTTTTACAGTTTTTCAGTACAATTTGATTTGTACCAAAATATTAACTCAACCATCCCTGAAAGCACAAATAAAAAAAGACACTCTTTTAGTCTTTTCCAGAAAATAATTCTGATTTAAATGCGACAGAACAGAAACTCAAACTAGAGATGAAGTTACATTTTGGCTGTAATTACACATAATGCAGTGTAGCTGTTGCTGACAGTGGACCTTGTTAACTCAATTGGGCTCATCTTTTTGATTTCTCTAGACCCTCTTCCTTCACTTGTGATTCAAAAACACAAAAGCTGGGTTTTCTGGATGGGAGGGAGCATGCTTTCTTTTGTATTTCCAACCTCACTAATATTTTTTAATCGCAAAATCTGACATCACTGAACATGTCACACAGGTCACTTTTGTGTCGTTTCGTAACCTATGGGTTTAATTCAGCCATACTCAACATGGTTTCAGCCTTTCCATTGGGTGATGATCCCACCTGCATCCAACTCGGATCTTAGAACCTACTCAGTCAAGGTTTTAAACGTGCCAAGTTGAGCTCAAATTTGACGCAGCATATTGCAGACCACTGACTGGCTAGAGAGTGACGTCAATTATGAAAGTGTCTACTTCCCGAGAAACCCATAGTTTTGAAAACCTTGCAACCCCAGGATGTGATTTTGTTATGTTCATTTGTTAAATAATATATATACTTTAAAATGGAAACACATAAACCAACACTGTGGTACTATGAGGAGGTGTAGATGATGACCAAATAGACTCGATTTATGGGCTAGTACGAGCAAAGGATGGAAGGTTGCCCTGATATAGAGATAGCATTTTTGCAAATGGTGGCAGAGGATGGTGATTGTTTTGTGACTTTGTAACACTTATTTACTTGTTGGTGGTAAAATTCAGGTGGCTTCACTACGGTGACCCGCCCACATTATGGTAGCACTTAGTTATGTGAAAAACTAAAGAGGCTGTGTAAAACAGAGTTGATTTAAATTAGTGCAAAGCTGAGACTTGACAATAGAAAAATGGCATTAATGTGAGCTTTATTTGTTGAGTATTTGTTCAGTGGCAATCAAAGCCATGTATTGTTTAGAGGAAGGAAGCATGGCTCCTAAAACGCCAGTATAACAGTATCACAGCTACATGTATATTGATGTCATGTCACTCATATCATGACTAATCTGCAGGTATAATCTCGCTTTAAGGAGTGTAACAGAATCTTAACTCTCAGTGAATAAAGTGCAAACAGCTAAAACTCTACTGTGACAGTCATTCAATACATGTATAAAGTCACAAAATATTGAGTACATCTGAGATATTATCCACCCTCTATTGAAAACATGAAGGAAACAGCTGCTGACGAGCAAGGCTTCACTAAACACCATTTATAATATCAACCTCACCAATGATCTCCAGCCTTTTAGTTGCATGTTAGATTTTTTAGTATGTAACAAAACACAAACAAGAAATGTAGAGAGAGAGAGAAAGAGAGAGAGAGAGAAGGAGAGAGAGAGAGAGAGAGAGAGAGAGAGAGAGAGAGAGAGAGAGAGACAAAGAGAGAGCAGTTTTTTGCCATGTGATATGAACACAAATGTGGAGACACTTATGTTCATCTTTGTGGAAGCCCAGTGAAGTTCGCCAAACTGGCTCATGACGTTTTCAGTGTCCAGAGTCCAGAGGCATCAAAATGATGGCTTCCCACGACTGAGTCAAAAACAGCCAGAGAAAACCAACAACACTGTAACCGTGGGTCGCTTCTATCACAGTGGTGTTTAGAGGATACCATACCGACCTTTTATGTATTTTCTTTACTTTAGTAGTCAATTTGTTTTACAATGTTAGTATATTACATTTGTAAGGGGCATGCTGCATGTTTGAGCTAATATGAAGCCATTCTATTGCAACCTCAAGCATCTGCATTATGTCAACTGGACTGAAAAATTCCTTGTTTACCAAGAGGTATATTACCCTTTCCACCAACATGAAATACAAAATAGAATTAATAAAAGATGAAGCTTCTTAACAGTAAAACTTTGGTTTCAGGTCATGTTAAAAATAATGAACAGGGTAACTGCAGGAGAAATTACTGTACTACTGGTTCAAAGTGGCAACATTTTATGTACACTTTATCATACTAGATGACATGAGTGGAAGGTTAACTGCATAAAACTCAGATTGTTTTTTTTCTAACATACATATGAGCCATCTACTAAAGTTTAAACACTTAAACCTATCATGCAGTTTTTCTGCTCCTTCCTTTTATTATTCTGACATTTATAAGATGGTTACTACATTATTGCTGTAATGGCATAATTTGCATACTCCGTCGTTGTCCTGCTCTGAGCAGGTTAAACAGCAGGAACCACATGGATGTGGTGCACTGAGACTGTAAAGACGGTCTTTTGCTGGGAAAGACTGCATCATATAAGGACAAATTTAATTTCTAGTAAGAAAATGTAATTGATGTTGAAACATGCAACAGATTCGCAAAATACAGGATGAGAAATAGAGAAAAACATACCTGGAAAAACACATTTTTAGTGAGGAAAAGCAAAATCAGATTCTAAAAACCTTTCAACTAAATATTGTCAACACTGTACGGCACTAATACCAAAACAAACCACATAACTTATGAAACCCCATTTTTCACTTTGGATAATGATCAAAATAGACACGACAGACACACAATCTCAGACAGCAAAGTTAAATTTACATCCTTCTGAGCAAGTGGTGACAGATTCCACACATAGTTTGTTCTCTTCACTACCTTCAGCCTCCCAGCATACAAATTAATTATTTCCACATCAACCTACAGAGGCATGAGAACCAAGCAATTAAACACCACAAACAAGCAGCTCTGTCCCTTCTTTAAAATACTTTACAGTTTCAAAACAGCTACTGTATATCCTGAGGTCTTCAATGATCCTTTTTTGAACAACTTGTTAAAGAGGGATAGAAACATTAGCAACACCTGATTAAAAGATAAATAAAATATACTTGGAAAACAAAAAAAGTTTCTCTGACTGCTCCTTGTCTAAAATGCTAACGTCACAAAATGTTGTTTTGCAGCAGTTCCTGTTTATTTTTAATTTTTTGTAAATCAATGTAAAAGATGCATAGACAGAAATGTGAACAAAAAGTTAAATAATACTGAATAAGTAGGAAAAATAACTTCATCCAAGATTTTATAAACATTGTGATGAAGGCAAATGAAAATAACACCAACATCTAAAAAGTAAACAAAATAAAAGTAAGTTTTAAAAGGATTACAAAAATTTATGCTATGTACAAAAAGATGAAAACCCTTTTAGAGTAAGTTCTGACAGCAGATAATTTAGTCAAATGAGCGACATTCATTTTTCACTTTGTACTTCATCACACAGAAAGCTCATCATTTTTGAGAAAATGTCACTATAATATGATCTATAGTCGTTGTCATTAGTTGTAACTAATGACTTTGTTTTCCCTGTATTTTTAATGTAAAAGTGACTAGTGTAGTAACAGTGTTTAATCTAATGTAGCAATCACATTAGAAAATAGCTGCTTTTAGGATGTAACATTTACAGGAAGAAACATTATTCATTTAAATAATTTAAAAGCTTTTTCTGCTTTGTTTTAGGTTTACAATTTATTTCTCTTTGTACAATACATAGTTACTGAGTCCATCCGCTGTTTAGCACAAAATATAAAAAGTACAAATCAGGAGGATATGTTTTTCTTCTGAGATAGAATAATTAAAACTGAAGGTTTAATATTTACTCCCAGAGTTTCAGAGTGACATGTCTATTTCCAGGCTGTGGAGCCTGGAGTCAGTGATCGTAACCAGAGCCCGAGCGCATCTTGAACACATGAAGCAGGAAATCAGCTTCCAGACTCAATCAGCACAGTGGAAGTTATCAGTGTCTCACACAGGAGAGCAGGAATGTGGAGATAAGCTAAGACACCCCACCTCCTCTTCATGAAATGAAGACAACAGAGCCAAAAAACAACAGTAAGGATAACAGATGTTTTTATGCTGTTAAAGAGAGGAGGCTGATGCTGACATGTGACCGATGAAAAACTGCACCCTGATAATTCCACGCCCCATTCACTCCAGGATTTATGACGGACCTGATTTATACATGCAATCCTCTGTTTAACAGGAGCTATAACCATGACAACTCCAACAGAAGGTGCTAGCTGGGAAAATCTTAGCTTGACCAGCAATCAAATCAATGACATTTCAATGCCTAAAACACATCAAATCAATTATTATGTAACTCATTATATCTTCAAAAATGTAAAGTTCATCACTGTAAAAGATTTAGTAAATGTGACATTTTCTGGCGGCTTGTAATCAGCCACTACATACATGAGACAAAAAAGTGGGAAAATATAAGGGTTGCACAAAATTAGATAAGATTGCAATCATGATATTAATTGTGATTACTGGTAGCTCACATTCTCCTCATTCCTCACTTTCTTGTCAAGATCAAGACCAGTGAGAGTCTGTTGGATTGACCAAATTTATTATAAGTATACATAAGATGAACGCGTGCTCATCAAAATAGAACAATCTATTATTTATTGCACTTGAAGTAGTCCTTTACAGACACTGAACTTTGCAAATATTGTGCAGCCTTATTAAATATGGTCATGTTTACTGAATGACCACCAGCACACCAGTCAGGAAAAAATGAATCTAGCTATTGATACTACAATTTGTAAAAGAAAAACAAAAAAAAACAAAAAACAAAAGTAATGATTTTGTTTGAGACAGTGCCAACAAGTCTTCACTACTTCTACACTTAAGTAAATTTCACATCGCCTATGGTTCGGCCAAATTTAGGCAGCAACATATTCACAAAACAACAAGCTAACAGCCCAGAACAAACAAACGTACTGAAACTCTGGCCCTGCTTACACAACGCCATTTTTAAATGAAACAGTAGCATTTCTGCTGTGGTCTGGTTGTTCGTGTACATGACAACAGCAATCATTTGCTCTGACCACAAAATGTTTTGAATCCAGGTCTTTGAGTGGAGGATTTTGTAAACAATATCGTGTGAAATCGCACATGCGCACTACAAACGGCTGCAGTCAATAGTTTTTCTGTGTTTGCCAAGTAGATAAACAACAGAAACAGTGATGGATAACAAAATGCTGTTTGTGTTATTCACCCTTTTCTACATGTAGGAGCAAACCAACATTTTCTCAGTCCAAACGAACGTTCGTATAGTCACCATTTTGGATGCAACCGTTTTCATGTTCGTTATTGAAATACAAAAATCACAGCACCCGCTAGTGACCTGGTATAGAAACTACAGAAGACTCAATGAGCATGGCATTACTGTGTACACATGCAACTTTACCACAATCAACATCAGAAGAACGTTAACATTTCCAGAGATCGTTCAGGTGTGTACAAGGCCTCTGAGTTACCAAACCTTGACATTATTTTTTTTTACCAACTTTGTCTAAACTTTAACATCAATAAACAACCTGAGGATGGATTAGACACCACCTTTGATCATTTGTCAAGGATAGAATAACTGTTTGTTCAAGGATAAACTTTAATAAAAGTTCAGTTTCTCCATGACACATCATTAGTCGACACATCACATTCCAATAATGTAGCTTTGTTAGGACATCTGTTGTCACCAGCAAATGGATAAGCCCTTCATTCCAGACAGTTTCTATAAATACACTCAACGATAACGCTGCAGTCCATCAAATTTAACTGAAGCAAGCAAAATATCAGATCCGTTTGCCCTTGAAAGCCCACGATGACTAAGATGACGGCTGCTCCCATGACCACTTAGGGCTCCATGATTTACCAGCCATCACGTATGACTGTCCCTGAGCAGCTATATATTTTCTTCCTCGCAGGTGACATGTTTGGAAGAGTCATTTCCCAAACCAGTCGGCAATCCAATTTATTTGGAGAGGGAGGGTCAATTTAATCATAAAAATGAAACATCTAATTAGTGCCACAAATATCATCCGTCATGTGCCTCTCTTACCTCAGCTGACACATCTATTAACCATGTGCAGCTGCTGCTCCATGAAGTTACAAACATGATGACATGTTTTAGTCACAGGCCTCAGGGAGTCAGAGTTGACAGCGGGCTATACTGAATCATCAAACTTCTACCAATTAGGTTTGCTGCACTTTAGGTGTTAGGTAGTTTTTATGAGATCCTTACAATATTTATATAAAAACAGAAGTCAGAAACAACCAAATTGTTTAATTAGATTATTGATTCCACAAACCAAATAAAAAAGTAAATGCTATAAGAAGTAGCATAAAAACGGGGTTGGCAAACACTTCTGTCCAACAAAAGTATAAATACTTTGGTTCATCAATAATTCACCAAAAACTACTAAACAGGCCTAGTATTTTTTCAAGATTTATGTCAAATCATTTAATTTGAAGGAGGCCATTTGAATTAAATAGTTTATTTACAAGATTATCTTGGTAGCTGATGTCAGTTCAAACTGCCTCGTCTTTTGTACATTTGTTTGTTTTGTTCTTAAAAGTGTGCACACAATTCACAAAAAGAAAATGGTCTTGCAAATGTGAAAAGCTGTAGTGAAGTATTTTGGCAATACAATTTATGCTGGTTGAGAGAACGAGCACCAAAAATACATGCCACCACTATTTTCAAGTAAGCATCACGGAGAAAATAAAAAATGTTTTTAAGTACAACATAAGTTATTTGGCTTTTATCTCAATATTTTTCTTTTGATTGTACATGGACTCTGCTAAAGAAAAAAATAATAATTAGGAAACATTCTTAAGCTACGGAGCCCGTCTGGTGACATAGTAGAAAAAAAATTATCACGTGGCCACGAGATAATAACATGTTCTCACTTTCGATTGTTAACATGGACAAGTTTGAATTAATTTCCTTTTATTTTAATCTAGGGGATGAATTACAATGACATTCAAAGGTCGCTGACCCCATACACTGTCTGTATTCACGTAATACACTCAATTAGACATTGTTATGAGAGACTTGTACCTGAATGGGAGTATTTAAGTGAAAGATAAACCACATTCATTCATTTTGTAAGATGTGACTGAACGGAGTTTTGTAAAATTAAGGAACACAGTAAAAAATCTGTTTCCCAACACTCAACTAGGGCTTTGAATGTAACCTGAAAAATGGCCCATTAATCTTTGAACTATTGAACTACTTTGAACCTCATGCAGACCGCAGAAAATTATTGCAAGGCCATGTTATAATTATTGCGTGGGAACGCGTTATTATCAAGTAGCCACATGATAATTATTGTGTGGGAAGGCGTTATCGCGTGGCCACGTGATAATTTTTTTTCTACCATGTCACCGAACGGGCTCCGCAATAATCAGACCTATTTTTTTTTTACACTGTATTGATCCCCTGACGGAGAAATTAATTCTCTGCATTTAACCCATCCACATGTGAACACATGTGGAGCAGTGGGCTGCCAATTACAGCGCCCGGGGAGCAACTGAGGGGTTAAGGGCCTTGCTCAAGGGTCCAAAATGGGGCTGGTTGGTCCTGGAGTTGAACCAGCGACCTTCCGATCACAGTCTTAAGTTTTTTGTGTTTCTTGAAAAACTTGAAAAACAAAAAATAACTTAGGCGACTATGTCAATATTCAGATTAGTGTAAAACTAAATCTATCCTATTTATCCTAAAGACTACTGGTGCTAAATAAAGATAAACATAAGAGTTACATATATTTCTACTGAATGAGATTAAAATATTAGTAAATCATGGATATTAAAATGTTATTGCCTCTCAGTATAATAGTTATGTCTAAGTAACAGCAACTGTACAAATACAGCATGACAAAAGAGCTGCATCAGCACATTATGGGTGATGACAGGTGTTTTACTCTCTGATTGTACTTATTAATATAAAAATAAACAAAACAAAGCTTGTAGGTTTTCCAGAGAAGCCCACATTATTAGACAGCACAATTAGCTAACATGACAGTGCATTATTTTGATAGCAAGCGTCCCAGTGTTAAATTATAAACAGCTAATAAGCTCTAATACTCTCCTTATATTATTATTAATAAGAAACGCCACTTTATTAGAGCATCAAAACATTGAGCCTCTGCATGACCTTCTATTTTAAATAAAAAACTGATGTCATATTTCCAGCAGCTCCCTCCTGTTCTCCTACAGCCTGACTGTTTAATAAATTTTGCAAAGTAAAAAAAATATTTAAAAAAACTCCTTTTATACCCTGTTGGGGGAAATCAAGCCCCTAAGCTGGCCGACATTTTGTTCCAGAAGCTAGGCTAGCTCCTACTCGTTACCTGGACGCACTTAAAACAACCCGTCCGAACCGATGACAACCGGAACCGTGGGCATTTCATGACTCAACACACCCCCCCCTCCATGAACGGTCGACAAAAATACACACCAATGGGGAATGTTATTTGTGATTTCATTAGATGAGGGTAACGTGTTGGGCAGCTAGCTATCCACTGACTTAGCAGGTAGCTAAAAGGTACCTCAGATTGGACCGTTATCGCTCGGCTCTACCCTCAGAGGGGACACGTCCAGTTTGGTCCTCTCATGCTAAACTGAAAAAATATGCCTCCATATGACCCACTCGTGTGGATAGGAATAAAAAGAAAACCCATTCACCTTCACAAAAGCAATGGTCCTCGCGGCGTGCTTGTGAGAATCTTAACAGAGGAGTAAGGACCTCCGTGGTGGTGGCTCCAGAGCAGCAGCTGCCGCCGCACTGCAATGGCAGGCAGTGGATGAAGCCTTTCCTTCTCCCCCCCCCCTCTGCGCTCTCACTTCGGCTGCCTTCTCCTCCGCTGCCTGTCACACTGACTGGCTCGCTTGGAAGGAACCATTCCGGTTTGTCCGCAGGGGCGTGGAGAGCAGCGGGGATGCGGAGAGAATGTTCTCAGCAGCAGCAGCAGCAGCCATTCCAGCAGGAGATGAAAACAGTCGACGAAGAGGTAGAAAATATACATCCACGGATGTTGTTTCTGTACCCGCTGACCACACCGGCTCCCGCCATCAACACAGGAATGGATCATTCTGTCTATTATGTCACCAATTCTAATCAGTACAGCAGTTAATTACACGGATTTTTGTTAGTTTGTGTCATTTCAAATAACCTGCATAGTTCACTTGTTATATTATATTCTTTTATTTCTTTTTTCAAATTTAAGCAACTCATCAGG
>JARVJO010000002.1:20037426-20050215 GCA_031762555.1 Cynodonichthys magdalenae | reverse complement strand
GGGGGCTCTAAAACAAAAGGTTCTTCTTTCCACACATTGTTCCCTTTTGCTTGGTGTGCATTTTCAATTCCCACCAGCTATTTAGTAGGGGTGTCCACATACCAGTTTCTTTTTTCAAAACGAGTATGAGTACTACAGTTTGGGTACTTACCAGTACTGAATACTTACTGAGTTAGAACTTGAACATTACACAGTGACTTTAGAAACACATTTCTTTTATTTAGAACAAGGTGGCTCTCCTTTCTTATAAGCCTACAGCCCCTCTGATTGGATAAAATCAAATATACAGCATGATGTACACTGTTGTGACATTTGTAAAATAAAAAAAATTACAAATAAGAATTTTTTCAACTTATATTAATTTCTTAAACATAAAACTGACCATCTTTTCACCTAAAATGTAAACTTTAACACATACAATTGAGTATCGAATAGGTATCGGTTCTGAGTATAAGCAAATTTTGTAATAGTATGAGTACTTAAAAATGCTGGTATCAGGCTCAGCCTTGAATAACTATACTGAGTATACTGGTATACAGTTGGTATTGGTATCAGGTTACCACTACTATTTAAGATCAAGGCCAATTTACAAGACGTAAGACAACAGAGCTGTCATTACATAATTTGGAAAGTCTTTGCCTCACAGAGTGTTTATAATCAAGCAAAATATGTAATTCCTCTCTCTGCCTTCCCATAGCACTACTACTATAGCAGACATCACACACATAGATGAGCACATGTTATAAACACAGTACATCCTCACAATCTCAGTGCGCTGGTCCACAAACCTGTCCATACAAACAAGTGTCTCCTGGGAGTGGACCATTTTCAAACAATGCATGCTGCCTGCAAGACACAGTTCTGACTGGCCATGTATGTGAAAAACTACTAAATTTTCATCATAAGTGAGGCATATATATATACATATATACACACACATATATATATATATAAAACAATCAACAAATTTTGTATCTTTTGCTTTTGGTGCCACAGGATTTTCAGATGTCCCAACATTAAACAAATTTTAGTACTCAATGCAAACTATAAAGTAAAACTATAAAGTTCTCTCTAGTAGTTGTCCAGATATGTTTTTCTAAAATGCAGGTATGCACTCTTGAAACTAGACAATTCAACAAAAATTAGGCAGTTTAGCCCCCACCCCCACCATCTTGTTTGTGTTTGTGTCTGAAGAAAAAAGTGTTACCATTGTGTCTGAACATAATCATGTTATGTTGTGTTAAATGCAATAAAAACATGTAATGAAGAAGTCAATTTATATTTTAAACACAGCAAACTGAAGCTTCGTTTAGGCAAAGCTGAGGTGCATTACTCAAGTAGTAATGACATGCTGCAGAAAGTCATTTAAAATGCAGAGGATAGAATTAAAATCCAGCCTACAGTCACGATGCTCGATACCCCTTCCCATGGGGCGTAGATTTAATCAATATACAGTATAATGTAAATTGTGCACTGCACCAAACCCCTCTCTAAAAACTCTATCTCAGACACTTGAGTGGTTGGTTTATTTTCTGTGCTGGCCTTTCTTGAACTACCTAATTCTCTGCAGCACCTATTGTTGTGCATTTTATCACTTTGAGGCTGTGTGACCGTTCTTGTCACCTCTACCTGTGGCACTAATGAGCCTAGGAGAATGTAGGGCCTGAATGTAAAGCTGCAGGAGCACAGAGGTCTAGCGATGCTGCTGACGTTGGGAGATATGTGTATTCTATTGGAGAATCCGGAGGAAACGAGAAGAAGGGGGGTGGGGGTGGGGGGCATTTTTAATGTAAGCTTGTGGGATGACCAAGGTCACGAGAATTAAATAAACAAGGGCAGTCACAGATATCCTGGGGGAAAACAAAGTGAGACAAACAACAGTTTGGAAAAGGGTGTGAATATAAAGAGAGCAGTAAGGACAGTAAATGCAAACGTGACTCGGTCCAGACCTTTTGTATGTTAGGACAGCTTTTACCCTTGAGCATTTTTTAACACGTTATCAACATGAATCACAACATTAACACTGCATTAAGTGTTTAAAAAAATAAAATAAAAATAAAAAAAGATTCAAGGCCTTCCATTCTTTAAAGGAATGCGTCTTACTCTGTTATGTGAGGGTGTCTTATGATGAGAAATTATATTAGTCATTTTGATCAAACCTTATTAATAACTTTACACACATTCTCATGCAATTTAGCGAAATCTCGCAAGATCTGTTAAAACTCAAAGTACATATGGAGGATGCCTTTAGATCAATATCTGTAAAACTGACTGAAGCCGTTTTTATGTTTGGTAAGGTTAATTAGCTATGGCGGCCATCTTGAATTGGGTTGACATCAAAAGTTAATCAGTTATTTACCGAGGCAGATCTCATTAAGATCACAGATCTCATTTGTAAGGGAGGCCTGGGCTTAGTTCCTGGAGTAAACCCACACAGAAACAAGGAGAACATGCAAACTCCACACAGGAAGAGCCCAGGTCCAAAACGAAAATTGAACACATAACCTTCTTGCTGTGAGGCATCAGTGCTAACCACTAATCCATTGTGTTGTATATACATACAATTACTATGTAAGAGTTTTAATAAAATCCCTCCAATGTTTCTAAATTTTTCAGATCATGTGCTAACAACGACACACAAATAAACATACTCACACACAGACAGTCAAACTCCTGATTATTTATCTTTTGGTGGAACGATGAGGTTATTAAACATCACTTGAGCATAAACTTTTATTTTTATTTATTTTTACTGTAGGTAGCAACTTGCAGAGTTTTACCTGTTGTAGATGGTTCTTTGGACCACCTCTATTTAGAGAAGTGACATTGTTTTATGACTGGACTGACAAGATAACGGCTAGTTCAAGTGGAGCCTAGACCAACACCCTAAAACAACTCCATCCATGCATCCATCCATCCATCCATCCATCCATCCATCCATCCATCATCTTTACCTGCTTCTTCCTTTCAGGGTCAAAGGGGTCACTGGTGCCCATATCCAACTGAGTGAGGGGCAGGTTACATCCTGGACAGGTCGCAAGTTCATCATAAACAACCATTCACTCTCTCACTCACACCTAGGTACATTTTAGTGTTACCAATTAGCCTAACATTCATCTTTTCATCGGGTACGGCTGTGGCGGAGTGGTTAGGGGAGTCGTCCTGTAACCGCAGGGTTGTCGTTTCGATCCCCCGTTCCAGCCGTCGCAGTTATTGTGTCCTCGGGCAAGACACTTGCCTACTGATGGTGGTCAGAGGGTCCGGTGGCACCGGTTCATGGCAGCCCTGCCTCTGTCAGTGTGCCCCAGGGCAGCTGTGGCTACAATGTAGCTTAACACCATCAGTGTGTGAATGTGTGCGGATTGGTGAATGACTGTAGTGTGAGGTGCTTTGGGGTCCCCATGGGGCTTGCTAAAGCACTATATAAGTTCAGTCTATTTACTGTATGCACAGGGAGAATATGCAAACTCCATTCAGAAAGGTCTTCGGTCGGGATTCAATTTGGCAACCTTTTTCCTGAGAGGCAACAGCCCTACCACCATGCCACCTTAAACAACTCCAACTCCATTTATGACATTGGAAATGCCACAAACTGCACCAGAAGTGCTGCAACTTGCTGCTGCTGCTGCTGCTTGCACTAGTTTCTAACCCTCAACTGGAGAGACTAGGCTAGAGTTCATTTAAGATGACAACAATCCACTTCACTCAGACTAGCCAATAACTCATCTGTCTCATCAGAATATAACTTGATTTTTTCAGTCTGAAGAGTCAGGTATTAATTGTTCAGAATCTTCCCACTGAACTCTCTTCATATGAACCACAGTAATGTACATCTAGCTGAAGTCCTTGAAATCCCCTCTGTTGCCGCTACGACAGTGACGCATCACTGGGCCCACCGGCACAGAGGAAGTTTCACATGTCGAGAGAAAAAAAAGAATGCAGCTTTTATCACCCCATGTAAGAAACACAGTAAGGATCCAATTTAAAGTAAGGTTGCAGGAGAAAAAAACCCCCAAAAAACACGGGTACAGACATAAATTAGAAATTCACAGCAGGTTGGGTCTTGGCGTGCAGCGCCCCTGAAGGTGAGCGGCTCACCTCTTCCCTGTAAAGGTCGGGGAAACGTACTAAGTTGCTGTGGTTGTTTACGAGCTTTAATGAACGCACCTGTCCAGGGTCAAACTGACCACTGCAGGAGAGGAAAACCAACCAGTTTGTTTGATAGTCATGTGAAAAAAAAAAGATGTTTGCGACATAAAAACTGCAAGACGATGCATAGAATTTGATCATTCAATGCTCGTTTATTGGTTTGTTATTATTCGGGGCACCAAATTTAGCTGTAGTCTCCTGATTATTTTGTTAGATCGAGTTAGAGATGATTCTGCAGAGATCACTCAAACTAACCCTGTCAATAAATATGCCTCATCTTCCATTAGAATATGCATCATTCATGATGTCACTGATGCAGTTTTTAAGATTGAAGGACCATTTTTTTCAAGATAAAAACTGCAGGAAGAAAGCTTTTTTGTGAGATGTGCTCATAGCATCTTCACACAAATGGAAAGAAATCTTCTAAAATACATATCTAAACAATTTACTTTGCTTAATTAAAATTATATACCACTAAGCAAATTGTCTTAAATGTACATACATGTATCAACAAAATTGGAACTATCATTATTGAACCCTTAAAGAAAAAACACATAAATTTTTGTATGGTTTCCCACACGTGAGCACACAAACATATAGGAAATGTTCCAAAATCACACAGAAACTATATAAAAAAAAACATGTCACATGTTAACATTATCATTCCACATGGGAAGTTATTGTGCTTTTATTGCCCGCTGATGGTGTTTTTGCTCGTGTCTGTGTGGGTTTGTTTGTACAATCAGCAAAATATTTCATGAATCACTGGACGGATTTTAATGAAACTCAGGAAGTAATCACTGAATGTATACATCTACTGATTCACTTTTGGACTCAGCTCAGTTTAAGATGATTACCACAGTCGACTGACCTTAGAAAGCACAAAAATTACTAAAACTCAGACAATTTTACAGATGTTGAGCAAAACTTGGGTGTGTTAGCAGCAGAACATGGACCTCACATGCACTGAGCACAGCACGTACATCTTTGCTTAGACCCTGGAAATGTCTTTGACATTCTATGTTTATGTGATTTTTGTCAATATCATATTTTATGCACTAAGATTTGCATCGTGAGTTCACATGCAGCTTCTATCTGTGAAACGTGTTATTTTTCAAAATAAACATAGGATATCAATGATGTTTTAAAGACATTTCCAGTTTACACGGTTCCTGAATGGAACAGCTGGGAATATTTTGTCCAGCTGCTGTGTTGAGCTGTCAGTCATGATTCCACACCCCTTTCATCAGAGGCTCCGCCCCCTGCTCCAAAACAGGGCCATTAGTTTGAAAGTAAAGAGTAAAAAAAACAACAAAAACCTAGAATCTGTCAAGTAGCTTAGAAATTCTTCTTTTTCAGTTTTAAATCTTTTTTTCCAATTCAGTTTCACTTTTTAAACATTTTTTTAACAACCTTCATGGCCCTAATTTAGCTCCATATTACATGAGATTGTGTATAATTTTATTGTCATGGTTTGATCAGAATGGCCATAACTTCATCATTTCTCACCATCTTAGTTCTTAAACTCTAAAATCATATCTAGTATCTCTGTATCCAATGAAAATACTGTCACGATGTCTAGACACTGTATGGTGACTTTGCTTTGTGTTATATCAGTACAAATTGTTTAGTTGTGTTCGTTTTCTCCTCTAACATAAATTTGCACGGAACAAATTGGTACTCTGGTACAATATATAGATTTCATATTTCTCCCTATTTTACAGCTCAGTGGCTGCTGGAAGACATGCAGACATTGTTAAATGTTGACTTTTTCAGTATAAATAATTAAATGCAAAAATATTTGTTCACCTATTTAATATTTACCATGTATTAAATATTTAAGATATTTCACACGCTCTAGTCACGTTGACTGTGAAAAATACAGTTATTAACAAAAAACTACAAAGAAAATATACATGAACATAGAAGATGTAACTGACAAAGTGTATCTGGATTTAGCATTCTGCACATTTTTAAAGCTAAAAAAACAAGACTTTTGTTCAGGGAGGAAACACATTTTTGATTTCTGACCCCCTCGAATGAACTTTTAATCTCCGTCTGATTTTCCCACTAGCAGCCGAGAGCTCAGACACATCAGGGCGGGCAGATCATGTGACATAAGGCCTCCGACGTCCAAATCCTCTCTGGTTCAAACGACTCATGAACAGGAGCAGAGAAGCAATCACATAAGTACGTTTATGCCTGACAGGGGAGCACACACAAAGGCTAATAAAGATGAACAATTCCAATCAGTTAATGTGGATTGGTGTTATGACAAAAAATAATAATTTAGCCGTAGAGTTAAATTATTTTGTCTTTACTGCTCAGATTGCAGTCCATAAAGCTGCACTGCTGGAGGGGAATAAAAGCTTTTAAAGCAGTTAATTCTTCATCTATCAAACGACAGCGGTGGATTCATTTTCTGCATTGAGTATCAAAATATTCAAAGGCTCTGAAGTTTATGGCTCTAAAACCTATTGTTCATAAATATAGTATATAAAAGGAAAATTTATAGGCGAATTGCGACTCCCCCCTGCTGTGAATCACCACCTAAATTTAAATTAATGAGGCCACCATACATTTTAATAACCCTTAAACACGACCTTCATGCAAAAGGTTGTCTATATACGGCTCAGGGAGGTCAGGATGTGAGTGAGGCAGTTGAAGGCCTTGGTGGTCCTGTATCAGATGCTCCCTTTGGGTCTAACTCAAAGGGTACGATGGAGGGCAGCTGATAGGGGTAACAGAGACAGGCGGGAAAATGAAGAAAAATCACCCAGGGGTAAATTACCGCACTGCGGAAACAAGTCAGACAGTACTATAAATCTCCTCTTCCTCTCAATTCAACTGGAAAATATTCTTTTTCATCACATTTACAAGTTGATTCATTGACCGTTTCCATGGGAACAAATAATATTAAAGCATGCTTGTGTTTTTCAGGAAGTAAGCTGGGGTCAAAAGGGGAATTATACTAACACAAAATCACAAACATTATTGGAAATCAGCTCTTTCCATTCATGTTGCAGCTCAGACTGTCTTTTGTTACAATATTCTGCTTTATAAATGCTTTGGGAGCTAAAACTGATTCTAAGCTCAACAGTTAAAGAGCACATCAAATCCTTTTTTCCCCCTCAGCTTTGAAAACAGTTCAAGTCCCTGAACATTTAGGTAGTTAAACTCTGCCCTCTGCAGGACTTCAGCTGAACACTGCTTCCGTATGTCGGACCTGACAGAGTCAAAGTCTGGCCAGACAAACTGTGAGGAGACTTATCTACATTGGCATTGATACAAGCATGAGGCAAGTCGGCCTGCGTGATTTCAACCCCTGCTGGTGAACAATAATAATACTTCATGTACTGATAATGAGGAGGAGGAAGCAGGAGCTGTGGTTGCTTTACACACGGATCTGCAGTGATGGGACGGTCCTGACTCTAAGCAGCATATGGTCCCTCCCAGGGCATCGACACATATTCTACACATCCTGAAACATGGCAGACTGCACCAAGGAGGCACGTTTCAAAACACTAAATGTACATCAAACACGCTGTAGCTGCTCAAACCTTATGTAAACAATGAAATAGTAAACAGTAAAGGTGAATGTATTTATTTCTGTATTAACACTGTGACATATAAGATTTACCAGACTTTTATACATTTTATACATTATAGCACCTGTTTCTCAATATTAATTCATTATGGAAATGAAATAATTACTTGTAACATTATGGGGGAAAAGTCAAGTTTGAAAAATAAATGTATTAAATTAAAGAGGGAGTGTTATACAAAATCAACTTTTTTGAGCTTTATATCATTTTATGTCATTCCCTCATTAAAAACATACCCAGAGTGTTGCTTTGACTTATTCATGCATGTTTGAGAAATTCCTTAATCTCCTGTGGTAGCCATGTGGAGCTGCCTAAATACTTGTTGGTACAAAGCTCCTCCCATTTACACAAAGCTCCTCCCTGGAGTTCAGCCTGAAGCCGAGCTCCCCTTCCCCGAAGCATTTTTGTAAAGATGTGCTGAAGTGGGAGTGTTGGAAACTGTAGGAGGTTCTTAAAGAGGCAGAGGTCAATTTCAAGGCATTTAGATAGAAATGATGTGAAGTCTAATTTATTTTTGATATATACAGCTTTTTCAGAACAACTGAAGGTAACATAGTTACTTGATTGTGGTATAGAATTGAACTGTGTGCCTGGAAAATACATAACACTGCCCTTTCAAGCATATTACTTGTTCTTACACACAGAAAAATTATGTGATACGATGTGTAACAAAAAATAATAAGACTGAATAGACTTTAAACTTTAAAAAAATCATACACCATCTTGTAATATTTCATATGCACACGGTGTGTTGTAAATGTATCTTCTAAAATACTAAATTTTAGGTCAGTATCTGTAAAATTCACACTTTTATGTCAGGCTAGATGTGATCAGCTAGCAGCCATCGAGTTGGATTGACTCTGAAAAATAATGTCAAAACAACTTTCTGAAAAATTCCAATAAAATGAATTTAGCGTTTCTTGAGATATTTTGCTAACGATGCAAACAAACAAATGTTTACACATATTGGAACAAAAACATTGTTCAATCTTAGCACTTGGCAGCAGGCAATAAAAAGCTAAACCAATCATACAAATACAAATGTAAAATATATTGCACAATTCCTACTTAAAAATCCATTTAAAAATGACAATTAACATCTTTTTTTTGCCTTAGTTTTTACAAAGTTACTTAAAGTTGCCTAAAAATGGATGAAATGAGTATAGTGTAGGCCTAAATTGTTACTTTGCATTTGTTTATTTGACCTGATAACAATGTTTATCACCCAGATAATTATTTTGTTTTATTTTTTAATTGCTTTTGTTTTAATTTATTCTTTGGAAAAAAGGGGAGATATTATATTATAATATATTTTCTTCTCTCTCCTCTCTCCTTTCATTGTATTTATATTTTTTTCTTATGTTGTGTAAAGCTTTTGTTTTTTTAATTTGTAAGGAACATGCATTTGTATCCCACAAATGCATTAGGGATGAGCAGTAGAGCTGAGAATGTGGGTTGACCACATGAAAAACTTGTGAAATCTTCCCTGCAAAAAATCTTATTTTGTTGTTATTATTGACACTTGTTTTGAGCTTCTGGTACCACCAGGTGCTCCCAATCAGGTGCCCGCTATTAGATTTATTGCCAAGAAACATTGTTACAACAAAGAAATAATCTACCAAACAAATATTCATATATTTTGTGCTAAATGTATCATTTATGCTAGAACAGCATAATAAATGCAACTCCCCAAGGACAAAGTCTTTATTGGATATTATAAAATAAAAATAAAAATAAACTTTTGTCAATGTTGATGCATTAGATACATTTAGTTAAATAGGCTACAAAAATGTCTTCATCTTAATAATCAACCAGCAGACAGCTACAAATGTAAGCAGCACAGCTCTTGATTGATCAATTTAAATTAGTAAATCTTCACAGTTTTTCATTTGTAATTTTTAGTATAAGTATAAAATATAAGTGTTCCTCTGAAATTCAGTTAATCAATTACAAAATATTCTTCATAAAGCTTGTTTCGTCCATCATCTTAATTCCTACAAATGTGTCATTGTCTTGCTGATGGTCCTTCACCTGACCTCACACTCCAGTACTCAACTGGGTGGAATAACATGAAGCCCACCTCCAGAATTAACCAAACTTGAAACAAAATTCTGTTCTTGAGTTATAAATAGATCCAGACTGTGTTTCTTGAGGAGAAAATATTAAATGAGATGTTGGTTTCGTGCCACTTTTTTTTTTTTTTCTTACTAATCCACAGCTGAGGCTGCTTACTACCCAGGTCTCTGCTCCTGCTATAAATCACAGGGGAAAGTCAATAGAGCTGTTGGGATTTATGTGAGTTTGATGCTTCTCTCTTAAGATGATTTGTAGCTGATGAGCAACACGAGCTCAACCGTGAAGCCAATTTTAAGGCTCCAAACATTTTCCTCAAATTGTCCACTGACAGAAGAGAGCCTTGTACACCGCATCCTTTATGGACCAAACCCTTTACTAAAAACTATACAGGAAATCCATTTTGTGCTCGCTGCTCAGTTGTCTGAATGGATAGTTCAGATCTTTGTTTAAATAATGAGAGTTTAAAGACCCATCTACATTTTTGAACACACTATTTTTCATCATTTTTTTCCTGTTCACACATTTTAAGAAAAAAGCTGAAATTTCAAACTGCTATTGACAGTTTCTATAGCATCTGGTGGAAAAGAGGTTGCTACATCAGAAAAGCTCCTGTCCACACAGAAACACCAGAGTTATAAAAAAATCTCTGCTGCTTTGAAAGGTGATTCATTTTTCCCCCTGACCAAAACAGCAGTGCAAAGCAGAAAATGACCAGTTTGTTAAAAAAGTCCAGAGTAGTGTGAACGGGGCCTTATTTTGACCACACAGACAAGCTAACGGCTAATAAGATCAATTGCTGCTAAGTTAAAAACACCTCCAGTCTAAAACATTTCACCACAGTTCATGCAAAAACTTTTTACTTTATAAACCTTTATCCTATTTTTCATTTCATATTACAAGTTTATTTTCACAGAGTTATTAAAAGATTCTTGCTGGGAGTGCCCCAGGCTGCATTAAAAATGTTACAGCTAGCTAGCAGGCACAATTTCCACAGGTTCATAAAGAATTTAAAAAAATAGTTGTGTAAAGTAAAACTAACGGCATACATGTCAAGTTGTACGAATTGTCCGTTAATTGCACAAATTTTCCATGTTTACAAACTTACAGAGAAAATCTCTTCCCACTAGCACTGGCCCCCCAGATTTTTGTTTGCTTCAGATGTTTTCTATTTATATTTCTTAAATGAGTACAACTATTACACATGCATTTTAGCATGAGGTATGTTAAGTTCCTGCACTGTATGTTAGTCTAATACACAAACATTTATAAAATATCAGTTTTATTACAGTTGGGGAAGTGTGCAGCACTATGTGACCCTAGTGTCAACAAAGACTTGAGGTGCCTTCCATCATTTAAATTGCCCATCCCTGACCTGTACCTGCTTAAACACTGCACCTCTGCAAACGTTGTTATTGCTGCCCACCACCTCCTGCTATGAATTTTGAACAAAATTTATAGATTTTTGAAGGTCAGTACAGGTAAACATCTGAAAGGGTTGCCATGTATGTATGGGGGATGTAAAGGGTAGTATTCACGTGAACTACCACAAGGCTTTTGAGCCTGGAATTTAAGATTATGGCTCCACTGGAACTAGCCGTTAGCTTTGCTCAGACAGAATCAATAAATATTCGTCCACAAACTGAGGGTTAGTCAAAACCTGCTTACAACAGGTGAGATATTAACTCTTTGTACACATTCCACAAAACCCCAGTTCCAAAAAGATCATATTTATTAACGTTATCTCCTTTTAAATAAATGAACTATGTTGCAAAGTACATTTGAAAAGTCAAGACATTGGTACGTGATGTGTAAAATGATGGGTTTAAATATGGACTGTGCCCAGGCCCTACAGTGACCCACCATATGTCCCATCAGTGGACACATGGACAGACCTTCCTCCTGAGTCACAGCCTCAAGAAATGAGCTCAACATCTGCCATCGCTTCCACACAGCTGCCCCCCCCATCCATGTAACCCCCACACATGACCAGAGTCACATGTAAACTCCCCCCTGAATCACCTCCAACCAGCCCTCCAGTGCTCATCACCTAAAGGACAAATATTAAAAATAGTCATCCAATCGACTGGGTTACATAACAGACCTGTCTCACATGTGGGGGGGGTGAATCGGCAGCTCCAACCACCAATCACAGAGCCTCCCATCACCCCCCGCCCCCCTCTCCTCCCTGCAATAAGGCCTCCTACAGAGCGAGTCGTGATAAATCTTTTACACCCGGACCACTCCTCCCTTCCTTTCACAGTCCTGTTGGTGTGTCCCACTCAGGTGCAGCGCTCCACGCCTTCCTCATCACACGGGAGCAACTTTCCTCTGTAACGGGCTCTGGATATGCAGATTGGTTAATTCAGCTGCAGTTGCTCTCTCTGTAAATGCATCTGCAGCACTTTCTGAAGACCGAGTAGAGAATAAATGCTTACGCTTGGGCTTTTCTCCTCCCTCTTTTAGTGGTGGTGGTAGTTAGGGAGGTAGTGCCTCTGTCCATGGTAGAGTGCAGCCAAGGATAAGATTTGAAGATTAGAATGGGGCGAGCAGAACTAATAGGCGATTAAAATCTTTGACCAGTGCAAAGCTCGGCCCCAGCAGGTGACTGATCCTGATTCGTTATGGAGTAATTAATTTAATTGTGCTTTTCATCTTGACTTAGCTGCGCAGGCTCCTGCTGATACTGTTCTAAGCTGCTCTGCAGCTCACCTGCAGCAAACATTCCTTTAACATTTTCAAAACAGCTGAGAGCGCAGGAAAAAAAAACATCGAGTGCACCGAGGGCAGAAGCTTTCAGGAAATCAAGACACGTGAAACAGCATTCTGACTTTAGCTTTCACCCTGCATCAGACCCACGATGAGACCTCTCTGTTTATTAATAATAATAATAATAATAATAATAATAACTTTATTTATAAAGCGCTTTCAAACAAAGTGCTGAACAGTTACACAAGAAACA
>JARVJO010000002.1:20022626-20033987 GCA_031762555.1 Cynodonichthys magdalenae | reverse complement strand
TAAGTAGTTTTACAACTAGTACTTTTATACTTTTACTTGAGTAAAAAGCTTGAGTCGATACTTCTACTTTAAAAAAACTATTTTTAAACCTTAGTATCTATACTTTTACTTGAGTAATGAATGTGAATACTTTTGACACCTCTGCTAACACATAAACAAGCAGGTTTTTATTTTGTTGTTCCATGATCTGAATTGGGTCTAGTCACATAATGTCAATGAGTAAATTGATTACTGTTTATAATTATTAATAATTTAATACTTTAAGGGCCAAAAATTGATTGACAGTGTGGGTTGTTTGTGGGTGACGGGCCACCAGTTGATGATCATGACTGTAGGATAAAGGATTTCCCTGGTCTTTGCTGGGGGTTTTCTACAAATGTGTATATATGTGTGTGTGTGTGTGTGTGTGTATTTAAGAACTGGATAAAAAAATTGTGAAAAATCTACAGATGTCTATTGAAAATTTCTTTGTGTCAAGAATGACTCTCAGCTACTACCACATCAAGTTTTAGGAGAAATTTCGGTCGTCTTTATTTGGATTGGCAGTTTAATTTAAATCTGTTCAGTGGTGTATGAGATATTTTACTAACAGACAACTAATGTTAGCTCCAACATTTACTGCCAAAGTTTTAAAAAGATCCTTTAAAGTCAGTAAAACTTGGAGTCTGAGTTTTTATTGACTTTCAGCTACAACGTCATACTTTAACACATAAAAAAACTGAAATATATATCGATTTGTCTTTTCTAAAGTCCGTTGGGTTTGTTAGCCATCTTGAATTGAGTTAGCTCCAGTAGTTAATCACTTGTAGATGGGCAGCCAATGAGTATTTTCTGCAAATTTAAGTAAGTGGTCCACGAGATAATTTGCTAACAGACAGTTGAAATGAACTCCAAATAATTAATAGCAGCATTTTCAACAAACCAGATTTTAGCTCAATATTTAACGATTTGACTAATTTATATAATTTTGGGTTCTCTAATGTTGATTAGCTGTGGCAGCCATCTTGAATCAGGTTGACTCCAAAACCTAATGAGTTGTCCAAGTGCAACTAGCGACTACTTTCTGTAAGTTTTGTTACAAATCCTCCAGTGATTCATGAGATATTTTGCTAACAGACAGGTAAACACAAAGACACAAGGGCGCAGATCACTGTAAAACTTTTTGCACAGCACTGTAAAACAATGACTTTCTATTTAACACTCAGACATCGTTCATCTCTTTTAACACAAAGTAAGAAAAGAAATGTTCCCATAAATGTCAAATTAATGCGTTACTGACGTTTACCTCTGACCCACCTCGTACATTCACAGCATCACAGAGCGAACCTGAAGCAGCTTTTAATTCTGCTTTTATCTCTGCTGATGTCAAACAAAAATACATGAACCAATTATAACCTTGATGGCAACATCAGCCCTTTTGTTTGTTGCCTTGTTTTTCCATCCATCTCTAAAACGAGTGATGGCCTGTTCCGGAGATGATCAGTGTGTGTGTGTGTGTGTGTGCGGTCACAGAAAACACACTTCAAAAGTTAATGGAACACGAGCACTGATGGCCCACCACAGCAGAGTATATTAATGCTGTTAGGAGATAAGCCTGGTGCTCACACAAAGAGAGGACAGGGACCACACACACATTGATCAGCTGCAGGACTTTCTGCCGTCCCTCGGGCCGCCTGGAGGAGCCATCAGCTACGATTAGCTCAAGCAATAACGGCTGCTGCTTAATCAGCAGCTCGATACGTAATGTTATGCTTCATTCCTCCCATCCTGCCTCCTGCTAATACAACATTTAACAACCGGACGAATCTTAACAATTGTCTGCCACACAGAAAACTGAAGACCTAGCATTCTTTAGAGGAATGAATGTCACTTATAGTGTTTCATGCCTTTGCCTTCAGGTGATAAATACACTGTGTTTCAAATTATTATGCAAATTAAATTTGACTCTGGTATTCCTAAATGCAAATGACAGTCAGCATAATGCTCAAGTCATCAACTCAATTTAAAATACTGGTTGAAATTATTACACACAACACAGTTTCAAAACGTTTTACAGGTTGTAAAGAACTGAAAATGGTAATTTGGTGAATTTGCAGCAGTAGGAGGTCATATTTACTGAAATCAAAAGTTGTTTCAATCGAAAACATTTTAGCAGGTCAATGTTTTAACATTGGATCCATTGAACTGGTGAGTTTTTGAAGGGTTTCAGGATAACTTCCCATAGCTGCTGTTTGGACGTGACCTGCCTCCCATCATCAGAGATCTTTTGGCTCCAAAAGTTCTCAATAAAGTTATAGTTGACGGGTTGAATACGCGGTACAAGGGTTTGTGCGCCAACATTGCGCGTTGGCCCTGTGTGATGTCGCGGCACCTGGTCGTGAACTTCCAAACTGTTGGGACTCTGTTCGTGATACGCTACATTCAAATAGTTCGTTGGTTTGTCAAGCATTTGACATTTCACAAGTTATTAAATGTACTGCCACATGTCCTTTCAGAGAATACTGCACCAACATAATTCAGTATAAACACTTGTGAGGGCGCGCTGCTATCAGCGGAACCCTGCGCAACACAAAAGTGCGACTATAACCAAGCCTTGAGGTCAGGGGAGGATGGGGGTCACACCATGAGTTTCTCTTCTTTTATGCCCGTAGCAGTTCATGATGCAGAGGTGTTATACAATATTTTAGTCTTCATGTATTTCTAGGCCCCACTGTAAACTTCTGGAGGATACTACGCCTTGATGTTCGCAGGACTTCACAGGCACCAGCAGCTTAAAATATCTGTTTGATGCTTTGTCATGACATTCTAGCAGCTTCTCTTTTAATCCCATGTATTTGTCTGGCAGAAACCATCATTGTGACTTTATCTGCACGAACCTGCATGTGCACTGAATCAGCTACAAATGTGACCCATCACATTGAACCAAGGGTTAAGTCTCAAAGTGGTGTGTGGAGAAATAGGCAGCTATGGTGCATTGATAAAAATATTTTCAATAATTGCTTTTTGTCAAAATAGAATGAATACCTTATTTATGGGTCGTTTAAATAAAACATAATTTTTAGGACTTCTTTCTGAAGCACTTTTTTATACAGTAGTTACAAAAATAAAATGGTTTTTAGTTATGGTTTTGGTTATTTTCTCTGCGACCTAGTAAAGCTTTTTTCTTTCAGCTGGTAAATCTTAAAATCCAAATATTGTTTGAAGTTTCCTCTTTAAAAAGACGCCAAAAATTCTTCATTAGAACCTAAAAATAGAATTCAGACCAAATATCAATGAGTTATCCTGATGAAGACAAATCAAGACACATCTGTGGAACCGCTCGCGATATCAGGATGATTTAACTTTCAACATGTAGATTAAAAAGCAGGAATCTGAAAATGTGCTTAGGTCATTTTGACTAAATTCTCAGTTTGATGTGACGAATCACAAATCTCTTAACAGTATGATGATCATGATTAAGTTTTTGTAAAATATGGAAAGTTTTCATAGCTTGTCCAAAGCATTTAACTTTTTTACGCTTTTCTATACAGCTTGAAAATGATGGTCTGCTTAATAATTTGGAACGTGGTGTAAATAAAAACACATAAAAGAAAGAGGTTCTTCTGTGTAAACAAGTGCAGGTAATTATGTTGTTGCAAAGACTGAACAGACTTGTTGTGTTCCTCTTGCAGGCCTGCAACAGAGTGTAAAGTTCATTAAGTTGGGTTAAAGCTGATCTTTGGCTGTGTGCAAAAAGGGACAGGGTTTTTAAGACTGCAGGCGAGAGGAACATCTGTTCAGGAAGCCTAATTTAGAGGGCTGCTGCTGCTGCTGCTGCTGCTTTCTGCCTTTATCTAAAGCAACGAAGCTGCTCTCCCTGTAATGAGCGTGCACACTGCACCCGAAACGCTCGTTAGGTTCAGACGTTCAGATCTCAACACCGTGCACTGACAGGTCAGCAGCACAGGAAGCTGCTCAAATCGTTTGACCAGAAACCAGACAGAACTGAAGCTGAAATCATGGACATCCAATGGAAAAATATAAAAAATAAAAATCCAGATTAGGATGTGAGGAGCTCTTTCTTTATACAAATGCAAATTTGTCTTTTCAAACCCAATTAATCTCCCATCTGCACCAAAAATGTTCTTGGTGACGTGAACAGGATATGACATGTGGAGTATTTCTAAATCTGTAATGGATGACAAGAACACAGTTTCTGCCTCTGTGTGTGTGTTTTTCTGTTAGCAAAATATCTCATTAAACTGTGAATGGATTTGAACAAATGTCTCACGGAGCAATTGTTGGAGGTAGATCTGCAATTTAATCAATTCAAGAGAGCTATCAACAATCAATGCAGTCATAAAGCTAAAGGTTGGTTTGGTATAGGAGCTAAAAGTAACACACTGAGCACAACACAAAACTTTAGCAGTCAGATTCTGTTAGTAAAATATCTGAAAAAACACTGGATGTTTAGTGAAAATAATTTTGGGATGTTCGTCTATCTTTTGAGTCAACCTAATTCAAGATGGCTGCCATGGCTAATTATTATTAGCCAACACAAAAATGGCTATAAGTTGATGAAACTTACACATAATGAGCTAAAGTTAGATTTGAACGTAGGTGAGACTCTGAGCATCACAACACAGATGAGCATAACTTTTTTTAAGGTTCGACTAAGATGTGTTTAAGAGAATTTATCCTCATCATAAGATGATATTAGTGTAAAACTCTAGCGTTAAATTCAGCAGGTGATGTGGAATCATTCAAGGAATAATAAAGTTTTCATTTCAATCAGGATTTTTGATTGAACTTGATTGTTTCTTATAAGAATAAAATTATTGTAAAAAAAAAAAAAGTAAAAAAATAAAACAAACATCTAATCGAATTTATACTATTAAATCAAACATAAATTAGAAAACCCAAAAAAAAGGATTAAAAAAAATGCAATTTTTAAAAAATAACAGAGACTACTGTCTTGCTCTTTGAGTATAGACAGGTCTGTGAGGACTGAGTTAATATTAGTTATAACAACAACTTTATACAACAATATGATTAATACAGGCTGAGTCAAAAGTCTCAAGACACCCTCTTATTTCAGAAACGAAAGGGAAAATTAAACATCTGAATACCCCAGCAACTAATAGGTGAGAGGTCCATCTTTTAGGCTATGTCAAGAACACGGCTGCCATATAAACACAGCAAGTTGCAGCAAAAAAGGGGAATGCTGCCTTTGATGACGTGTTCAGAGCGCTGTCCCTGGTGCTGAACAGACACACTTGTGATGAAAGTTTAGAATTTTATGTGTCAATAACTCAAGAACCACAAGATACGTATATTGCACAGCTGATTGTGGTAATTTCTGAGACATTTATGGTGTTCATGACCTTCTCCCCTTTTGATAAAATTCAATTTGATCAAATACGGTGACTTTCAACATAGCGGCCTAAAAGATAGGCCCCCCTTACCCATTACTTGCTGGGGTCTTCAGATGTCATTTTACCTTTTGATTCTGAAATAAAAAGGTGTCCTGTAACTTTTGACTCAATCTGTACATTTACAGTATCCAATTACAATGAAGATGTTTTTGCGCATCGTGTCTTATAACTACTAATAGGTTTGGTCACGATGACAAATGTAAAGCATTATTCAGCCCATAAAGCAGTTTTATATTTTTCATATTATGTTTAGATGATTGGCTGACCCGGCGCTCAGGCTGCACGGATGACCTCTGTGTTCCTGTTTCAGCTTACAGAACATTCACCTCATCACCTCCTCGCTGTGTTTTAACACATTCTCTTGTGTCACACAGCTGGAGAGACAATGACTCGTGACGGAGCTGGTTAAAGGGATAGCATGGTCATTTCTGAAGTGGTGGTCTTACAAATAGTTGGGACCATATCAGCTGTCAGTCACAGAAACCAGATTGTGGAGGGAAAAGGCAGAAGTCTTCATCCAGGCTAGAATAATGATTAAACAGGTGCCTGTTTTGTTGATGTTTTTCAGGTTTAAAAGAGCTAAATATAAAAATGAATCACTGTTGTAAAGAAACTCTTCGTCGCTGTTTTCTCAACTTTCGTGTTACTGCAGTGTGTGAATGTATGTTATTTGCAGATTTAGACAAATTCTGATCGTCTTTTCTGAATGTTCTGAGGTCAGCTCATCACTGACAAGCCTTTATGCCACCAAGCAAGGCAGAGCCCTAACAGCTGACATTAGAAAAAGGCAGCTGGTTCTGAGGGTCAATGACATGATGTAGGGATAACATGGTCTGAGTGACTATCTGACTTTGAGATTTAAAGACCTAAACAACAAGAAACACATTCATTAAGGAGGAAAAGATTGATAACGATGCACAGCGTCTTTGCATTTAGTTAAAAAAGTTGGTTAATCAAAAAGAGTCAATTTGTTGTGTTCCAAAAATGGTACAAAGAAAATGTCTGTCACAAATGTAAAGTGTAGTGCTCAGAGGTATTTATGGTTCCATGATGCTCACCACATTTATGGAAGCGGACGTCTGTGCTGGACGTGGAAGACTCGACCAATCACAAAACAGACTTGCAAACGTATCTGTGTTTGGAGTTCAGTTTTGGACTGACTTAAAGTACCTGTAACATCAAGTTTTTGTAATAAATATGAATGTGTTTTGGGACAGCCAATAATCACGAATTACAAAAACATTTAAAAAAATGTAAAATCACGCTGCTGAGATGAACAGTTCTTGAGATATTTGCACGTGAAGTAACAGGAAGTGATGTCAAAGGAGAATCGTGTGAACAGAGCTAACAACACAGACTGTAAAGAAGAATCGGATGTTTCTTTAGATAATTTTGAGTCACTATCAGAGAGATGAAGAAGAGCCAGAGTTTAAATGACGTTGTTTCAATAAGCAAAGACCAGGCAGTTCCTTTCCTTAAGGAGTTCCCCTTTGAGGCCACTTCCTGTCTCACTTTGTCTGAGCCAAGTTCAAACTGGTTATGCAACACTGACAGGTCAGCAGCATCATGTGCTGACCTGATGCAATATGCCAAGTTTCTTAAATATAAAGATGTTTCCTTTGACTTTTTGTATTGTCACAGGCACTTTAATGTGCTGCTCAGGCACAGACAGGCTTTTGCAGCCTCAGCACCATCCACATAAACATCGTCTATATGTTCAGCACACGCATTCATGTATGTGTGTATGGATGGTTGGTTGAGAAAACAGTAAGAAACTAAACTGTCATATAAAATACAGATGTTGATTAATAGCTAATGCACCATTCCATCACACCATTATAACATTTTTAAGAAACAGCTGTTTTATATTGTATGTCTGAAAATCAATCAGGCTTGGTTAGCCATTAGCCTAGCTTGGATGAGGACTTATGCTCTTTTCTCTGTACTTTATGACTGATGACACTGCTGATAAGGCACAGAAAGAACATTTCTTCAAAAAGGACCAGATTATCCCTTTATACGATGGCCAGCACAGTTCAGACTATGTTTGTAAAACACCATCATCTCTGTGACCACAGCCTCTGAAGCTACAACTATTGTTCCTCCTGCTCCCTCATTAATGGGTTTTATAAAAAATAAATCATATTATGTACATCAGCACATTTTATACAGGACATAAATTAACATTCATTGTTGCGTTTTTTCCCAACCTTGCTGTAATTAAATTCTGTGTCTGTTCTGTTTGTTATAAAACATAAAAATGGACCAACAAGCGTTTGGTAAATAGGTCACTTTGCATAAATATGAAAAAAAAAAACTTTGTTGTGCTTCATTTTTGTTACAACAAATCTAGTGCAGGTGAGAATTTTGAAAGCAAATTTGACAAGTTTTTTTTTTATTATTATTATTATGTTCTCTAGTTCATGGTTAGTTAGTCTTGTTTCCTGTTTTCCCCACATTGTAAACAATTGTATCAAAGTCACCTCCTCAGTACTTTTACCAGGCCTTTCTTATTTAGATCTTCAGCTAACATTTTGTTGCCATGGCAGCGGGCGATCAAGTAATCACCTATCTAAGTGTGTGCTCGTGTTACTTTATCTGCCTGTTAGCAAAATATCTCATGAGCCAGTGGATGGAGTTCAATAAAATTCCAAGTAAGTAATCATTGGATGAATATCTTCAACTGATAAACTTTTGGAGTCAGCAGGATTTTAGATGGTCGTTATCAGTAATTCATTTTTGTAAACTCAAATACGGCGACAACTCAGTCACTTTCACAGATATTGAGCTAAAGTTTGGTGTCTTAGAAGCTGAGAGTCATTCCTAACACATATTTTAAGCAATTAAAGATTGTGCACCTTTTACTTTTAAAACTTTGCCGGTAACTTTTAGAGTCAAACCTGTTTGTCTGTTAGCAAAATATCTCATGAACCACAAGACGGATTTTATTGAAACTTTCAGAACTTTATTGTTGGATGTACATCCATAACAGGTTAACTTTAGGAGTCACATCAGATCACGTTAGCAACTACAGCTTATCAACAGTAGCCAACACAGAAATGGCTATAATTCAGCCATTTTTATAGATACTGAGCTGAAATTTAGTGTGGTAATAAATAAAACTTTGGCATTCGTAGAAGTGGATTATATGCATTTCTTCACAAAATGTTAATTTGTGAAATATAATAATAATCTCTTTTAACCTGCTTTTGTTTTGAGTTTTATGAACTTGCTGCTGCAGCAGCTTTAGTTTTGTCATATGTAATCATTAAATCAATAATCTTTTGCATTTACCTGCCTGAGTGTATAATCTATGCTGGAACAGTAAATTAATAGAAATCATTAACAGTCTTTTGAACCTTAGACACACAACTCATCATAGGACTCAAGTGTGTATTCTCACAAAAACATAAATAATGTAAACACTTCTTTATAGGTGATCCTGACACTGGATGCTGAATGCTAAACTAAGCTGACAAGCCTTTAAAATGCTTCAAAACATCATGCAGGTTTGTGGATTGTGATGCACTTATGGCACAAAATAGGGGCTTTGGTTTTTCACAATGAAACATGAGTGCTGCTCCGCTGACAATAACCTGCAAAAAGATTGAACTTCACAAAGAGCTTCAGGTTTTCATCTTTGAACGACAAAAATGAAAGGAGATGCATCCTCCACAGAGAAGTAGAAGAATGAAAACAATAACAGATGAGACATGAAAGGAACCCTGAGCCCCCATTGTTTTTTTTGGGGGGGGGGGTCCAATTAGGCTAATAAGAATATGATAAGCTAAAGAGACTGAAAGCTAATAGGCTCCATGTGATAAGCTGGTGAGCCCTGCTGAGGTCACAGCAGCACTTTGACTTTGGTGACACCAGTGGAGCAAAACATCAACATCTCAGGACTGTACACTGTAAAAATGATACAACATGAAAAGTAGCTTTAAATCTGCCTTTCTGATAGATTTATACGTTTTCAACCTGATTTCCTATAAGAGTGCCACAGAGGCCCAAAAAGACCAAATCTGCTTTCAGATAGGATAGCAGCGCAGTCGTAATCACCGAGCCACACACGTTGCAGCAATCTGCCACAGCCAAGAGTGAGGAAGAGGAGTAAGAGAGTGAGGTAAACACATGGACAAGGCCACAGCAGGAGGTGGACATAAAAGAGTAATGAGGACATTGAATACACACAAACACACACATGCTGAGTGGATGGAAATGTTTTAATAGACAAAGCAATGACAAGTGTACAGAGATACAGGAAGGAGTTTCATGCTCTACATCTTCCTCCAGAGTTTCCAGCAGATGATTAAAGGGAGCAGAGTGGGGTTAAAGGAGGAGGGCTGATGGTTCGTCACATGGTTCGCTCGCTGATGACACCTCCAGTGACAACAACAGCGCAGTGGAGGCCGGAAAGGATGGCACAATAAAGCATGAAGTTATGATGAACTGATGGAGATCAGGTTTTTTTTTTTTTCAAAAATACCTCCCAGCATGCATCATCTTGCCTTGCTTCTGGATGATGGTGCAGACTGGCTGCAGTGGCAGTATTATGTCATTTCGACACATTTATTATTTTTTTTAGCTGTTGTTGCTTCAAGCTTATATCACCCCCCACCCCACCCCCTCCACAAACCTGCATCAGCACCATCATCATCATCCTTGCATAGAATGATACTCACCACATTCGCTTCCTGGGTGGAAGACAATGTTCTTTGTTGGAGGCGGTCACCCCCAGAGCCAGCTGCATCACAGTAATGTATTTCTGGTAATTCACCATGGTATACTGTCCACCGCTGCTACTAAGAATCCAACCCAAAGAAAAGCACGGCTGATCATATATCTCTCTCTTTTATTTTTATTTATAAGGGTTTTTTTTTTCTCTTTTTCTTTTTTTATTCCTCCTTCTTGGCGTCCGCCTCCGCTGCGTCTTCCGCGCTCAGCAGCATCACATCATCGCCATTTCCAGCGCTGAAGGACTGACAGTGGAAACACTCCCCGAGGAGTTGAGCGGAAGGTGCCGTACCGCTGCGACCCATGTCTGCAATCACACTCTGCTGCTACAGCCCGCGAACCGAGCGCCGATCCATCCGGTTGGTCATTTATCTCTCTGTGTGCGCGCGCGCGCCTCTGTGTGTTTAAATCATGATGAACAGGATTTGGACATTATTCTCCGTCCTCCCTCCCTCCTCCTGTCCAGGGTTGGAAACACTGTCTTTTAAAAAACGCTGCAGCGTCCAGGCGTCCGTGCGCGTGAGCGTGTGTGTGAAAGAGAGAGAGAGGTAGGGAAGTGTGTGTGTGTGTTTAGTGTAGTCAGAGGATTGGGAGGAAGGAGGAGGGGAGTTGATGTTGTCGGGAGACTGATTCGTTTAGAGAGGCTCAGTTGTACTATCTGTTTATGAAGCTGAAAGTTTGTCTTACAAAAGAAGAAGAAAAAAAAAAAACAATCTCAGCTCGGCTTTGGAAGTCGAGCGTCTTCGTGTTACGTCATACTTCCGGGAAGGAAGGAAGGCTTACAGGGGCGGAGCTAAACATTTCAGAGCTCCCCAGGTCAGCTTCTGAGCCCCCCTGGGCCGACCCTGAGAAATTAAACATGATGTATTTTCATTTATTTTCTACAGAAAACGATTAGAGCTATGGTGCAAAGGTGTTTTTTTTTTTGTCAGAATTCTGAGATTTTAAGATTAAAGGCAGAATTCTGAGAGATAGTTTTTTATTTTACTGTAGTCCTAATCCACTTCTGCAGTTTGCTTAAGGGTGTATTCACACCAGGAAAGTCCTTTGGTCCGCTTGTTTGGTCTGGACCAAAAGTGGATTTTATTTTTTTCGTTTGGTGCGGTTTGCATTCACATTGTGCTTTTTTGCTAACAAACTATAACTTGTAAACAAAGCCACGAGGGTGACGATCATTGCTCCCATTGGACAGAAAGAACGGGGGCGGGACTGA
>JARVJO010000002.1:19984133-20011851 GCA_031762555.1 Cynodonichthys magdalenae | reverse complement strand
CACACACACACGCACTCCCACCCCACTCTGCATTTCACAGTAATGGCTCCAAGCAGCCTCCCCCATCATTACCCTTCTCACATGAGAACCCTCTGCTGACATCTCTTATTGTACACCTCACACCCACACACACACACACACACACACACTCTTACAAATCACTGGCTGTATGCTCACACAGACACACATATGTGTGCCAATAACACACTAAAAGTACTTTTATTTTAGAGCGTAAATAGGACAGACGGGACTGCCCTTCTTTCTCGTGTCCTCAGACTCGCTCATCCACTTTTTTCCTCCCACAGCAAAAAAAGAGAAAAAAAAATCAAAGCTGGTTTGTGGGACTCAGCGGCTGCTCCCAGTGGAGACAAACCTGGACGAGAGCCCCAAGAAAGCACTGCCGCTGGAACGCTGTGATTTATTGCTTAGGCGCCCAACAAAGAGGAGTTCACGGAGAAAGTCCTCTTCACATGAATGCACTGCACCAAGACGACCAAGAGTAATGAAAACGCGCTCGCAGAGAGTCACACCTCAGTGCTGTCGCAGTGCTTTTCTCTCTGTGTGCTGCGAGGTGAGTCATCAGCCCAGAGAAGCATAACCTCACAGCTCTGGCTAATCTCTCCTCCTCCTCCACCTGCCAGCTTCTCGTTTTCTTCACTTACGGATGAAGGCTCAGCGGCTGACATCATCAGCAGCAGCTTCTCAGATACATCCTGGGCCTTGGATCTGAACCATAACCTTGTGAATCCTACATTCTCTGCACAGAGTCGCTGACGATATACTCAATCAACAGCTCTCTATGACCCTGAATGCTTTTGTTTTTACATTTGCTGCTCCTAAAACAGCAAATCTTGCATTTTCAGACTAAAAATGAAAGGCCTAAAACAGTATTTCTCCGTGGAATGTGAGGGTTTTATTACCTTGTGTTGAGAAATGTATTTATTTTTGGTCAAACGTTATAAAATAATGTTATGTGCAATCTCGTTCAATATTGCACAATTTCAGGCTCCAAGGACATTAAAATTAAAAAACAGACCAACAGGGTTGACTGTTTTCAGTAAAATCGTTGCGCAATATGTAGCGCTCAAAGTATGTGTTGGGTAGGATTCTCAGCTACAATCAAACCAAATTTTAGCTCAAAATCTGTAAAATTGAATGAATTAAAGTTGTTTTTTAGATTCAGTTGGCGGCCATCTTGAATTGGTTTGGCTTCAAATGTTTTTCAGTGGTACAGGCTCTAGGCTCATCCAGTGATTATTTTTAGAAAGTTTCATGAAAATCGATCGAGTTGTTTATAAGATATTTTACTAACAGACATACACAGTTGACATTTAAACAAAGATCTCACGTTTGTACTCAGAATATGTGATGGGGTTCAGCCTCGGCTACTACTACACCCAATTTTAAATGATCATCTGTAAAATTTGTTGTGTGATCACCATTTTTATACAGTATGTCTGGAAGACTGTGTGTTTCTCCTTTATGTTCATTTCACCTCAGGTTCAGAAAGCAGGCTGGTGCCAATTTAGAGTTTTGGGCCTTGATCATATGAAGACATTGAAAAGACCAACCAGGACTCAGGACTGCCTTATAAAATAAGCTCACCTGGAGGGCTGGGCTGGCCTTCTCCTCTGGAGAATATATTTTGTGTGTAAATGTTTGTGGTGGAAGTCAAAAGACTAGGTAAGTTTGGGGTACCCTGAAGATTTCTACACATAGGTTAACTTCTGTTAGACACACTCTAGCCCCGCCTCCATTGTCCAGTCTCACTCTGTTTGGTTAATGTCTGTTTGGTTCTGTTTAGGTTTATGTCTCCACGGCAGCGTGTCCTCCACTCTGTTTTAATGTCCAGTAGTCAGACTTTTTCACCGCTCTTTTATAGGTGTGTGTGTGTGGGGGGGGGTGTGCCAGTTTGTCTGAAACTTCCTGGGATATCTGCTCACTTCAGACTGCTCCGTCCAGCTCAAGCTGTTTGCGCTCGTCTCCTTCACCTCTCTCCAGGAAGAGTTTGTAGGAGGAGTTTGCAATTTCTGCCTCAGCTCAGCCAATCCATGGGCAATATCATTTGCATTCAATACTCGGTTTGATCTGCCTGGTACCACTGCCGAGGATCAAAGGCATGGTTAAGACCAGAAATGGAGACACGTTTGTCGAGGCAAAACTGATGAAAATCACTTAAAGGCACATCTGTAGAGAAAGGGCTTTAGTAAGTAGGTTGGTGCCACCCTTGCCTTTCTGTTAAGGCCCTGTCACACCCCAATGTTTTAGACACATTATGCCGACTTGTGTAAATTTGACATTTTAAGCTAAAGGTAGCTAATGCTAGCTTTGTTGTTTAATAGCTTGCTACTGCTGTTGTGTAGCAAAACGTTACAGCCACTGCAAACGATTCACCTAAATTTAATGTCATCTGTGTGACGTAATCCCCACCCCCAGTCAGTGAGCCAATCAATGAGCAGCAGTAGCTGACATCCAATCGGACTGAGCAGCCTGGCTCCGATAGAAGCACGGTTGTCGAGATTCCAGAAATTGGGGTGGAACTGAGCCATAGGGGCTGATGCAAAGACCCTGACCCCGGGTTTGAAGCAAGAAGCAGAGCAAATAGGCCTCATGTCTACTGGACATGAAAGATGGAAGACTTTTGTAAAATGAATGATGTAATAGCCATTTTTGCATTTTCTAAGATTGTTTATCTCTGGCAGACGTCTTGAATGGGATAACTCCAAAAGTTAATCAGTTGTTGAGGTACATTCAGTGATTCACTTTTGAGAGTTTTAATACATTTCATTCAGTGGTTCATGAGATACGAACATGCACACACAACCAGACATTGGGTAAAAACATGATCACCCTCTTGCCTTTAGATAATCAGGCTCTGCAGAAGTTATATAAATTAGTCTCCACACCAGCTCATGAGTAGAGAATCTGGCAACCAGCAGGCCTTAAAGGCAGAAGCCCCGGAGATGTGATTGAATACTGCACATTCACTCTCAGTCAGCAGGATGCTGAGCAGAGACGGACACAAAGAGCCCAACTAATAAACACCGAGCTGTCTTTGACTCGCACACAGCTGACAGCCTGCCTGCTCCTCCAGCACGGATCAGACAAACGGAACCAGGGAAGAAAACAGGAAGTGCTCCCAGGGTCGTCTTAACATTTAAAAACAAAGGGGACACGCTGCATCCTGTCACGCAAAGACACACTTTTTTATTGTAGCCAAGCGCTCCTCACTTCAGGCAGTTTCTGTCCTAGTTCACCCAACAGTGAATAAACAAGAGATTGTATAAATTTTTTTTTTTTTTAAATGCAGACACTCGGTGCTGCAGCTTATCAGACTCAGAGGGAGCAGTAAATAAACAGAGATGTAATAAAAACATGGCAAAAACGCGTCATGTGAGAAATGCCTGCATTCGAGTGGCATCATCACATGAATGTCCAAATAAAGTGTAAGACTGGGAATAAATGATAGGAGGACTTACATTGGCGTGTTAGCTTGCTGCATCTCCTGTGGAGCCTCTCTGAACATTCTCTGTGTGTGTGCCACAATGCTTTGTTGTGTGTTGGTTTATTTCTGTCAGTTTGTGTGTGTGTGTGTGTGTGTGTGCGTGTGTGTGTGTGTGTGTGTGTGTGTGTGTGTGTGTCACCGCCCGAGGACACGCCACAGGGATGGTTGTCTCTGCGCTGGCTTTGCTGTCATAAATTAAAAAAAGGCCTTCCAGAACATATCAGTTTTTTTTTTTTGTCCTGTCACTTCAGGCATCACATCCACCCCCTCTGGCCACTCTGCACGCCATCAGATGCCCCGCCCCCTCCACCCTGGATGGACACTGTCATATGGCTGTGGGTGAGGCACACGCATACGAAGGCAGACTCTTTAGTCGTGATGCGATCAGAAGGCCTGACGCTCGGAGACAGAAGCTGACTTGGCGAAATGTGCGGCTCTGGTTTGATTTATATATATATTTATTTATTTTAATAATTAGCAAAAAAATCCACTTTCTTAAATAGAATTTCAATTTTTTTGTTTAATCACTGAGTCAGAACCTCCTCTAGATGATAAAACCACATGATTTATTTAGGGAAACAAAGCAAAAATGCAAAACGCACATTGTTTTTTGTTTTTCTAAATGAGTTTAACACAATGAGCCTGCAGCTACAACCAAAGCAGTCCCTGTAACCCATTTTATCACTCTTTACTGAAAATGTTACAAAAACAACATATCAAACATTAGAAGCTTGATTGTATTTTGTTTTTTTTTAGTTTAGCATTTGGAGTTTTGACCTTTATCTTGTCACATTTGAAAAATATGTTTTGAGTTTGGCTCACTAAAATATGATTGATGTGATCAGACAGGCTGTGTGTGTCGCTCTAAAATCAGAGCTGTGTCTTTAGAGATATTACTACAGATGTGACGTTCATGAACGATCCAAATCTTTTGAACAGCTTTGTACAATAACTGATAAAAACTTGTGGAGCCATTAGTTTTACTTTTTTTTATTCTTCCTAATATATTTATATTTCCTCCTTCACCGCAGAGACAATCACTCCTTTTTTTCATGGAAAACAAGCAGAGGGGTGGAGCACAGCAGCTAAAGGGGAGGGGGATTTTGTTTGACAAAACCCATGGTACAGCCCACATGATGAATTACATCACTACATACAGCCTACATGATGACATCACTCATTCAAACTCAAACGGATCTATGAAACAAACGGCTTATCAAGATCCAAATCCCTTCAAAGAGCCATTTATCCCATCTCCAGATAAAATTCATGTCAAAATGAATTCAGTTCAGTTCATTTAGGTTGTGATGGCAAATTCCAATAAAAGAAATATAATTTAAAGTCAGATGAAACTAATTAGAAATTTTTTACATTTCTTTCACCGTCTATGTGCTACCTTTTAGCTTTTTTATTTATTTTAGCTTTGTTCTGCCATCATTCTGATTCTTTCTCTAATTTTTACATTTTTGTGGTTATTTGAGTTTCTTTCTATTGTTTCAAGCTTTTTATGTTTAGCTTATTTTTGCTTATTTTAGCTTTCTTCCTATCCTTTCTGCTATTCATCTGCTAATTTATAATTATTTTAGCTTCTTTCTGCAATTTCAGCTACGGCTTAGCTTATTTTGCTAATTTTAGCTTCTTTTCTATTTGTCTGGTAATTTGTACTTATTAAGCCTCTTTCTGATAATTTCAGCTTTTTATGCTTCTTTCAGTTGGTTTCTGTTAAGTTCAGCTTTTTTCTGTAATTTCGGCTACTGTTTAGCTTGTTTTTTTTTATCAATTATAGTTTTTCTGCAATTCATCTAATTTCTACTTACTTCAGCTTCTTTCAATTGATTTCTGTTCATTTTAACTTTTTTCTGCAAATCTGACTACTGTTTAGCTGTTTTTTTGTAAATCAAATTTTCTCCGAGATAAATTCAGATTTTGCTGGTGATTTCAGCTTCTTTCTACCTAATTCAGCAATTGTGCCTCATCTGATTTTTCTTTAGCTAATTTCAGCTTTTTTAGCTACATTTTAGGAATTTTTCTGGAAGTTTTGTCTGTTTTAGCTATTTCACTAAAAATTGCAACCTTTTTGTACTCCTTTTCTTAATTTCTGTTTTGTCAAGTTTTATGACACATTTTCCACATCATCCCAACAGGTTTACTGTTTGTTTGGTAACTTTACTGTAATCTTTAATAAGTAGTTATTGAAGCGTCAACACAAAGCCATGACATGAAACCTGGCGGTTCTCACCTGGAATCAAACACAGGGTTGGTGTAGGTGGGAGAGGAGCAGGGCTGTCCTCCTGCACTGTTTGGGGGGACGGGGAGGCCCACTTTCTTACCCGGTCCTGGGACACCATCTGTGGAGGGCAGATGAACCTTTTTAACCTCCTCTTATCTGTTTTGTATGTATAAAAAACGACACTCATGCAGCTGTAAATGTACATTTTTGTTCAGAGTTGTCAGATTTGTGTAAATATGAGTAAAGTTTATTAATCTGGACCGGAGCAAACTGCAGCCATGCTGAGGCCATATGTTGTCCGAGGCTAGTTAGGAACGCTGGCTGCTCAGTAATCCCTTCAGCCAGCCAGATTTAAGAGGCTATTTTTGCAGGCTCTTAGTCTGTGGCTCGGGCTTACTGATAAGTAGTTTCTCTCCCTTCGTGTTTTTATTGTTTGTCTCATTGTCCGTTTTATCTTTCCCATAGTGAGCTAAATGGCACCGTATATAAGGAGCTAAATGTATATAAATGGGAAGCTGCAGCGGATCGATAACTCGGGCTCACTGAAACGCCTCCTGCAGTTAGTTCTGTTTTTGTTTAATTGAATTAGAGGATAATTAGTGGGTGTACCTTCTCCATCCAACAGGAAGCAGGTCAGCAGGTGAGGACACACCTCCTCCAAAACAGAACAGAAGGAGCTGAAGGCAGCGGGGCCCTTTGAGGTCAGGTGGTCCAGGAACACCTCCGTCCGTCTCCTGCCGGACACCTGTCCCACTATGTCCTTGTACTCCACCAGTGAGAAGACCTTGTCGAACACCAGGTAGGGAAGCACGGCGTTGACGTCCAGCTCGCTGAGGATCTGCTCTCGGTGCTCTTTAAGGATCTTGGCGACCCGCCTCTTCTTCCTCCTGGCGCATGGCCTCCTGCCAGCTTTCTGCGGCTGCTGCCTCTTCTGCTTCCTGGCGAACCACTTCTTGGTGCCGCCGCTGAACATCTTCAAGTCGAGGAAACCCACCAGAACTTCTTCCGCGGCTCTGTCAACGCAGTTCCCGAAGGAGAGGAGGCGCATATTTCATGCCAGAGAAGAGACCATGCCAGATATCTTCTGAGAGCCTCTCTCTTTGTTGTTGTCTGAGTCGTTTATCTGGGGCAGGAAGAGACAATCTGGACACTCGCTGACTTCTAGCTGGGTACTTAGAGACTCTAAGAAGATTAGCAGATGCTTAAGTGTACCGATGCACTCACCGCTCCTCAGTCATGTTCTGCATTAGACAGGCAGGAAGATCAAACACTCTTTGAAGCATGGGAAAAACTTTTTAATCTCAGAAAATAGGAGGAGGATAATTCAGGAACAATCATGTCCAAATTTAATGTACCACAAGTTTTTCTTCTGCTGGCCCATCAAAAACCCAACAAGGAATCTCAGTCCAGTGCTTTTACTTGAGAAAAAAAAAGTAGGTGTAAAGTGAATGAGACGTGCAGTTAAGGAGCCTCCTGCAGCACTTCATCAGCCCATTGATCCAACAACCATCACCTTCACATACTGCTGTGAACGTGACGCCTGATTAAACCAAGATTAAAACATTTTCGTCTCATGCGCTGACCCGTCACAGGCACCGAAAAAGAAGCGTTTAGACATAATAAGATGGAGCAAGGGTGTTAAAAGAGGTTGATGTATTGTACTGAAAAATCTATAATATAAAAAAAGCAAATGCAGCACAAACTCAGTTTGACCTTGAGTCACTTTTTTCTCTCTGCTGAGTTGAAGATTGTTTTTTTTTTACCAGAAGGGGGCGCCATTTAGTCAGAACAATTAAATCCTCAATAAGAAATCCATCAGCGTCAAGTCCTTTTTTTTTTTTCATTCTGCTCAGAAAGCTCAACAACTCTCTGATACCGACCCATTTTTATAAATTTTGCAAATAAACCCATTTTTATTGATCTGAGATTTATTGAAACTCATTTGTAGTTTAAAATGGAGGAAAAACTTTAATACTACAGTTAGGCTTGCAAAAGCTCAATAAACATATAGCACCCCCACAAAAAAGGCAATTCTTAAAGAAAAATAACTTCAGCACTCAACCGACCAATCAAATATGAGTTTGGATGATTTAAATATTTAGTTCTAAAGTTTGCAGCAGCAGAAGGAACCATAAGCAAAATGTTTCCACTGCAGAAAACTCCTTAAACAATAAAACCTTAACATGTAAAATATTATATTCAGTTTTATTTGCATCAAACACCAAATCAAAATGTTATCATTTTTCTAAATATTTCATACAATAAATAATATTAATCATACAAAATAATGGGATTTAAAAACTGATTTGTACTTCTTACATTTAAGCCAAACAGATCAATTATTCAATTTATATAAAAAATGATACGATTGTGAATATTACAGGAGAAAATTAGATCTACAAATCACAAAGTTCTGACTTTTTCTCAGAATTCTTACTTTAAAGAATAAAGTCAAAATTTGGGAAGATAAGTTAGAGTTCTAACATTTTTTCCTCAGAATTCTGAAAAAACTCAGGAAAAAAATGTTTTGTTCTGTCGCCCTAATTCTCTTTGTAGATAAATTTCCAATCTTTAATTGTAATTATTGTAACAGTAAGGTTTAAAATTTAATCAGGTGAATCAAAGCAGCCATCCCTTCAGTATTCAAACATAATCAGTCCAAATCCAACTAAAATTACCTAAATAACTTTATATTAAAATACTACTGATTAAAAGTCTTTTTGTATTTATTGTAACAGTTCAGCTCACAGCTGCTCAAAAGTTTTCATAGTGATGGATGAAATGAGCCTGATCCCTCTTGTTCATTTGCTGACAAGCTTTCTCCACGTTTTTGGTCAGTCCAGGTGGTCCACAGCTGAACACACCGATTTTACCCACCTGACAAAGACAAAAACGAAAAAAAACACATTTACACTTTAAAGAACATCCAGGCTGATCAACAGGGCATACTAATTGAAATAAAATGACAAAAAAAGTCTCCACTTCCTTCTGCTGTTCAAAACTGAAGCTGGCTGGATCCAGTTTACTTATGTGGGACTTAAAGTCTCCCCTACTCCACCAGAACACACAGTAATGGTTTATTTAAGCATCAAAAAACTAGTTATTATTAAACATATTAGAAACGCGAACATTTGAACATATAGCAGCAAGGTAAAAAAAACTATCAGCATTTTCCTGATTTTAATCTGGAAAATTCTCCATTCAGTTAAAAAGTCCTAAAGCTTCTACTGCAGCCAGCCTACAGGGGGCGCTCAGGCTGTTTTGGATTCAACTTCAGCGTCACGTTCCTGTGTCTGGTTCCTAATCTGCAGCAGGCGGACGGTTCGTCCAGATGAGTAGACTGACCTCAGGGTGAACTTCCTGCAGAGAGCTGAAAAACGACACGAAGGGCGGTCGGCCAAAGTGCGTGACGGAGCGCAGGCCAGTGAAGAGACTGCGGTTCCACACCTTCTGGAAGTGGCGCTCACACACGTACTGAACACACATTACACACAAATAAGAATAAAAATGAGTAACTGGGTCAAAAGAGCTATCAAGACTGATGAAGAAGGAATTCTTTTAAAAATATAAATGTAAAATATCTGCGTTACACTGGGTGAACTTACAGGGGAGCTTCTAGATGTTTTTCTTTCTACGCCCCTGCTGCGTTGCATTGTGGCAAATTAAGGCCCACAGTTTTCATATCATCTGATTTGTACTAAAGCTGGGCTATTCAACTGGTGGCCCGTGGGCCACATCCAGCCCACGGGTGACTTCAATCTGGCCCACCCATGTTTATTTTTTTCAATATTTTTACTTAATTTAATATTAAAATGGATTTCAAATAATTTGTAAATTTAAAACTCATGTTTCAATTCAACAAGATAATCAAATTTAAAAAGTAAAAGATAATATTACTTGTCCCCCCAGGGGAGGTTGGCCCTTCAAGCTGCTGGCTTTGAGTAGCCGTGGCCCCCAGAGCAATTTAGTTGAATAACCCTGTACTAAAGTGTTATGGATATTAAAAATATCCCACACTGCACACATTGATGCACCTTAAGTACAACTAATGAAAAACATAATTTAAGCACAAGTAGCAGTTTATTAATGAAGCTTAAACATGCTGACAGTCAGATTTTGACTTCCTCTCATCAGATTCAGATGGAGCTGAATTGGTCAAAACATTATGACCACCATGTTGTAAAACATGTCTGGTTGGTCAAAACATGGACAGAAAGCACATAAAAGTGTCCTTAATGTCTTCGTGTGATGGAAGGAATAAACATTTTATTATTTTTTTGTGGATAGATTTTGTTTCCTAGTGGAATGGTATCTGTTGAAATCAAAAACTGAATGATTTTGTTGTGCCTTTTGGAAATGTTTGGTAGATTTTTCTTTTTTCAGGACCACCTGCTGTCCTGCTGGGAGAATGTCAGCCACTTTTGGTGACTACTGTGTTTGTGTCTGGATGCTTGTGTGCGTTAAACGTCTGTGTTAAAGGTTTAAGTGAGTTCTGAGAGCAAGTTTTGAAACATAAGCAGCGTTATCACTGATCACAGCATCTTAAAATGTTATTATCAGTTAAATAAACCATTTCTGTCTGAGTAGATGATCTGAAACGATGACGGCAATCTCACCAGCATGGTTGTGCGCAGGTCAAACTTTTCAGCCACCTGAGTGATGTAAGTATGAACCGAGACCAGCTCCTCCGTGTCCATCTCCTCCACCTCCCTGATGATGTCTGAAACCCACTCAAACTGCCGCTGTGTCCGAGTCACCCAGATGAAATACACCTTGGAATGAAATTTTGAACGTTAAAGGAGCCTTTCAAGGCTAAATCGAACAGGTGAGATGTGATTTAAAGTCATACTTTTTTACACAGAAACTTGGACTTGACAGAGGATTTGAAGACCAGGTCTTTGAGGATGGAGGCAAATGGTGTGACTCCTATTCCTCCCCCCACCAGAACGGACACCTCAAAGTCAATCCACTCCTGATGGCCCTCGCCGAATGGACCGTCCAAGAAGAGCTTCAACAAATGAAATATAATCATTGTTGAAGTTAAATACAGAAAAAGCTGAGGACACTTTTAGTCGTAATGGCTGACCTTTGGGTAGGCTCCAAACTCCAGGTAGTTTTCTTCGGTGTAAAGCTCTCGAAGTCGGTTGGTCCAGGGTCCTACAGCTCGGATGTGCAGGCTCAAGGTCTCCTCGTGGGGTGCTGATGTTAGAGTGAATGGGTGGTACTCATCTGTGCCCAACATCAGGCACGCTATACGAACCCACTGGCCTGAACGGTACACAAACCCCTGTGGCCGCTTGAACTCCAGGTGGGTCACTCCTACAGGCAGAACACAATAGTAAAGAAAAAATAGTTCAATTTCCTGAGCAAAAAACAAGAATTCAAAGAACACGTAGAGATAAATTAAACAATATAAAAGTTTATGCGTCACCTGAAGGAAGAAGCTCAGCTCTGACAACAGGAATCTCCACTTTCTTCCTGCTCAAGCTGATCAGTTTGTCCAACAGGAAGAGGAGGGCCGGAGGGATCAGGTAGATGTGGAAACGAGGCTCTTGGAGCAGAGCAAAGCTGCCGTGTATAACTGTCTGTTGGATAAACACAGCAGGTATCACACCACCTTAAATCAGCCTCACTGTAAAGATTATTAAAGACAAGAAAGACTTACCAGAACATACACAACAACATAGAGGTAATGAGTGATCCAAAATCCACGGAAACTGATCCGACGGAAATACCGAGAGGCAAAAACGTACATGAACGCAAACGTGAACAGAAGTAAAACACCAGTAATTCCTGAAAATGGTTAAGAGAGGAAAAGAAAATTACAATGTAATAAAATTCAAAGATGCAAAATCTAGCATTAGACTATGTTTTACCTGGGACAGTCTGAAAGAACCACCAGTACCACTTGGGAGGAATCTCAGCCCTAAAGGAAAACATAAACTGTCACTATCCCGATATTATCTTGTAGCGTTTACAGATTTTCATGGTGAAATGTGAAACGTTACCCGTTGTTGGCTAAGACTTTGGGAAACAGGCAAGAAAGAATGCTGAGGTCGCTGATAGAAAAGACGAAGACGTTGACCACGTGGCCCAAACTGTGAACAACTGCAATGAGATCAAAACCACAAACAAAACGTAAACAAACAAGAGGCCTGCAGAAATAACCGGCTCCTTTTAGTTTTCAAATCAAGCATCTCTCCACTTGCTTCAGCGTCTTATCCCGTTTAAGTCAAAAAGACCTTAAACCTTCTTTGTTATGGCAGATGGCTGAAGTCGGCCTGCTATCATTGAAAATGAGAGAAGATTAAATATGCCCCGACAGGATAAACAGCTGAGCTCTGAAGATTATGAACACATTTGTTTCACTGCTGTTACTGAGATAACAAACCTGAACATGTACAATGTTATGCTCAAAAAAAAAAGTTCAAAGATGGAATAAAAAAGTTGTTTTAAAATTAAATAGGATCCTTTGCAAAGATTGGTTACAATCAACACGAAAATGATCAACTTTGGATGAACTGACCTTGATTCATACCTCATATTTGTAACAAAACACTTTTAAAACCCAGTAAAATATCTTTGAAATGCCCCCCGTCGACCTGAGAGGACGATGGCGGTCATGGCCATGAAGCGGTGGAAGTCGATGGCAGCGTCGAAGGGGACGTATCGGTTGAGGAAGGTCTCTCGACACAGCGTGATCAGGTTGCGGCACACGGTGAGGAGCATGTAGGGAAACAGGAAGGAGATGGCGGCCGCTGAGCCTCGAGCGACAATGACTCCCACCACGGACGTCTCTGGCATCCCGGTGGCCCCCGCCTGCACAGCGTAGTCTGAACACAAACCAAGAAGAGCACTGATGAAAACACTAAATATACTAAAGAGCTGCGATCCATCGACAAGAGACAAGGTTTCCACTCACAGTAACACCTCTCTACCGCCACACCAGCTGTGATGCCATAAACTATGATAAAACTTATAATGTGGCGTCGATAATTCTCAACAAAGCGCTTGAACTGCTGCACTTTCTGTCGGATGGGATTCCTGATGTACTGCTCTCGCTTCGGCTTCACGTAGACATTCGGGGTCTTGACGTTTACCCTGCGAACGAGTGAATCTGTGAGGTTTTATTCTTATTTTGTCTGTTTTGTACGGAAGCGTAGAGCTGTCACATGTCATGAATTTATTGTTGAGCTGTATCTCGTTATAACAAGAAAATGATCTGTTAAAAACTAGATAACCACGAGAAAACAGAGACTCAGCCTATTTATGCATTTTTACCAAGATCTATGTTATGAAAACAAAAAAAGAACAAAGAGGTTTTGGAGTTTGTGATCAGACCTGGTCCAGCATCATAGCATGTAGCACAGCAGCTGAATGCATTCTGTATCTGCATTCAGATGCTTTTCAATTCAAAATCTCTATTTAACCCGTTATAACAAAATGGACAGTTACCTTGTTTTGACAAGAAAGCATTCACGTTTTTTATTTTATTGTCCTAATGAGACAGTTTTCATGTTATAACCAGACAGCTCAACAATAATTTACTGACATGTAACAGCTCTACGTTTTTGTAGTTTGGAGTATATTTAGATGAAGAACACCCCAAATAAAATGACATTGGAACTGCTACAGCCATAAAAAGTGAAATAAACAAGAAAAATATAATTTTCTGCAAACATAGTGTAATTGCAGAGCGCTAAATGACTTCACTCAAATGTTTTTGAATAAGCTACACTGAAGTGTTAAAGTTAAAACAAGCAGAACAAAAGCTAAAAGCAGAATATACAAGCATTAAAAGCAGCTGAACAGAAGCTAAACTTGGCAAAATAGTAGCTAAAATTTGCGAAACATGCCAAAAGAAGAAAATCTGATGCTACAGCAAAAATTAGCAAAACTGTAGCTAAAATTAGCTCAACATTCTAAGCTAAGCAACGTATTTCTCAGTGCATTTACAGTATATGAGGTATTTAATAAAGGTAAATATTTTGAAAAGTGTAAAACTTTCCAAATCCATAGCTCTGCAGATCACGCTAAATGTTTTATTAGAAAAATGGTTAAGAGAACACAAAACATACAGAAATAGTTAGAAAAAATAAACATATCAACAAAAACTATAAACAGAAAAACACCTAAAAGTTTGTTCTAAACAAAACTAAATTAAAGGCAAAAAATTTTTTTTTATTTAATTATTTTTATAGTTATGTTTATAATGTGCCAGTAACTATTTAATATCAACAAAGAAATTTATCAGTGTCATAAAATCCCAGTGAAAAGCACATTTACTCATCTGGGCTCACTTTAAGTTGTGTGGCACTAAATATATGTTCACTATTCTTTAATTTAGATTGTGAGTAATTTTACAAAAGCAATAAAACTACAAACATAAACGTACTTTTTCCGTCTACGTAACTCCAGTCCATCTGTTCTGTTGGTGCTGAAAACACAAAGTCAAAATCGTGATTTTTATGAAGTAATATTCTTTCATTTTATACTTTTCTATTTTGTTTTATAACTTTTGGTGCTTTTTTTCTTACCTGTTTGCTGGGCAGATGAAAGACACTCGTTGGTACTGGCTTAGACGTTTCTTTTCCTGTTTCTCCACTCCTGCACACACACACACACACACACACACACACACAGATGAATAACTAATGTCAGTGGAAAAAAAATCCAAAAAGTGTCCTGAACTGAACTTAACCTTTAACGTTGAGCTGAGCAAACTGCAGCTCCTTCTCATGATCCTTGAGGAGGAAGTGAAAATCGGCCCAGGAGATTTGCTCCTTGTTATCAAAGCCCGCCGCCTGCATCATGGCCTTGATGCCGTCTTCTGCCTGTTTCTTTGACAGCGCACCGTTGGAGAGTTCAATGAAAGACCTGCAGATAATCAAAGGAGTGAGGAAGACCCAACAAACCAACAGAAAAAAAGTCTGTGTAGCTGCAACAGACAAAAGGAAAACTCCCACTGAAACCTTAGCATTCTGGCAAACTCTTCTTTCGATAAGTAACCAGTTCCACCGATGTCGTTCATGGAAAACATCAGTTTGGATTTTTCTTCTGGAGACCCTGCAATCAAACACACATCTTCACATGAGCAGAAAACATCTATGTTTCATAAAACTAGCCGGATAAATCTACACGGTCTTTAAATCCTTAAGTAAAAATTAATTTCATAATTAACAAATCTCAATATCATGATTGTAAATGGACTGTACTTATATACATACATTTCTATCTAATCTGGATACTCACAAAGCTAATCTAGATAAAACATTTTATAGAGACTAAAGCGCTTTAGATCTCCTTCATACACTGATTGAACACATCAGAGGACTCCTCTGACCACTCGACCACAGTCGCCCAATAATCTGTATAGGTTGGTTTTATTTCGATGGTTCTTTGTGTTTCAGATTCAGCTTTGTTCACATTTATAATTAGGTCTTTGTTTTCTGTATTTTTGGATTCTTGATTTATCCTGAATGGACCTTGATGTTCAGAGGTGTCAGAAGTATTCAGATTCATTACTCAGAAAGCAGTAAAAATACAAGGGTTTAAAAAGGGTTATGAAGAAGTTGACGTATCAACTCAAGTTTTTTTACTCAAGTGTAAAAGTACTAGTTTTAAAACTAATTTAAGTATAAAACCCCTATATATACAAAATATTTGTACTTTGTTACTTGACACCTCTGGTTTTCCCCCTCAGTTTCTCTACAAGTCTGTTTTTGTACTTTATTTGGGTGATTTATTTTGTCATCCTTGTCTTTTTTCTCATTTAACTCCTTGTGCCATATCTCATTTATCCTGAGTCAGCTGCTATGCTCACCTGTCTCCAATCAGTAATTAACCCAGGTGCCTCCACTTTCCATTTACCTTTGCTCTATATATTTAGTCTCCAGTCTCAGTGGTGCATTATTGGCCACTGTCCGTTGTGCTCCCTAGCTTTGTTGCAGGCATCAAATTCAAAATGAGTAAATATATGAAAAAGCAAAAATAAAAAACTGAAAGTTTATCCATTTGAACATTAAACATATTGTCTTTGTAGTGAATTCAATTGAATATTGTTTGAAAATAATTTGTAAATCATCATGTACTGTTTTTATTTACACAACATCTCAACTTCATTGGAATTGGGTTATTTTTCTTGGGGTAAATGTGCCTATTGGCTGCTAAAGCTGTCTGGCTCCACGTCTTGCTGTATGTCAGCTGCTGGTTTGTTAGATTTTGTGGAAATTTGCCACCAAAGCACACCACAAATACAGCTGATGATTTACTTTCTCATAAACCTTTGAATCAGGTTCCAATAAAGTGGTGCAACTTCGACAGTTTCAAAGTTTCGGACAACACGTGACTTTTGCCAAACGAACCAAGCTTCTTCAGTGTGCTGTTTTTTATATATACTGTACATGCACTAAAGCTTCAGCTTCAAACAGTCCATCTCTAATGAACATAATATTTTTACCCTACAGTAAACAAACCTGGCACAATAACTGTCAAACAAAAAATGTGTTGTTTCGATTGAGAAGTGATAAAGTGATTTTACCTTTCATAAAGATAACAATAACATCAAGAAACTCCTGGAAGGAGAGGTAACCGTTTCCATCTTTATCAGCCAGCGTGAACATGGAGTCCACAAACAAGGAGTCGGGCTTCAGGCAGAGAGCGTTGGCAAACTCTGACGCCGTCAGCTCGCATTGAAGCACCTCTCTGGCTCGCTTGCGAGAAACGTTGCTCAGATCTCCAGCGTCACACTTCTCTATTTCCAGGACCTTCAGGACAGTGAGGTACAGTGTTATTATTTGTGACCATAGCTTAATATTTTTAACGTCAGCTAAGCAGGTCATCACAGGTGAGGCCACCGTCCACACGCCAACCAACAATTAGTTCTTCTGGCTTGGGTTTGGCTCTGACCTGACCTCAAACATGAAATGATTACATTTTTGTGGCCATGTTTGAAGCAGCTCCTGCTGTCAGAGAGGAGAAGATGAGGTAGATGACCCGAAGCTGATTGTACCTTAGAGAAAGCGTGGCGAATGAAAGTCTCCACAATCTGAGCCCTTTCCTGTTTGGTTAGAGCCTCCTTCAGCAGCTCCTTCTCACTCGTCTCCTTCACTCTAATCTCCTGGCCGATGTCTGCCACCTCCAGGCGCAGGTGCCTGACAAATTCAGTACGTTTGCTCACGTCGTCAAAAAACAGGACCTGAAATGTGCAAACAAGGGGGGAAAGATAAGCAAGACTGGAGGAACATAAAAGTGATGGAGTTCGGCTGTATCTGCAGAGTCATGCTTACACCAGTGAATTGTAAAATAAAAGCAAAGAAGAGTTCACTTTAAAGTAAAATCTGGACAAGAATAAAGAATCTTTTCTGCAGAAGTTTGCACAAACGCAGCAAAGTGCTCCTTCCACCATTTCTTGGAGGAGTATGATTTTTGAATCAATCAGCCGCTTGAGTACTAACCAGGTCGTACTCCTTTGGTACTTTGAGCAGCAGAGCTTTATGGTACCGGTCATTGGAGAGAAGGACATCTATGTTGTCCTGGTAGCCCAGATTGAGGCAGCGGTGAGAAGGCCCAGATCTGTCAAAGACCTGCAGTCGCCTCTTTTCGACCTCCACGCTCACTGGCTGCAGCTGGTTTTTATGGCCCTGCCACTCGTATGCTGCAGGGAACAAAACAGAGCGAGAGAAGAAACATGAACAGCTTCTGAAACACATCAAGGAAAAGAAACACACTGAAGTTTGTTTTTGATCTTAATTTATCAGTTACTCCTGTTGTTCAGTGCTAACATGTTGACACGTTTAAAGGATGTTACATCTGTGTAATAAATCAACTTCTACTGAGACTCTTTTTCTTAGAATAAGACACAGAAAGCATGCAGCTGTGTCATGTCGAATCATTCCTAAAGTATTTTGTTGAACAGTTGCATCAGTTGCATTTCTGTTTGACCATTTTATATGCCTTTTTATCTTGTTTATCAATTTTCCTCCTACCTCCTGCTTATTTGTCTGTCTTTGTTGAGCCATTTACCATCATCTTTTACACTTATTTGTTTTATCTGTGTTCTTTCTTAAGATATTTTGCAAGACTGGAGATGAATTACAATGAAATCAAAACAGTATATTGCAAACAAACAAAAGATTTTTGCAGCTTTCATACCGGTACTTCCCACAGCTGGCTCCTCTGCTCGGTCACCAGCTTTAATCTTTCTCCTCTGGAACTTCCTGTACCTGTGCTTCCGAAGATACGCCACCATGCAGGCCACCAGGTAGCTCACTGTGAAGGCAAAACAGCCAAAGTGTTTCACAACTAAACTGCTGATGAGAGATGTTGTAATGCTGATGTGCAGAAGGAGAAAGTACGACACTGACAGACAGGGAAGAGCAACATGGTAATGATGAAAACGGAAAAGCCTGCACGGCTCCCGTCAAAGTAGTTCAGTTTTGTGGCGTTGGTGCAGGGTTGCAGCAGTGATGCGTTGAGCTGCGTGGGCTGAGGACAGGGGTCACCTGTGGGCCAAAGACACAACTGTTTATTTTAGGTAAAAAAAAACCTTGTTGTGTCTTTAATCATGTAGTATTACCATCCCTCCAGAAAAATACATTTTTCTGTACATCAGTGGACTCTGCGCTTGTGACCGCAATAAGAACATCATGATATGTGATGCTGCGGATTACCTGGATCTCCTCATCTGTGAACAAACTGAACATGAAAGTGATTGAACATGGTGATAAAACCGTTTAAAAAACATTTATCATAAATATCTCTAAAATTTAACAAGGTAAGGATTACCCATTCTGCTTGTTCTCAAACCAGAAGCGGTCTCCGTTTCTGATACGTTCAAACTGGTCCAGGATTATGGCAGAGAAAACCGGACCGGGGCCGTCAGCGGACTCCAGCAGTCCTCCAGGGAAAAGCTCCAGTTTTGTGACATCTCCGTCGTGAAGTTCTGCGACACTGCGAAGCAACTGTTGTAGCAAAACACAAAACATTTAGTTTATGGAGTTAATTAATCTTTTTGTAGGAAGTAACTGATGAGTTAACCTGTGGGTTGGTTCTGCTGAGTTCAGGATTGATTTCTTCAAACGTGTTCACAGGAGGCAGATCCAGAGCTTTTCTCATATTATTATAACTCTGCAGACCAAAGTCTCTTCCTCTCTGGATGGTTACAGCCACCAGGTCTGTGCGGGTGAATCTTAGTGGGCCGTACATGTAATCTGGGAGAGAGGAACTCCCATCAGAGCTGCATGGTTGTATTCTGCTGGTAATGAATTATACACAGGCAGCAAATGACAAAAACCTCTCAGGTCCTCCACAACAAAACTGTCTTCTCTCTCTGCAATCTGAGAAGCCATGCCCATCAGGAGGTCGTCCACATCCTGACCCGTCTTCATGTTGAGTCTCTGGAGAGGAAACATGGGTGTTTCAGCTCGAGTATGAAAACAGTCAATTACAGTAGTTCAACAAATGCAGCAGAGTGCTGGATCGAATCATACTTCTCATTTTTGTCAGTGCAAATAAATGTTTAAGGAATATAGCTGATAATGTGATATGCAATTAACTCTTATAACAGCAGTATAGTTACGTAGCTGTCAAATCAAACTAGTTAAACGTACAAAATCAAATATTAGGCCTACAGTAGAGTATGCAGTACTGTTATGGAGAAGGAGCTGAGCTGTAAGACAAAACTCTCTTACTGGTCAGCCTACGTTCCTACCCTCACCTATGGTTACAAACTCTGAATACAGGCAGTCAAAATGAGTTTTCTCTCTCATGAGTTGAGTAGCGTAGAGTAGAGTAGAGTAGAATGCAGTCTCAGTTTTTGTTTATTAATTTCTAAAATGAACAGAGGACCTGGACATTACACCTCTTCATCACATTTAAACTTCTTTAAATGTGACTTCAAAATGTTTTGATAATCATCTTAAAACACAAACAGCAGAAATACCATCTGTAACTTCCAGACCTCATGAATTTCATCCAACCCATATGTTTTAGTACCAAACTGAAGACGTAAACAACAGTGAGGCGTCATCATCCCTCACTGTGAGCCTTTTCTCTATTAATCCCCAAAGAACCTTTAGTTTATCTGGATTCAGCAGAACACAAATGTTCATGAGAGCTCCTTATAGGCAAAAATAAGCATTTCCTGTATTTTTATTTTTAAGAGCAGCATAATTATTTTTAAACGATGTTTCATTAAAAAAAAAAAAATCAATAAACATAGGATGAGCACACACAACGTAAGGCTATTTAAAGCAATGGCAGAGTTCTATAAAGTGTTTACTGTATGTTTTACTTCTCTAAAGGTCTGGATGTATGTTTTTTTAAAAACCTTAAAGTGGGGTATTATGCAGTATCGACGTTTTTGAGCTTTATATCATGTTATAATGCTGTTCCCTCATCAAAAACATAACCAGAGTGTTGCTTTGATTACTTCATCCTTAAATCCTCTGTGGTAGCCATGTGGAGCTGCCTAAATGCTTGCTGGTACAAAGCACCGCCTATTTGTACTAAACACCCCCTCCGTGAAAAATTGTTGAGAAAATGTGTTGAAGAAATCTACTCAACACTGCAATCACAAATTATTACTGGATGGTCAGCGATATAACTTATTTTTTTATTACGTATTTTGGAGAGTGGAGTGTTTATTTTTAATATTTTTATTATTTGCAAAATGTTGTTTTTTTCTTCTTTTTGTTTTCTTTTCTTATTTTTTTACTGTTGGATGTTTTGTTATTTGTTTTTAATTGTCTGGAGGGACTACAGATGTAAATTAGCCTTGGGCTAAATCTGGTGCAATGCATTAAATGTTTTTACGTTTATGTTTTAATTGCACACTGTCCTGATTTAATAAAATTATTAAAAAATAAATAAAAGTGGGAGTGTCAGAAATGGTAGGAGGTTCTTAAGGAGACAAAGGCCAATTTCAAGGCGTTTAGATAGACTATGATGTGAAGTTAAATTTGTTTTTGATATATTCAAACAACTGATGGTAACATAGTTACTTGATTGTTGTATACAACTGAAATATGTGCCTAGAAAATACATAAAACCCCCATTTTAAACTAATAGCATAAATTAAAAACACTAAAACAAAACTGAGCTGTGTTGTAGAAACAAACTAACACTTTGGAAAATGGATATAATTAATACTTAGCACATTGCTGCCATTTATTTATTAAGTCCAAGTACCTGCCGCTTCCAGAAGCTGTGACAAAGCCGCATTGCTGGTGATGTACTTCCATCAACACTGACAATTTTTCGAAAATGGCAGGTTCGATTTCTGTAAAGAAAAAAAAAATAACAGAGCCAATAAATGTAAAACAGAGCACTGTATTTCTTACAGAATCTAGACTCAGGATTGTCTGACATGAAGTCGTTACCTCATGTAAACGCCAGGTGGAGCCATAGTGACTCCAAATCTTATAGCAGCAGCCTGAAACTCAGGAGAGATCCCTGGATCAACAAACTTCTGGTAGCCTGCACACAGAAAAAACACAACGTAACACAAAACAGAAAGCAGAAAATCTCCAGCTTTATCTGTGTAGTCCAAGTAAATAACATCCTGGGATTTATCTGGCTGTTTTTCTATAACTCTCTTCAGCTCATTCAGCAGAAAGACAGAGACTCTTGGGTGATGCTTTTGCTGACGGAGCACATATTTGTCAAACACTACCACCGATAGCTCACCTCACCTCACCACAGACTGTAGTCACTGGTGCATCACCTGTCCCGCCCGCCCCTTCACTTGTACGTGCTCATCCTCCGCTGCTGAATCTTACCTGGATAGGGAGGAAGTTTTTTGTCTCCGAGGAATCCTGGCAGCCATTCATAAAGAGCAATACTCTGTGTGAAAATGCAGAGGTTAAAAGTGAGTGCAGTTTCTTTAATCTGAAATAAAATTAATTTGTGACAACAATAAATTATTTTTCTGACTTTTCCTTGTTTTATTTATTAAAATAAGTGTTATTCCTTCAAGACCTTGTTGACCTCAATTTTTTCTGAGCACACAGTTCCAGAGAGTGCGTGCAGGACATGTAAGAGATGACGTACCGGTCCTTAAAGACCACCTGTCGTTATTGAAAACGCCGTCTTCCCAAAGTGCAAATTAAATCAGCATCAGCGCAGCGAGGGGATTACACCAAATCTTTCCCTTCTACCTGGAATGTGGCCACAACCATCTTCCTGGCGTGTTGAAACAGCTTCTCGTCTGACCACTCTGGGTGTTCCTTGTGCAGCTCGGCGGCGACATAATTGTGGTAGCGAAACCAGATAATCCCCTCTGCTGCCGTGAACGTGTTCTCATTGGCCCAGGCGTTTCCCAACTCTGGACAGAAGAGATGGCACAAGGCAAGGAAGTTTTGCTTCTTTCATCAGGCTGATTAACATTAACCAAAACATGTTGAGCAGAAGTGGGTCAAACATGTAAAAGTGTTTCTTTACCCACAAAACTACTTAATAAAAAAAAACCTGCACCTCCTGCAGAATCCTGACACAGGAAGTGAAAAAAGCCTTTAAGCACTAAAGTGTCAAGGACATTGGGGTGAGATGACCCCTCGCTCTCTCTGCTCCAACTTTCACAACACAGGCAACAAAACACTGTTTTTTATGACACATCATTGTCTTCTTCTCTGCTATTGAAAGAAGGATTTAGTCTGGTCAGTGTGACACGACATTACACAATAATTAAAGAGTCACGTCAGGCAGGGCCTCTTTTGACTCAAGCTCCGACTGCAACACTGATCTAAGGGTGAAATATTATTTGCAAACAGTTTCTTTCTTTGCTTTCAGCCCTTTGCAGCATCGACGGGGTGGTTATTGCGACGCAGGTTTCTTTTGGACTGGATGAAAATTTCATTACTGTTTAAGCAAATAATTCATGCAGCAATCCTGTAAAAGTAAGATTAATGTCACTGACCTCCACTGCATAGGGCAGGGGTCTGCAACTGTTACAATCAAAGGAGCCATTTCTACTCTTTGGCTCACTAATAAAATGTGTCCTGAGCTGCAAAATGTGCTACAACTGTGATTAGCAACTGGTGGCCCGAGGGCCAATTCCAGTTTGTTGGCCTTTCCGACCAAATCGTGTGACATTTTAAAAGTAAAAATAAATAAAAATATATAGCAACTTTTAACATTTATTACTATTTTTACACTTTAGGACAAAATACCATATTTATGTAAATGAGAAAAATATTGCATATACTTTTTACCAAATTTAATAAAAACTACAACTGAACTATGCAAGCATATTTTTTTTCCTAACACTTATTATCTAATCTAGTTATAAAAGTATTTAAAGATAGCCCTGATGGATTTGAGAGAAAGATCCTTCTTTAAGGCTGAAGTTGGATGAGAGAAATGCTGCAGATGAACCAAGGAGCCCCAACCAGTGGCACATGCCAGAGCCGCAGGTTACAGGATGATTGTACCCAGCTACTGAAGAAGATGCAGCAGAGTGTGTGGTTGTGAGCAAAAAAGGTAAAGTGTCTCACCGAAAAGGCCTTGTGCTCCATGATCTCCTGTAGAGGGATCAGGAGCACTCCACATTAAATTGCGCGCCCCTTCCTGACTTGGCATGTTCCACTCAGATCCTGAAGTCAAGAGTCCTCCAGAGAAGGTTCTCAGGGAGTCCGACCAAGAAGAGGAGGGACCGTATATGGAGCTTCCATCGATCCACGCTGTCACAGAGTTCACCTGAAAGTGGCGCGTTTTGACTCAAACAGCGTCCCACACAGGAAAAATCTACCTGAGATGTTTGTTTTTTTTATTCTCAGTAATCATCACCTGTATGCGAGGGTTGCTGGGACTCTGTCCAGACTCTTTGTCCCGTTGTCCTCTCTGGAAGGGCAGCAGGACATTTCCGGTGGCAGTTGGGTCAAAGATGGGGTCACCTTTAGGGACCTGGATGTTCATGAACTCAGGTGGACAACCAGGGGTTCTTGAGTCAAAAATTTCAAAAGCAACATGATAACCTGCAAAAAAAATGTAAATGTTTTCTTCAATATGTAACTGTTGTATTGTGAAAGATTAAAATGATTTAGTATGCAAGTATATGAAGTATGTAAGTATGTAAAATGTGTTTTTGTATTTAAAAGTATGGTCATCTACACACTAATCTCATCTTCAAGTCAAATTTATATCTAATAAATACAAGTTTATTAACAAAGTATTTATTCTGTACACTGCTGAACCTGAGTGTCACATGCTTTTTTTTCATATTTTTAATGTTGAATGTCAATAAATTGAATAAGAACATGAATTATTATGATCCAGTATTTAATTGACTAAACCGAAAAATTTTGTTGTCATAAATAATAAAAAAATAACAACTGCATAATGTATGTTGAAGTGATGTCTTTTCATCATGTCCTTTATTATTTTCCTGTTTCTATAAATTTCACTTTAATCAAAAACAGTCAGATCAAGACCTCTGATGTTGTTGTTTTGTGGGTCAGAAATGAAAAACTTTGGAAACCATTAAACCACTTGAAAGGATTTGTGTCACGTTTGAAACTTTTGCATAATATTTTTTTAATAACTTTTGATTTTTTTATCAGTTGCTGCTTGTCCAATAAATGTTTACCAAAGAAGAGAGACAGCACGGTCTGGTTGCGTGTGGAGGGCAGACCTGAGGGTCCTTCAGTTAGCAGCCTGCTCAACCTGCGGGGGTTCGGCTGCAGTGGCTCGTGGACAGGTTGGTAAACCCCATCCCAGTAGTGCGCTGGGATGAGGCGCACGAGGTGAGAACCTGCACGAGCACAAATAAGGCAGCTAAAGAAATTATATTTTCTGTGGAAATAAAAATGCAGTGCGACACTGAATGACTTTAAAGGAATTTTCTAAAGATAAAACTTAGATGTTAAAGCTAAAAGAAGCAGAACACAAGCTAAAAGCTTCAAAAGGAAAAATGGTAGCTAAAAGTACCAAGGCACGAAGCAAGACCTAAAATCAAAACTATAAGTTAAAAGATACCAAATAAGTAAAAGAAAAGTTAAAAAACAAAACTAAAAAAATTATACAATGCTAGGTAAAAATAGCTAAATACAAGCCAACGGAGCACAACACTAGCTAAAATGCAAAGTAGCAGAACATTAGCTAAAAAACATTAAGCTAGTTAAAACACCCCATCTAAAATGTAAAATTGTAAAAGTAGATAAAAAAAAGTGAAACACTGTCTAAAATGAAAAATCGCTACGTTTATCTAAAGGTTGAATGAAGCAAAATGTTAGATAAATGCAGCAAACTTAAATGTAAGAAATGCTAGTGCAAAGTCAAACAACACTAGCTAAAAATTGCTAGCAAAACAATAAAACACACAACACTGGCAACTTTATCTAAAAGTTGGAAGTAGCAACATGTTAGCTAAAAGGAACAAATGCTAGCCAAAAGTGTAAAATGTTGCTCCAAAAAAAGCAAATCTGCTCCCTAAAAGCTAAAGTAAACAAAACACGAGCTAAAAGTGACTAGCTAAATTACTTTAGCACAAACTTTATAAATATAGTCAAACATTTTGAAAAGTATAAAAGTTACAAAAACTAAAAGTCACAGCCTTAATCTCCCGAATGAGCTGAACATTTTTGATATTCGGTAATTGAAACTGCACAAAGTCTGCAGAAAACACAAAAACGGCCTGAGTCAGCAGCATTTAGCCCGAGGTGTGCTTCTGCTGATCACGTGACCTCCTCCTCCCTCCTCGCGCGGTGACCTTACCCACAGCTCCTCGTCTGGGATTTCCCAAACTGTTGTACCAGCCGTCAAAACGGGGCACCTCCCAGGTTATTTCACTCCGAGAATCTGCTTATTTAAATAAAAAATAAATAAAAATGGGTTAAGTATCATTATTGAAATGACTGTAAATGTGACATTTAATCGTGTCGCTGTTGTTTACTCACGCTGACTGACGGTGAGCACCAAGCCGGCCACTGCACACACACTCCAGACCCATTTACGCAAACCCATTGATGCGAACAGATGCTTCTCAGCTCAGTCTTAAGCCAGGGGGAGTTAAGGACTTTTGAAAAGTGAAGACAAGCTGCAGGTAACAGACATTTCCATTTATACTTATTTTCATGTTTGTTGAGCAAGGATTAAAATTACTCTACAAGTTATGTAATTTATGTTAATTTTAAAATGTTATTAGAATATATCAGTATCCTTCACCCATTAAAAGACATTACTTATTAATCTCCTAATTAAAAGAAGACAAAATAGTGAGTCTCACCCACAGCAGAGGCAGAGATGTTCAGCAGGACAGCTGGTTTGAGCTCAGAGCATCTCTGAAGAAAACTGATGCACTAACATGTGTTGCTCAGCTTTGTGGATTATTTCTCAAATGGGAACGGCTTTCATGTGTGAATCACACCTCTTTTCTTCAGCATCCTCCTCCTCCTCAGTGACATAAAGGGGGACACCACTGGTATAAAAGAAGTGTACGTTCCCTCATCTTTATCTGTCCTAGTCCTGCAAATCTCAGGTAAGTGACATCTTTTGGATTCTACAACTTTTTATTTGAATTACTTACATTTTGGTTTCAATAATTGCACTAAAATCAAAATATGTCTTTTAAGAAAGCATGTTAACTAAAGCAAACCCCACTAATGCATACGGGAAGGTTTTGTTATCTTTTACAAGTGCATTTCTCTTTTATTTTTTTTTTTGTAAAAAAAGACCATATGTGGCAAAGTTAGATGCTGTTGCATTAATTAACTCAATGCATGGTTGCAGTTTACCTTATCAGTTTTAAGAAGTGCTATCTGTGCATCTGGAGGAAAACTGAGAAGTCTGCTCCTAACACTGCCTTCTCTGTTACGCCACCCCGGTCTCAGCTGTGTCCTTAGATCAGGCGCTAAGATGACTTTCTACGACGACATTTACCCATTCTACCCTTCACAAAGAACTTCCTTCATCTTCAGCGGGCGATTGCTCACCATTATTCTGGTCTTCCTTGTGCTCACGGTCAGTCTTCTTCTCATTCTGCCGGGAATACGAGGCAGGACGGTGAGTGTAACCCATCAGATAACCTGTGGGGTCACTGCTAACTAACAGCCTTTGAGTTCTTCTGTCTCTCTGCAAAACCAAAGCAGCATTAAACTACATCTTTTTTATTAAAAATATATATATATTTAATTTTGCCATTTTGCTCCTCTTTAGAGGCTGTTTTGGATGTTCAGGATAATTACCAGCTTGTTCATTGGTGTGGTTTTAGTGGGTGAGTTTCATCTTCATAACAAAAAGCTGTGCAACAAACCACAGATTTTCCTTTTTAATTTTAAACCTGTAAATTCTTACCCTTTGTGTTCTTTTTGTCACGCAGTGCTCAATTACACCAACAGCTGGGCTGAGGCAAGGATGACCACAAATGCTACCTACAAGTCTTTCAGCAACGCGGTGATTAACGCTGAGGTCGGCCTGCACGTCGGGCTTTACGGCATTAACGTGACGCTGAGAGGTGAGTCACTCCTGCTCCTTAGGGTGTTGACAGGATTTGAGCAACTCTTTGTTTTTCTTCTCCAGGATTGATTGAACTTCCTCAGGTGTTTAGCAGGTGACTAAAACTGATTGAATTACTCAAGATCAACAAAAACATGTGACTTAGTATGCTGCACAGTGCAGAAGCTGTGTTTTAAAAATAAATACGGTTGATAGTTCAACAATTTGCAGCGAGGATTCTACTGTATTTGAGCTTATCAGTCACTAAGATGGTTGTAGAGGGATTTTAGCCCACTCTTTTTTTTTTTTTTTAGAAAGCTGCTTTAGTTTAAAGTGGGTGTTTGTTAAAGCGCAGCTACAAGATTTCACTTGGGTTGCGGTATTAACTTTAATTGTAAAATTGGGACAATGAAACCTCCGTCCGTCCGTCCGTCCGTCCGTCCGTTTTCTTCCGCTTATCCGGGGTCGGGTCGCGGTGGCAGCAGCCTAAGCAGAGAGACCCAGACTTCCCTCTCCCCAGCCACTTGGACCAGCTCATCTGGGGGAATCCCAAG
>JARVJO010000002.1:19969096-19984033 GCA_031762555.1 Cynodonichthys magdalenae | reverse complement strand
GTGACCCGCGTCCGGGCGAGGGAACACTTGATCCATTTTTTGCACTCATCATAGGGGTCTTTGGGCTGCACTTTGTCACAATGAAACCTACAGAGCAAAATTCGTCTGGCCCAGTTCTGGCCCACACATCGCACTCACACCCTGCCCAGATACCGCAAAGAATGATGACCCTTTGGTGGCCCAGGAGTTGTTTGCCAGAGGTGGTCCATGCTTGGGCAAGCACCACATACGTAAATCAACCGGGCCAGTTGTGGCATACCATCTTAAAAACAGTGCCATCAACGCCAGACCTGGCCCAAATCTGGTTAACAAACCTCTTGCCATGCCAGCAGTGCCAGCTTGACATTAGATCTGGTCCACACCTGTCTACTATGAGGGAAGAACCTCGATTGGCTATTCTCTTTTTTCATTCTGCTGTAGATTTTCTGCTGGGTTTTGGATAATTTTCCTGTTTGCATGACCCACTTTTGCTGAAGTTTTCTAAAGTTTTCATTTTCTAATTGTCCTGTTGTGAAGTTTAACATTTAACATGCTAGATGAGGCCTGTTGAGTCTGAGATAGAGCTCATTATTAAAGTTTCCCTGAATCATTTAATTGAGTGTTTTTGATTAGTACCACCTCTTATGGGTGTTTATAGATTTTCCATGTCATAATTATGTATTTTGCAGTCATTTCTGTTAAATAAACAAATGATACCACAGAGTAATTAAGCATGTCAACACATAAGCATAGAAAGCTTTCTTTTCTCTGAACCTTTGTTCTGTATCTCGTCACAGTCAGTTTTGAAATAAAAAATGCAATTATACAACAAAATGTATGACATCAGGTGGCAGCATTATGTTGCACTACCTAAACATAATTTGAAAAAAAACTGTGGTGAAGAGATGAAACTGGAGGAGAAAACTCTGTAAACTCATCATAGCTTCTACAGAAATTACTGTAGAATCCAAAATGTTCAGATGTGTGTCCATCAGATTTGTCTGCTCCTCAAGGTCCAGAATTTTTAAGATCTAACTTAGAATTTTTGCACAGCAGTAGCTGCATCGACACTCTTCTAATTCTGAATTATGTTCAGATACAATAGCAGTCAAAAGTTTTGACACTCTCTCTCATTCAGTTTTCTTATCAATGTCCTTATTTTTTTTTCTTCTTTTTCGTACATTTAAATAAACACCAAAGTTGTCCAGACTATGAGGGAACACCCTCCTGCTGTCCTTGTGGCGCGCTAACAAAGCTAGCAAGTAAAAGTCATGGCTGCTTCTTGCGGAGCCAGCCAGGCCACCCACAAACACCACCTAATGACCCCACCCAACCCCCCTTTGCCCCCCCAACCACTGCTTAATCAGGTGGGGGTCAGGAGGACCCCACCACCACACCAAAAAGGAGTGGGGTGATATAGACCCCACAAAGACAGTGGGATAAGGAACCATGTGGCATGTAACTTAAAAGTGCCAAACAAAACATGTCCCAGATTGTAGACCACTCAATGACCACAGCCATAGACACTCTTGGTATTCTTTGGAACTCCATCAAGACTGTTGGAAAACCGTTCCAGGTGATTACAGAAACTCATGAATCTGATTGAGAGAAAGGCAGAAGTGTTCACAGCTGTAATAAAAACAAAAGGTGCCACCTTAAACAATGCAAAATCCAAAACCTGTTCTGGTTTGTAACACCTTCACTACATGGCTCCTTCTGGACGACTTCAGTACCACCCCACAACGTAGGAAAGAAAGAAAAACATAAAAACACTGAATGAGAAAGTGTGTCCAAACCTTTGACTGGTAGTGTACTGAGAAGCACAAGAACTGAAAGAAGCTGTATTTCCTTTGTCCATGATAATAACACCATTTGTTTTCCCCTTTTCTTTTTCCAGGGAAACCCATGGTACAGTTCAACGAGACCATCAACTACAACGAGATGTTCAGCTGGCACGACACAATTGAAGAAGAGTACGAGGAAGCTCTGGAGAGAGGCTTACCCAACCCCATCCTCTACATCGCTGAAAAATTCACCCTGAGCAGCCCGTGTGGTCTGATCTTTCAGTACAGATACTCGGGACGATTCGCCTCCGCAACCCTCTGGTGAATATTAACAACTCGTAGTTTCACTGTATTTGTTATCTGTACGGTTAGACCAGTTCACGGTCACCAAAAGCACTGATGAGACGCTTTTAGTAGCCTGTTTGGCTAGAAATGCAATATAAGTATGATCAATTCACTTCTTTTTAGTCTTTATAATCAAAAGCAGCAAGTTAAAACATCTTCACATAAACATGTTCTGCAGGACAGCGTTTTGCTGCTGGGTGCTCGCCAACATCCTCTTCTCCATGCCCGTCATCCTGTACGCCGGGTACATGATGATGGCCACGGCTGCCTTCATCTTCTTCTCCATGGTGTCCTTCTCCACCATTATGAATGTGCCTCGGTGTGTTTTCTCCATCGGGACGGACTCCTTTGTCACAGAATTCAGCCATTCGTTTTGGCTGGCTCTGGCTACAGGTGAGCATGTTAAAAACTAAAACTAATTTGTAGAAAACCGTTTATTTATGTATGTATTTTTTTTACTGACTTTCAGGCGTGCTGTGCACCGTCATTGGGATTCTCGTGGTGGCGTTAAACTTCCTGATGCCGGAGAAGATGAAAGCAGCCTTCAGCATTGGTGTCGACGGCTGTGAGGATGAAGATGACTTTTATGGGGAGGGTTTCCTAAATTCAGTTTTCCTTGATGGGGCAATGATTTCCTCTCAGACATCGAAAATTCCAACAGTAAGTTGTCATCAGTAACATTTTCCTGCGTACTATATAGAGTAGTCATTCATTTTACCAGTACTAAGTTCTGCAAAATACATATTCAGTAGAAAATGGAACAATGCTGTGTACTCAGCATTATCTTGAGTGTTGTAAATTTTTTTTTGCCAATTTACTGACTTTATTCTCACCAGTGCAGTGAACTGACAATCATTCATTTATTTGTTTTCCAGGAGCTTTTCTGACGTGGTCCAAAGCTCTCAGGGAGCGTTCACAGTTCATACTTGAAAAACAATTTAGTTGAATGTGTTTTAATTGGACCGTTGGATTTCAAACTGTTTTAATTTGCTGTGTGAGCCTGTAAGTGTTAACTGTAAATATACATTTGAACTTGTGATGTCCGTATTTCCAGGGTCAGTATAAAGGTTATATTAATTTGTATGTGATCTGTATAATGTCATGTGTGCACACACTGATCAACATAAATAATACACGTGTATCTGTCTTTATTCAACTCGGTTCAAATAATCTGAAGCAGAAATATAAAATTGATTGAACTGATCACATTTCTGGTCATTTTTGGAAACAACATCCTGTGATTATAAAGATTTTCTGAGCAGTCTCAGAAATAGGACTACTTTCTAACCTTCACAGTTTCAAGAAATTAGAAAAAAATTATAATATAAGGGGACAGATGAGTAATGAAGCAATAATTCAGAGCTTTTTCAAGTTCTAACTCAATCAAAATCACACCATGTTTGTTAGCTCTTTGAACAATCTCGCTTTGTAGAAAAGGTTTAATTCTGACTACACTGATGAGCGAGGTAAAGACCAACGAGGATCACTGCTCTCTGAAGACGGGTTCACATTGTGCGATTTTCAGATGTCTTAGAAAAAAAGTGTAAAAAGAATTTTGGATGTGAACTTTGGGCACTTGTACAACCATAAACAACAAAAGAGGAATATCGAGCAGCGTTAGAAATTTTTTGGGAAGGTCGTACATTGTGACAGCTGCTGCGACCAGCCTCTTCCAAAGCTACAAGTCGTCCGCAGTCATCAATTATTCTTCATCATCCTCCTCTTTTCTCAAGTGTTTGAGTACTCTTCTTTCAAACCAATGTTCCCCTCTATCAAGGATGAGAACATCTTCATCACTGAAAGAGTGACCGTAAACTGCAGAGGCCTTGCTTGATGATGCTGCTTTTCTGTGCTGGGCCATTATTTTGCCCAGTGGCTGTTCTGTCCCAGTCCTCCAGATCCTACTTTTGCATGTGAACAACCAGTTTCGGGTGTCACTGTCAAACTGGTTGATCCACTATGCGAAGGGACTGCTAATAAGGCTGAGTTTATCTGTAACTCCTAAGATAGAAGAAGTCTTGGATAAAAGAAGAAATTTCAACAAAAAAAAACATTCCTGACTCAACCTTGTAAAAACTTGTAAATTAAATCTACATGGACACCCCAAAAACTGTTTTTGTTAAACTTCAACAACACTGGGAAACATTTTAAAATCTGTTTTTAAAAATATGCAAATTAGAAAACAACTCAAATCTCAAAGGTTTTATAAGACATTCATAAGATTGCTTGAATAAAACTTAATATTGCCATCAGTGTAACATTACAGTTATTTACAGAGTACACTGTGCAAGTAGTGTCAGCAGCCAGTGGTTACACTTCCTGTTTAGCCTGCAGCTCATATTTTTGCTAAAATAATCACATAATCAGAAAGTGACTTCAGTATAAATGGTTATAAAATAGTATTTGTATGACATTTTTGTGATTAGGAATGTTTTAAGACAGCAGTCATCCTTTTTGGACTTGACCTTGCTCGGATTAGTTTGTCCGGACAGAATTAAACTATTTATCCAAACTGAGGTCATTCAAAGAGCTACTTACAACAGGTAAAATAATGACTGTTCATAACCTTTTCAAAGAACCAACTTTCAAGAGATCTGAAGTGTCCTGAAGAAGTGAATTTTATGTTGTGTTTCAGCGTGTTTTTGCAGCAACAGAAAAATAAAGTGAAAACAAATGAGTTTAACAAACTGTATTTTCAGATTTTCTTACCATTACATTCATTCAGTAATGTGTATTGATACATTCTTGAACGCTCTGATAAAAGTAATGATCGTGTCTCCGAACAGGAAGTGTGTCTTTGGCCTTCAGTGGCACCGTAACTCAGATTTCAGTCCCATCTTTGTTGACTTTGAACACTTAGTTGTAGATTAACATGTCAGATTGAGAATGAATCCCTGGTCAGCTGTTTTTTCACAATCACATGCATACTGTCATTTTGCAGGAGTAATATGGCCTTTCCAATCAGGTCCTTGAGTAATTCAAAGTATTTACAGTATAACTACAGTTTTAAACCCCATCTACGTTATAAAAAAATGACTAAATCAAAAATAAATGTGCTAATTTATCTCTTCATAAGAAAATAATCATGACCATAAAGCTACTTCTCTTCGAAAACACCATTAACTTCACGTACAGTACTACAGACAGTTTTCACGTTGTAATAATAAGGCCATTATGATGATGCAATTCAAGAGGAAAAACCTGAAAATGAGAACCGGGTGTTCTTTTACAGCATTGCAACCAGAGGCAAAAAAAATATAAATAAATAAAAATGATAGAAAAATAAATTCTCCTCATCCAGCTGGGCCGAGGTGCCACGGTTCAATCGGTGCAGGGTTCTCTAGATGTAGATCGGCGTTTCCTGTCCCGTCAGCAGTCTGAACATCACGGCGGGCATGGTCTTCATGTTGATCTGCAGTCAGGAGTGGAAGGAGCAGAGATGTTACACCGACATGTCCATAAGACCCTCATTACGTAAGAATGGTACCTCCATCTGAGTTTAAACAAAGATCTTGTCTGGTGTGACAAAGTATATTGTGACTGACTCTCTGCTACCACCACACCAAACTGCTTCATTTCTGTAAAACGGACAGGATTGTAACCCTTTGTGTGTCCACAAGAGTGTCCACTCTTGATGATCTGTGGCGGCCATCTTGAATCATGTTGACTCCAAAAGTTAATCAGTTGTAGATGAACATCCACCAAATACTTCCTGGGGGTTTTATTAGAATCCACCCAGTGGTTTGTGAAATATTTGCTAACAAACAGTCAGAGTTGACTTTAGTAGTTAATGACAAGGTTTAAACAATCTGCGCTCAGTGTAAGTGTTTGCGATGAATGTCACCTACTACCACGATAAATTTTAGCACAACGTCTGTAGAACTGACAGGGTTGGAGCCATTTTTTGCGTTTGCTATGATTGGTCATCTGTGGTGGCCATCATAAATTGAGCTGACTTCAAAAGGTATTCAGTTGTAGAGGTAAATCCACTGATTACTTTATGAGTTTCATTGAAATCCGTACACTGGTTTGTTAGATATTTTGCTAACAGACACAATTACATGACTGCCTTTTATGGCAGAGGCCATAACTTCGTTTGTCTTATCCTCAAAGCGATGCTGATCACTTTCTGCCTTGTGTTGGTTTGACTGAAAGTGATCAGGTTGGTGTAATACCACAGAAAAACCACTAGAGAGAGAAGTTACTTGTTTCCACTTTTAATGTGCTGGAATTCAAAAGATTTTCATGATTTTTTTTACTTTTAACTATTAAAATAAGTGAATTTCCCATAACAACATGATGTCATCCATTATTGCAGATAGAGATGAGTCCATTAAAACTGATGATTTGTACTTAGTGAAACAAATTAAACTCCTAAAAATAAATCTAAATGAAAAACCAGGTTGATTATATTCAGGCATATATCTTTTAAATTTATATTATCAGCTTTGAATTGAGCATTTCTATCAGCTTTTAAATAAGCATGATATTTAACCATTACCTGAAATAAGATTTTATGTTTTATTAAGACACATGTTGAGGCACTTTATAATTCAGAGAGTACCTTTCAAAATGTCTGCCTGTCGGAGTGTTGTTGCATCGCTGCAACGACGAGTTCTTACCTCACCTACTGAGACAGACAGGGTTTGAACGATCTTCTCGTGCGCCATGGCAACAACGCTCTGACCGTTTATCTCGATGATCCGGTGTCCGACACGAACCCCGCCTCGCTCAGCGATGCCCCCTCGCATCAGACTGCAAATCTGGAACACATGGCAGGCGTACGTCAGTGCGTCACTCCTCCTTCTCAGAAAACAAAAACAAACAAACTTCAGATCAGGCTTTACTCACGATGCCATTCTGAACACTGAAGCCAAGCTGGAACTTGAGGTCAGGTCGCTTGATGAGGACGGTGGTGACGGGAGGGCAGCTCACGATGCTCAGCTTTACCTTCAGCTGATTCTTTAAACCCTGGAGACAAGTTTTACCATTAAAAAAACTAAAACAGCTTCATACTGTGGTAACTAGCATGTTTTCTCTGTAACTTAAAGCTTTGTTGGTGTTACAAAATGATTTACACAGTCCTCTTTTACACTGTAAGTGGGTGTGATAATGTTCTCTATACCTTGATGATGCCCTGGCAGGTAGCCAGCGGCAGCCCCACCAGACTTGTGTCGTTGATGGACATAATCTGGTCCCCAACGCTGAGTTTGCCGGAGCGAGCCGCGGGGCCACTGTTCAGCATGCTGGCGAGGATGACAGTGGGCAGGATGGAGCCCCAGCCGGACTCCACTATCACCACACCGAGGCTCTCGCCTTTCTGCTTCTCCACATACAGCTGGAACGCACATCAACAAGCAGCATTTAGATCATTCGAGCGGATTCTAACCCCAAAAGGGGGCCAAAAAAAAAAAGGGACATGAAAGTTTCAGCTCGGCTCGCCTCTTTGCAGTTCTCTGAGTTTGAGAAATGAACGAGGTCATCGTGGTACATTTCCTGGGAGTTGATGATGTCACTGTATTGTTTGTGGCTCAGGTCGGTGGGGTTGATGCCATTGGCGCGCAGGAACTCTCTGTAGGCCACACTAAAAGCCTGACCAATGGACTGCGCGATCAGCTGGGCCTGTCAGAAAGGGGGGAAAAACTACTCAGTAGAAAAACTACCCAGGAAAGTGAGAAAGATCACAAATGATGTGAAAGACCGATCACAGAGTAAACATCTAGGACAAAACGAATGTGTGACGCAGACACACTTACGTCTTCAGATTCAAAGACGTAGCAGATCATCCTGTACTGACTCTTCCCTTCGCTGTTGGAGTCGGACGATTCGGAGAAATCCTCCGAGGAGGCCTGAGACATGCGTCTCCGTGCCATAAGAACCACAACGCTGCCAATGTCAGCGATATATGAGATGGTCCGCAAGGCACTGTCCATCATCGTCTCCTGAAGAAAAGAAACGAAGGCACTCAGATTGTCTGAAATCATTCACATGAACATGTGTCCGACTGTACACAGAACAATACTGACCTGTGTGTCAGCGTTCAGCACTTTAACAGCTTTCGTTGAGATGAAGAGGTCCACTTCTGTCATCATTTGAGAGTCTTCGTCTTGGCTCTTTAAAATAAATATTTTAATCAGACTTGATCTGCAGTGTTTGATGCTTCAGATGCAGAACACATGTTCAGCTCATTAGAAAAACACACATTTGGAAGAGGTGAGCAGGGGCTCATAGCACGAAAAAAGGATCAAGAATTAAGTCAAGATTTTTGTGTTAATTAATCCTTGATTTGGTTACACCAAGGAGGAGGAACATATGTTACCATGGGAACTAGTCTTCTGAATCTAACCTGGTCTTGACAAGGTTTGGGATGTAGTTATTGTTTCTGAGCAGTTGGCTGTCACTTTGATCAGAAACCAGCGTTTCATACAAATATTTAATGTTCTTATGTTCTTATGTCTGCCTCATTCATTTTATTTTGCATTAAAATATCAGGCCCTGCCCCTCTCTGCTCCCCCACAATAAAAAAAGTAATTAAATTTGTGCAATGAATAACCATGGTTCATTTCCTACTGTGGATCGTTTTAAGGCAAAGTGATCAGCTGTTCATTTTGAAATAACTTGGAAAAGGATTTGCAACAAGTTTATGCTTTTGAAATGATTTAAGCATTCAATGAGTCCGCTAAAATTTGACAGCCTCTTGCTTTTTGCATAATGACGGCAGCTTTGTTTCACTTTTCAATGATCTTTACATGAAAAAATGAATGGTTAATGATTAATTGTTGCTCCGCTGGGGATGTGACGTGTGTGATCAGAGAATCTGTGCTCCATTCAGAGGGTCTAACAGTCAAACTGACCTGTATTCATGCTAGGTGATTTACACCTGGCTTGTGCAGGGCTTAACATTTGTGCAACCAATTAGGCTTGTTTACAAGTTCAAAAATGTTTCAAGTGTGGCTTCCAGAAAGTATCCTGGATGGGTCCTGGATTAATCCTACTTTTGTGCAACAGGCCCCAGTAGAAGGCATGATGCATTTCAGTTGTTTGGAAAATACATTAATCCAACATGTTAAATACAGTCACTAATAATCAAAAATGAGTTTGTACAAATAGGTTTAGAAAAACTGACTGAACTTTGGTGACGTTTTAAAATTTCTGTCAATTTAAGTTAGGTCTAGATGGTTAGAGTTGCGATTGAATTGAGGCTAAATAACTTTTTTTTGAACACAGTCCAAATAAGTGAGATTGCACCAGAATTGTAGGAGTTTATTTGTTTTCCCTGTCATGAAAGATCCATAGCTTAAGCAAGCTTCTAGTGTGTCTTATGAGGGTCATTTGGTTTAAGCAGAAAGTTCTGGACTACCTTGATGTGGCTGACAGCTTCGTGGGCCTGCGACATTCGGACCGACTTGGTTGGATTTTTGTCAGACAACACCTGAGTGCATCCAAGGTAATTAGCAGCGAAGATGATCCCGTCAATGAGGTCCTCCGGTTCGCAGGGACCTGGGACTGGGCCCCGAAACAAAACACTACAAGTTTAAGCCCCATACTGGATAGGTATAGGCATACGTCAAATAAAATCAAATTTAAGAATATTCACATGTATTTACCATCTTCAAAGCTGGGAAAAGAAGCAGATTCTTGTGTTTTCTTTTTGAAAAAAAAAAAAAAGAGTAAAATTATTTAACTTGAAGATAGAATAATAATAATAAGTGACTTACATTATGAAACTAATAAATAATATATTCCATCTTAAAAGCTGCTGATTCTCATCTTGTAAAACAAATCTGCACCTTGGGAGAGCTGCTTTCCTCTGCAGGGACAAACTCTGGACAGGGAGGCCTCCTCGGCTGCTCTGGCTCCTCCTCAGGCATTGTGGCTGTGCTCGGCTCCTCGCTCTGCCACACACACACACACACACACATTAGAACAGTGGTCATATTGCCACACATCAGATTAAATCTGGAAAAAAAAAAAAAGACTGCTCTGTTACCTGCTCGGGTTTCTCCGGCCCTCTCTGCGTCTCCTCGGGGGACTCCTTCTGTTCCTCTGCCGTCTGATGTGGATCCAGAGGCGGTTTCATCACCACAGATTGGATTTCCTGGCCATTAGCCGTAGAGGGACCGGACATAGAAGGACTCTCTCTCTGGGGCAGGGCCTTCTGAGGGTCCGCAGGTGATTGAGGATGAAGATGGCGGGGCGGTGGAGGAGGATGATGATGGTGCTTACTTAAACCGGGCCTGTCCTTGGACCTGACTGCGGACTTTCTGCAGTCCTTGGACAGAGTCTTTGGACGCTGCTCGGTGCCGTTGGTCCCACATCCTTTGAACCCAGGAAGAGTGTGCTCAGTTTCTCCTCCCGCCGCCCTCCTTCCTCGTCCTTTACCCTGCCGCTCCTTCTCCTTTGGGCCCCCGTGGGACGGATCACACTTCTTCCCAGCTCCAGGAGCGTTGTGGTTTCTCGTGACTCGTGTGTCGTCCTCTCTTCTCCGTTCCTGACTCCCCTTCCTGACTTTTTCATTCTCGTTGGTCTGATAGAGGCTGGCTGGCCTTTGAGCGTTATTCTCTGTTTTATCTAAATTCCCTGTGAATTTAGCTCCATCCAGCACCTCCTCTGACTCACCTCCATCTCTGAGGAGGAGCCTGTCCCCCTGGACCTTTTTCAGGCCCTCCTCTGCTTCGTCTCCAGCGATCAGGACACAGTGTGACATGAAGCGATGACCCGCCTTGTGCGGTTTGTTGTCTGATTGTGATCCCTTGCATGTTTTGGTGCCGTGACGAGCTCTGGGGGTGATCTGTTGGGCTGAAGCAGCAGAGCTCTCAGGAATATTCTCCCCTCCTGTGTGCTTTATATCCTCAGGAAAGTGCTGCTTGTAATACCTGGCGTTCAGATGCAGCACCTCGTCGTAGTCCTGCTCGACATCGGAGCTCACGTTGTCGTACTCGGAGCAGGCGTCCTCCATGTCCTCAGGACTCGGGTCACGGCTCGTGTAACTGTGCGCTGCAGGAACAGGGGAAGTCAGCCGGTCATCGCTGTCGTCTGTCAAGGAACAAGACTTTTGCTGAGTCGCCTTTTTAACCGAGCCCTGCTGCTGCTCTTGGCCCGAGCTTGTAAGTCCTGCACCAGGGCACGGCAAAGAGCTGGGAGCCAAAATACTGGAAACAATTCCTGGCTGTTTCCCATGAGCCATAGCTGGCCCCTGAAATCCACTACCCTAAGCCCTGAAAAAAAAATAAATATTGATATTTCAGACAAAACTAAATTGTCATGTGATGATTTCAACAGAACATCATTCATCCAGTTACAAACACTACTTGCAAAAAGTTAGGGATATTTGGCTTTCTGGTGAAATTCATGGAAAATGTAAAAAGATCACGCTACAGTGAAGTAGAAGGATGCACTGGTGATTTCCTCATCTCAAACAATTTATTTAAACAAAAGTTAACAACAATGGTGAGTACACTACAACAAAAAAATTTCAACTTCTCAATAACTCGTCATGTGACCTTGAGCATCAATTACAGCTTGACAACAACGTCTCATGCTGTTCACAAGTCCACTTATTGTCTGCTGAGGCATGACATCCCACTCTTCTTAAAGGGCAGCCCTCAGGTCATTCAGGTTCTGGGGGGCAGAGTTTCGAGCCTCTACGAGGCGACTCAGCTGATCCCACAGGTTTTCAATAGAATTCAGGTTTGGAGAAAGTGCAGGCTGTTCCATTTGAGGTACATCAGTCTCCAACAGCTGTTCCCTGATGTGACTTTGATGAGCTGGAGCATTGTTGTCCATGAAGATGAAATCAGGCCTGTGTTGATCATGTCGGGGCACAATCATTGTATTAATGATGTTATTCAGGTAGTATGGGCTTGTCACTGTACCATTCACAAAGTGTAGGACAGTTCTGTACCGACTGGACACACCTGCCCACACTGTAACACCACCACCTCTGGTGACAACAGTGGCTGATGCACAGCGCTCTCCTTGACGTCTCCAACATCGTTGGCGGCCATCATTTCTGCTCAATGTGACTCAATTTTCATCAGAGAACAGCACTGAGGCCCACTGGTCCTTCGTCCAGCGTAAATGCTTCCTGGCCCATGCAAGACGATGACGCCTGTGCCTGGTGGTGTGGTCAGGTACCCTGCAGGTCATCTAACACGCAGACCACGCTGATGTAAACTGTTTTGAATCGTGCCTCTCTCTACCTTTAGCTACTGTTTCACTAATTTTAGCTTTCAGCTAGTGTTTTGCTATTTTTGTCTTTTTGCTAAAATTGAGCTTTCTTTAACTTTTAATTAGTGCTCTGTTTTTTCAATCTTTCAACAAAGACATTCAGCACTCAGAATTCATGCTGCATTTTCACAGAAAATGAATATTTTCCACTTAAATGTTTCTTTTTCAAGTAGAAACTCACCTAACAGATGAATTTAAATAAAGTTTAAATGTACTGTACTTGGAAAAGATGTCATTGGTTTTCACCACTATAGATTTTCAGCTAAGTGAATCATTAATTACTTAAACATAAAAAAGCAATTTTTATCTTAATATACCAAATAAACATACAATCATGTCTTTATGAAAGCAGCTGTTTTTTTTTTTGTTTGTTTGTTTTTGTTTCTGTGACACTGTTTGGATCCATGAGGTCCATCAGATCCAGTTTTCCTCATTGATCTCATATTAATGAAGAGAAACAGAGTGATGAAGACTGTCTGCTAGACGAGTGTTCTGGAGCTAACACACGCAGCCCAGGATAAACATGTCACACCCTCATCTAACAGTTTCAGCTTGATGACTAAAAACATTATAAATACCACATCATACACAGTGGAGGCAGTGTCGATCAGATCAGATTATGGCATCATCGTTACAATTATAATCTGTAATCCCTGCATACAGACCTAATCGTGACCTCTCCTTGGTGCTGAATTGGACATTAAACCGGTTTGTGAGCTTTCTGGTGCAGTTTTCCTACCTCTGCACCTCTGCACTGCCCTTGCCGTGGTTTTGATGGCAAGTTGGAAAGCCATTACACTGAACTTCTTACCGCAGCCTGCAGGGGGGTTTGTTGTGGGCGGGGGGGCTCCCACCGCAGATCCTTCTGCCTACATGTCGATAAGATAATCAAATACACGGTTTTTTTTTTGTTTCTTTTCTACGTGATACACTCAGACGATGGTGCAGCTCACTCTCACGGTTAAACCATCTGAGATTAAAGATGCTGCTGATGTTGCTGCTGCTGCTGCGTTTCACATCGACCTTGATTTGAAGCATCGAGACTGCGGGGCTGATGATGATGATGATGATGCCACATCACCACGCACCACATCCAGGCTTCCAGCTCCGCCATCTCAAGAGCAACACCTCCACATGCGTCCCTATCATCTCCCCCCACCACCAACCCTCCACATATAGGAACATGTGTGAGCCACTTACCGACATCAGGACTGTGGGCGGCCCACTTTGTACAAACCACCGCGTGCGTTGATCTGAAGAGGAGGGGAGGGGATGGGGAGCGGGGGAGGGGGGGATAAAAGCCACCGCAGCCGCCCAGGAACATGTATAGATAATAATAATAATAACAATCCCACTTTGCTTTCAACACAAAACACTTCCATTAACATTAAGATCTAAATTTTATGTTTAAATGATGTATTACCTGTCACGTTGTGGTGCATTTATTATAGTTGTGTGTAAATAAATAAATAGTGTGTGTTTTCCCTATATATGATAAATTTTAAGACACGTGTGTGCATAAATACACACAGGCACTTTCATGCTTCAAAATTAGTTTTGTTTGATGGGGAAAATCTATTTATCTGGGATTGATTTTGAGACCTGAAAACATAAATGGGAATTCAGTTTTTTTTAATGAGTTGTATAGTTAGGACACATGAACCAAATATTTTCTGACAGTTTTGCTACTTGTAGCTCTATTGTTGAGCTAACATTGGATATTTCATTAGTTTGTAGGCATACATGTATATATAGCTGGTCTATTCATATATGTATGAATATGAATTTTCTTTTACATTTGAATATTTCAGTCAAAGTTGCGAACTCATTATATAGAGGATCTATGCCAGGCCTATACAACACAGTTTGCATGCCAATGACTTCATTTAATGTAAAATAAATTTTTAAATCATAAAAAATTACATTAATATTTTATGAAGGCAAATTCACAATAAAACACAAGAATAATCTTGTAAAAAACTATGAAAAATCACAAGATACACAAAGACACTTCATTGTATTTATTTATTGTTGAATGTTATGTTGAACATGTGTCCATTTCTGCTTTTTAAAACCTTGCCCTTTAATATTGTTCTATGTCAATACTGTGTTAAAGATTGACCACTAGATTTCATTACGTTTCTAATAAACGCAGAACCATTGCACACAATTAATTTATCAATAATTGTGCTTAATTCAGTGGTTTAAAATACCGGTTTTCTTCATTACACTGATAGGTCCTTATCAGGTCAAACAAGACCGCTTGACTGATGTACACTTTGGATTCTTTATTTACGCTAATTGGGTATCTTTCAGTGCCACTTGCAGTGACCTGTCAATCAACTGGGTGGCACCTAGGGTGGTCAATCATGTTCCAGGAATGGTAAATGCCACAGTGCCACGGTGCCACCCATTTGTCTCCTCATGCTCCACACACAAACTACAACTCCTTTACTTTATTATTATTATTTTTTTTTTTTACCTGGTTTGATTTTGGTGCGTTTCAGTTGTATTTTAAAGTCAGAATATCTGATTTCCAAGTTGGAATGTTAACCTGGCCCTTAAAATTCAATATTTCATCCATAAAAGTGGACACACA
>JARVJO010000002.1:19949979-19968996 GCA_031762555.1 Cynodonichthys magdalenae | reverse complement strand
TGACACGATGCTCAATTGGTACTAATGAGCCCAAAGTTTGTCAGGAAAATATCCCCCACACCATTGCACCACCACCACCAGCCTGAAACATTGATACAAGGCAGGATTGATCCACGCTTTCATGTTGTTGATGACAAATTCTGACCCTACCATCCAAATGTCGCAGCAGAAATCAAGACTCACCAGACCAGGCAACGCTTTTCCAATCTTCTATTGTCCAATTGTGGTGAGCCTGTGTGAATTGTAGCCTCAGTTTCCTGTCCTTAACTGACAGGAGTGGCACCCGGTTTGGTCTTCTGCTGCTGTAGCCCATCTGCCTCAAGGTTCGACGTGTTGTGTGTTCAGAGATGCTCTTCTGCAGACCTCGGTTGTAACGAGTGGTTATTTGAGTTACTAGTGCCGTCAGCTCGAACCAGTCTGGCCATTCTCCTCTGACCTCTGGCATCAACAAGGCATTTGCGCCAACAGAACGGCCGCTCACTGGATATTTTCTCTTTTTCGGACTATTCTCTGTAAACTCTAGAGATGGTTGTGGGTGAAAATCTCAGTAGATCAGCAGTTTCTCAAATACTCAGACTAGCCCGTCTGGCACTAACAACCATGCCACATTCAAAGTCACTTAAATCACCTTTCTTCTCCATTCTGATGCTCGGTTTGAACTGCAGCAGATCTTCTTGGCCATGTCTAGTCATTTTCAGATTGTAATTTTATGTACTAATCAGTGTCAGATCAAATGTCTGATTAAATGAATGGAGTTGCTGCCAAGTGATTGGCTGATTTAACATTTGCGTTCATGAGCAGATGGACAGGTGTACCTAATAAAGTGGCCGGTGAGTGTACTTCTCATACAACCACAATCAAACTCACTCCATCCAAGGGCTCCATGTATCTGGATATATTTCTATTTATTTATTTTTGTCTGAACAATGACAAGCTGAAATACAAACAAGCCAAAGTTAAATAGAAATGAAATACTGCTTTTTTTAAATGTAAGGAGTACAAAGTACAGATAATTGCATGAAAATGTAAGAAGTAGAAGTGAAAAGTAGGCTGCAAAATAATTACTTCACTAAAGTATAAATAACTAAAAATTCTGCTTAAGTAAAGTAACTAAGTATTTGTACTTAGTTACTTGACACCTCTGCATATAACAATGTTATGTATGGTTATGGTCACTGAGTACAACAACTAGCAAAGATCATTGGTTTTCTGACTTGTGACTGGAACAAATTAGTGTCATTCCCAGATTCGACGTTTTAAATGGACATTGAACGCAACAACAATGGATCGCGAGTCAGTGAGAATTTAGTCGTTGCTAATCAGTGCAGTTAGCATTTTATTGTGTGTGTACACAATATACACAGGCACAAAACACTGTTTTAATAGATTTATTCAAAAGTAAAAGCTCTCAAACAAGAGCCAAATGTTAATATTCGCGTAAATGATCCAGACCGGTTCGGTCGCATCACTACTCTGGACTCTACTGATTTTGCCTGAGACGCGGGATTGTTGTTATCGGCGTCGGCTAGTGCTGCTGGTTAGCAACATGCTTGACAGGTTGTAACTTTACTTTTTGTGCGTTACATTATTTCCCCTCAAATGTAATTGAGTTTCTTACAACATTTTATTCTTCGTAGATGATGCAACGTAAACAAGCTCGTTGAGGACGTTGTTTTGACCGAGTTTCATCGCTTTCAAGATGACAGGAAGAGCTAAGGACACGCTGAAGCCGAGGTTATCGCTGTCCAAGAAGAAGAAGAAGAAAGGGGACTTAGAAGCTGAGACTTCTGCCAGCAACACTCCAATCACGTCGTTCTTTAGCAGCCAGCCTCCACCGAAGCTGGCCTGCCCTTTGTGTGGCCAGCCGGTACCGAGATTCAGAATCAATGAGCACATCGACTGGCAGTGTCAGAACTTTGAGAGAGGAGACAGCCCTTCTGGAAGTACTGATGTCGGGTCAAACACCCACATGTCACCTAGAAGCAAACCCCCGAAGTCTCCAGAGCTGGAAAACAAAGTGGAAAAGGGAGAAACAAAAACGAGCCCATACTTTAAAAATACCTGTCAGCAGACCCCACGAGAGATAAACAGTAAGACTGTGGTCAGGACTATTGGATTGGGGAGTCTGTCCTCGAAGTTATCCAAAAAATATCACAACAGACCTGAGAAGCAACCCACAGAGGACAACACTGCACCCAGCGAGACGCTCAGTAGTTCTCAGAAGGAAAATGTTCTGATCCAGACATCAGAAGACAAGAAAGACTTTAATGTCTCCAGTGTGGACTCTCCAGCAGCGTCCTGTTCAGAAACAGACGCTGTCAAATCCAGTTCTCCTTCCAAACACACAAAGAGGAAAAAGGAAATGACCTCCAGGGATAGAACGCTTAGTTCTCTAAAAAAATCAAAACAGGAGAAGAAGAGTGGAGAGCCGGATCAGGCTTGGCTTGAATCTGAGGTACTTTCTTCTTCTTGTGACCCAGCTTTGAGTTCAGAAGAGACATTTCAAAGAACCCTTACAGGTACTGTGGAGAACCAGAGCCTGAATGCCTCTTCGCTCCCTTACTACCTCCGTAATTTCCTCACAGTGCTGCATGCCGTGTTGGAGAACGAGGACGACAGGGCTCTGTTCAACCAGGATGACATGTCAGCTGTGCGTGCTTTTGAAAATTTGTCAGGTGTGTTCACACACATTCAACAAAACAGTTTTAAAAAAACATAAATAAAAGAGACAAAAATGAATACCTGTTTGTTTTTGTCTCCCTGAAGTTATGGCTCAGAAGCTGTATGTGAGACTCTTTCAGAGGAAACTGAAATGGCTCCAGGTTAATAAACTGGATTATGAGGAGATCTGCAGTAATCTGGGACCTGTTGCACAGGAGCTGGTTCAAAGTGGCTTTCTACAGTCCGGTAATTAATCCAAAAATATATTCATCCTGCTGCTTCTGTTTCATACCGCACATGTAATCAATTTAGATAAAACCACTGATTTGATTTACTTTATGAGCTGAAACGTAATTTTTAAATGTATAGATTTTTTTTCTGCTTTTGCGTTAAAGAGGAGGACCTGAAGGACCTCGAGGAGTCTCTGGATCTGCTCCCGGCCCCTGAACTGAAAGCTCTTGCTAAGACTTTCCACCTGGGCGGTTCTGGCACGCAGAAACATCAGTTAGTCGACGGCCTTCTCCGCCTGAGCAAGCAGAAGTCTTTCTTCTCTCTGGCGTCTGCTCAGAGCAACATCGGGACGGTCATCCTCAGACGGTGAGACGAGACGGATCATTTACTCTGTTTGTTGGAAGTCTAGGATGGACGTAATGTTTTTTTTTTTGTTTTTTTTTAAATCAAAGGGCCAAGCAGCTTGCAGGCTCCTGTGTGCGTCTGTCCCGTAGTCCTCGGGCGGTCTTTTCTCGCATCCTTCTGCTCTTCTCCTTGACGGACACTATGGATGAGGAGGAGATGGCCTCTGGAGGGCAGAACCAGCTTTTTACCATCCTGTTGGTCAACTCAGGACGTCTGGCCTTCCCGGACTACACCGTGCAGCGCCTGGCCAAGGTGTTTCGAGACAGAGAGGATCTTATCAGGTGGGGGAACTCCCAGAATAACTTTTTTGTATTTAAAATAATGAAGATAGGCAGGAATCAATATCAGTGACTTCATCCATCACACCAGATATGAAGCTTCCATGCGAGCTCTTCTGGAGATTACCACAGAGATGCAAGGTGGTCAGTGGGAGCTGGCTCTGGAGCTGTACTCTGCTGCTAAAACCACCTGGTGTGAGCTGAGGACAAACCAGGACCTGAGGTCAGGACCATACAGATCTTTCTGTTCCTGTCTCTGGATCTCTGCATTCTGACTGTCTAATTCTGACGTTCTGATTGTGGTTCAGTCACCAGGAAGAGCTGCCCGTGTTCCTCCGCAGCTTCACTACAGGGTGGGCTTACACTCGAATCTTATCCAGAGGAGTGGAGATTTTACAGAGGCTACGCCGCTACGAGGTTTAACTCTTTATAAAGTAAATGTTTGTAAAGCTCCAATCTTTAAGAATAATTAGGATTTTGTTTTCATTTTGTCACAGGAAGCAGTGGAAGAGCTGCAGTCCTTACTAAAGCAGCGCGTCTACTGTCCTGACAGCCGTGGGCGATGGTGGGACCGGCTGGCACTGAACCTTCACCAGCACCTCAAAAAACCTCAGGAAGTGAGCACAAGTTTCTGTTTCTAAACAGAGTTAATAATTTCAGTTTTTATTTTGTTTTTAAAATGGGTCCTTCTTACTCCTGTTTCTGTTTCAAGTCACAATTCTGTTTGTCCTGTAGTGGAAATAAATCAGTAGGAGAGGCTTCACTCTGAACTGAGTCTCTGCAGAGGGAGAAAGAACACGAGCATTTAATCTGTAGTTTAGTGTCAGAATAACAGTTCTTATAGATCAACAGAAAATTCATCATCATCCTCAGTTTAGGTCATGGTCTGGTTTCATGACAAGTCTGGGTCCAGCTGGTCCCCCGTCACAAGAACATATTGTCAAATTTAATCATTTTAGCTATTAATTGTTGTCAGATCTTAATTTTAGCTACTAGTCAGGTTTAGATCAAAGTTTTAGCTACTAGTCAGGGTTAAATCTAAATTTTAGCTAGTAGTCAGCGTCAGATTAAAGTTTTCGCTACTAGTTTGGGTCATCTCAAAACTTTAGCTACTAGTCATTGTCAGATTGTAATTTTATGTACTAATCAGTGTCAGATCAAAATTTTAGCTACTGATCAGGCTCAGATCAAAGTTTTAGCTACTAGTTAGGATCAGACCAAAGTTTTAGCTACTATTAAGGGTCAGATCTAAATTTTAGCTACTAGTCGGGGTCAGCTCTGGTTCTGTTTTTTCCTGCTGCAGGAAATTTAAACTTCCCCATGGTAGTCTTTTGCAACAGGTGTGCTTCATACTGAAGTACACTTTTACTGAGGTAAGTGTACCAACATGTTAGTAATAAATGTATTTGGTATAACAGAGTTAGAGGCTGGTATCATACTTTGTGAATACAGCTACCCACAGTGCCACCTCACTGGTTAATGTGATGAGTAATAGCCTCCTTCCACTGAAGACTGCTGGGACAAAGATAGTGCAGTTTAGCACTTCTGCAGATGAGAGGACCTCCAGTTTATGAGCAAAGCTGTTTTTCAGAGAAAAGGCAGCAGAAATTACTCAGGTTTCAATAAACACTGCAGTTTTAACTCTTTGATCACATTTAGTTTATTCTGGATATGCATGAGAAGTTGTTCTGTTTTAAACATAATCATGAATGTTTTATTTGTACTTCAAGGTTAATATTTTTACTGCAAACACTTTCTGTACTTAAAAAAAAAAAAAGCATATACTGGTTAAAGTGGACTTTCCATCCACCGGCTTTGAAGATAATTTCATTGTTTCTGCAGCGTTTTTCTCACTACTTTCTCTCTTTTCAGTTATTATATTGGACTGTGTTGTTTGTTCTGCTCTCAGGCTATCTGTGCAATTAGAGATGGGTTGTTGGATCCCCTGGTGCGCACAGGACATAAACTCTCCCTCCATCAGAGAGCTCTTAGGATGAAAGAGGCTGCCAGCTGCAAAAAGTACCGCTTACAGCTTAGAGACCTGCCCAGCCTTCAAGTCCACGATGTCAAACATGTCAGTTTTTCACAATGTCAGCATAAAAGGAAATGTAAGGAAGAGGGTTAGAGCCACAGAGCAAAACATTTTTTTCCTGAGTTCTGGCTTTATTTTGAGTATTCTTCCAAGTTCTGGGTTTAATCTCAGAGTTTTCTCTTTAAATTCTGAGATCAAAGTCAGAATTCTGACATTTTGAATTCTGATTTTAATCTCAGGTTTTTGAGAAAACCCCATAATTCTAACCTTTATTTGAGAATTTTGAGGACAAAATGTCAGAATTAAAAAAAAAAAAATTCTGTTCCATTGCTCTAATCCTCTTCCATAGAAACGTGTCTGTAATCAAAGGTTTTTTGTTTGTAACTGTGCTCGCAGGTGACCATTCGAGGCCAGCTGTTTCCTCATGAGGGCGGCATGGGGAAATCCCGATTTCTCTTACCAACAACTGAAGAGGGGGACGACTGTGCTCAAGCTACTGTAATCTGCTCTGTGGAAGAGCTTTGTTTGGCACATTACAGAAAACAAGGGTTTGACCAAGGTAAGCAACATCTAACCTGCTGCAGACTGTGGAGACCCGCTGACAGTTAAAAGTTAAAGCAACATGTCTTCTGTGTGACAGGGATCCATGGAGAAGGATCAACATTCTCAACCCTGTTTGCTCTTCTGATGTGGGACATCATTTTTATGCACGGTATTCCAGATGTCTTCCGGAATCCGTACCAGGTAAAGTAGGCTGTAATCACTTTTGTTTAATATGCGTAGACCTACAAAAGCTTAACTCTCCTCTGGTTCTCTTTGCACAGACTAGTCCTCTGGATCTTTACACCGACGGTTTCTACGAGAACAGAAAGGAGGCAATAGCATCTCGTGTCCAGTTACTCGGTGAAGCCTCTGTGGAAACGCTGTGCGGAATGGTGGAAGATGTCTGGAGTTCCCAGGAGGGTAAAGTGTGCTCACTGGTCAGCTGGGAACGTTTCTCATCACTGCAACAGGCGCAGGTATTCATAAACATGGATCTTCACTGTAATCAAACAATGTTATGCAAAAGAAGTCACTTATGTCTCAATACTCATAGATTTTAATGTAATGGTGGCTCTAACACAACACCACATATTCTGTTTGCAGTCTCTTGTCGCATGCCTTGGAGGCGCCTTCCTAAGTGGAATAGTCAACCGAATGGCAAAAGACTACAGACACTGCCGTGGAGGTTTGCCTGATCTTGTGGTGTGGAACACCTCAGACAACAGCTACAAGGTGAGCCTGGCTGAAACAAACAAGATATTTTCATTTAAGCTCTCTATGATCTTAATAAATGTTAATATCATGTTGTTTTTAGCTGGTGGAGGTGAAGGGGCCCAATGATCGGTTGTCCCACAAGCAGCAGATCTGGCTGGACGAGCTGCAGAAATTGGGGGCTGATGTGGAGGTCTGTCATGTGGCGGCTACCGGAGCCAGAGGAGATCGTTTGGAGTAAAATGAGGGTCTGATGAGATGAATTTGCTGCTAACTAAAATGGACTACAAGGGTTAAAAATAGTGTTTGTTTTTTTTTTTTATTTTAAAAGGCCTAGCTTACAGATAATTCAAGGTAATATGTGACCAAAAAAAAAAAACTGATCCAGCTACCACACAAACCTTTTTGAAACACAGTATCATCCAGCTCTGGGGTTACCTAGCAACCATTACTCATGTTTATTTGCCTATAAACAGCATTAGCTTTGTTTCTTATGCACTTAATTACAGTGTTAATTCCCTATAAAGGATTTTTATGCTCCATAACCGTTAAACATCATCTGGCACCTAGAAAAAAAACAAGGCTGAAATATTTATTGCCCGTTGCAGAAAAGCTACGTAGATGTTTTTGTCTGTCTATTAACAAAAAATCTCATGAAACACTAGATGGATTAAAAAATGTTCTTTCATTAAATAATCACTGGATGAAAATGTGCAACTATATAATTTTTGGAGCAATTCCAATTCAAGATGGTTTCTACAGATAATCAATGTGAGCCAACACAAAAAGCCTTATAACCTAATCAGATTTACAGTTATTGGCCTAAAGTCTGCTGTGGTAGTAGCTGAGAGTCATCCCCAACACATATCCTGAGCATAACATCTCACAATATAATGTTTTTTTGTTTTGTTCTTTTATCAAGGTTTGAACAAAATGGCTACAACTCCATCCTTTTTTCAGCACAAGATGATGCTCATCTAAAATGCTGGCATGAAAGGCTGTGGGCAAAGTTAATTTCAATAAACATTTTTAGCCCAGGATACTGTTTTATACTGAGTTTTTTAACTGAATTCAAAGTGAAATGTAAAAGAATTATGTGGTAATCAAAGTATTAAAATTTAGCTTTGGTTTTATTTTCCTGTTTTATGGTGTATCTTAATTTTTAGCTTTATTATAGGCTGTTTCTAGGATAAATATTGTGCTGTCAGGTAAAGGCAATGCCATGTTTGGCTGCATGGCAAGCCCATTTATCATTTAATAGGTAAACAGGCAGTTTAAACTAGAAATCTATAATTTGATTTTTATTAAAAGAAACATTTCAATCATCCAGAGTATCATGCATTTCAATCACAATAAAAGTGTAAATATCTCAAATGTCTATTTTCCATAAATAAATGACATCACATTTTCATTACTGAGCTTTCATCTTTAGATTTTTCACCTGCGTCTACTTCTATTCTAGAAAAAACTTTTTGAATATCCGGGATTGATTTCCATCTAGGAGAAACAAACAAACCCTTTGTGTAACAAAAGTATAGTTGTTGGACTTAATTTTAATCTTAGATTTTCTAAAAAAAAAAAAAAAAACCTTATACAACTTTGAATATCCCATATAAGTACTAAAAAATTGTGTGAATGAGCTAAGTGTGGATTTACCGACAGAACAATGTTGAAGAAGCTGAATCCTAGTTATAATTCGAATAGAGCAAAATACCAGATTAAAGCTAAAAGTAGTAAAAAGCTAGCTAAATTATAAAAGATTAGCTAAATGCAGCAAAACACTAGCTAAAAACCAAAAGCAAAATGGTAGCTAAATTCTAAAAAATTGGACAAAAGGCCATTAAAATTTAAATTTAGAAAAATACAATAGCTATAAAACAAAAGTTGCAATATGTTAGCTGGAAGCTAATAGCTACAAAAGGCTATCACCTGGCTAAAGTCTAAAAGTAGCATAAGAAGACAAAATCTGAACATGCTGAAGCAGATTTCATAAAAGCCAATATTCAAAAGTTCAAGAGTTCAAAAGTTACAAAAGGCCACCGTACATATCACCTGAACGTTTTTAAATCAAAAGGATCTAAACAGGAGTGTAGTTTTCATTATTTGTTACAACGACCTGCCATACTCTCGGATACTTTCGGGGGAGGGGGGAAGGCATTCCAGCTTTCCCTTGCGTCTGACATCATGACGCAGGAGTCAGAGGAGATGAGAGGAAGCTGCAACAAACACACAGGGCGTCTGCGCTTACCTAAATAGGACAATAAAGTGAAATCGGGATCAATGCTCTAACAATGGATTTGCCATGTATGCTTCCCCTTAAAGTTTTCCTCTTCGTGTATTTACTAAGCTGCACCCAAGGTGAGTGAGGCGTTTTGGGAGGAAACCTTACGGCTTGTGTTATAAATTCGCGAATCAGTGGCTGAGACGGGAGCAGAGAGATCCCGATAGCCCGTTAGCTAACGGGAAAGGATCAGCAGCAGGGCCTGCTTGTTATGAAGCGGACTGCACCCTTTTTACCGTCTTACTTCAAGCCAACAAAACACACGCAACGTAAAAACTACCGAGGATTCACACAGTTAACTAGGGCAAACCAGCAGTGTGGAGTTATTTTCGTGTGTTGTCACCGTCTTTATGGTCAGCTTTTGGGCCGGTTTTGTTATTGCCGAGCGAACAGCGCCGACAGCCATTGTTATGAGAAGATGGAGAAGCGGACCGTTAGCTCGGTGCTATAGTTACCCGAAACACTTTCACCATAAAAATTACATTTACGTGGGCGGATACATTTTAACGATAAAAGTTTAATTTTAAAGAGCTATTCCTGTATTATCTCGTTAGTGTTGTTGACTCATAGTTGTATGGTTATTCTTTATTTGAGAATGTATCAAGTATTTAGAAATGATTCTTGCTGTATGCGACGAGATGCTGATAACAAAATTGCCTTTTTTTAAAAACACAATTCCTATTTTATGCTCTTAAATCGTGTATGAGACTAGCTAAATCTTCACACCTCTATTTAAAAACGTCTCAAGTATTTAAATTAAAATTATATTTTCGTCAATTGCCAAAAAGGAGCAGTCAAAATATATTTCAATCTGCATTTTATATAAATCAAGTTTTGTATTGATTGCATTAAATCACCAGTCCTTGCTTCCATCATCTCTTTCCCAGGCCTGACAGATTAAGTCATTTTACTGCTATAGTCATGAGTTTCTTCACTACTTTCAGTCATTTCATTCAAAATTTAATGCTGGCCCCTAATTATTGAATTCATTCAGCTTATGGACAGTAAAGTAGTTTAAATCTGGTCTGCTATCTCATCTCTGTTGCATATTTTTACCACCTCCAGTAAAATATGGTGGCTCAGGCGTTTTTGTTTTTATAAAAGCACTACAGTTAGAGTTGTAAATGTTACTGAGCCTTAATCTTTCCGAATAAAATGTGTGAAATGTTCACATATTTGTTTCTTTGAACAAAAGAAGTTCATTTACTTCAAGCTAAGTATTTCAGAGTACATTTGAGTGTGAAACATTTGGTTATAAACATATTTATGAACCTCATTCCTTCATAACTGCCTCCTACTCCTCTGGTGGTGAACGAATTATGTGAGCTGGCATTCATTTGATCTGAATACTTCAGACTCAAAACGTTAAACATACACATTTTCTTTTTGTTTCATTTAATTCTACATTTCAACTATCAGACCAAACCATCCTGGTGTTTATTCCTCCACTTGGTTATTTATTCTCCATTGCAGTTAAACTTTAATCAGCCACAACATTACGGTAACACTTTATACACTTGTTATAGGTAATGATGTGCATGTTCAGTGTCAGTATTTTTCAATGCATTGTGGTCTAGATAGGTTCACGCTTACTTCCAGTTTCATTGAAATACATTTAGTCTGATATAGCATCACTGCACGTTAAAGACGTGATCACAACGCAAAGTAGCTATGAATGTATTTGAGCATGTGACGCCGGATTTTACGCATGCGCATTTGTAATTGCATAATGTCAGTTGAGAATGTTCCTCACTTCCCAACAAAGCAGCTTTGACCAGTCAGGATGTAGACAAAGACTATCAGTGTTCTGGAAATTCAATAAGAACTGTGAAAATGACAGAATTCAGATTATCCCCCAGGAGAAAATTGTTTTGTAACAAGAAGAAACGTGTTTCGTAAAAATGATTTTAATGTTAGACTGACAGGTGTACAGCAATTGAATCAAAAGGTTTGTGAAACTCAAACCTGAATGATAAACATTCAGGATACAATTTTGTTTTCAAATGTAAACCTTAGTCCTTTGCTCAGACATTTGTTCACCAACTTTGACACAAATTTACAAGAAATCCAGAGTCTTTGTTATTGTATTGTCACTGAGCTGCGACTGTTGGAGACTTGTCGGCAGACAACAATGTTGGTTGAGTCTTCAAATGTTCTCATTCAGTTGTAGAGGCTAGCAGTCTTCTCGCTTGAGTGTTTAACAGGTTCAGAGTTATCTTGGGTGCCTTGAACCTCTTCTCAGTTTAGTTTTATAAATTCAAGAGCAGTAGAGCTGTATTCTGACACCTGTGAAGGAGCTTTCCTTTGACAGAATTATCTGAGGATACAGCCCCGATTGTCCAGATAGAAAATCCACACCTATGATAAATAATAACTCTAGAGAATTTGCATTTCCTGCAAAAGTGCAGTGTGAATGCTTAATGGTGAAATATTTTGTCTGAATAGCTAAAAAGGATGAAACTACCCTAAGAATAGCTCAAATGACATCACATTTGCTGAATTACATAGTAAGATGACATTTTTGCTGAAAAATCTCAAATTTGTTAAAACAAAAACAGCTTAAAATAGCAGAAAGAGGAAGAAAATGCATAAAACTGCAGAAAAAGGCTAAAAGAAGCACAAAAAAAATAAATTTTCAGAACAGCAAAAAAAGTCAAAATGATAGCTAAAAAGATCAAATACAATCAGCTAAATAGAAGTCAAAAGAAGCTGAAATTAGTACAAAGAAGTTAAAAAAGATAAAAGTACGGTAAAGATTTATGAACCATTTGAAAGGTTTTAAGGTTGTTGAAGACAGCTTCATCTATTTTCAGTGAGAAAAATATGGCCAAAACAGCTAAATATATCAAAAAGTATAAATGCTGAAATGCCAAATATCATAGCAGGAATGACCTGAAAGAGCTGAATGTTTCGATAGATAAATTGTTGAAATTGCAAAAAAATTTCAGAATGAGATACGTGCCAGAAATGTGTAGAAGAAAAATTATCTAAAGTGTCAATGCTTTATTAACATTCACACAATTATTAGAAAGTGGTCCAGATCTGCCCATCCTCATTTCTAAAGTGTACTCCAGTGGACTAATTCGTCATTTTGGGGCGACTGCAACAGTGGGTACAAAGTGTACCGAGGTGGGCACAATTGGCGGAGGTGGGCAACAAAATAATGTACATGGTTCAGAATCCAGAATGCTGTTTTGCAAACTGTTTACACAAAAATGAAGCCTCGTCTTTTTACAAATTGGTCACTTGGTTGCACTCAGAATTCAGTGAGACTACAACTGAAAATATATGAATACTTTCTCACCTTTGAGTCACTAAATACTTTTCCAACAGATTCAGCCCAGTAAAATGCCACCTTTTAGACTGGTTTTTACCAGAACTAAGATTTAGTTTTTAGCTTTAAAGTCAACTTTGACCTTTGGTTTTCACAGTTTTTCTTTTGGTTTGTGATGCCCTAGTGCCATAAACTGTTTTGTGATATAATCTCTTGAACTTTGAACCAAAGAAAAGTGTTTTCATTTTCAGACTAAAATACAAGTAATAATGGGTAAAATTGTTGGTTTGAGTAACTTACAGAACAACAATGACTTAGCACAACATTTTAATTATTTCACTTTAAAGGTAACATGACAAATAACTAATATAAGCTGACAAAGAACACTTGACAAAAAAAAAGTATTGGTCACAGTCTTTATCACCATGTTTAGTGATGTCAGGTGTTAAAATGATGTTTGAAAAGGATTCAGAATTTCAACAAAGTCTTAGTTCGGTGAAGAAAGGGCGTAAGATAATTATAAGGTGAATCTGTTGTCTGTTACTAAGACTTGAGTGTAATTACTCAAAGATTTTACCAAAATGGAAGAGGAAGCTGTCAGTTTTTACTGGTGATTGAAAAGATTTATTACAGTATTGTTCGGCAGTTACACAAAACCAACTGTATGTCTGTGTTTTCATTTTCATTACTGTTTCTTCTCTTATCGTTTCTACCAGGACACTACAGGAATCCTCTGAACAAGTTCATCCGACACTATGAAGGCCTGTCGTACGACACAGAACTTGTTCACACCAAACATCAGCGAGCCAAGAGGGCGCTCTCTCATGAAGACAAGTTCCTCCACTTAGATTTTCATGCCCACGGAAGGTTGGTTTGCTTCTTCTTTTTTTCCCCCTCAAAGCTTTCAACCTAACGTTAAGCTGCACCGATTTCTCTGCACCCTCATGCATCATTTTTTTTTGCAAACTATTTGCTTGTTTTGTTTGCAGTTAAACATTCTGTAAAAAAGAAATCTGCTAAATGATTACACCTCTTTGCATTTGTTACTGTTCACTGGAACAATTTAAGTGGTTTGCAACATAATTTAATGTAAATCTAGATTTTATTAGCGTGTTTTGATTTGTTCCTGTTTATTTTTTGGGGGGCGACATAATGGAAACTAGATGATTTATCATTTGGTTAAACACCACAAAATAGAACACTTGGTGCATTTTGTCTTTTTATGGGATTTTTTTATTAATAATCTTGGGGCTTCAGGTTATTAGTGGGAGAAAATGAGCTTCTTCACTTCTATAATGGAGTTTTTTTAACCAACATAAGCAGATAGATTAATTGTAAAAATAAGTTATTTGCTTAGATGGATGGATAACTTCAGCTCATCCTTATTTTGAAGAGGTGGTGTTTGTTAGGAAGTGTGACGAAGTCACCACCATCTGGCTTAAATTTGGCAAAGTCTGCTCATCATCCTGCCTCTAACTGTGGTTCTGCTTAATAAAAAAAGAGAGAATTAAAAGATATGAAAGAAGAGTCTTTTATTTGTTTTTCTCTACTTTTTATCCAGACACCTGACTTAGATTGTTACATGTAATTTGTTTCACAGCATTTCTCTTTTCATGATTTAATAATTGCAGTGTTTTTTGTGTAAGACGGATCATACTGATCTGGCTCTTTATTTGCTCATCTGCAGTAACCGAGTGAATGAAATGCAAGTTAACAGGTTCAAGAAAAAGTGAAGCCTTAACTGGAGGGGAAAACAGCTAAACTGTCTAAATAAGTGATGACCGTGTGTCAACATCACATCTTAAAAACATCTCAGCAGTGACTCTGCAGGTTTCTCGGATTCTCCTGGAAAATGGATCATCTCTCTCTCAGAATACATTTTCTCTTGTTTGGTGTTTTGATGGTAGCTGTGGAGTCCAGTGTGTCAGATTATTATGCCGGTGTGGATTGTCAATCATGTAGGACACGGTAGTCCTAACAAATCAAACTGAAGGCTGCAGGACTTTTTTTCTTTTAAATCTCGAAGGTAATTCGCTTCTCATCCGAGGCCGTTTCTCAATTCAAATCTGTATTAAGGAAAGTCCAGAACAAAAAGAAGTTTTGAACACAGGAAACTGATGCGATGAGAAGTTATAAAGTTTTCAAAACTCTAAAATGAAAGTCAAATCATCCTCCGCTTTCATAGGAGTGCAGTAGAGCCATGAACTGGTGAAGAAGACCTTCTTGTGCAATTCAGTGTTTCAGCTCGAGCCTATGGAAACAGAAGTATTGTCAGCTGAAAAGATCCCCCTTGACTCAGGACAGAAACTGTCAACAAAATGCCTCCCATTATGTAAGAGCCACAGGATTCCATTATTCCAGAGGACAAACATGCAGTTTGTTCAGTAATTTTTACATCTTCTTGGTCTCATGTCTAATCATGCTCTAATAATTTTAATTTTAATGTAACGTGCATCATTTGGTTAAACATTAGAGGAGTTAAGTAGCTCTGTTTGCCTTGAACAAAATTTTACATCCATCCTTTATCTTTACTGCTTTTTCTTTCCGGGTCACAGAGAGAGATGGGGGACACCCTGGATAGGTCACAAATCCATCACAAGGACAGATGGTGGGAAACAGAGCAGCAGGAGAAAACCCACACTCAGGGATATTTTTGGTTTTTTTTGCCAGATGTTTGATCGACAAAGTGCAGCATAACGTTGTCAGGATATTAATTTTGTTTTAGCTTTTCGTAAAATTAAGGCAGCTGTTTCCTTCACTGCAACAGAACAAAGTTTAAATGTTTTTATTTTTCTATGCAAATACTTTTGCTTTGATTCTCCGCACCACCTGCTTTTTTAGTGTTTACTCGTGCAAACCATCGTGGCCTCATGTTCGTATGCTTAGGTCAGCGTCACAGGGTTTGATTCTGGCTCCAGCCTTACAGGAGGCGATAATGTACTGATTCATCCACTGCCTGTTCAAAAGAAACAAGAAGATACAGTTTCACCTGGAATTTGATGCAGTCCTTGTTTCTTTGTTTTTTCTGAGTAATAAACTGTCTAAATTTGAACTGCAGCAGTCTCTTCAAACAATATTTCCTCAAAACAAGCAACCTTGTTTTTTTCATTCCTAGTTTCCAGGTTTGCCTCTTGTTTTTTTTTTTTTTCGACTGTTGTGTGTTCAGCAACACCTCTTGAATGGGAGTTTTCTTGTCGCACAAGTATTGAATGCATACAAAGTTTGTGCAGTCAGACAAATCTGTGCTGCATTCAGTTCTCAAAAAAAATGTTGTTGTCCTTGGAGACTGGTACAGATGATAAAATTTAGGTTACACAGAAATCACTGTGGATGAGTTGAACATAAGGATTGCTACTTGTGAAAAGTGAGGTCATACTCGATTCTAGTGGTTTGTGCTGTGATAGAATAATATAAAATCTATGTTTTGTCTTTTTTTATTTTTTTGTCATTTCAGGCATTTTAACTTAAGAATGAAAAGGGACACCCTGTTGTTTGCCCCAGATTTGAAGGTAGACGTTTCAGGCGAAGAAATTCCCTATGATACCTCTCACGTCTACACCGGTGAAATCTACGGTAAGGCTGCGATTTAAATAGACTCGTTTTAATATCTCACTGAAGGACTCTGAAGCTGTTGCAAAACCCAAGTCGTCTTTGAAAATAAACTGCTCTGTTTGGATTTTTCAGGTGAGAAAGGTACGCTGACTCATGGCTCTGTTATCGATGGTAAGTTTGAGGGCTTTATACAGAGCTACCATGGCACTTACTACGTGGAGCCAGCAGAGAGATACCTGGAAGACAAAGACGTGCCCTTCCACTCTGTGATATACCACGAGGACGACATACGTAAGTCCATAACATCTGCCCCTACACGAACACTTTGTTAGGGTGTTGTCTTGTATCGTCCAGAATGTGTAATTTGTTACATTCATATGTTAAATGCGTGACAAGAAAAGTGTAAGGTTTAGGGTCGCTGAGCTGATGGCAGGCTGGTGTGACTGCCCCGCCCCAGGGAGCAGAGATACCCGAGGTGCTCATTAGCTGAGTAATACAACCTTTTCTCTCAGGCTGCTGGCTTATTTAAGCAGTCTACACCGTGTTGGTTCTAATCGTGAGCACCGAGTACACTTCACTACACCAGCACCCCATAATTTGAAATCATCTGTGAACACACAGCAAGTAGCTGAGGGGCAAATTAAACAGGATTGTGAGAGGAAACACTAATGAACGCGGCAGCAAAGCAACAGCTCGCGCAGCACAGCTAGGCGTATCAAGTGGTGTATAAGTACATCCATTAGCTGATCGCGAATAGCGCCCGGAATAGAATGACTCAGGGGGTTAAGTAGCTAACATCGTCTCCATAATCCAAACACTGTTTGTGTCTGCCTCTGTCACTCAGACTATCCACACAAGTACGGCCCAGAGGGAGGCTGTGCCGATAGCTCCGTGTTTGAGAGGATGAACAAGTATCAAACCTCTGCTGTGAAGGAGCCGACCAAGGTGAATTCACCACAACAAAGGCCACCAGGTTTTAGTTAGATCTGAGAATATGTCAAATGATTTTATTGGGGTTAAAGATACTTATCAGTACCATGTCAGTCTCTGAGCTGGTTTCATGTCTGACATATTACAGTAACATTTCAAAACATGATTTACCTTTGTTAGCACGTTATTAACTAGTCAAATGTCCATGCAGCACATTGAGACAAATGAAGACACAAATCACTGTATTTATTTACTTTTTATTTGATTATGAATTGGGATCTGGTAAAACACATGTAGTCTAAAGGCCCCACATACTCGGGCGTGCTTCGCTCAGCGGAGGTCCGTGCAGACTTGATGCGGACTCGAAGCAGCCGTCTGCCGGACAGGTCCGTGCAGAGATAAATTTTTTTTTGTCCGCACAATAAAATGCCGGGCGAGTTCACGTCGAACTCTTTTGGATGCGACACCAAGCAGATAAAGTTGAGAATCTGTGTCATTTGTGGACGAAATTAGTCAAAATTTAAAGCGCATCTCATGTAGGAGATTAGAAAACATAGAAACTTTATGAGACGTCAATGAAGGAATCTAAAGACTTTCATCGAGCAACAAATTTGTGGGAGTAAATGGCTCCTCCTGGGATCCTGGGTAAAGTAAGTTATTTTCTTTTGTTGTTTTAAAGCTAAAATGCAAGTTTTCTTTTCCTCCTCATCCTTGATGGTCCGTACGCTCGAGTATGAAGTCTCAAACATCCGCGGACAACATGCACGGAGTTCGTGCGGCTCATTGACCGCACACAGTACGCCCGAGTATGTGGGAGCCTTAACCCTAAGTCCTGAAATCCAGTTCATGAACACACTGCAGCTTAAAAATGACGATCTAAAAATACCTCACATTATTTATTTACCTGCTGTTTGGGTGAAATTGTTATGTTTTATTTAACCATCTCTGTTCAACTCTCTCTTTGCCGCTCGCAACAGGAGCTCCACACCGAGGCCGACTCCAGCGACCCGGTACTGCTGAGGAAGAAGAGGATGGCCCAGGCTGAGAAGAACACCTGCCAGCTTTTTATTCAGACGGACCACCTTTTCTTCAAATACTACAAGACCAGCGAAGCCGTCATCGCTCAGGTAAGGCACAGCCACTAAGGCCATGTTCACATTGCAGATCTTAATGCTCGGTTCCAATTATTTTCGCTCAGATCTAATTGCTGTGCCGTGAAAGCCGACTAAATTTTTATCTGCTGTAATGTTTCGTTTAATGTTTACATTTGATCTTGCCACCTACTCAAGTGCAAAATTGAATCTGGACCGGGAACAATATTCTGAAAGTAGAAACAAACTCAAGTACTGATTCCATCATGCTTTTATCAATACGATCCAACACCAACACTGGCATCATATGTTTGCGTTTCTCAGTCCTCTACACAATCAAATAAAATAAAGAGATCAAGAGTCTGGACTTTGTTCTGTAGCTAAAGCTGAGCTGAGTTCTGAGCTTTAAACTGCATGACGGTGGTATCAATAATAATAATATTATCTGTATCGATTTGTATACCTGTACTTTGGTGATATAAAAGTTGGATGAAATTGCAACATGACCGACCAGACTGCTGTCACTTTGAAAAACATCAGCTATGTATCCAATTTAGAACCAACTATGAAAGACCAGGATTGGATTTGAAAAAAAATCTATATCAGATTTATCACGTTCAGACTGGAAAAAAAATCTGATATTGGTCACATATGAACAAAAAACAATTCAGATTTGGGTCAGTTTTGCCTGCAGTGTGAACAACGCTTTAATCAGATGTGTCATTTTAACCAGCACTAAAGAACTATTTTATGTTAGTATAACCAGATATAAGTTGGTTAAATTAATCCGTCACTTTTGTTCATTGCATGTGATGAGTGACGGTGTTTTCAACAAAACAAGTAAAACCTTCAAATGTAAACTTTTATTCTCAAGATCAGCAACAATCAAACAAATTCCAACACATTACATTTCACGGCAATAATAAAAAAAAGAATATAATTACAAATCCAGTATATACACTCACCGGCCACTTTATTAGGTACACCTGTCCAACTGCTCGTTAACACTTAATTTCTAATCAGCCAAT
>JARVJO010000002.1:19929412-19940774 GCA_031762555.1 Cynodonichthys magdalenae | reverse complement strand
AGTGTTTATAGTGGTGAAAGCATCTTGCAGTCAGTGTGTATTTAAGTACATTTAAGTAGGGCTAATGTTACACAATAGTGATTCTGTTGTACTACACCAGTCACATATGGGTGGTGTTGTACTATCTATAAAGGTAAGTGAATTACGGCCTCATGTAAAATTGGTTTGTGAAAATCAGCATTTTTTCTGTACACTTTTAGGGGGAGGGGTGGGGGTCTCCTAAAAGTGTATGTTTTGTACACTCATGAAAATGTTGAAAAAGAAGTGTTTAGTTTTGTGAGTCTCGGTTTTAAATTCAGCCTGGGCTGCTGTGTTTTCATTTTCAGATAAGATGAAGGTCATGTTACTCTGAGGCCTGCAGAATGCTGTGTGCTGGGCTGATTTGAGTGAGAAACAAGAATAAAGCCTTTTTTTTTTATAGAAAAGATTCAACTGTTTTCTGCTAGTTATTCAGACTTCCATTTACTGATCACAAATTTCTTTCAGATGGATGGATGAATGAAAGGATCGATGTATAAATGGATGGATATAGTTTGCAGTTAAACCTTCTGTCTTCTTCCTCAGTCAGAAGATATCAGGTTGGAACCAGAGTTATATGACCCCTGCAAGTCAGACATCAGCCGCCTGTGTCCCAACGTGGCGTTTGGTAATGCTCAGGTAAAAAGCTCTTTAACAAGCGTTTTGTTTTTATTTATTTTTTTCTATCAAAAATATTTTAGCCACATTTCTCCTTGCCTCCCTTCACTCCTCAGATGATTGAGTGTCTGAAGGAGCAGAAGAAGCAGCTGAGTCCGCGCTGCCACCAACGCATCTTTAAGCTGCAGGAGGTGGAGATGAGCGACCCCGAGCTTGACTACCAGCTGATGAGAGTCTGCAAGCAGATGATCAAGGTGAGGAGGAAACAAAACCTGGGACGTAACAACAGTCATTTGATCTTAGTTCAGTTTGTCTTCAAACACACCTCCTTCAAATGCTGATTATTTAAGAAACATCCTGCCAACATCCAAGAAAATTGCTGCTGTCAGCAAAAGTATGTGATAAACTGAAACTGCAGTAAATGGAAAATAACCTGAACTTATAAAGCATTTTATCAAGTCCGAAGACTCCAAACAGCTTTACACTACTACAGTCATTCAGCCATTCGCACACTGATGGCATTAGGCTACATTGTAGCCACAGCTGTCCTCAGGCAGACTGACTAAAGCAAGTACTTCTGGTGGTTTGATTTTAAATAAAAACACAACTTGTTTCCTGTAGCGTTTCTGCACCGAGGCAGATGCCAGGACCGTCCTGCAGTGCCTGAAGCAGAACAAGAACAGTGAGCTGATGGATCCAAAGTGTAAACAGATGATCACAAAGAGACAGATCACACAGAATACAGGTACACACAGAATACAAGTACACAAAGAAACACAGGTGCAGACACAGAACACAGGTATACACACAGAAACGAAAGTTACGTATGTAACTACAGTTCTATAAATCCCGAATGACTGCCAGAGGGCATGCTGAAAGCACTGAATGTTCCCTTTGCGCATGCGCCGTTCGAGTAGTTAGTATCAACAAAGTGACAGCTGTGACCCATCGGATGATTACCTTGAACTAATATAGGCCAGTAATATCCAAGGCTCTGCTCCTACAGAACCTTCTCACAAAATGGAAGGATTCTGGGTGACAGAGAAGCTTTGGCGGTCATTCTGGATTCATAGAACCGTAGTTACATACGTAATTTTCGTTCTATTTCATCCCTACTGACTGCCAGAGGGCGGTGCTGAAAGCAATGAATGTCTAATACCAACGATGTCACAAAAAAATCCTGAGGACATACTTCATTGAGGAGGCTCAGAAGACCCTTAAAGAAGCACCTGGCCCAGAAGATTAGAGGTAGCCACATTGACATTATAAAACCTGGTAAATGTGCTCGGGGAGGCCCAGGACGCCGCAGCACATATCGCTTCCAGTGGAACTCCTCTCATAGCTACCTAGGAAGCTGAAACACTCCTGGTGGAATGTGCCTTGACGTCGACTGGCAGAGAGCAGCCTCCTGCACTGTAGGCGTGGCAGATGGCATCCACAATTCTATGAGAGAGACTGCTTGGAAAGAGGATGGCCCAACTTAGGGCCTCCATAACAGAAACAGCTGGTCTGAGCATCTCACACATGTAGTAGCCTCAATATATGATTGCAGCGCTCTCACAGGGCACAACTCAGACTTGTCCCCAGCCACTCAATGGTTGGTTAAAATGACAATAGGACAAGACCTTAGGCAGAAATGCAGAGGTTACAAAGTAACACCAGAGTAATTCGGTTCCCATCTGAGGCATGAGGGGCTAACCGAAAGAACATGTAGCTCTCCAACCCTCTTAGTTGAGACAATAGCCAACAGGAAAGCAGTCTTACATGAGAGCCACTTGAGGCCAGCTTGCCCTAAAGGCTCGAATGGAGGGCGGCAGAGGGCTTCAAGCACCAAGTGCAAATCCTAGACTGGGGCCCATGGTCTTGTCGGTGTGCCTTAGATCCAAATGTACAGCATTGTTCCAGTACATTTGTGTTTTCAGCGATCCCTCAAGTCCCAGCGACCCTGAACCGCTCTGTGTTGCCACACAGCACCCCATCCTGTAGAGCTGGCATCTGTTGTGACCACCTCTCTGCAACATATTACAATCCTCATGGGGATGCCCTTGGACAGATAAATCTTTCTCTCCATGGAGTCAAGGCACGAAGACATGACCATGTCACTTGGAGTTTGCGATGCCTGTGCACCCTGGCATCCAGGCAAAAGCTGTTGAGCCACCTCTACAGAGGGCGCAGTGACAGCAATCCCAAGGGCACCAGCTGAATGATCGACATCAGCTTGCCTAGCAGCTGCAGGAATGTGAGGTAAGGCAACTTTCTGCGTAGCTTGAACCAACTGAGCAACTGTAGAATGTCGGTTACCCTTTGAACAGATGGTCGAGCCCTTATAGAAGGTGAATCCAAGACCATCCCCAAAAAGGTTGTTGTCTGAGAAGGAATCAGACAACTCTTTTCCAAGTTGACCTTGAGGCCCAGCTGGGAAACATGGGCAATCAGGCGACTTGTATCCCAAGCGGCACTCACCCAAGAAGGGGCACAGAGAAGCCAATCGTTGAGATATTGAAGTACCTTTATTCCACTGGCCTGTAGAGGCGAGAGGGCTGCTTTCACGCAGCATGTAAACACCCTCGGAGAAAAGGAGAGGCCAATCGAGAGTACTCTGAGTTGCCAATGGCGATCCCGGTAAGCAAAGTGGAGAAAGTGACGATGCTCTGCTGCAATAGGCACATGAAAATATGCATCTTTTAGATCTATTGATGAAAACCACTTTCCCTTCGTTACAGCCTGAAGAACCTCCTGAAGTTGTGAGCATGTGGAAAGGCAGCACCTTTAAATATTTGTTGAGTACCCTCAGATCTAAAATGGGACGAAACCCACCAGTGTGTGTAGCCTGGGCCTGCCTGACTGGGTGGCGGGCTGATTAACGAAACCCTCTGCTAGATCTTTGCTGGGCGGCCTGAAAGTAAGGGCCACTAGGCAGAATTACCACCCTGGGACGACGGCCGAACATTGGAGCCAGTCGACAGGTGCCTCTGCTGTCTAGGTGGGGGAGGAGGCATCAACCTACTAAGGCTAGAGAGTTGTTGTCTCATCTGCCGTGTGTGAACTGTACGCTCTAAGGCTTCCAAAGCCCCCAAACCGAACAATTCACCTGGCACCACCGGAACGCCCCGAAGGGTCCTTCGGCACGTTTCTGTCAATGCAGACTATGCCAACCAGCAAGTCGGCGAGCCTGGACTAGGTTGGACATTACACGGCCAAGCTCTCTGCAAAGGCCTCAGTGAAACTGACTGCTGCAGTAGACCCACCAGCATCCTGAAGGGAGGAGGAGAGGGTAAACATAAGTTGTGCCAAGGAATTGGTTCATGCATGGCTGCCAACACTTGACCATCTGAATTGAGGCCTAGAAAGGCTCTTGTCTCCCGCCAACAACTGTGCAACTCCTTCAAGTAATCCTCTGAGGAAGAGAGAACGGAGTGGGAACTGAGCCGTGCTTAAAAAAGGCACTTTCGGAAGTAGATTCCTTCCCCTGTGAGGGCGGGACCTCCAACTGTAGCTGTCTCAGGGCCATACGCATGATGTCCTGCATGGGGCTGAAAACAGATCCATTGTCTGCATTCTGAGATGAGGAGAGTGAGCCAGTCAAAGTGTGAGAGGACTGTGCCTCCTCCTCACCCCTAAAGCAAGAGGCTGAGGCAGCCAAAGACAACATGTCATCCTCCTCAGTCAACTCAGGCATAGTTGGAGAAGAAAAAACAAACTTCTCCACCAAATTACCCAACTGACATTACTCGAGCAGTGATTTCATCTCTGCCAATTCTGCTGACAACTGTGCAACTCTCGTAGAGAGACCCCGATCAGACTTAGACTGTCTCTTTTTGGGAGGTGCCGTAATAACCGTGGCCTCACTCTGGTGCTTCCAGCGCCTTGGCTGGGCCACCTGCCCTGAAGGCGGGAGGTCATTGGGACTCTTAGGGCACAATTGGGCCAACCGACCCACCCTCACTGCATGAGGTAAATAACTGCAGTTCATGCAGGGGTTCTCTGACAGGGCCTCTGTCAGGTGATCACTTCCAAGGCAGGCAGGGCACTGGTCATGACCATCATCTGCCTGAAGCATGGCCCACAATCCACACAACTGTGAGAACCGTTCATGCTTTGCTCCCCTGTAGACTAAATAGGCCGAAATTGGGAGAGGGGGTGCTAATGCAGCCATCACCAAGCACAGCAATATCAAACAGGGCTGACACAGCCTCTTCAATTATAATCAAAAGAATTGGCTGTAATTGGGAGAGGGGGCAAAATGCAACCGTCACCAAAACACAGCTAATTAGAAAAATAACAGAGCTGATACAGTTGTACAGCTATGGAACAAGAAAACAGTCAGGCTGAGATTGGGAGAGGGGGTGCTAACGCAGCCGTCACCAAAACACCGCCAATCAATTCAAAGGACCAACAGAGGTCTCACTGCCACGTCCAGCCACAGGACAGAACAAGCTGAGATTGGGAGAAGCAGTGTAAACGCGGCTATCACCGAAACACAGCCAACCAATTCGAAAAACCAAAATGAGCCGTCACAGCTACATCCAGCTATGGGACAGGAGTAAATCAAGCTGAGATTGGGAGAAGCAGCGTAACCGCGGCTGTCACCAATGCAGCGAATTAGCAAAATAAACAGAGCTGAAATAACTATGTTTAGCTTTAGAACAGAAAACAGTCAGGCTGAGATTGGGAGAGGGGGCACTAACACAGCCTTCACCAAAACACATCCAACCAGTTCGAAAAACTAAAGAGAGCTGTCACAGCTACGTTCAGCTATGGGACAGAAGTAAATCGAGCTGGGATTGGGAGAAACAGCGTAATGCGGCTTCACCAAACACATTTGAGACTGGATAAACCAGGCTAGAATAAGCCATGCTGGAAAAGCAAATACATCAGCAAACGGCAACAAAAAGAGACTAACACAGTTAGTTCACTCCATACAGAAAAAAACGCTGTGCTGGAAGAGGAAGCGTCTACACTAATCGTCAGCAACTGCAAGGAAATGAGACTAAATATTATGCAGCTCAAGTCCAAACACAAAGTTCTGTTGAAACTGAGAGGGGGTGCGAAAATAACCCACCTTTGCCAGTCAAAAATATAGAAAATTAAACACGTGGTGAAAAAGGGCGCACAGACGCTACCTTGACCGTATAGTAAACAAAAGCCAGGCTATTGTTAGCGTCACAAGACTTGTTGCAACTGGGTAGTGTGAGTGAAAAACGCCACCTTCATCAGTTAAAAAGTAGAAAAAGAGCCGGGAGCGGAGACAGAAAACTCTTCACCAGCAAACAGCACATACCTCTCCGAAGATCACTCGTCACAGCCCAGGAGGGCGAACTTCGCAACTCCAGCCCACAGGCTAACGGGCGTCCAGTGATAGTGAAGTAATACAAACTTGCAAAGGCTAATGCCGAGCAAGATGCGAACCGCACGTGAGAAGAAAAAAGGAGCAGAGCCTCGGATATTACCTGCCTATATTGGTTCAAGGTAATCATCCGATGGGTCACAGCTGTGACTTTGTTGATAATAACTACTCGAACGGCACAAGGAACATTCAGTGCTTTCAGCATCGCCCTCTGGTGGTCAGTAGGGATGAAATAGAACACAGGTACACACACACAGATAAAACAGGTACACACAGAGAGAACACAGGTACACACACACACACAGATAAAACCGATACACACACAAAAACACACATACATACACAGGTGAATCATTGGGCTGCTCCTTCAGACTACAGGCTGAACCCGGTGCTGAGGAAAGCATGTCGAGCCGACATCCCCAAGTTCTGTCAGTCCATCCTGAACAGAGCCAGCGACGACAGTGAGCTGGAGGGTCAGGTCATCGGCTGCCTCAAACTCAAATATGCTGATCAGGTCTGACCACAGCACCTTCTCTGTGTTCAAAAGGATCAAATGGTCCAGTGAAGGTTTTTGGTTTGTGCTGTCTTTGAATTGTTGACATGTTTGTTTTCTGACTGGGTTTTGGCTCAGAGGTTGTCTCCAGACTGTGAAGACCAGATCAGAGTGATTCTGCAGGAGTCAGCGCTCGACTACAGACTGGACCCACAGCTGCAGATGCACTGCTCAGACGAGGCGAGTCACTGAATCTCAGTCCAGACTTTATCAGGTTATATAATCTGTACATGTATGCAGTGTTCACCTTTTATCTGCAACGATTCTTCAGTAAGTCGTAGTTTATAGATCTGCATGTGAGTCTGAACAGCTGACAAGCAGGTTTTGTATTGATGTCTGTTTGTCACTCACTTGTTTATTCAACAAGAGTTAAGTAAATACATCAGATTTCTGAAATCTTTTCTTTCACTCCAGATCTCCAGACTTTGTGCCGAGGAGGCAGCAGCTCAGGAGCAGACGGGTCAGGTGGAGGAGTGTCTGAAAGTCAACCTGCTGAAAATTAAACAGGAAGCTTGTAAAAAGGTGAAAACATGACATGTTTCTGAGATCTTCAAAATCACCTCAAGCTTTATTCAATCTTTTTTTTTTCATCCCTAATTATTGAGCAGAGTTAGAAAACTTGTAGACACTCACATAATGTGAGGTGGATGTGAAGTGACGAAGACAGAAGAAATGTGGTTAAAATATTTCTGATGGGGAATAAAAAAAGCAAAAAAAAACGCTTGTTGAAATTCAATTCTACTCAATTCAGTTTATTTATGTAGCGCCAAGTCACAACATACACTGTCTCAGGGCACTGTACATGAAAAAAGAACAATCTAAAGGAGAAGCCAGCAGTTGTGCTGAATCACTTGATCACAGTCTCCCATCCTGAGCAAACAGTGGAGAGGAAAAAGTCCCTATTAACAGGAAGAAACCTCCAGCAGAAGAGTGAGGAAATGTGCTCAGTTTGTGCTCCAGCAGTCTAAGCAGCAGAAATGAGGAATAATTCATGAAACCTAAGCCTAACTATAGGATTTATGAAAGCTTCAAAAAATGATTTTCACTTTCAAACCAGTCTCTTTCAGGGAATGTCGACACATATTGGGAGTAAAAAAAAATCTCAGCTGGAATATTACATTTTTTTTCTCATGGCAGGCACTTTGAAGAGGCGACGAGCGCAGCAGCACGCCAGCTCCCAGGTGCAGCACCAGTCGCAGCACCCGCACGCCCACAGCGGACACGGCGGCCAGCGGCAAGCCCGGAGCCAGCCGCCGCAGCGGCAGGCGCAGCCCCAGAGGCACCACCGTCAGCCCAGAGAGAACTATCAGATGGGCCAGATGAGACGCTGAGACCCTGCCCTCACTCCTGCTCCCACACCACCCTTCCTCCTCCGACCCCCCCCAATGCCTTGGCTCCTCCTCGTGCCTACAGTGGGAAACAAAAGCGTCACTCCATCCAAAGAAAAGCCTGACATGGTTGTTAGTCGTTGTGGTCGGATCCTCCGCCTACGGACAAAAACGGGACACGTGACGAAGAGCGAACACTGTCTAGCAACTCGATTGGCTCTTTGCGGAGTGGACTCGGACCATCAGCCATTTCCAATGCAGTGTGAACAAGCATCGTTTTCCATCTTTGTTTTATTTTTTCTCTTTATTTAATTTTTTTTCTTTAAAGGTGTGCCAAGGAGTGAAGGAATCGTGCAGCTTTTGTCCATTCTGCGATGTGTTTTTGGTTCTATAGCAGCATCATCTCTGAGTGATTAACCAGTGGCTGCTGGTGAGTTGTTTTGTGCTCTACTTTCTTTTTTTTTTTAAACATTTTTTTGGTTTTGTCCCTCCCCCTCGTCGTCTTAAGCCAGGAACGAGAGACACTCTATGAGGATTTATGGCACTTTTTTTGTGACGTACACATGTCAAAACGGCAAACAGACGCAGGCTCCGGTTCTCCCGTGCAGACAAGTCTTCTGCATGTGACTGTAAATATTTAGTGTATTATAAGTGAAAACAAACTATTTCTTCTACTGTAAATGTGTAATTCCTCACGATTTTCTTTTTTGTTTTTTTTTTGTTTTCGTTTTTGTTTTTTCTTCTTTTGGTTAGTGCTCTCAGGATTTCTAACATAAATGAAGGAGTGGACGGTTGTCATGGAGTTCTTGCTGTTGAAGATTCAACACTTTTCAGTTCTCTTTACTGTCCTGTCAGATGTATTTCATTCACTAATATTAGACGGCAAGAATTGAATTTTCAACCTCAAGGCCATCATATCCAACATTTCTAGGCCTCCTCTCTGTTCAAGGTTCCTTATTTTTTTTGTCTTTTTAACGTCTTGCTAACGTGTGAGATGATGGTGACTTTGGAACAAAAAAAGAAAAAAAAAAGCGAGAAAAAAATCTCATTTGTGGCGCAACATTTATTGCGATCATCGATCATGAAAAGTGAACAACCACTAACTGAAGCTGAGCGGAGGTGACGGCTGCTGGGGATTATTAGTGTAGAAATGAAACGTTTGTCACGTTGCAGAGTTAGTGGAAATAAATCTTTTAAAAACGGCGAACAAAAACCATGAGATTAGGTCATTTTTATTCTTCTGATAGCAAATTTTAGGAGATTTTAGGCGTGGGCATGCACATTTTCTTAAATAACCTGAGCAATTTCTGATTCTCAGTATCTACTTCGACAGCTGATGCTGTTCATTTTAAAGCAGCAGAACAAAGGGATGTCATGCAGCAGTATTCATTCACAGCTGCTGTTTAATTACTTTAAAACAATAAAATCTTCAAGGATACAGGGGTGTAAATCACAGGTTTTATCACAATATTATATCCACTTGTTTGGACAACGATATTATTTCGATTCAGTTCACAAGTCTGTAATTGATATGCAGTTTAGACCCATCTAACACAATTAGTAAATGATCAATTAGATGGGCGTATGATACGAATCCACAGACATATAATAACGATATGGACCGATGTTTTCATTTTGCCTTGATGTAATTAAATCATTAATCGTTTAACTGATTGATGTGTTGTTACACCCCCTACAAGGATCTGAATCCCCCTGAAGAGCTGACGAGTTCAAAATGTTTACATAAAAATAACCTGGAGCCACTTTTAAGTGAACAAACAAAATATTTGATGTTTTTTTAGGGGATTTTTTTTGTTTTATTTTGTTTCGGGTGTGACCTCAGGTGTTTCCTTCACAGCAGCAAAGAAAGGAAAAAATACACAACCTAATGTTCTATTTATGGTGATGCATTTATGACAATAAGGTGCAGAATACTGTGACATCTCACACACCCTAAAGCCCTCCCACCTGAATACCTCTGCATGAGGAGTGGGGGAGAAAAAAAGCGAAGCACAAGCAACACTAATTTTGCATTCTACGTTCCGCAAACAGGTTTTCTGTGCTCTGACTTTATTTAATCCTAGCACTATTACTTTTAAATGCATGCAACACTAATCACAACTAATATCTTGTAACACAGGTCGTCTGAATTTCACACACACACACGCTCTCCGGAGAGGATTTTTAAAAGCAAACAAACATCAATTATTTTTTATTTTTCATGCAGCAGATGTTTCTTCTCATGTCTGTACAAAACTTTTTAAACCCCCCTCATCTGCCAGGTCACATCCCACCTTTTAAGGCCTGAAATATTTACCTGTAAACTTGTACAGTACTTGGAAAAAAAATTTGCATTTAATTTAAAATTGAGAAAAAAAAAATAATTTTTTTGATACATCTTTTCTTTTTTTTCTAAACCCAGAGTAAACTTGTTCACGATGTTCAAGCGTGACAGTTTCCTCTCCTCTAAGTTATTTATGTTCTTATATGTGCTAGTTTGAACTGCGGTTTGCTTAAAATATTTTTTTTTTTCTCGCCACCGTCATCAATGAAGAAAAAACAAAAAACAAAAAGAAGTCCGTGTGATGAAGTCAATGTTACATTCTCATTTTTGTCTTTCTTATCCTGTGGCATGGTTTGGGTAGACAAGCAGAAGAAAAATGCCTGTAAATTTACTTTTCTTTTTATTTTCATCTTTTTTATTTTATTTTTTTTAATTTTCATTTCGTAGTCTTGGTAAAAGAAAAAAAAATAGGTAAACGTGCACTGAAAATGTCTAAAATTGAGTTGAAATGTCGTAGGTGATGTAGGCCGTAAAAACACACGATTAAAAAGTTAAAAACTACTGTCTGATTTTAATGTTCACTGTGTTTTATACAGTATTCGAAATTTTTTGTTCACTTTGAACATTTTTACTAAAAAAAAAACAACAAAAAAATTTCAAATTGTATTGTGCAAAGAGATGTAATTTTTGGAGTACTTGAAATGCATTAATTAAAAGACTCATTCAAAATAAAATAGACCTGTTTACTGTCTGCAAAGTATGTGCTCTCTAGTTTTTCACAGGGTTATAAAACATGGCGATCAGTGCAGAGACGATTATAAGCTCTATGTTCTTATTTAATGCATTAAATTTTACTAGAATGAACAAAGGGCAGACTGGCAGGGACTACCAGGGACGTCCCTGTAGAAGGGGGGTCGGGGTCATTTGAGGAAACTATACCTTTTAAACATAAAGAAAATAAAGCAAATCCACCAGTTTTTTAGAGAAAATTATGCATTTATGTTTCAGAAATTGTGCCCCCCCCCCCCCAACAAGCCTGACAGGTTTGAACCTCTGACACAATTCGACTGTTTTTATGGGGGGAACGTCCGTCCGTCCGTTTTCTTCCGCTTATCCGAGGTCGGGTCGTGGGGGCATCAGCCTAAGCAGAGAGACCCAGACTTCCCTCTCCCCAGCCACTTGGGCCAGCTCATCTGGGGGAATCCCAAGGCGCT
>JARVJO010000002.1:19907041-19927661 GCA_031762555.1 Cynodonichthys magdalenae | reverse complement strand
ACTCCCCGAGGGACACGGTCGAACGCCTTCTCCAAGTCCACAAAACACATGTAGACTGGTTGGGCGAACTCCCACGCGCCCTCCAGGACCCTGCCGAGGGTGTAGAGCTGGTCCAGCGTTCTACGACCAGGACGAAAACCACTCTGCTCTTCCTGAATCCGTGATTCGACTATCCGACGGACCCTCCTCTCCAGAACCCCCGAATAGACCTTACCAGGGAGGCTTAGAAGTGTGATCCCCCTATAATTGGAACATACTCTGCGGTCTCCCTTTTTTTGGGGGGGAAGGTATTCTGCAAAATCAATTTTTGAGCTTTATATCATGAGCACCCCTCCCACGAAGTATTATTGTGAAGATGTGCTGAAGTGAGAGTGTCTGAAACGGTAGGAGATTCTTAAAGAGAAGGAGGCCAATTTCAAGGTGTTTAGAGAGGATATGACGCAAAGTCACATTCATTTAGAAGGAATAATAAATCTTATTTGATCCTTTCAGTAGCTCATAATTTGTATTTCGAGACACCCATTCAGCCTTACAATTTGGAGCCAGAGTCTGACCCAGATCCAGAGGAGAAGGACGTTGATCAAACTGTAGTTGGTAAGTCCAGATTTTATTTGGCTGTTCTTTGGCAAATTCTGGGACACAATAATTCAGAAAATGTTATAGAAAATAGAGAAAACTGAACGAGTTGAAAAATACGACCCCAAAAAATTATAAAGATATCCACACAGCGCTGGGAGAGACTAAATTCAAATTATCCGCTCTCCTAGTGACTCAAAGTACAACAAAAAGTAAGACAGCTAAAATGTGGATTTTGCATATGTCCTCTTTAAAAAAAGACATGGCTTTCAAAGGTCTTTGTTTTCTAATTTCCCTTTTATTCTTGATATCTCAATATTTCAACTTTAAATTCTTACTTTTATTCCCTCGCTGTTGGACAGATGTATTTATTCCAACCCAGTTTATTATTTAGTGTTTTAAACTGGTCCCGATGGTCGAAGTGAGGCTGTTTGGTCTGGTGGTTGCAGTACAGAGACTCTGACAGCAGAGGGAGCACTGACTTCAGGTAAAGTGTTGAGCAGGAAGTTCTGTCTGGCTGTTCCTTTTTCAGCAGCTACCACACGTCATCCTCTTCCATCTCTCAGTTCTCTCAAATACCTATAGGCATCTTCATATCCATAGGGCTCTGAGTCCTTTGTCTTCACTCCAACTAATTCCAGCTGCATCTCTAACATCCTTGTACCACTGTCCCTCATCTGGACATGTCCAAACCATGTCAGTCTAACTTTAGCTCCCACTCCTTCAACCTGTTCTGTACCTCTAATGAAATCATTCCTTATCCATCCTCGTCACTCCCAATAAGAACCTTATCATCTTCAGTTCCGACACTCCCAGTTCCATCTCCTGTCTTTTTGTAAATGCCCCTGTCTTCAAACCATACAACATATCTGGGGCCTCATACAGGATTGTGTGGAAACCATACTAAAAGTGAATGTGAAAATGGCGTTCACCAAAAAAAATTCAGATTTATAAAACCGTGCGCACGCACACTTTCAAGCAATTTCCCTTTATAGATCACAGCTGGTCGGCAAACTTTGCGCACAAGGTCCCGTCTAAAGATCTGCCCTCTACACACCCACTCTCAACCATAGACAGTCAATGCAAAGTACCTCATGAATGTTAAGGTGTATTTAAATGAATCAGCTGATCAATATTAACTAAAGTGATTGGTCGGTTCAGATGAGCGCTCCGTCCTGCGTCTGGAGGATGACAGGTGCTGACAACTGCTCACAGGAACAAATTGTCTGTAATTGAAACAGATTTCCCCTCATTCTGCAGATTTACGGACGTTTAGAGCAATCTCACAATTTTTTTTTTCAAAAACTCAGCTTTAAATGTATTTTCTCTCAGAGCCTGCAGGACGATAAAAACAATAAATAAAATTAAATAAGTCAGATAAAGTTAGAAATAGGTTCACCACTCTTCTCCCCCATCCTCCCCCTCCTGCCTGCGCTGTTATCTATCTCCTCAGCCCCTCACACACCCCTGTGTGCGTAAAAAATGTGGATTTTAAAAAGGGAACCTTTTGGCTCTAACACAGCCACCACAGGATGGGCGCGCTCTGTGCGAATACCTAAACTGTGCACCGAGACTTTTGCTGTCGTGCTTGTTGAAATGTCTCTTGTCTGGGAGGGGTCTGAGGAGAAAGGAGATGGATGGAGATGCAAGAACTTTTATTTAAGATTTAAGCTTTTTATTTCAAAAGTCCTTATGGCTCAGCAGCAGAAGCATAAATAATACTGTTAATAAAGCTTATGATAAAGATGATCTAAAATCTAAGTCTGATTATGAAGTGAAATTAAATATCTGAGCGTGATCGTGACGCAATTGGCTATAATTCCTCACTTCACCAACTGTGTCGCAGCTTTCCGTCTCCAAAATGAGCGTACGCCTGTGTCAGAGCTGGTGTGAGGGACCGCACATTTTCACTTCAAGTTTGGATTTTATAAATCACAACTTTTGCGTGAAAAGTGGCGTACGCAAGTTTCTGGGCTCGTTTTGTGCTTTATAAATCCGACCCCTGGTCTCATAGTCTCTTGTAAATCTGGTCTCCCTTCTTCACCTCACTATACATTTTCCTGGGTAGTCGACCCAAAGGACTTGAATTCCTGCACCTTAAGCCTCACTGTTCCATCTGCCTCCCTGTAATACTCTGTCTTGCTAAGTCTGACTTTTATTCCTCTTCTTTCAGCTGCATACCTCCATCTCTTCAAGTTCTCTTCCACTTGTTCCGTTTTCAACATGGATAATAAAGTCCTGTTTATTTGACTGTTTGTAACCCAAATGTACGATCTCAGATAAATCTGCACAATACTGTTTGCTTCAGCAATTTTTTTTACAGATTTGTTTTAAACTTTCCACACAAAGTGCTTAATCACTGATCTGTCATTGTTGATATAACAACCACAGGACTACAACATGTCTGAGTCTGGGAGCATATATTTGCAAACATGCACTAAAATCTGATTTATTATTGATTTTCACTGTTCTGTCACACAGCAGTTTGACTCCAGTGTTTCCAGGAACAGTAATATTTAGAACTTGTTCCGTAGTTTAAGTCACCATGATGCTCTCTCTCCACATGCAGGTCACCCGCTAAGTCAATGTTAGTACCAGCTCTTTGTGAGGAGCTGATATCACAACCCATCAGTGAGTTGATGCTTTTGGTCATAAAACCTGACTGTAAAAGCTGACAGACTTGCCCACACTGAACCGAGCGGTATTTAACTGGAATACTACAGATTAAATGGTTAAAACAGAATCAAGTTTCAGGTCCATTTGCTGGATAATTATTCAGGGAGGGCTCCTCAGATTTATACATATTAAATAAAATGCTTTGATTAATCTTAAATACCACACTTTTTTATTAAATCAGCTGTGATGAGAAAAAGAGCTTGAAGGGAATTTTTAGTTTTTAGTCGAAGCTAAACACAAAGCTTCAAAGTTTCTTGGAACTGACCCTTAGGGGGGCACCATAATACTCATGTGGCCTTTGGTGAAAATGAGTTTGACATCCCTGCTGTACAGAATCATTATCTACTGAAGGCAAATGCGTTTAAATTAATTCTGCATGTCATGTGTGCAGATTATTTGTCAAGGGGTTATAAACATGCATTGTCTTGTTTACATTTTTTAGAGACCTTAGCTTGGAGAAGTATTTTGATTCTGACCAGAATGATGAGCTAACGGCTAGTCTGAGCTCAGATTAGCTGTGACCTCATCAACTTTATTTCTCCAAACTGAGGTCAGTCAGAGTTATCAACAACAGGTAAGATATTGATTGTTCATAACTTTTCTACAAAACCTACCTCAAAAGATCTGAACTATTCTTTTATTGTCTAAGATTTGATCAAACAGGTGTGAAAACACAGATACAGAGGAGCAGTTCAACCCATTTTAGTCGTCGTAGGTGAAGTGGCTTAGCCTTAAATCTAATTCCCATAAACAAAATGAAGTGAAAGAATTTGATTTTTGTAGAAACTTTAATGTACTTGAATAAAGCTAACTGAAAAAAGAAATACATCAAGGAGCATTCCTCGTGTGGATCAAAATTTCTCGATGAAATAAACAAAAGAAAAAGAAAAAATACAATAAATAATAAATATAATAGAGTCAGAATCAGTGAGGGAACTGAGATCAAAGCTAAAGGGACACCTGCACGCATGTCCAACTAGTGCTCCGTTTTTACTTTATATACATCTTGTATTTACACCTCAATGACTTTAACAGTCAGGGAATAATGTAGGACTAACAAGAGTGGAGTTTTCCTGTGCTTATAAAACATAAAAATAAAAATTCAAACTAAAAAACATGACAGCCCACTATTTTTTATTGAAGCCTCAGTAAAGAACAAAATAATCTGTGGCGTTACTGCTGTAAATTAAAAAAATATTTCTTTGTTTGTTCGACTTTGAAGGCATTAGAGGACAATGTGTCTCTGCAGAGCACAAAGTCAAACAGAAGAGGAACTACCGTCTATCTTATTAAGAACGAGGGTGAGTCTAGTCCTGGTTGCTCCTTGTTGGTCACATGTGAGGCTTAGTGTCCCTCTAAGTCATGGCGATCATCTCGTATTTGTCCTTAAGGCTGCTGTCCTCGTCCTCTTCCTCCTCGTCCTCTTCCTCTTCCTCCTCGTGGGCCTTCTCAGCCTCGTCGTGGGGATGGTGCAGCTCGATCAGCAGGAAGTAGATGATGGCGGCGACCACGCCTCCCACCATGGGTCCTGCCACTGGGATCCACCACCAGTTGTCTCCTGTGCTGTAAGTACCAGTGGATTAACTCACACACACGTTATTGGAGGCCACTGTAGGCCACCATCAATTCTACAAACACATCGACTGTGTCTGCTGCACACGACCTAACATGTGACGTTACATAACATCAGCTGTCAAACCTCTCACAATCGCATAATAAATGCTGCTGCTCAGTTTGTCTGATTAGACCGAGCAATTCCTGATCCTCCAGTTACCTGAAGACCTCCATCCCCCACCCTGCCACTGCGGTGAACAGTCGGGGTCCCAGGTCTCGAGCGGGGTTCACGGGGTAACCGCAGTTTAGTCCCATTGACACGCTGATGGCCGTGATGATCAGACCAATGGCCAGCGGCTCCATGCCTTTAGGAGCGCCAATATTCCCGCCATCAATGATGGCGAGAATACACAGAACCAGCATGCCTGTACCCACAACCTGCGGGACGACAACTTCTGTTAGAACTGTAATAAAAGCTCTTAAAAATACAAAAGGTCAAAAACTTTACAAAACCACATTTATATTTATTTAAGAATGAGCATCAGAATCAGAACGGGATCTTTAGAACAGGAAGTTAATGACACACATTCATGTGAACGTATGAATTTAAATAATATATCGACTTCCTGTGGTGTTCAGAAATACAACTTTTGCTGTGCTTTTTATCATCTGTTCTTAACAGGGCAAGAAGGGGGCAGCATGGCTGATTACCACTGCTGCCTCACTGCAAGAAGGTCCCAGGTTCAAACACGGGGTTGGGTCTGGGGTTCTTCATTTGTTCTTCAGTTTGCATGTTTTCCTCATGTTTGCATTGGTTTTCTCCAGTTTCCTCCCACAGAATAAAAACATACGTTCACGCTGCCTTCAGGCCAAGGCCTCTCTTGCAAAAGAGATGTGTGATCTCAGTGGGATTTGCCTGGTTAAATAAAAATCAATAACAAAAATAGATGCTAACACTGGGTTAGCACAAGCGCTAAACACCTACACCTGCACAGTCATTGAGTGTTCAGTATGTCACTGAGTTTAAGAGATGTAATTACTTTGATTATATGATATCACACAATATGGAGGCTTTGTACAAACCTCATTTTCTAACTTGTACAGTTTTCCAATATACACAGTTTGTAAGTCAATAAAACAGTGAAACTTTAAAGTCAGGATAATACAGCAACAACCCTAAAGCATCATCGATGATTTTGACGCGTGGTGAATTTGTGACTCAAACACCAACAGAAAGCAGGTTTTTGATCAAAACTAGAATCTGAACAAGTCAATCCAACAAAACACTAATCCTGGCAATAACATAACCAGGTGATCTGAGCTGAAGAAAACCAGGAGTATAAGAATCAAGGAGTGTAGGGTGACCAGACGTCCCCCAGTTTTCATGGACGGTCCCCGTTTTGCACAAACTGTCCCCATCTAAAACTGCCCACGGAAATGTCCTTGCTGTTAACGTTTCAGAGTAGAAGAAGAGCAGAGTGCCCTGCCTTTAAAAAAAAGACAGTAGCAGCAAGGAATGCTGGGTAACTTGGAAGTTAAATGTGTGCATGTGTATGACTGTTAAAGATGTTCATGAGTGTAGGTTAGGTGTTTAGGTCTGTGTTATCAGCTGTAAACTGACACCATGCGTGAGACGTACTTCCTGGATTTGTAAGGCAGAAGCATTTTCTGTTAAATGATTGTGTGAATATAAAGTGTGATGTCATTGAAACCCACCTTCTTGACCACTAGCTACAGTCTTTACAATCTGTACAAATTATTGAAACTTTAACTGTCCCACTTACTTCAATTCATCTAAAAAAATATTATGTTTTCATCTCTGAGCTGCAAATGTCCACGGATTTAATTTTGAAAATCTGTTCACCTTAAAGGAGTGTGGATTAATGAAAACAGGTCTGATGATTGCATATTTAGAACAGATGTGTGTGGAGGAAAACTGGTGGCAGTGACAATAATAGACCAAGACTTAAATAAATAACTAAACTGTGACCAATTTCCTTTTTCCAGCAGCCCACTTGGAGTTGTTTTTAATTGTAGGCATGTTTATTTTAAAACAGTGTTAAGTGGATCTGACCTTTCAGAGAATGCCCGGAAATGGGTCATTAGACCCAAACCAAGCAGAAGAGGGGGTTCTCTCAGATTAAGTGGGGTAATCAATGTTGCATTAACTGCTTTTGCCAGACTTTCTTCCTGTGTTTGGACTCTGAATAGGGCCGAGCAGCAGAGCACAATGGAGGGGAGGTCACTGGGTCACAGAGCTCACCTGATCAATGAAGCCGCCAAGAACTGACAGGTGTCTCGCAGGGTAGGAGGCAAAAATATGAGCTGTTGCATTGATCCCTGTCACTGACAGAATCCCACTCGTGAACTCCATGAAGGCATCTGTGATGAAGACAGACATCTTCAAACGCTCACAAGGGTCCATTTGTCTTTTAAAGCTATGATAATGCAGCTGAAACCAAATGAGTTACATTTGTTATAAATAAATCTCTAAATGCATAATATGATAATTTACCATAGTAAAGTCCAAAGACTGCAGCAGCTCCTGCAAAAGCACCCAGAAACTGCGCAATGACATAAAAGGGAAACTTCCAGATCTTCAGTTTGCCCAGAACCACCATGGCCAGAGAGACAGCAGGGTTCACATGGCCCCCTGAGACAGAGGACAAAGCAGAACGTGACAGGGGGGCAGGGATTGAGGGTGGGGGGAGGCGAGTCTGGAATAATATCCTCTCCATCACTGGTGAGGCTGACACCTTTATGAGACGCAGCAGAAGGCGAGCAGCCTCCCAGAGGACTCCAGACTTTTATTAGGAGTAAAGAGACAGAATAATGGTCACTGATTAGGAGTTCACAGTCATCAATCATGGCAGGAAAATAAGCTAAAAGTTGTTTCTTTTTAATTAACAGTAGGCAGTTCCTTCTAATGCACTTAAATTATTTGTTAACCAACAACATGGTTGTCCTAAAACTGAAACATCATAAACTTCATCGCTGTTAGTTACTTTAAAGTCTTCTGGGACGTATGTGGCACGTTTAACTGGTAAAAAATACTTTTGGAATGTGTGGGAACTAAGGGATTGGCTGAAATAGTTACAATAAGATGGTATATGGTAAATGGCTTGAACTTATATAGCGCCTTATCAAGTCCACATGAACCCCAAGGCGCTTTACACTTCAGACATTCACCCATTCACACACACATTCACACACTGATGGCAGTAAGCTACAGCCACAGCTGCCCTGGGGCGCACTGACAGAGTTGCTGCCATGCACTGACGCCACCGGAATAAGAATGAAAAATTTAAACACTTCAGTCTCTTCCATTCTAATTAAAACAGGTTATAAATGTTAAACGATGCCAAAAATGTTGCTGAAATGATTAACTGTGGAGCAGATCATGTTGGTGGTATGAACATGTGCCCAAACATATAAATTCTGGATTTCTCTAGTTTTTATTGTTTACATTATAATAAAGTTGTCTTAACTACTTATTAGGACTCTTTAATTCATGTGCTTGGCAATTGTGTGTTTGAAAATCCTTGGTCTCAATTTGCGATATCTCAAAATGGTAATTATGAAAAAGGTTCTCGTGTCTTTATAAAAGGCCGTCGGTCCTTCTGTTTTGGCCAGAAGGACTAATCTGAGCCGTAGCTGCTGAAGCCTCTGATCGATGGAGTTTGGAGGACGATTGCTGCCCGGGGTCCTGTGCGACCCCACAGAGGCTCTGCTGCTGATAAATCAATGCTCAGAGCGCATTCATTGAATCTGGACAGAGAGCTGGCACGTTCCTGCTGTAGAGGTGGCACATGGCTGGACAGGAAGTCATAAAGTTTTATGGTTACTACAAAGCTGAGTTTACAGAACAGACAAAAAGGAGCTCTGTCACATTGTTGTTTCTGTTAAATATAAATGGTTTAACAAATTGTCTTAAACAAAAGGTTCTGTTGGAACAATGGTACAAAACACAATTCATTTTTGTTCAACTTATTTGACGAGTTTTGAACCTTTTATTAAGTTGGCTCAATATGTGATATAGTCTATAACAGTGTTTTCAAAGTGTGTGTGTGTAGGGGGGTAAAATAAAAAATGACATCTAATAAATATTTTAAACCATTATAAATATAGTCTGTCTTTCAGTCATTATATTAAAATATAATTTATAATATGTTGAAATGTTATTTTTCTTTTGTTCTGTTCTTATTATTAAAATTTGTAGGTTTGCAAGGGGGAAAGGGTCCGGCCAGAATCTAATGCAGTTGTGCATGACAAAAAGAATTACCTGATATCCCCCCAGACACATACACGGCCATCATGAGGCCCACGGAGAAGCCGATGTGGACGGTGATCGGCTCGCCCAACGTGTTTCGACTCAGGACGTTCTGAGCCACTGAGCCGCAGCCGAACAGCTAACAGGAAAAAACAAACATGTCTAAACATCTTCTGTAGCTGGAAATAACTACATTGTCCAACATTGTTTATTTTTCACGAGAAAAAAATTAATCATACTTACAACCAGAACAAAAGTCCCAAGAAACTCTGCCAGGAACTCCTTGAATATTCCATGTTTCAGAGCACAGTGTTGCCTCATGTTTCAGCAAGTTGCTCCAAGTGGCGCACGTCCAGCTGCAAGAAACCTCTGGAGTCAAATCCCCACCGCTGCAGCCTGGACTGCAGCCGCTCAGCACAGACTATTGATCCGTTTGAACAACATCTCACTTCATCCCATCAACACTCTGAGCTTTACGCCACAAAAATAAAACCATGCAAATGTTGAAAAGTAAGACAAAACACGCTGAAATGTGCAGAAACGTCAAGCGTCTGCATTTATTGTTGTTTCAAGAGTTTCTGTAGGCATTTGTTTAAAAAAGTGTTTTTAATATGTGCAATTATTAGGTTCAGAGTTTTAGGATTTTCACAATTTCCGTTCACGCTGTATTATATTTATCTATAAAAGAAAAATAAGAAATCAGTACGTAACTGCAGTGGTTTGTTTATTTCTTTTAAAAGATGTAGTTATAAATATCACCACAAGAGGTCAGTGCTGACACTTTTAGTAAGAAAAACAATACATCAAGCCTGAGTCAAACATGTCAAGTCTTTAAGGATTGTCTGTAATTTACACAGACTTTCCTTCATTTTGCTGGTATATGGACATATAGAGCAATCTCACAGATTTTTTCATGTTTTACGTATTTTTCAAAATTTTCTAATTTATTTAACATGTCAGAGCCTGTAGGACATTAAGAAAATGATAAATAACGTCAAATAACCATCATCCAACCCGCTCTGCTGCTAGAAATAAATTTTCCCCTCCATATTTCCTCCTCCGAAGGGGTTGACATGTATGCTGAGTAGTTATTATTAAATGAGTAAGATATTATTGCTTCATCAAGTCCAGTAAATTGTGTTTGTTCAGTTAATCAGAACCGAGGTCGTCCACGTCGTTCACATTGTCCTCCACAACCTTGATGATGGCAGGTGATTTCTTCTTACGTCTGTAAACGCAAGAATAAGGTTCACTTTAGGAGTTCCAGGGGAGTTGGTGTGGCGGTGTTTTAAAGCTACATCACCTCATCTCGTTGCGCAGCGCACCCAGCTGCCCCAGAAGCTGCTCGTTGGCCTCGAGCTGCTCGTCCAGTTCCCTCTGCAGCTTCTTCCTAGAGTGCTCCAGACGCTCGATCTCCTCCTCCGCCTCGTCCATCTGCCTCTTCGTCGTCTTCAGCCTCTGCGTCAGCTGCGGAGTTGACCAAAGTGTGAAACCCGCCGTCAGCTCGTGCTCAGCTCCTTGACATTTGGCTCGAGGTCTCCCTCCGGAGCACCTACCTGCTCCGTCTGGCTCTGCAGGTTGACGTGCTCCTCGTCCGCCTGCATCCTCAACTCCTTCAGTTTGCGCTCCAGCTTGCGGTTCACTTGTTGCAGGTTGGTGTTGTCCCTGAGAGCGAAAGCACAGAGAGATGTCGTCGCTGCTGCCGCTTCCTGTAACCAAACGTACTTTATCAATGTTTTCGTGGGAAAATAACAACGGACGTCACCTCTCCTCTCCTTGAAGCCTCTCCTCCAGCTCCTGGACTCGGCTGTTGAGTTTGGAGACGAGAGCGTCCTGATTTGTTCTCTGAGCTCCTTCCAGGTGAGTCACTCTGCTCTTCAGATCTTTATTCTGATGGAGGAAAACAAAAAGGATTAAAGGAAACTTAAACATAAATCACTTCCATGATGTGATGACAGAAGGTCAATTAATGTGTTTTTCTACAACTAATGATAACCATGAGAACTCAGGGCAGCCAATGATGCTGCAGCTTCATCTTCCTACTTGATGATTTATTAAGTGTTCACAAGGGTGGCCAATTATTACCTAAAAACTGGCAAATATTGGCCGATTAATTTGTTTACCTCAACACTAAATCTACAGGATGTATTTAGTTTGGTTTTTTTAGGCAAGACGGTCACAAACAAGCTCCAGGCGTCAACAATCTTATTCCACTCAAACACTTTGAACTTCACTTGCCAAACCAAAATCTAGACCAGTGGTTCTTAACCTGGGGGGTCCACACCCCTCAGGCCATAGTGCACAGTGGAAGCCCATAACCTTGTCTGCTAAAAGGTTTTAAAAAATCTCAATTTATTTCTTGTATATAAAAATCACCAAAACAATTCAATTTGAATAAAACTCTGTGTAACTCAGTAACTATTCACATTTTTATTTTAATAAAGAGAAACGTTGATTGCATCTTTGGGAGAGGTGGGGAGTAGTGAGGGATGGTGGGGGCTCAGCTTGGCTCGGTGGTAAGAAAGGGGGGCTTTGAGCAAAATAGGTTGGGAACCACTGATCTAGACCGTCCCTTTGAGGACAGAGTGATTTATTTCAAGCTATTTTTACAGATTGTTTTATCTGCTCTTTTTCTTTACTTTTTCCTAAAACTGATTTGTTCACTTAAACAGGGCACATTTCAAAATAAGAGTCATAAAAATGGTTCCTTCAGTTTAGTAAAAGTTGTGCACAGATTGGCCTACAGACACCAAACTATTTGAGAACAAGAGCTAGATCAGTGTTTAGATTCAGCAACATGAAATAGTTGGACAAAATCTAAATTTTAGGATTAACTTCTAAACAAAGCCGTGAACTCATAAACATCTCTTTAAACCTAAGGTTAAACAAAGATGGTCAAACTTTGAGCTGAATGAGCTTTAAAAATAATTTGAATGGAATTTTTCTAATTTACCAACTGGAAGGACATACAGTAAATAAGAGACAAAACACTCAGCTGGTGGGCTTGATACTTGACTTTTGCAGAGCTGCTTGTTTTTTTTTGTGTCTGCAATGTGTCAGAAAACACACCTGTACACTCAGTAAATGTAAAATAAATGTGTTATGTTTACTCAATTTAACTGAGTGGAACCAGCTGACGTAATTTATTTTAATTTAAATCCACTACATCTGTTTTTTGAGTGTAATATATATATATATATATATATATATATATATAATAAAACTCTGAGTTTCTCTCCTGTAAAATGTGAAACTGTCTTGTTGTTCAGTGTTGCAGTTTCCTACTTGTCTCTCCAGGCTCATCTTGTCACACTCCAGGTCTTGCCTGACCGCTCGCTCCTGAAGCAGTTCGTTCCTCATCTGATCCATCTGTAACAAACATTTAGAAACACCTTTTCAGTTTTAATATTACTGTAAGCAGTAGAACTTTAACACCACTTTGTGCCTACTTCTCAAAGAGCTTCATGTGAAATCAGCCCTCCTCCTCTCGCATGTTTTCAAACTCCAATATTGACTAAAAATATGGTCATGCGTCATTAGAAAGGACAGAATATGGTTCCAATTTGTTCTGAAGAAATCTTGGCCACATCAGATTTAAAAACTCTCATTACTAATCAGATCCAGAGGCCCAGAGATGGGAGTGTTTTCACAATAGTGTTTCTTTTTTCGTTTACACCCCACCCAAAACAAGGGTTTGTGTCGATTATTCTGCAGCCCTTCACTCTGAAGAACTGGTCTCTTCACAGGCACACTGAAGACGATTATTAAATAAAGTTAAAATGAATATTATTATTAAGTTTGCTGTGGTGAGTTTCAACTGAACACAAACTATAAAAAGTGGCCGGCAGCCAAGTTGGACTCACAAACACAAGCAGTTTTCATTGCCCAGGAGGAAATCTGAGAACTCAGCTCTCCACGTGTTTACAATGAAAACAGATGTAGGGCTGAGTCGTCGTGTTGGAAATGAACACGGTGAGGATATTTGTGAATTGTTGCACGACGGGAGAGCCGTGTGAGGAAACTGAACGTGCCTGCTCTTTGGTTTTGTCTAACCGCTCCATCAGGCGGTCCGCGCTGCTGCGCTCATCATTCAGGTCCTCCGTGAGGTGACCGATCCGCTCCTGAGAGGACAGAAACACCAGGTTTAGTTCAACAGAACAACACCGCACATTTGGCAAAGAGGTGGGGGTGGTGGTGGTGGGGGTATCTGCGAGAACAGTCAGACAGGTCTGATAACTTCTCTACAGTAAACACCAGCTTCCTGGGCTGATAGGCAGTGTCAACACTCTGCTGTAATGTTTTGTCATCAGCAGGACAAACAGTGCTGAGGAGAATGACGCCGTTTCCACCATTCTTCTCAGCACCGCCACAGTTCACAGGAAGGGGTTAGCGTGCACGTCAGAGCGCACGGACAGATAAGCAAAGGCAGTAAAGGTGAATTATTCTTATGGCTGAGGAAACATTTTTATGATAAACAGAAATAAATACAAGTTTTAAAAAGTCCCCTCTGGTTTAACGAAAGTTACTTTTGAGACTGTCTGTAAGTTGTTTGTACTGTTTATAAACTTTATCGTTCTTAATTTATAAAAACATACTTTGATTGCTAATTGCAGACCATGAGTCATTTATGTTATCATTAATACGTATTATTAGTTTGGTCAAACAAAACTTGGAAAGATAGAAACACATTAATAACAAAGTAAATTAAGGAAATTGTACTTCTAGTTATAATGTAAATTATTTTGGAAACCACTTCAATAAATTTTATGGGGGGTATTATGTATTTTCCAGGTACATAGTTCAGTTCTACACAACAATAAGTAACTATTTTACCTTCAGTTGTTATGAAAATGCTGTCTATTTAAAAACTTCTTACCATTTCAGACACTCCCACTTCAGCACGTCTTCACAACAATGCTTCAGGGGAGGGGTGCTCTGTGGGGTGGGAGCTCACCTATAGACTGAGCTCCAGGGAGGAGCTTTGTACAAACAGGCGGTGCTTTGTACCAGCAAGTGTTTAGGCAGCTCCACATGGTCACCAGAGGAGATTCAAGGATTTCTCAAACAGGCATGAATGAGTCAAAGCATATAAAGTTCAAAAAAGTCAATTTTGCATAATATCTTTCTTTTAAAATGTAAAACCTTTGCTATTTTATTTATTATAAAAACACTCAAATATAACTTATCATTGTTTTATAATTTCATACTTAGGGAAATGTTTAGAACAAGTGTGTTAAACTCATTTTCACCGAGCGCCACATGAGCGTTATGGTGGCGTTTTGATTAACAAACTTTTCATGTTTAACTTTGACACAAGAGAAAATGTCACGTCTGGCTGGGCACCGCTAACTAACAATAACTGAGCTCTACGTGGTTTTTCCTGCATTTAACACGTCCTCTTATAAACACTAGTACTACGTGTACGACTGACTAAATGTGAAATAAATAATACAGGATTATTCTTAAATAAAAATCAGAGTTTTACTCACTGTTAAGTCCTGAATTCTGAACTCTCCCACAGTCCAACAGGGAATTCTCATGCATAATTGATATGAATTATGGAAGATGTAGCTTATTATAAATTTAAAGTTCACCATTGATATAAAAAAAACTATTTTAAAACAGAAATATATATATATATTTCAAAACAGTAAAATTTAAATACATATTTGTTGGAGCTAAGCTGGAATAATAAACATGAAGGTCAATTAAATAATAAAACATGAGGTAAAATTATCCTTTTTTAAATTAATTGGTGCATTTTAAGTGTATTTATTTATTTATTGGGCCATTCATATATTTCTGATTTTAATTTAATTAGAAAGATTGAAAACAGAATGATTATGAGAATGAAGCACAAACAATTATCATTTGTTTTTCAGTTATTATAATATGAACCACTTCTCACAAATGTAGGCTGAAGACATTAAAGCTACTTTTTTTCTTTTTTTACATGGTTAAATTTTAAGGAGAATAAGAGTGAAACTCAGCAGCAGTTTGTTGTTTCTGTTTCCCCTAAGCAGTAATATGTTATTTACATTCATGCTAACACTGCAGTAAAACTTCACCTCCATGAGTTTGATCTGCCTCTCTCGCTCCTCCACCACCGAGGCGTTCTTCTCCTCTAGCTCCTCCACTCTCTTCTCCAGCTGTCGGCCCCTCAGCTGGGCCTCCTGCTGCTCCCTGTGACACCTCCTCAGATCCTCCTCCAGAGGAAGGAGCTGAACAGAGAACAGAGAGGAAACATAATGTCTGACTCATCTGGATAAACTCTGTCTGATTAGTTGTTTTTAATCTCACACAAAGCTTTATAAACCTACAACAGCCACAGCTGATTTATTAGTGAGTAAAAGCTGAATTTTCATTGTGGTGAATCAGAGACCTCGTCCTGCAGTTGTTTGGCCGCATGTCTGGTTTTCTCCAGCTCTGCTCCCTTTTCCTGCAGCTGTCTCCGCAGCTCGGCCAACTCCCTTTGACTCCTCTCTTTGGCCTCGTCGACCTGGTTCTGAAGCACATCTGTAGACGCCTCGCACTCCTCCATGATGTTCGTCATCTGAGCGGGCAGAAAAGCGCAGGGCTCAGACATTTGGATTAAAGAGTTGTCATCAGCTGTTTCTGACTCCTAAACCTCATCTGGCTCCAGAAATATGCAGAATTCTGCCGTAAGACCTGTAAAACCAGCACGTGTCCACCTCTCACCTTCCTCTGCAGTTGTTCCATAGCCCTGTCCTGCATTCTCCTCTCGTCCTCCAGCTCTGTTTTTGTCTTCCACAGCTCCTCTATTTGTTTCCTCTCCTCCTTCAGCTTCTCCTTCAACTCCCTGTGCTCCTGGTTGAGTTTGGTCAGCTTGCACTTGAAAGCGAAAGAGAAAAGCATCAGTTTCCAAACACGTTGTTTATACCGCAGGCGTGTGTGCACCTTGTTACCTGCGTGTCCTCCAGGCGAGAAAGCAGGGCCTGGTTGGACTGACTCATCTCCTCTTCGTTCCTCCTCACGTCCTTCAGCGTCTCCTCCACCTGGAGCTTTTCCCTCTGAGGAAGGAGAGGAGCAGGAAAGAAAAACATCACATCATCTGTGATTGACAGCACCTAATAAATAAATAAAGGCCTGGCATTGCTTTAGAAATTGCAGATTGCCAAAAAATTACCCTGCGAAAATTGACTCCAACAGCCAAAGTTTTAAGCGATGATCTTGTGTAATCCATTAGCGCTCAAAGCATGTGTTGTGGATGACTCTCATCTACTGCCTGACCAAATTTTAGCTTAATATCTGTAAAACTAAGTGATTTATAAGCAATTTTAAGTTTGACAAAGTCAGTTTATTGTGGCGACCAAGTTGATTCCAAAAGTTAATCGGTCGATCAAATTTAATGATTATTTCTGAGAGTTCAATTAAAACCTGTTCTCTGGTTCATGCGATATTTTGCTAACAGACAAAAAACAAACAGGCAATTTCATTACTGCCAGCCTTAATTAACAAAATAGCTTTGGGTGTTTTGTTTCTCCGTATCCTCACCTCCAGCTGCTTGGCTCTCTGCTCCATCAGTCTCTCGGTGGTTTTGAACTCCTGGACGGCTTGACTCAGCTGCTCCACCTTGTTGTTCAGTTCTCGGACCCTCCCCTTTAGATGATCCCGCTCCTGGATCAGCTCCTTCAGCTGCACCTTTGCTGCACCTCTCTCCTCCTCTGCCTCCGCCTTCCCCTGACCCAGCAGAGCATTGCTCTGCACAGGACAGGACGAAGACGGTTGAAGTCAAAACAAATCGTGCTACAGCTGTTTGCATCGCAGCAAATATCTCCCCTCACCTCCTTGGCCAGCTCTAAATCCCTCAGCAGCTCCTCCAGCTCCTGCTCGTGCTCCTCCTTCAAAGCAGCCGTGTATTTATCGTGAGTCTCCACCTCCTCTTTCAGCGCACCCTTTAGGGCTCTGAACTCGCGTTCTGTGTGTTGCAGCAGCTCCTCCTGCTCCTCCTTTATCTGCAGCATCTCCTGAAAGTCCGCACGGAGCTGGGCCAGATCCTGACAAGACGGTCAGCAAACAGCAAAGTCACTGATCAGGTGAAAGTCTGTGGAGCCGCTGCTGACCTTTAGAGTTTGTTTTCTTTTATTACCTTAAGAAGGACTTCTTTATCTGCATTTATCATATCTGCCTTCTTGGCTTGGTCCAACTCATCATGCATCTCAGAGAGCTGCTGCTGAAGGTCTTTCATCTCAGCCTTAGATCTTTCTTTTTCTGTCCTCATCTGATTCAGTCTGACAATATGACCAAAGGACAAGAACTACACACTTTACTTAATGCACATATTTTAAGTCAAACTAATGAAAAAAAAGTATTTTAAGCTGCAGTCAGTAACACGTTCTGCATAGAAACATTTCAGTTCAGCTGGTGACCAAAGCCTATCAGCAGAGGCTCAGCTGGAACACAGCACTGAGTGAATATGCATGATGTGCAGAGGTTCTTCTTAAAGCTGCAGTAAGGAGTTCTGAGAAAACTGTGGACTTAGCCTGAAATTTTGACACAAGCATGCTTGACACTCCTAAGACATTCCTCCTGGCTCTTATTGGTTGTTTCTGACTGGGAGTTGTGTATTTCTGCAAATGACTGTAGGACCACTGGGAGGAGCTTTATTTTTTTCACAGATTATCTGTCTCATATTCTACTGTCAGGACACAGTGACAGTTTTAACAAATATGTAAAAAAAGGCATTTTCTAACTGCATCTTTAAGGATAGACCATATTAGTCAGAATGGGCTATGCCTGTGCATACTTAATTAATTACTAGTAGTGGGCACAGCTAACCAAAAAGTTAGCTTCATTAACTGCTAATCTGCTAAACAAGAACATTAGCTCAGCTAATGCTAAACATATTAAAAATTAATGCAAGCTGATGCTAACCGCTAAGACGACTGTCACTCAGCCCATGTCTCACATCTTCCAATAGAAGACAGGTGGGTTTGACATGAACCTGTTAGTTTTCTATTGGTTTAATTTAAAGGTGGGTGGGATCATCTGTAGTAAATCAGCCAATCAAAACCAGAGTAGCTTTGTCTAACTTGTAATACCTCCAGTTTAACCTTTTTAGAATAAAAGCATTTCTTTGATCGAGTTTGTATTTTTATAAATAACAGTAAATAGCAAATACTTTCTCTAACATATTTTATACATATTTAATTTTTGTATTTGTTATTTAAATATTGTTAAATGTTATTTTATTTATTTTTTAAGCTCTTAGTTTGATGTTTAGCTGCTACATGCTACACACAGTGCCTGACTTGTCCAGCACTGCTTGTAAGAGGAGATAGTTTTTTTATTCAATTTGGGATAAAGGCCATAAAAACAGATGTTTCACACTTGAGAATTTTTTGATGGATTTAAAATCAGCAGAACCTAATCTAGAGGAAGTCAATCGGTGCGCTAACGGTTTCCAAACTTAGCAAAAAAAGATAATTTGCTAAATGATATGTTAGTTCTATTATTAGCAGAACTATGCAACAGCTGCTACAACCAGTTCACTGTGGCTCACGCTTTAGTTTAAACTTTACTAAATGAGCTGAAATTCTTACTCTTGTTTGGTGGACTGAAGTTCGGCCTCAATTTCAGCCAGTTTTTCTCTCAGTTTGCTGAGCTCTGTTTGACACTTGGTCTTCTCCTCCTGGAGTTGCTTCTTTTCAGTCCTTGCTTTCTCAAAAGCCTTGGCTAAAGTCATCTCATTCTGCAACGAAGGAAAACACAGCATAATCGGTTAAAGGAACAAGATACGAGTTGAGATGAATCAGCAAAACGGGGAGTTAACGCTACACCTTGATCTCGATTTCCAGTTTTTGCTTTAACTGAGACACTTCTTTCGTCAGAGCTGTATGCTTCTCCTGCAGGACACTCATTTTTGTTTCATGGTCCTACATGTTTAAATGAACAACACAGTGTTATCAGGAAAATAAATCTGTCAACTTTTGCTGTTCTCCTTGGTAAACATCTCACTCTCTCCTCCTCCTGCACACTCTCAGCTGTCCTCCACTTCAACTTGTTGATCTTTTCCAGCAGAAGATTGACTTTCCTTTGGGTGGTGGACTCATCATCCGTCGTCCTGAGGAGAAAAACGATAAATTCACAAACACAGAGATATGATAGGGAGTGCCTAGGAGTAAAATTACATTTTTTTCCATCTGTTAAGTGAACACAGATTTAACAGGAGTGCATCAAAGTATGTGTGACTTATATTTGCCTTGACCCGTCTTTAGTGAGCAGATATGAAAACGGCACAAAGCAGACCCTGGTAGACGTTTAAAGGTTTCCACATGCAGCAGTTTTATCAGAGAAAACAAGTTCATGCTCTGCATTCCTGACTACTGTGAGCTCACACAGCTGGAACAGCAGCTGAACTCTTACCACACTGCAGTCACTACACACTCATCACCAAAAAGAAGTTTGTTAAAGGAGACCAAGTTTTGTTTTGTCTTGTTTTATAAGGAAATACATTAGAATTTGAGTTAAAAACAAACCGTATTTAAATTGTTTTAAATGATTAATAGTGGTTCATTAAATTATTAGAAGGAATGAGTCAATTTTCTATAACTGTGAAAGTTTTTTGAACCCTTATATCAGTATGTTGTGTTACAATGAGTCCTGTTGAACAATAACTTTTACTACTTTACTGAGTTGTCTTTTGCTGCTAAAGGCCCTTTCACACTGTAATGTTTTAGACAACTTGCTGAAAAATTGTTTTGACTAAATTACTCGTATAGGTTATATATTTGATCTAACCGTTCTAATTTTTTTAATTCCATCTTCAATGTACACTCCAAAAATGAAATGTTGGATTTAGTTAACCATGTTATGTCAACTGGTTCCACTTAACTGAGTTGAGTAAATTCAAAGCAATAAACCAGTTTTTTAACCAAAGAACATGAGTTTGTTGCTTTGAATTTACTTAACTCAGTTAAGTGGAACCAGTTAACATAACAGGGTTAAGTACATCCAACATTTCATTTTTTAGAGTGTATACATCTTTAGTTTTAGACAAAATTTGTAGTTGTCTAAATTGATATAGTGTGACAGGGCATTTTTTCACAAAACAGCTTCAGACCTGTCATGAGTGATGCTTTGACTCATTCATGCATGTTTGATAAATCCTGAATCTCCTGTGGTGGCCATGTGGAGCTGTCTGAACACTTGCTGATACAAAGCACCGCCTCTTTAACCAAAGTTCCTCCCTGGAGCTCAGTCTGAAGCTGAGCTCTGGCCCCACAGAGCACCCCTTCCCCACACAGCTCCACCAGACTAGTGGCAAGAATATTTCTTTACAAATTACAATGATTTCATTGCAAAATATATCTTAAAAATGGTGGATTTTAATGATTTATTCGCCAAACATAGCTTCATAGTGATCTAAATTTATATTTTTTGCAAAAAGTAGCTTAACATTGACATATGTGTATGTATAAGAGGTTGACTAGGAGATATTTAATTCAATTCAAAAATACTTTATTGATCCCAGAGGGGAATTAGATGTTGTAGTAACTCATTTGACTAAAGAGTTATTGTAGA
>JARVJO010000002.1:19892007-19906941 GCA_031762555.1 Cynodonichthys magdalenae | reverse complement strand
ATTTACTTAACTCAGTTAAGTGGAACCAGCTGACATAACATGGTTAAGTAAATCCAACATTTCATTTTTAGAGTGTATTTTGTTAGGCTTCAGAAAGTTTGTGCAAAATGCCCAAGTCCTAATCCAAAACACCAGCTTGTTTTTCTTTCTACATGACAATTTTAAGTCACATAACAAACAAAAAGATGTTACGTGTAATTTAGTGAGCTTTAGAGGTTTTTAGATGTTTGCACATTGTCAAAAGACGTGTCTTTTTTTCAACTGACAAGTTGAAATGTCCTCTGAAAACATGCACAGGTGCAGCATAAACACAGTTTGATTAGAGTGAATAAACATTTTGAGACACCCACCCATTCTTCAGGTAAGTGAACAGTATTTGCTTTGTTGTGTCTTCAGGTGGATCGACTGAGAGCTCTTGCTGTCCTTTCAGAAGATCAGGAGTTACCTGGTTAGAAAACACATCAGCGAATAAATACAACTCGATAAATGAAAACTTTGCTCAGAATAAGAGCCTTTTACCTGTGCTTCTCTGTCTTCAGATTCATCAGTTTGGTCGACACGTGGCCTGAAGGCAGAGGGTTTCTCTGCTTTCTGAGTCTGCTGTGATACCATCTCTTTGCCGTGTTGGGTTCTGAACAGAGCGCCTGGCTTGCTCTCCTCCACTTTGTTAGTAAAAGTGGACTGTCCACCGAGGAGTCGAGCTCTGGCTGACCCTGGAGGATAGACGCCGCCTGAAGTTGTTCCTCCGCTACCTTTCACAGATGAGGTTCTGCTAGATGAAGAGGATGAGGAAGAAGAGTCTGGGATTCGACTGCTGTCTACACTGCGAGACCGCCGGCAAGCTTCTGGGTCCAGTCTGTTCCTTGGACCTCTTCCTCTACGCAGGCTGGTGTTGAACTGGCTGATCAGCTTCCCGACAGACATGATGTTGTCTGTGTCCACTGAGTTTGGGGATTGTGCGTCGGCGTGTCCACCTGAGGGGAGTGTCTCGTTTTGGATCACCTCAGCTGGGTCTACTGCTGGACTCTCAGCGGGCAAAGGAATCCTTGGTTTGGCTGCAGGAAGCGTGTGTGGCTGTCTGGACCCAAAAGCGGAGGCTGTTTGGAAAGGAGTGACAAAGTTATTACTTTCAGGGTCATAAGGTCTCAGTGTCTCTGGGTGTTTCTGATAATGAAACAAAGAGGAGTTTCCAGTCCTCTGGGGCTCAGATGGAGACTGCTGTCCATCCACAGACCTCCTCACCACTCCTGGGTTGTACCCTGCCTGGTGAGTTATAACAGAAATGTCCTTGTGGCTCTCCTGGCCAGAACTATTCAGAACCACGTAGGGTTGACCTTTAATGCCCTGAACCTGCACCCTGACTCCAAACAGGTTGTCCTGGCTGCCTCTGGGACAGTGTGGCGGCATGTAGCCCCTCTGCATCCTGACATCTGGGGAGCCACTCAGCCTGTGAGACTCCATCCTGCCTCTGCCTCTGATGGATTTGTTGATAATCTAGTGAAAACACAAACATGCAAGTTAAATGGAGGGTACAGAGCCTTGCATGGGAGAGTGAATAGAAAACTGATGCATCATGACGGTACGGCTAAATAAAGTGTTTACAAAACAGTGGAGCTGGGTCGTGTGCGCACAATGACAGACGTCCTGAGAGCGCCTCTCGCAGCTGCGAGCAGCCAACATAAAGACAGAATAAATGGACCCCGCTGAGAGGCTGATAATGCTGTGCAATGAAAACAGCTCCTTCTGTGTGCTAATGACAGGAATACTATTGTCCAGCTCATGCTGAAGCAACTGCATGACGACCGCAACTGGCCGAAAACACAGAGGTGTCGTCACCCACTTCATGGTATACCACTAGAAAAATATGTTTGTCAACAAATACACTATTATGAGGCAGAAACACCCGAACACAGGAGTGTTTGTGCAGAAAACAATCATACATCATCTCAAGAGACCCGTCCTGTCACAATTCACGGTGAAAGGAGGACGAATAAAACAGATAAAAAACAGAATTTAACTATTTTAACAAAATCAGAGGTAATGGGACTGAAAACAGATCATTAAAAAAGAAAGAGGCAGACACTTAAATACTACAGGAGATCATGGGGTCAGTGGATGATGCAGGGGATTTAATGAGAAGCAAGAAAAAGGTGGTAAAACTGGAGCCATAATAAGGGAAACTGAGTACACACAGAGACTGAGAGCCGGGAAAAAAACAAGATTGAAAAAACCTGAGATGTAACAAAATACACATAATTTAAATAATGTGATCACTAACTTCAAAGGTTTAATGTGAAGTAAACACAGTCAGGCAGTAAACAAAAGTAAAAAACACTTCAACTCAAAGAGTATAACATATAGTATGTTATATGCCTGTCGACAAACTGTTATATAGCAAATCTATGGCAGTGGTCCAGATGTTAATGTACTAAACATTTACCTATCCTTGGTTGAAGTGTCATTTAAAGAAGATAAGCACCAGCTCACTGCGAATAACTACATGAAATGAAATAAAAGTAAATGGAATGATGGCCTAACTCTAACCTAAAAAACAACCCCCTTTTTTCCTATCCTTAAACCATTCAACAAATTTAATTAATTCATTTGACCCATCATGTGTGATGGGTCAAATGCAGAGCACAAATTTCATCCTTGCATGGGAACATGCATTGATGACAAATAAAGCACCTTTACCTTTACCATAAAGTACACACCCCAAGGCCTGATTATCCATGGGGTTTTATTGTGGGAGGATGTCTAATGAAGGCTGAAACATTCAATGAACCTTTGAGGATGAGGATGTCCCAAGAGTTCAGCAACAAACCTAAAGACTCTTTCATGCAAAATAAATGTAATAATTTTAACATATGGGTAACCATTCAAGTACAAAACACATACTTGTTATATATTCTTTGATTCAAAAATGTTTAAAAGTTTAAAACAATTAATTAAAAATGTCAGTAATGTATGGTTCTTCTATAAACATTTTTGTGTACTGATCATAAGTTTTGTTGGGTATATTCATGCCACAAAGCGTAAACAAGTATTTTTTTTTCTAAACCAACTTCTCCTTAGTTTCCAAACAAGTTGTAAAGTAAACATATCAGTTTGTAGACTGCTGTTCCTTTGTTTTTTTTTAAGTTTGTTTTTTTTTTTCTTCTGGTGCTTCCAACAAATCTCATGTACTCTTATTGCTCCTAGTTGACAACTACATGTCTGGCTTTTGTTACTGACTTTTAAAATATGAAAACGTTTTAGAAAAATGAGTATAGATCACTAAAAACTAAAGTTTTGTTGAAAAAAATGATGGTGTAGGTGAAAGGGTAGGGTTAGCTCTGACAACATACACCCTCCTAACCTCATACACACTTACACACACAGGTAAAAACAACCACAAACTGTAGCTGATTCACTGTCTTCTAACATTTGTTAAATAAAACGTTATACCGCAACACAGAACCAGATTATTGTTACACATTTTGATACAGGACAGTTTTAACCCTCCTGCTGCCCTTGGGTCAAAATGACCCATGAGGAAAATAACAAGCCTCATGGGTCATTTTAGCCCAAGTTAAACTTCAGCTCTGGTCCAGTGCTACTATTCTTGTTTAACACTGCTATCGTGATTGTCCTGCCACTAATTGAACTTTCCATATTCATTATTTAATATTCAATTTGTCAGACAGCTTTTTAAATTTAATATACTGTACAGCATCCATCCATCCATCCATCCATCCATCCATCTATCTTGATCGACTTACATGGTTTGTGTCTTTGTTTCACTATGATACATTATCTAAATGTCCCTGCTAATTTCATCATATTTTTCAGTGACAATAAATACATTCTGATTCTGATAAAAGCAGTCTGATAGTTAAGTTATTGGTTTTTGTTTTTTAAGTTATAAAAAGTCATCCTTTAAAGGACAGATGATTTACTATTCTCACTCCATCACTGTATATTAGGACCACCTATGAGGATTTTTGCCAATAAATGAGTTTGGTGATTTATTTACTATAATGCGGCTACATAATACATTATAACTTTACAGCCATTAAAGGTTAAATTAAGTTTAACCCAAACACCACTGGAGCTTATGAAACCTTCAACAAAACCAAACGTACCTAAAAGCATACTTTAAGCTGTCAGAATCGTTGTAAATATAATTGGTAAGTTTCAGTTTCATGTAAAACATTTACTCTTGAACTATTTTCAGTTTGTAGCTTCATGTAGTTCACAGAACTGACGATAAGCTAATTCATAAAGCGTAACTAAGAAGTGGGCGGTGGATAAACTTTAGTTATTTATTTTTTTAAGTTCCAGCTGAATTATAAACTGTAGCCCCAAACAATAACTACTTAAAGTAACAGTTGATTAAAAATAATAATAATAAAAAGATTTACCCGCTGTGTGTGTCCGCTATGTGGGCGGTGAATCCTCCTCCTCTGACCGATCAAACCGCTCTGTCTCCGGCCGGACTCGATCCCTCTGCCCGCACAAGAAGGCGGTTCTCTCCGAGTAGACTCGTCACGTGACCACAGCTCTTCATGATGTCACGGATCACTCCCACCGGGATCAGGGACTTCATTGACAGCTGTCTATTTTATTGATGCTGAGGTAGGAATCAGGCTGTTCTCCTGTTATTTATTCTTTTGTACAAGTAATTTATTACAATACTTTATTATTAATTTTATAATTTATATAATCTTATGTTGTTAAAATAATTATGTATGATTTTAATTTTTTTTAATAAGCCTTCAGTCTTTGCAAAACTTGATGAGCTTGTTTCATCATGATTTTTATTTTCTTTACTGTTGTAGCAACATACAATTTATTTATTAACTCACTGTATCCTAAAAAAATGAAAAGCTTTAATAATATATCTTTTTTAAAAGCCAAGCCCAGGTTTCTGGTTTGAGTGATAAAACACAAAAATGATTTAAAAAGACATTTATTGCTACATTGTTATGTTGACACATGCCTTTCACTCAAACTGTACACATCCTGTACATAATATGTCATGATTACGTCAGAATAATTTTGTTCACACATCACTTGCTCTACATCACCTCGATGCTCAGAGGATATAATGTGGTTACATCTAAACATCACAGAAACAGTCCTCATGAGGGAAACAATTGACAAACGCAAACAGAGATGTCAATAAATTCACAATATCTGCATTAAAAGGTAACTTATAAATTAAAAATAAAAAACCCTGAATGTTCTAGTAAAAGCTCAAACCAGCACCAAGCTTGTTTGACTATTTTTGGAGGGAATTAATTTTACTGAGAAGTGGGATTCTGTCCACCTTTCAACAGTGCACACAAAATAAAACACATTTTCAGACTAGATCAGATGCTAAATAACATTCTTGGAGGATCTGTTCATTCACAGAATGCTCAAACCCCTGCAATATTTATACACACGCACCCACACATACACGCCCTGCAGGAAAACTGAAACATGTCTGAAAACACATATGCAGCCTAAATACCTCATCCATCAATCCATTTCTTTCAGCCACTTCTTGTTCAGACGCGCCGGGAGCTGGTGCCTGTCTCCAGCAGTCGGTGGGTGAGAGGTGGGCTGTACCTCGGATGGGTTACCAGTCCAGTATAGGGTCACACAAATCCAAAAACAAGATCATTCATAGTGACAATTTAGAGTTGACAGTTAAGCTAACATGCATGTTTTGGACTGTAGAAGAAAACCCAGACAGGCATGAGGAGATGAAACAAGCTTCACCCAGAAAGGCTTCATCTGGGAATCAAACTTGCAACCTATTTGCTGTGAGGCAACAGTCTTAACCACCCATACTACCATGCAGGCTGCACTAAAAATGTGAGTCACAAAACTGTTTGAATCTGCCCTTTTTTTCCATTTACTGAATCAGAAATAAATATACAAAATATATACAAAACATCTGCAGATTACAATGCATTCGTCTGGTTTACAAGAAGAGTTTATAGGCACCGAGTTAAAAATCCGTTTGGGAGAGGAGATGATTGTTCGACTGCGTCACACTTTCTAATCAGTGCTCGCTCTGAATTTACAGGAAACGCCGGACGCCCAACGGAGCTGGACGTTCATCATCCAGCATCTAGACATCAAAGAAACAGCTGGTCAGAAATAATCCCAAATAAAACACATCCTAAGAATGTAGCTTTTCTGATGATCAGTAATCAACTCATGAATTAGTTACTTGATGGCAAACTTTAAGATGTCAGAAACAGGTGCTCAGAGGTGGCCCATGGGGTTTGACGGGTCGCTCAGACTTGGGTGGAAAGTGAGGTGCACAGATTGTGGGTCTGTCATGACGACGGAGGCCTTCTCCTCCTCCTGTCTTCGCAGACACGCTGCCTTTGGGTTCAGGTTCCTTTCTGCAGGAGCGGACAAAAGTAACAGTCAGCGTTTCACTGAAGGAAGAGCTTCAAACCTTTAGCATGCAAGCATTTTAAAAATCAGTTTTGTTTTCCCTCCACCAAACAAAAAAAAATTAAAGAGGAATTAGCATTTCCTCACAGTTTTGATGGAAGGAGGCATATCATGTTTTAAAAACTCTTTTTCACATCGACGTGATGTCATCATTTCAACATGGCTGCTCCTTGCATTAACAAAGAGTAAAACTCTTACTTTTACAGTTTTTTCAATCAGAGCAAGAAATAGAAGCGCTTTTTTCCGACATTCTGACAAGCCGCAAACTGGAAAGCTTTTAACTTGGAATTGACGTCAGTCCGAATTAACAATTTCAAATCAGGTTGCAACTAGAACACAGCATCACTCCCAATGATAATTGTCCACTCCGCCCTGTTCGGCCATTTTTGTAGTTTGATAGAAAAGATACAAACAGACTGAAATATATGATACAAACAGAAAATAAATATATCTACATGCACAGCACAGGAGAGACTAAATTAAATTTTTCTGCACTCCTAGAGACTCCAAGTACACAACAAAATGCATTTAATGGTTAAAAAAGTGGATTTTGCATGACATGTCTCCTTAAAAATCATGATGATTATTTTCTAAAATAAATGAAGCAAGTTTCCAGGAAGCTGAAAAAGCTGTAAAATCAAGCCAGCAGCAAACAGGTTGTTTAAACATATCTTGTTTACAGCTTGTGCTGCCATCATGTGGTTAAAACTACTCAAACTGATGCTCCTTCAGCTAAACAAGCTAGAACTATCATTTAATAATGATTTATTTTGATTCCTTCCTGGGTCCCATCATCTCCTTGTGATGCACTGACCTCTGACCTGCTGCTCCAGGCTCAGGATCACACCCACAGCCTGGTGAAGCACCAGCAGTTTGGTCTGGGGCTTCTCGCTCTTCAGGTGCAGCTGGCACATGTGGCCCAGCTCCTTAAAGGCCTCGTTGATGTCCCGCACTCGCAGGCGCTCGCGGGCGTTGTTGGCCATCCTCCTATCGCGCTCGCGCTCGGCCTTCTGCTCCGGGCTCAGATCCTCATCCTCATGGATGCTAACATGAAGGAGCCAGAGACAAACTGAGTAAATAAAACTCATTTACTTTATTATACATCATCAAAGAGCTGATTCTATACATCCTTCGGGTGATTTTGTGATAAAAAATGTAACCCTAACCCTAACCAGGGTGGAGGGTTACCTGCTCCTCGTGCTGTTCTCTCCGTTTGTTTTGTGTTCGCTCTCCTCGTCTGATCTCGGGCTGTCAGAACTGTGGTCATGGTTGGTGTGCATTATCTCCTCCCTCTCCCTGCTTTCCATCTTCAGCTCCAGGTTGTCCTGAACTCCTACATAAAACCACGCACAAACAGTAAAATAGTAAAACTTAAAAAAAGGTTAAAATATGGACACAAAGAATGATTCATTTGACTTTAACACTTGATAAGATAAAAATCCAAATCCCCACCTCCTCCGTCTTGCAGGAGCGTGGCCCTCTGTCTGGCCAGGAACGGGGGAGCGTTTTGTGGGCTGCTCTGGAAGGATGAATGATTGTTGTTCATCGTGACGCCGTCGACCTTCATGAGACACAAACAACACAAACGTCTTCATATGTTGGTTCTTGAGTGTTCAGCTGATCATAGTCTTAAATATGTCTCATGTTAACAAAGTTACAACTTGTTCTTCTGTACTTCTTTTAACATCTAACCCAAAATCCACTTTTTTATTCTCAGTTCAAACTACATCTCAAGCTCTTCAGAGTTTATTTAATCTCAGATAATCTCTCTTATGTTATCGATTATTTTCATAAATGATCCTTTTCTATAAGGTATGTATTTTGGCAAAAATGAGAGTAGAAGAATTTATTACATCCCTGCTATGGAGTTTTCACAAACTGTATTGTACTCCAGAGATACTCATCTTTACCTGCAGACACATTCAGATATAGCTGGAGGAAAACTGCTGAAACTGAAAGCCAGCAGCCACCAGTTTCCATTCACACATCCCTGTTTGAAATACTTTCAGAGTAAAGTTTGTTAACCATGGTTGGAGCGTGACATGTGAGCGGTAAAGAGCTGCCCGAGCCCGGGTGGATGTGGTGTGGCTGGTTCAGCAATCCGTGGAGGTCGGTGGTCAGCCCAGCCGTGGGGCCTACAGCGTGGTTCCTCAGGACGTGGATGACATCATCCAGTCTGTCCAGACGGTCCTCCACCTGAGACTGAAAACATCAAGAGCATCAAGAAAAAAAGCTCAATAAATTATATTAAAACACCGAAGTACCCATGACAAAACATCTTTGTTTAGAGATTGTTTTTTTTTTTTTAAACAATTTTTTTGCCACCATTTAAAATTTCCTTTTACCTCATTTGAATTTATTAATTTGTGTATGTTGTGTTGTAATATGAGCTGGATCATAACATCTGAAGGCTCATCTGGGATTTGAACTCAGTTTTTGAGCCTTAGATTTGCAAAAAAAAAAAAAACATTTCATGAGTTTGATGCAAAACATTCTGGCAAATAATTATTCTTTTTTGGTTATTAAACTGTTGTAGACAGATTTGCTACGATGCAACTCTCACAGTTTTAAGATGGTTGCTGAACAGGCTTCCTTATGAAATCCCAGGGTCTTCAGTTCCCATGGTTTAATTGTTTTATTAAAAACAACCCCCAACCATTGAATTTAAATCCACTCTAACCCTTAAATCCTGAACATAATCCCTGTCTGATTGTGTTCATATTAGTGCAATGCTGAAAAATGTTTTCCTAGTTCCCACTGAGTGCTCCACAGAACTGGAGTACACCGGACTCTGAGATCCCTTATGTCCTTTAAAAAAAATGAAGTATATAGGAAAGACTTTTGTGAACTAGCTCAAATTGTATTTTGGCACTTTTAACATTTTAGAAAAATTAAAATAAAATGAAAGAATGCTTATTGTATTGCTCAGATTATATGTTGAGGATGACTCCAACCACATTGTATTTTATCTAAATATCTGTAAAACTGAATGATTTATTGACGTTTTTGTCTTTGCTAGGGTGGATTAGCTGTGGCAGCCATCTTGGACTGACTTGACTCCAAAGTCAGCTGTTGAAGCACACCCGTTGATTACTTCCTGTCAATTTCATTCTAATCTGTGTGGTGGTTCATAAGATATTTTGCTGACAAACAGAAACACACAGTTACCCACTTTCATGGCAGCAGGTGATAAAAGTGTATGCATAATAATTTAAGCATAATACTTAATAAATGATTGTTATTACTAGTATAAAATTATCTACACTCTTCTTTGACACCTACATATATTTCACTATATTTGTAATCAATTATTATAAGCCTTTTTAACTATACGTTTCTGTTTGATATTTTCTTATTTGACATTTTATTACATTTAATGGATCATTAACTGAATTATGAATCCATGTCTTATCTTAGTATTAAAATGTAACCAGGAAATAGAAGAAAATCTCTTTACCATGGATATAAGTGAGGACTCGTAGTGCGGTGAGACGGGGGCCTGAACTGAACCACGAGACCACATGTTGGTACCTGAGATGGGGAGTACGATAGAGTTAAAGCAAAACATAAAACATGTGAAATTAAATCATATTTGAAGCGTGCAGCATCAAGCTGTGTGATTTTCTCTGTCTTACCTGTAGCTTCAGCCGGCAGTGGGGACGGAGACCTGATGGGTGTGGAGGAGCTGGAGGGGAAACTGCTGCTGGTGTGATCCGGGGAATAAATCTGACAGAGAAAAATGGATCAGTGTGTAAACTTTAACATCAGCTGCCACAACCATGAGGTCCTCTGTAAACTGATCTAAACTCATCAGTTCTTGTTATTTTACAGCCAATAAAGAGGTTTATATACAAGCAGCCCATCTCTAACATGCATTATACTGCAGGCAAGGATAAAGTTTTGCTTTACTCCTCTGGGTCTCTAAGGTCCCGGTTTTCTGACCTGACCTGGCTGCTTCAGCATAACAAGGGGCAGAGATGAGCTACTTTAATGGGATTGAGGTGGCGTGTACTTACAGAGGCCAGAGCTTTTCCCAGCGTGTCTCCTGTCTGGGATGCTCCTGACACATTTCCATGGCTTCCTGAGACTGATAAAAAAGAAAACATTTATTGTAAAATTATGAACAAGAAGTGGAACTAAACAAAGTAGAGATCGACCCTCACCTGTTGAATGCTCTGAGGTGTTGACTGATGGAGTGCGAGTAACCGTGTTGTTGCGATGAAAGGTGGACACGGGTGGAAGACCTCTGTTCATGTCAGCGGCCATCATCGAATGAGGAGAGAAGTTCTGAACAGACAGCAAGCACTCGTTTAAACCCCACTCAAAATACTGCGATGTCAGCGTGTGAGGCGGAGAAAGACAAGCTGACCAGGTTACTGTGTGCCGGCTGCAGGTTGCTGTAGCTGCCCGCCTGTGGCTGGTGGTTACTGCTGACTCCCAGAGCTCCTTCATAGCCCTGCTGGCTGAGCCCATTTACAGCATTCCAGATGTCAGGCGAACTGCCCATCCCCTCTAAAATGAACAATGATGTCTTATTGCCAGAAAGTGGATCAGCATCTCAAACAGTTATAGACCAAGCCTTTTTGGAAGCAAGGCCTCGAAACAAAGTTTAACAAACCAAACTGCAGATAAACGTTTGATCTTTAGTCAGTTTTTCAGTGAAACCTCAGCTAAAGTTGCATCTTAGCTGGGTTTTTGCATTTTAATACAATTGTATTGAGCTAAATGCTAATTTTCCTGCATTATCTAGACTATCTTGTGTAGTATTTGGATGAATAGGTGCATTCTTTATGTAGTTTTCTGTCTTTTTTTTTAAATATTTCATTCAGTATCATTTTTGGATGTTTTTACATATTTTTTCTCAACAAGATTAGAGTTGAGTCATCAGAGGGTGGCGATGTTGCTTATGCTGCCTGTTTCTGGTTTACAAAGGTAAATCAGAGAAATAAAGAAAAAAGTGACATTTTTGTAAAAGTCTCTTTTTAATAAGAGGTTTGACACTGGATTTCCTTCTGCTCTGATGTGGCTTAACTCTTTGAAACATTGAAAGGCCACCTTTATACCAGAATTTAAAACTAAGATCATCCTGAAAAATGACAAAGTTGCTATAGTTTTGATGAAATATTATAATGTTTTGTGCAATCTCAATGCAATATCATTATGTGTTGTGAAAGACTTTCAGCTACTACCACACCAAACTTTAGTTTCTGTAAACCTGGCTGAGAATTAACCATTTTTGAGTTTTTTAGGGTCAGCCAGCTTTTATTTAAAAAAATGCAAACTAACTAATAATGGTATTAACACTGGTTTCAGTCAAACACAATAAATACAATTCAGGTCTCATCAAAGAACATGTAGTAAATTTTAATGAAACATTAATGAGAATTTTAAAAAAACCTGAAGATTTTAGTCGCTGATCATCTGAGAGCAGAAAATTTGCTATAGTTTGTTTTTAATTCTTATCTCTGATTCAGGATTAAATCCAGATTTTTTTGCAACATTGTCCCTGCAACATGTCAAATTATATAATACTCAAACTAACTTATCTCCACTAACAATTTGACAGGTTATTGTAAAAACATAAACATCTTCCTTTTAGGGGGTTTGAACTCACCAAAGAAGGCGTTTGCAAACACATTGTTGGGGGTCTTGTTCGATGGCAGTGAGCTCTGGTTGAAGCTGTCCATACTGAGAGGCTGACCATAAATCTGAAAAGATCAAACAAGATATCATCTGAGATTAAAAAACATTTCTTCCTGCGTTTGTGTCGCTCAGAAGAATCTGACTCGACTCTGATGTTGGAAAAATTGTGAGTGGAAGTCACTGCATTATAAAAAACAAACAAAACAAAGCAAGAGAGCCGAGGCACACTTAGAGCTACAGTGATAATCCGTAAGCTGCAGATCCATGCACCTCCTTATCCGGATTTAGGAACCATTCACCATGAGAAATCCCAACACTAATCGTGACCGTGGACTCAGAACACTGGGACACCATTCTTTTTCAAAATAAAATGACACTTCAAGCATTCATATCAACAACACCAAACAGACTCTTGAACTCATTATCCTCCAAAAGGTAAAAGCAAAATGACCTATTTTTATATTTTAACCCAACTGTGTCATGCATCTGCACATATGCACTGAAGAAGATAAGAAGGTTGCTCACTCAGGCCCACCAAGAGGCCGGGGCTGCACCTGCACAGCTCATGGTTTGCTTTGATGTGCCCCAGGAAATGTGAAAAAAAAAACCTCCCTGCGCAGCATCAATGGGGTGTCAGTTACCGGGACGACAAGTTGTGCGAAGCAGCCTATTAAAGACTCTCCTGAGTATACGCCCGCGCGAGGCTCACACTCGCAGCCGCACACGCCTGCAGCCGTGACCCTGGCTGGCACGAGTCCCATGGTGATTGTGGGCTCAGCCAAACAGAAGAGCCCCTGTCGACACTGGGTCCGTCTGAGCCGCCGTGGGCAGCATATGGCAGAGGATAAAGCCAATTGTCCTCCTTACCATCAGCATAACAGGCGACCCGTTAATAATGGTCACACCCCCCGCCCTCTCTTTCTCTCTGGCCCCCCGTCAGGGAGCAGGGGGGCGTCCATCACCATAGCATTGATTTCGGAACCATCAATCATCAGATCACAAATAATAATAGACTTTTTTCCCCCTCTCTTCTTGGGCCTCAAGCTAAAAGTTAGAAGAAATCAGAATACAATAAAAAGCTTTCTTTAAAACATATAATAGCAAGTTCTGCAAAACAAAACACAGCATCAGGACGAGAGCTAAGTGAAACATCAACTTGTTATTCAAGGCCCAGGCTTTGCTCCACCAACTCCAGCCACATGCAACCAATTTTCTGCCTCTGTGATCCACGATGTCTGGGTATGGTTAGACTCTCGGAGATCAAAGCTGCCTTTGATAATGGCTGCGATGGTGCAGGGGCTGCTCGAACATAGCAGGGTTAAATCAAATAGAAATAGAAGCAATCTGCTTCATGTCAAGATGTTTTTATTTTTTTTTTTTACTGCTGCCAGGCTCTACTCCACGAGCAAACAGGAAGTCTCACTGTGGCAACTCAACAAAGAGTTTTCATTTTTAGACTCAAAGTAGAAGACAAAAATATATAAGACAAATATAAATACGTGGATTAATGTAGGAAATAAAGTAAGAATAACCTTATTATGACATTTGTTTTGAATCTTTTTTTGCAGTGCAAAGATTCAAAAATCCACTTATAACTTTATGATTTCAACACATCATTTTGGCCAAGCTTTAACCCCGCAAACTTGCAACATTTAAAGTGGTGACATTTTCAAAAACAGCTTTTTTTCTACACTCTAAAAAATGCACAAACACAAACCAGAGTTGTGTTGAATTAGTAGTAGACAAGTAGATAACTATTAAATGTTTCAATAACTGCAATGTAAAGCCCAAATTTGGCATCAAACACATGAAACAAACAAGGACAGCAGCTGTGAAGACACATTTGATGGCTTCATCACTAAAACACTAATAGAATAAAATAATCTCAATGTATATATAAATCATAAAAACAAAAAAATAAAGAAATCTTCTCACCGGTTTCATGTTGTAGCAGAACATGGATGAGCTGCTGTCTGTGCCAGAGACAGGATGAGCACAGAACATGACTGACCGGATCAGTTCACAATCCACTCCACACTCGCTGTCAGGTCCGTCTCTCTCTACTCGTGTGTCCACACGCACTCCTTCCTCTAACCCACCCCTGCTGCTCCACGCAGCTACCCGCAGACAACTTATGCAAATCAGGGCTGGACCATTTCAGGGCTGAGTGGAGGGGGAAGGAGGAGGGAAGAGAGAGAGATATCAACACTGAGCATCAGTTTCATCAGCAACAAAGCAGAACTTTTGCTGTAGCTTTTAGTGTTGGTCCAAATTGTTGTTTTTGTCTTATTATAAAGCTGCATCTAAAAGATAAAAATGAGGGAATTCCCATCCTGAGTGTGAAAGACGGTGACTAAACTACAAGCAAGCAAAAACAACTATTGATTGTGTATATTTTGTTGCATATTTTATTGCATATTTTATTTCCATTTGATCTTGAGTTGGTGTAAAATCCAGTCCAGAACCCCATCTTTTTGGCCCACTGAGCTCGGATGACGACACCAGGATAATCTCCTGTTAGACAGGTAGAGGTTTCCAGTAAACACTGACTACTACAGCCTCGTCTGACCCACTTTTACAAATAGAACCAAGTCTTAGTTTTGCAGGCACGTGATGTGGAACAGTGAGCTTCTCTGTCGGCCGGGTTCAGAGGTTATTTGGTTTGTTTGGGTGATCGTCTGCAGCCTAACCTAAAACAGTCGGTTCTTATTGTCTGAGGTCAAACCTTCTGTCTGCTGGACCTCCAGGGCAGAATGAACACATTACAAATAAAATAATGAAACAATCACTGTTGTAAAACTAATATTTAAAAAAAAAAGAAGTGTCATTTGCATCCAGCATCAAATGCGGTGC
>JARVJO010000002.1:19864625-19881261 GCA_031762555.1 Cynodonichthys magdalenae | reverse complement strand
TCAGCATTTTTTGTTTCCTTTAATAAACCTTATTTTTGAACTATGGATTTTTGCCTGCGCCCTGGGTCTGTTCCTGCGCTGAATCGTGACACATCCAACATATTTTCAGTTTTTAAGTCATCTTTGTTGATATTTTGAAGTTTTTCTTTGAAGTTTGGCTGCTTTTCTACTTATTTCCAATCCTTCCCAGTGCACCATTTTCGCACTTAAAGCCCCTTTGCGCTGACCTGTGAGTTATTCTGGCATAAAAGGGCTCTCCTAAACTCAAAAGGTGACAAGATTTTTAAAAACTGGATCTTTAGGCACCTTGTTGCCAGTAGCTTGTCACAAAGATACAAAATGTTTCTGTTTGTTCATCTGAATCTACAAAAATAACCAAAAATCACATAGTTTGACTCAGGGTCGGCCAGTTGCTTATAGGCAGTGTAGGCATATGCTAAGGGTGCTGTACATTCAGGGGGCACCACAAATGGGGGACAAAAAACACATATAACTTTTTATCAGAGTGTAGTTGGTTCAGTCTGTAGAATAATCACTTCTTACTCAGGTTTATGTTATGTTGGTTTCTCAGCTGCTTTGTTACTACATGCCTTTATATGGTGCAGAGGATGTTTCACAATAAAAATATGATGCATTCAAGACTGACCACTGGTGCTTAGTGTGTACATAGAAAACTAAATAAAGATGATCCAAGTTCCAGTTCTGATCTCAGATAAAGTTCATGTTAAAGTCTGGTTTTCTGTGTTCTACCTTCATAAAATCCTGCTTTAAGGGTTTATTATTCCCAAGAGTTTACTAAAAGGCTTTTCAAATGGCTAGAAGTGCTTTGAGTAGATCTTTTACAAAATTTTCCAGGTGACCCTGGACCCCCTTAGAACTGCTTCACTCCACAGCTGCTCATTAACATGAACAAGTGTTTCTCATTGCTGTCAGCAGATGTTGGCAGGTATAAGGCAGACTGCTGGTATTCTGTTACAAATGAATTATTTTGTTAAATATTTTAATGTGACAACCTGGTTTCTAAGGATAAAAAATAATATTAAAAAAACTGTTTAATTTGCCATGTGAATGTGTGAATTGGCAGTGAAATTTAAAAAATGGCACAAGGGGCACCACCTGAAATCTTGAAATTAAGCATGCACTGCATAACACGATGACCTGCTGGTACTATATCTGGACAGGGAGTGGTTAAAGAAGCAGCCAAAGTCCAAATTAAAATATTTTGAAAGACCCTCAGAAATATCAAAGAACTACTGATCATGTCTACTTGAAAAACATTATAAAACTGACTCCTTAGATGCAAATAAAAAGAAATTTGAGGTGATTTATTAAACAAGACAAAATTGTATAGTGTTCTGAAAGACAGTCAGATTAGTTTATGGAAAACAACAACACTCTATTTGTTCCTTTTGGCAGAAATGTTACAAGTTTAGCAAAAGTACATCTGATGTTATTTTTATCTTAGAATTTAGAAAATAATAAAAGATCAATAAAGTTCAATGCAATGAATGATACCATATGCCTTGATCAAAATAAAAACTATGGAACCTTTACTTGAGTATACTTTTTTTATATAAAACTGTCATTTCTCACATTCAGACAGCTCTAGTCACAACGTATTCATTATTGAGTTTAAAAAATGAATAATTAGTTTCCTACTGACTGACGATCTGCTTTCTAATCTTACCTTTTTAACTATTTAAAGTTATTTTAGTGACTCAGAAACCATTAAAAAGTATCTGTGACTCTTTTGTAGGCCATGTCTGTGCCTCCTCCACCTGTGGAGCGAGCGCAGAGGTGAGCGGGCCGGGCTATGCTGTTTGATGCATGCTGGCTGGCGTGACTGAGCTGAGGATCTGCGGGGACTTCAGGATAAAAACTTAACACACCGAGTTGATCCCATCGTCTGGAGGAAGTGTGTGTGTGTGTTGGGGGGGTGTAAGAGGATTGTACTGGCTGAGTGCATGTGACAGTCAGACTTACTGACTCCTTCAGCACAATGACCCAGCCGTCCCACATTCTGCAGCGAAGACTCTGACTCTGCATCTCCAATCAGAAACCAGACAACAACTGAAGGAACGATTAACACATTGACCTCATGTTTGATCCTCTCAAGATTATTATTTACATCTCGGCATGTGTGATCTGTAATTTATCCTCTCATTGTTACATTTGCCACATTATTTATGAAATCCTGCTCTAAAAATATTTAAACATCACTTTAGGCCCACTCATATGTGGAGTACCTCAGGGCTCTATACTTGGCCCTCTTCTCTTTTCTATTTATCTACTCCCACTAGGAAATATTCTCTGGAAACGTGGTGTCTCGTTCTGTTTTTATGCTGATGACACCCAAATTTATGTCCCATTGAAACAGGAAAAGCAATAATCTGTGAACCAACTTCTGGAATGTTTTGTGGAAGTCAGAGCATGGATGTTGCTGAATTTTTAACATTTTAATGAGCAAAAGACTGAGGTCATGTTATTTAAGCCCAGTGACAGCTCTCAGAAACAGGCAGACCAGTGCAGCCCAAATTTTTCAACCCTAACATTTTAATATAACATTATAGTCATTATGGCCTTTAGAAAATGTTTTTCTTTTTTGGTCCCCTGTGGTGCAGCCTACATTTTTATCCTTAACAGAATTTTTTCTCCTTTTACATTACTTTTACTTTTATACTTTTACAACCAGTACTTTTTACACTTTTACTGTCCATGTTCAGCAGTCTCTGTGTGACAAGACGGGACACCTGGACACATAGAGACAAACAACCATTCATTCCCTCACTCACACCTACAGGGACATTTTACAATTACCAGCAAACTGAAAACGTGCACAGATACAACATGCAAACTCCACACAAAAAGGCCCCAGGTGGGGTTTGAACCTGTGAACTTGCTGTGAGGCAGCAGCTCCAACCACTGCACCACCCAGTTTTTACATGCTTCTAAAAATGTAGTTGAAAACTCCTGAAATCCAAAGATTTCTGTAGAAGAAAAGAGAAAATCATAGAAAGTTTTTTTTCCCAATATTGCAACATAATTATTTTTTCTCTGGTTATTCGGACTGGATAGACTTTGGTTTGTTTGTTTGTTTGTTTACAGAACATCTTAGCTGACTAATATGTGGCCCAGAAGAGAAGAGGAACTGCAACTCGATCACCAAACAATAAGTGGATCTCGACATTGGAGAGAAGGATGAAGGACACAGGCGGAGGACACGAGACGTTCGCAGACAAATGACAAGTGACAGGAGACTGACAGTAAAACAAATCAGTCCAGAATAGCAGCAGCCGAAGGTCAGACATAAAGAGAGAAAAATGACGACTAACGAGAAAAACAATGTTTTCGTTGTGAAACTTGTTAACAAGTCTGAAATGTGTGTGAAACATTGTCAAAGCTGCCAGCAGCAGTGAAAATTTTAGAGTTTGTCCTTCAGATCATGATCAGGTTTGTAAAAATGTTCACTGACTTGTATAAACACCTGATTTGAAGTGTTTTAACAAACTGTGTAGCTTCTGAAGATACACACACATCATGTCTGTGTGTCTTTCTGTCTTCACATTGACTTCCATTAATTTTTTATTCATCTCTATAGTCTAACCAGTTTCCTCACCTAAAACCAGCATTTGAACTTATGTGGCCCAGGCTTTAGGCCCCATAAGGACCAGTGGGTCCTCACAAGGTGGTATGTTTTGGGAAAATGTGCCTTACAAGGTAACACACACAAATTCATGCAACTTTTCAGTTTTATGATTATTTAAAACATGTTTTGTTCCCCTAACTATTTTTGGGGAGAATATAGCATAAAGTGAGCATAATTATTGCTTTTAATGGGTTCAAAAATCCAATTAAATTCCAGGTTGCATGGCGAGAAATCAGAAGGAATCCTACAAGAGGATGTCTACTTTTACAATTCACTGTAAACACACCACAAACTGTTTTTAAACTGCACTTTAAAGGCTTATTTCAAGATTGTTCTGCACGTTGGCCATCAAAAAAAAATCTCATTTTGAGGCTGATTTGTTTCTTTATTGATCACGTGAATAATATGAATATATGAATTATGTTAATCAAGTGTAAAATAGTGGAAATATGGACAGGCTTTAGTGGAGTCTAAATAAATTAGTAGCAATATTTATTTGTTTATTTATTTATTTTTGTTTGTTTGTTTGCAGAAGGTTGACATCACTCACAGAGTGTGTGTGTGTGTGTGTTGCTGTCTTACATCACTTTTTCTGACAGTGGAGTAACAGTACCTAGTTCAACCAGCAGGTGGCAGCACACAGCAGGTCATGGTGAAAGCGTGTTTATTTACGTCTTGTTTTTATGACCTGGTGACTTCATTCTTCTGAATTTCCACACGTCTGTTTACAAGAGTTATCTGCACACATTTCTGATTTTTTACTGGTTAAAATCTGGTAAAATACTTTAAACACGTGTCTTATTCACGTTTATTTCAGGTGTATTAATGTGACGTTATGTTTTGTTTATATCTGGTCAGATTGTTCTGTCAGGGTTTGTTTTTCCTCAGTGTTTCAGATTTTAGCCGAAGAAGAAAAAAGGAGAATGAAACAAAACAGCAACAAATCTGTTTTGATGAGCAAGACAGTTTTAGGACAACGTCTATGAAGCCCATAACAATGTTTCCCTGTCTAGATTTCGATCAGTGGATCGATTCACAGAAACATATCTGCCAATACGCGGATCAATGCACACGCTGATAGCCTTTCCATGATAAAATGATATCATCCTGGCTGTTTACCCGTCATTGTCACTATCTGATCAAGCTGCTTCCTGCAGCAGCTCCCCCGCAGGCCGACAGCGGAACTGCAGGACGTGCACAACATCAAGGCAGACGCAACAACACATCTGTTTCCTGTTCAGGGCTTTCAAAATAAAACACGGCTTCGACAATGAAACGAGCAGTTGCGGTCAGAATGTCCAATTCATTTAGGACTTTATGGTAGAATCGTTATGCAACATAAAACTTCAGTGAATTTTGAAAAACAAAAACAGGGTGCACAAGTTGGATTGTTTCCTAGTTCATACATACATTCAACTTGGCCAAAACAAGGTTCAGTACTTTCCCCCCTGTCACTCTTAAAAAAGGTAACTGATTAAGATGTTTAGGAGAGCAATGGGCCCACTTATGAGGCCCCCGCTCACCTGGGTTGTACCCATCCCCAATTACCATAAACCATAAGATGTTTAGGAACCAGCTACAGTTTGCCATGAACTGGAACCTGTTGGGACATAAGTGTGTTACTGTTCAGATTGCAGAGTTTCACATTGGACCAAAAAGTCCTGCTCCAAAAGTGGCAATTTCATCTCAGAGGTAAGCCAGATGTCTTCTAAAGAAACATTTGAAACATTTTAGGGTCATGCAAGACAGAAAATGGACAAGGTGTAAGTATGAAGAGTTATAGGTGAACCTGTTAACCTGAGAAGAAGGCCTCAAACCCCCCCACACCTTACACACACACACACACACATATATGCTTTAAAGAATATTAGGAGAGCTGTAATTACAGTGTTGTTATTTTGTGACTTACAGTCTTATTACTTTAAAAAGAAAATCCATTGCACAGATTGGGCTTGATGTTGATGAGTTCAGTGATCCAGATGTGTCCTTAAAAAACTGTGCAACTTTTTTTACTGTAAACAAGTTATTTTTATTTTCCTAAGAATACAATCTTTCACACAAAATTACAAGCTTGTGCAATTTCTAGACTCACAAAGTTATTCTTTAGATTACTAGTTCTAACAGTGCACACAAAAAGATCTCATAGACCTATTTTTTATCTTGATTTTATATCAATATGATCTGGTTTGTTTTTATTACAGTGGCTGTGAGCTATATGAATTTGTTTTAAATTTCCTTCCAGTTTTTTTCATCCCATATTGTTTTTCGGAATGTTGACGTGCCCTATAAGTAGTTGCATCTCTATAAATGATTTGTTTATGATATTCTCACGCTTTTATTTTGCAGGCAACATTCTCTCAACTTCCGGTCTTCCGGTGCTGTCTGCGTACGTCTCGACGCAGCTCCTCCGCTCGTCTGAAGCTGCTGCTGGCTGCAGCAGGCGTGCTATTTGCGGCAGCGGAGAGGCTCCTGAGCGAAATGCCTTTTTGTCCGACCGGCTGGGTGTTTGTTTCTCTGGTTGTGCTCCGTGACGGTCCGATCGCAGCGTTCGAAACCATGCTCTGCGGTGGATTCAGCGGGCTGTCCTAGCTGCCTGAGCCGCTCCAGCAGCGGTGGGGTCCGGGCGCAGAGTGCTGCAGCAGCCGGGGGATGAGGCCTACTACTGCTCGTTAAAGCTCCCCCACCAACCAACCCCTCCATCGCGATGGCTGATGATCAACAACAACAACCTGGTCAGAAGCCTGCCTCGGGATTAGGCTCCCTTCCAGCGCTCGTGCCAGGACTCCAAGGGCCCGAGGCGAACGCGCTACAGTTCAAAATAAAGAATTCAATTTGGTAAGGATGAACCAGGAGCAGCCGCTTGTCTCTCCGTCCTTTTAGCTGGAGAGGGAGGCACTGACTGCTGCACAAAGCGGCCGAGAATAACACCACTATTCCCCGGGCCAAGCTCGCACGTTGATCCTCAATTCGACCGCGGGGAGCCCCGAGCCGCTGTTTGGGTCACGTCGCTGCGCTTATAAGACGGTGAAAGACGGGCTAGTTGTAGCAGGAGTAGCATCATTAGCATGAAGCCACAGGAGGCCATGTTGTAATAGATGAGACCAAACCCACCGGTGTGGGTGCTGATGCTCAGGATGACAGGTGTCAAAGCAGACACACAGGGATGGAGCTGCAGGAAGCTGTCATCACCTGAGAAATGTTTGTTTGCTTTAGATGCATTTTTTATTATCTACAGTGTTCACTTAAATTACATCCAACCAGATGCAGAGACAGATGTTTCCTTGATTTTAGTCATCAAAGCAGTGTGCTCAGTGTTTGCTTTTTTTATTTCTACAGAACATAGAAGCAGTTTGTCGGTACTCATTACAAAGTAAAAAAAAATCATGACAATAGTAACATGCAAGTTAAAATGTTATAAGCACAATTTGTTCTGACTGCTCAAACAGCCAAAGTGATTGAAAACAGTTCAATAATGGTGACATCTACAGAAGTGATGTCCAACAATTTCACTGTATTATGACATATTTACACTCGTTTTATGAGTAAAGAGTGCATACATAAGTACTTTGTTTACATTGAGTGCATACCTGCATTTCAGGATTGCATATGTGGGAAAACTACCAGCATAAGATTCAAACTGCACCATTTTAATGTTTGCAATGAGAACCTTTTAATAACAATTAACCTTCAAGTACAAGCATTCTTTCAGGTGTTTTTTTCTTCCTAAAAAACTAACAAATTTACACAAATATTCAGGCTCTAATCATCCATTGATTTTCTTGCGTTGATGATCTTTAATGTGTAATGTTGTCTTAGAAGGTATGCAGAGAAAAATTATGAAACTAATTAATTGAAACAAATTATTTCAATTTAAAGAACTCATTCAAAAATAGGAAAGTTGCAGGGTTTTGATTTTGGGATAATGAACTCGAATTTTAAATAAACAATGTAAAAATGTTGTGATTCGTAAAAAAAAAAAAAAAGGACAATTGATAGATATTTTTAAATATTTCCACAAAACTTTCAGCAGATGTGCATTGGAATTTGCTCAGAAGCTTAGATTAACATACATTTATAATTTTTTTTAATTAAATATTTAGTAACAAAAAAAATTATAGTTGTAGAAAATAACAGTATGTACTATAGAATTAAACTGGTTGATGTGTGGACTATAGGTAGTTAAAACATAAACTACTAATCAGTCTGTTGGATTGTTGCAAAATTGTTTTGCACCTTCAGGAAAACTGCAGCTTTTTAAAATTACGCCACAACTCTCTCTCTCAAACAGGAAGTAAACAGAATTCTGGGTACATTTCTTTTTTCTGATTAATGCTGATTTCTACTTTCCCAACCAACCTGCCCAGGAAATAATAATCTTTATTATTGGAGGATGGAAAAATCACAGATGTTGTGTTTGAACCTGAGTGAGCACAGAGATCATACCTCCTGTTAGTGAAGTATTATTTATGATTTCTGTTTTTTTGTTTTGTGTCTGATGTGTGAGTTTTAACGTTTGCTCTTAATTTGCCCTCATTACCTTTAAAAATATGAATACAGTGTGATAGATTTATATACACTCATATTTTAGCTGTGTCAGTTTCAGGATCTAGATCAGGGGCTATTCAATTGGCAGCCCGGGGGGCCACATCTGGCCTGCGGGTGACCTCAGTTCGGCCCACCATAAAGTTAATTTACAATGAAACTAGATTTTAATTCAGGGATACAAAATCCCTGAGAGGAGAATTTAAAAAGGCTAAATAAAGACATTTTTCTGTGGGAGTGGTGATCGTGTTGTATAGATGATCTATGACAGGACTGTTATACTGTTGTACTAAACTGCTCAGATTCTCAAAGCCACCAGTTCAGGAGCTGGACCCAGCAGGCCTCAGTGTTAAGATTGAAGCTTTGTAGATTATTTTGACCCAAGGGCAGCAGGAGGGTTAAATATAATATGATTTTAAATCATAATTTAAATTTAAATGACAATAAAAACTGAATATTTGGCCCCTGAGCTGTTGGCTCTCATTTGCTGTGGCTAATAGTTGAATAGCCCTGATCTAGGTCTCGCTACTTCTTTTCGTGATGCCTCGGCCGCTCTTGGGAGTTCTGTGGGTTGCAGCCGGGTCTGGAACCACCTCTTAGTTGATCTGTTGCAGCCCAACTTTGCCGCTGAGGTTGCTGTATTTGGGGATTTTTGTTTTAGCCTGCAAACGTCTTTATAATAGATGTCTAAGGTTGCAAAAAAAATAAAACTTATCAAATAAGAGCTGATTGCATTGATGAAACACTGATTACACACATATACAAAAATGATCAGGCAACAAGAGCAGAGGCAGGAGGTTCAGGTGGAGGACACTATTTTTCTATAAACCCCATCAGTGTAATAACAGCGGGTGGCGGCTCTGGTCAGAAGTGAAGGAAAAATTAACTAACGGCACAAAATATGTGTGGTAGAGGGCACACGTTTCATTTTCTTAACACCAAACTGACCTGGGGCCTCATTTCTAAAGGACTGCGTGGAAACCATACTAAAAGTGAACAAACGGCCAAAAAATATTCAGATTTATAAAACCGTGCACACGCACACCTTCAAGCAATTTCTCTTCATAGATCACAGCTGGTCGACAGATTTTGCTCACAAGGTCCCGTCTCAGGTTCTGCCCTCTACACACCCTCTCTCAACCATGAACAGTCAATGCAAAGTACCTCGTGAATGTTAAGGTGTATTTAAATGAGTCAGCTGATCGATGTTAACTAAAGTGATTGGTCGGCTCAGACACGCTCCGTTCTGCGTCTGGAGGATGACAGGTGCTGACAACTGCTCACGTGAACAAATTGTCCGTAATTGAAACAGGTTTTCCCTCATTCTGCAGGTTTACAGGCATTTAGAACAATCTAAAACAAACAATTAAAAAAAAAATCAGCTTCAAATGTATTTTCTCTCAGAGCCTGCAGGACGATAAAAACAATAAATACAATTAAATAAGTCAGATAAAGTTAGAAATAATTTCCCCACTCTTCTCCCCCATCCTCCCCCTCCTGCCTGCGCTCCTCAGCCCCTCACGAATCTCCACACCCGCGCGTGAGAAATACGGATTTTAAAAAGGAAACCTTTTGGTTATAACACAGCCACCACTGGCGAGGGCGGGCGCGTCCTGCGCCGGTACCCAAACTGTGAACTGCGCCTTTTGCTTGTTGAAATATCGCTTGTTGGGGAGGGGTCTGTGGGTCAGGGTCGTCTGAGGAGGAAGGAGATGGTCTGAGATTTGAGTTTTTTTATTTTAGAAGTCCTCATGGCTCAACAGCAGAAGCTTAGATAATACTGTTAACAAAGCTTATGATAAAGATGATTTAAAATCTAAGTCTGATTATGAAGTTAAATTAAATATCTGACAGTGATCAGTGTGTCTATAATTCCTCTCTTCACCATCTGTGTCGCAGCTTCCCGTCTCCAAAATGAACGTACGCCTGGGTCAGAGGTGGCGTGAGGGACCGCACATTTTCACGCCAAGTTTGGATTTTATAAATCACAACCTTTGCGTGAAAAGTACAAGTTTCTGGGCTAGTTTTGTGCGTACGCAAGCTTTATAAATCCATAAAGTGTGTCATTTTAATTCTAGAGAAAATGCAATAAAAGAAAGAGTGAATACTTTCCAAAGCCAACACGTGTTGTGAAACATGAGCAGAAAGAAAAGAATATGCCTAATTATGTGATGATGATACAAAATAAAAAGCCTCACTGGGAACAGGCTGACTGGTTTTATATAATAATTAAGAATAAATCAATACGGAGTAATAGCAAGTTAGAATTTGTTCTTTTTTTTTTTTTTTCTCCTTGTAGCAAATCTGTACAATCAAAAGTGGACAGCATATTGGTGAGTATCCACAAACACTCATCTTACCTGAAGGTATCTAAATTTCATCATTCAATTGCTTCAGCACAAATTTATTTGATGATAAAATGTTTTTTGTTGTACTTTTAGCAACATTAATGCATGCGAGCCTGTAAATCTACAAAAGTTTTTACTTTCAGAAATATTAATGTAGAAATTTACACAAAATCTGTTCTATTTAAACATAAAATATTGGTTTATAAATATGTGCCGTTTTATTTTCTGACAAGGACTCAGATCAGATAACACGGCTATTTTTGTCCTCGTGTGAAAATCTATTTCTGCACATTTTACTGTGGATTTCTTTGAACTGAAGCCTGTTTTTTTTTTTTTTTTTCTTTTTGCAAAGCAGCACGAGTGAAATCAAAGCAGCAGTAAAAGGCTTTGACTACAGCCACACACACTTTAAAACCCAAGTACTTTCATTTTGATTTGACCACTTTATCTATTTCTCATAAAAAATATCACCTGTTTTGCTTTTTTGATGCTTACATATCAAGACAAATAAGTTAAAGTCTAAATAAAACACAACATAAACTAGCTTTTGTACACAAAATGTTTAACATATTTTACATTAAAAACACAGCAAGTGTATATAAATATGTTTTAGTGTTTTTAAGCTGATATACAGCAGATTAGTTGCTTGGTTTTAACTACAGATTCAAGTATCGTGTAAATTAAGTGCTGTTTTAAAGTATTTTAGGGTTTGTTATAACAAGACTTTACTGGTATAAACTGAAAACAAAATGCAGAATTTTGACAGCATCTTTTTTCATGTGATATAAAAGAATCATTATTGTGATTCAGCGTTTAAATTTATATGTAACATGTGTTGGACCAGTTAAAATATTTTGATTTAGACTTGATGTAAAATAAAAAAAGAAATAAAAACTGAAAAACATCTCAGGAAGTAAAAGAAAAAAAATACATAACTAAAATATTAAACGCCCACCATGAGCTTCTTCAGTTGAGTTCTAGTGTTGGAAAATGGCAGTAAGTACAGAATTTGTGACAAACCTGCTTGCCATACAAACACCTCTTGTTGCTCCCTGCTGTGGTTGCGGAACATGAAACTTTTCCACACTCAGCTGGTTTGAAACAAACAGGCAGCCATTCATGCTTTGATGTAGAGAAAAAAATCTCCCTCCTGCATCTTTTCTGTTAGTAAATACAAAAAATAAATAAATTAATTAAAAGTACCCATCTGTACAGTGACAGTGTGGTATAAATACACATACTGTATTGTTTGTACCACGTAGAACATTGCTGGTTTATTGGAGTCCTTATCTGTAGTTTTTATATTTATTGTGGGACTTTTAATGATTTCGTTTGTATTATTAAAACACAAACAATAAAATATTCATGTAAAAGTATAATGTAAAAATATTGTAGCTTAAAGAGATTGTCTTACAAGGCAAAAATAGTTTTTTTGTTTATTTTTTTTATAAATTAAAATCCTAATTTAGTTTCTATCCACTATGTCAGACCCGTAACAGCGAAGTGTAGTAAATTGTTTTCATTCACTGCTTATTGGCTGACAGCTCTCACCTCATTCATTTAAGTATGGGTTTCCATGGCAACAAAGAGGCAAATAGAAGAGGTGACATGAATCCATTCTTAGAATCCAGCTGAAGGGCACTTAAAGTGGTGAGATGGTTGCTCCTCGCTATGTATTGTTAAAAAAAAACGGATCTGTAATTCTTTACCAAAGAGCATATAATTTTATTTCCTTACTATAAAACTTTTTGAACACAGTTAATGTAATTTAAAACTCTTTATTCTGTATTCAGGATTTTACTGTCATGAAGGTTTTCTTTTTAAGGATTCCTAATATTATTGCCTATTTTTTTATAAAAAAAAAAAAAAAAACATCTTGTGATGTTTTTGTTTCTACAGCAAGATGTTGAGAAGTTTACAGACATTGAAAAACTCTACCTCTACCTTAAGTTGCCTTCTGGTCCCAGCAGTGGCAATGATAAAAGGTATGTCACAGAGAAACACCCAGCATATGTTGACCAGTGAGCCTTTTTTTTGTCTTCATTTCTTTCTTTTACACGTTTTGTTGTGACTCTTATAAAATTATCTGCACTGTTTTATTGTCTTTTTTTTGCCAAATGTTAAATTGTAATTTACTGGCTGAAACACAGACAGGTTATTCACAGCTTATTGTTGATTTTGAAGGGATAGTTCAGATTTTTTGAAGAAGGGGTTCTGTGGAAAGGTGATGAATATTTAATATCTTACCTGTTGCAGATGGCTCTTTGCACCACATCATTTTGGAGAAATACAGTTAAATTCTGGCTGAACTGATGAGCTAATGGCTAAGTGTGGTTGTGGGGTTGAGACTGAAGTGGATTGTTGCTGTCTTGCAACAACTCTTTTTTGTTTTGTAGCAGTTCATGTGATCACAATTTTCTAAATATTAAATATTTATCCATTTCCTATTACACACCCACCTGGATTACTGACCTTGGCAGGGCACTTGTCGGACGTTGTGTGGTAGGGTTGGTTAAAAATATTGATTCCTCAATGCATTGCAATATATTATTTTTACAATTCAACATCAATTCAGAAAATCCTGTGAATCGATTAGATCCCCTGGCCAGTTTGGCCAAGTATTATTGTGCTATTGCCTTATTTTCAGATATTTTATTTATCATAAATGTTAATTTGTATCATTTCTGTTTATATGGGCAAGAATATAAATATCTAAAAATGATCCATAGGAACTCTTAATTAGTTATTTGTGTATTTTTTATTGTAAAATTGATATCAAAGCATTTGAAGCAATATCGAATCAAAATCAAATCAAATTGTGACCCAAAGAACTGAAATCAAATTAAATTGTTATATTGTTAACAATACCCAGCCTTAGTAACCGAAGCTTGGTTCTGTTGACAGGGCAGGGGAATGGCATAGGAAGCTCTGCACTTATTTCGACAGGAAATGTCTTCATCTTGTAAGACAGTTCAAATTGAAAGCCTGAATTAACTGCAGGAAACCGATCCATTAATTTATTACATGCCATGTCATTTATAGGGAGGCAGGCAGGGGTGATGAGGGGAGTGTGTGAAAACGAGAAGCAGTTTCTTGGGACCAGTCCAAGACCCCCCACCCCCCATCTCATAGGATAATATTGTGGGAAACACTGACCATAAAATTCTATGTAAATTACAGCGTAATGTGAATTTGTTGGTGTAAAGGTTTAGGCATACACAATATGAGCCAGTTGTTGCACATGTCCTACAACTCTAAAAGGTCTGTTCTGTATAGAAAGACCATCAATGTCATACTTTTAATAATTTGAAGGTTGTGATTTAGTTGTAGCTGCAGTCTGTGGTTGTGTAGGTCATTCAAAGAGCTATCTGCAACAGGTAAGATATTGATTGTTTATAACCTTTCTACTGAAGCCTTTCTTAAAAAAATCAACTATCCATTTAATTAAAGCTTTTATTTTTTGCTTTTGTAGTGAGGCTGTTGTTCACTTATTAATATTGTTGCTGTCAGGCAGAAACCTTCTATCTCCAAGAACAAAACATTTTAGAAAATGGGGAAAAAAATCACATCTAATAAATAGTGGTCATTTTGTTTGTCAAATATTTGAAGGAATAAACTGAAAGTCATTATTTTTTAGATAAATTTATTGATTCTTGTATGAAACAAGGCTGGTCTAATGGATAGACTGTTTCATAGTATCTTGTATCTACAGAACCACTAAATATGAAGGCTAAATTAGTTGATTTACTCAGAAGTATAAAAATTATTAAAAAAAGATATTGGAGCTACAAGGACAGTGCCTGACAGTAAATAGTTTGTTTGGTTTTTTTATTTTACCTCTAAAATTGATTCAATTGAAATGTGTAGATTTTTTGCCAAATTTAGCTGTTTGTGTGTCGTTTGTTTCCCCATATCGTTTCATCACCCCCAAATTCTGCCCATTTGGTCTGAAAATGAAAGAGAGGGGGGGTTCTCTGCTGCTGGATTATGGTATTAAAGTTTCTGTTTTAACAAGAAATGATGCAAAGCAGTCAGAGGCGTCGCCTCACCAGATTTTTACAGTTTTGGTCTGACTGATTTCAGTGATCAGAGTTCCATGTCGTCAAGCCGTACTCAACAGATGTACGCATTCAACTGGATCCGCAATCACCTAGAGGAGCACCCAGAGACGTCCCTCCCCAAGCAAGAGGTTTATGATGAATACAAGTGAGTGCAGACAGGCAACTGAGGAGGACAGAAAAAAAAATGTGTTCATATCTATATTTTTTGTGGACACTCATACTGATTCTTGTCCTCTTGCAGGAGCTACTGTGACAATCTCGGCTACAATCCACTGAGTGCTGCAGACTTTGGGAAGATCATGAAGAATGTTTTTCCTAACATGAAGGCGCGTCGTCTGGGCATGAGGGGCAAATCCAAATATCCTTCAACTTTAGTCTTTGCTACATGTTGTTTGTTAGGCTATTTACATCAAATATTATCAAGTTTTAAAAGCTGACATCAACCCTCAATAAGTGTAATTTACCATTTTGATAAAAGTCATCCTGATCTGCACCAAACATTGCTTGGCTCTTCTATGACCTAAAGCTCCAATCTTGGTCAAAGTTTAATCCAATTTGGCTCAATAGATTTTGCTCAGACTTGTGAACAAACAGTCAAATGAGAGCATTTCAATAGTTCATCAGTGGCTTTAGTTTGGTAAATAAATGTTTTCAGTAGTTTTTGTAGAAGAATAACCTAATAATTTTGTTTTCTTCAAATGTCAACAAAAAATAATAATAATACAGCAAATTATGTTTTTCTGGTAGTCTTTTTTTACAAGAAAGAAATTTTAATTTGAGATAAAACAAATATCTCTAAATAGCTAGGTTATTATTTTTGTAGAAAAACCTTCAGGAAAATGTATTTTCCTAGTAATATATCTTGTTCCCTATTCATCCACCCAGAACAGAACAGTAATCTCCATCTACCTCGAACTAAACTAAGAACCATGACAGCTCAGGCATTCTTCAATTTTTAACCTACTCTTTTTAGGTTGTTTATTTCAGCTTCACAAACCACAAAATCAACATTTTTTGGAACCCAGTAATGTTAATGTAAGCGTGTTTTAAAATAAAGTTTATTATTGTACCATTTTGCAACATTAGAAATGTTTTTTCCCAGTAATCCAGTAAATCAGGTAACGCTCAGGTGTCCCAGCTTTTCACCAGCCTTGAACGCAGCATTACACGTGTGACTCTGCAGTGGTAAGAAAGTCTCAAAAGTCACATTCGCAGATCCATACTCTTGTGCACATGTGACTCTTGTTGCTCACTTGCTCAAATCTTGTTGCGTGAGCATTAAAATCTTTTTGAGACAATTTTAGCTCCATGTATTCAGCACTTGCCTTAACTCCTTTGCACATACTGTTATAGCGGGTTGAGAAAGAAAGCATTTGTTCACATGCCATCCCTACCCAACCTGGATCTGCAGAAATCTGGTGATGGGGTGAGTGTCACTGCACTGCAGAAACATAAGATCAACATCAGTTTGATTCTCTAAACCCTGCTGCTTCCTTTGTTGTGACCAGTGTGAGCTGATGGAGCCGACGGGTCAGTCTCCCAGCGCCGAGGATGAAATGAGGTCTGCGGCATGTGGACTGGTGTGTGAGTGGGCTCAAAAGGTCCTGAGTCGTCAGTTTGACAACGTGGAGGACCTGGCTCGCTTCCTGCTCAATAGTCACTACATTGGTACAAAGTCCATGGCTGCACTCACTGTTATGACTGGAACACCCACAGGTAAATAGATACTGTGTATCCTGCTTATTGTTATCCTTCGTGTGAATATTTGATGTTTATGCTGCATTTGAGTTCATCGTGTTGATATTCTTTTGAGAAATATTTCAGATTATAAAAAATTTAACTTATGTTAATAGAACTGGTTAGTGTGTATCTGTAATTATTGTTTTCATTGTCTTTCCTCAGCTGTATAAAACAACAGGTGAAAATAACAGAAATTATATATATATACATACAGTACAGACCAAAAGTTTGGACACACCTTCTCATTCAAAGAGTTTTCTTTATTTTTATGACTATGAAAATTGTAGATTCACACTGAA
>JARVJO010000002.1:19851698-19862978 GCA_031762555.1 Cynodonichthys magdalenae | reverse complement strand
AACGGTGGCTACTTTGAAGAACCTAGAATCAGAAAAGGGGTGAAAGAGGGGCTGGTAAAGTTTAAATAAGGAGTAAATCAGACCAAAGCATTGCAGTTTTACTGCACAAAGAACCCAACTGAATGATTTAAGGAAGGATTTAAAAGCACTGCACTTTTATGCCAAAATAAGGAACTTTATCACGTACATACATTATAATATACATTTTGTTTATTTATTTATTCATTCATGCATTCATTCTAAAAAACAACAAGAGTCCATTTAAATAAACAAAGTAAATCAATTATTGAATTAAAAAAAAAAATCTTATATCTGCCTCTTACTTCATGTCTCACTTTAACTCTGATGGCAACACCAGGAACTTTTATGCCCACATTTATCCTGTTATATTTCTGTTTCTAATTAGTCTAGCAATATGTCTCAGTTTTTATGCTTAAAGTTTTACTGTCTACTTTTGATGTTCGTCGCATCAGAGGTCTGAGAGAGGAACATAATTTTAAACCTGTGTATGTCCTGTACAATATGCAGATTTGAAAATGTATTTTTCATAAATGGATATTGTTCTTTTTCCATCTATCAATCCTGCAAATATATATGGACTTTTACCACTTTGGCCTATTTCTTAAAAATAATTTTAGGACACTTCTATATCTTAAAAGAAGTTACCTTGTTTCACAAATAGGTCTTGTTTGCACATTTAAAATTATTCACAAGTTTTCTCATCACTTTCATGCTTGTGATTATGTTGGAACTGAGAAAGCAGAAGAGGCTAAATAAACACAAATAAGAAATGATGTCATGTTTTCAAAAAGTTAGAAGCTGTATTAAAGTGCTCCTTGTCCTGAAAACTAATATTCCAAGCTCTGTCCATGGTGCTGAAAGTGTAACCTCACCAAAGCCCTATACAGGGTTCTCGATGCGCAAAATCTTCTCCACAGGATCGCCACTGATCATTTATTGGAGATTTCATATTTACACTTTATGCCTTTTCAGGAATGAAGACCCCAACTCCAGCCTCTGCCTTTGTGCCCACCGCTGAGGCCAACTCATTCCAGCCCCAGGTGAAGACCCTGCCGTCTCCCTCTGTTGACGCAAAGCAGCAATTGCAACGCAAAATCCAAAAGAAGCAGCAGGAGCAGAAGCTGCACTCCCCACTTCCAACAGAGACCCAAGTCAAGCGAACAGAGGTCAGTACCCCTGGACCCACCATCCCCTGCGGCAGCCCCGCTCTGCTATCCCCTCAGCCCACCATCGGAATCGTTGTAGCAGCTGTCCCTAGCCCAGTCACGGTACGTGTTTGGCTATTCCCTCACAAATCATGTTGAGAGATATCGTCTGAATGTTCTAATTTGTCTTACTGCTCCATCAGGTACAGAGAAGCAGGCAGATAATGACCTCCCCCAGCCCCGTGGGGACAGCAGAAGGAAAAGTGTTGCCTGTGAACTTTCAAGTTGTCACTCAGTCCCTCAAACAATCCCCTAAAACTCCTCAGAACATCCCGGCTAGTCCTGTAGGCGACCGGCTGGCACGGCATGGTACGCGGTACGCCCAGATCCTTCCCAAGCCCTCTGCCACCAGTGCCATCACTCTGCGCTCTCCGCCCACCCTACTCATAACCAACAGCCCCATAAAAACCGTGATGCCCTCCCCCCACGTCAGCTCAGTCAACGTTGTGAAGATGACGGCCATCACTCTGGCTCCCAGCAGTAGCAGCACAACAGTGCGACCGGCCTCAGCAGGCATGAGCACGCTGGCCGCGTCGGATGAGTTGCAGGGAGGAATTTCAGCTGCCTCCCAGTCTCCTGCACTCAAACTCAGCGCAGCAAACTCCACCCAGATCCTCTCTGCAGACACCAGAGGAGTGTCCGAAGCAGGAAACGACAACAACTCCACGTCTGTCGCAGAGAAGCATGTCGGTGGAGCCAAATTTAGGGCTGCAAGTGAGCCAAGCTTCCTTGTTAAGTGTTCTCCAGGATCAGATAAGGTGGTTAGGATGAAAATTGACTCCACGTCCCTTCACACCTCTACAGCCGGGACTCAGGACAGCAATAACAGTAACTGCCATGACAGTACTTTGTACTTGACTGTTGATAATCAGAACTCCAATGGCAACTCGTCATCAAATGGCTCATCTGCTGTTAACCCAACGTCGAAGGATCCCTGCTCAGATGCCAAGAGCCCCAGGAAACGCACGGCTGGGGAGTCCCACGTCATCCCTGTTAAGAGGGTGTTTATATCCCAGCAGCCACCCGCTGTAGTCGACAGTCCCAAAACTGGGGTCAGTGCTGCAGTGAAGAGGATTCCCAGACCAGGAACCCCTGCCAGACCAGAGAGTGCCCCCTGCAAAGGGACTACAAAACAAACACCTACAGGGCCCACACAGATCCTTGCACTCACCGACGCTCCGCTCACACACACAGAGGGAACGCAGACTGTCGTCAAACAGCAAGACATGCTGGTGAAGCATGAAGACCCTTCTATTGGCGTGGATACTACTGTTGGAGCAGCGGGAAACAACGCGTCCGATCAGGCTTTGCTGCAGCAGATCACCGGGGACCCTCGTGCCATACCAGCCAACTCAGGACCACACGACGCCTCTGTGGGCGAGCTAAAGAGCACAATATGGGAGACGCAGCAGATGCCAGCAGAACACAAACAAGCCTCTTCCGACCAACTTTCCATGATAGCTCAACCTTCCGAGGCCCCGGACCAGCTCACCCTCGCACAGGAGATGGTTGACTTTGCAGGTTCCCAGTCTAATATGGACTACTTCCCGTTCAATGACGACGACATGACCCAGGACAGCATAGTGGAGGAGCTGGTCCAGATGGAGGAGCAGATGAAGCTGAAGGGTCTGTTTGGTAACTGTGTTGATGTGTCCCTTCAGGGTCAGTCGGCCAACGGTCAAAGCTCCATCCTCAGCGCTCATCAAGCTAGCTCCACCTTTTACCACTCTGCCCACAGCAGCACCACTCCTGTTCAAACTCCCACTCCGACGCCAACGCCGACCCCGACTCCAACGCCCACCTCTGAAATGACACTAGCGCACAACCTGACAAGAGAGAGCCCCTGCTCCCGTATGGCCCCCATCACCCCTGTGGATGGCACTATGGGTCGTCACACACCAATCAGCACGCCGCTGTCCAACTGCAGCAGCAGCGTTCCTCCGAGCCCAGTGGAGTGCAGGAACCCTTTTGCTTTCACTCCCATTAACTCCAGCATCACAGGGTACCATGATGCCAGTATCGTTTCCAGCAGCCCCGTTAAGCCAATGCAAAGGCCCATGGCAACACACCCTGACAAAGCCAAACTGGAGTGGATCAACAACCGCTACAACAGCACCGCTGCTGGTCCTTTGTCCAACCATAGCATTGGCATTCTGCCAAGCTACCAAGACCTGGTAGATGATCAGTTTCGTAAGCCTCATGCATTTGCAATTCCTGGCCAGTCATTTCAGTCTCAGTCGAGGCAAGATGCTGCTCACTTTGGCCGCTTAACGCCCATTTCTCCAGTGCAGCAGCAGCAACAGCAGATTACTGGTGTAACTACTCCGACCAAACAGGAGAGTTTTGCAGTGCCTGCACCTTTAGACAACAAAGCTTCAACCTCATCCACGTCCAATACTTTCCGTTGCCGCAGCGTTAGCCCCGCAGTGCGGCAAAGGAACTTCAGCGGCAACACCGGTCCTCCAGCCACCACCACAAGCACCACCACGACCACTCGAGCCGTGGTCTCACCCTTTAACTCCCCCATCACATCTGAGGTGCTCAACATTCTGTCCAACAGTCAGACAGTCGGCTCTGTCCACAGCATGGTCCAGCGTAGTCAGTCTGTGCCTCTGAACATCATGATGGCCAGTGAGATGCTGCCTGTGCAGGGTCAGAGCAACACATCCAAGATCACCAACGTCCTACTCAGCAAGATGGAGGCAGACGGAGACGATTCCGTGCGCGGTCTGGGCATCAATAACCTCCCCTCCAACTACACGGCCCGTATGAACCTCACACAGATCCTGGAGACAACTCCCAGCTTTGCAGGAGGAACTGCTCACCAGGCTCAGCTGCCTGTCAGCTCCAGCCCTGCTGCCTTTGAGCTCCAGCAGCACGGCTACCTCACCACGAGCAGCGGAGAACAGGTGAATTTCTCCACTGGGGACGGCCAAGCACAAATAGGTGCTGGTGAGCAAGACCAGCAGCAGCAGCTGCAGGAGGATCCTGTGCAGACACAACCACAGCTCCTCCTTCAGAGCACACAGCAGCAGGAGGTGGAGGACGAACAGCAGCAGATTGATTTCAACAACACTGTCAAGGACTTGCTGGGGGAGGATAGCCTCAACCCCAGTTCTCAGCTGGTAGGTCAGGTAGCTTCGGAGCTCAACGCCGTGGCGTCTGACTTCTCAAACGACATCAGACTGACATCAGATCTGTCCAGTAGCATCACTGACCTTAATACATTGGACCCCAACTTGCTGTTCGATCCCAATCAGCAGCAGGAACAATATGAAGACTCAACACTGGAAGAACTGAAGAACGACCCGCTTTTTCAGCAGATATGCAGTGATACTGTGAACTCTGGCTTTGACTGGCTAGAAAGCAAAGACCAGCCTACTACAGTAGAGATGCTGGGTTAAATTTTACTTTGTACAATTTCTGTTCTCTGTCGTTTGGTTCGGTGCATATGTATTATATCTGTTTTTAAAACCACAGTTTGTTGGGATTTGTCTGGACTTTGCCATTCGTTCAGTTTTTAAAAGTGCCAGGCTTACCAGAAAATCTCTCCCGCTGATGTTTATTGACTTAACTTCCCTTAACATTATGTCACCAAAAATGTTCAGTATTTACCACTTATTCTACCCCCCCCCCCCGTGCCCTTACCTAAAATAATAAAAAATAAACAACAAAAGCATTTCAAGCAAAGAGTGTGAGCACTCGGTGGCAGCAGGCACTTAAAAAGAGCATTTCTGTGCTATGAACATTCTCTGAAAGGTAACATTCAATAATGCAATATTTATACCGTACGAACAACTGAGGAAGGTGGGATGGTTTGAAAATCTGGCACAAAATACTTCACCAAAAAAAAAAAAACAGAACATATGCTGTTGTAGTTTTTTCAATGCGTGCAGTTCAACCAAATGGAGACAATATTGGTATTTGTAGTATATGCACATAATAGATGTAGTACGTTCGTCTGCCATATCGAAATATTACAAGGGTAGCATCTTAAGCTCCCAGGTGCTGAATTTCTGACATAATCTTTATACTTTTATCATATGCTAAATCAGTGGAAAAAACTGATTCACATCTGAGCTTTTGTCCGAGAGTAAAAATTCTCAAAGCCTATACTTCTTGCACTGTTTAATATCTTACAATGGGAGTATATGAGTCATTGGGGAGACGATGGAGATGTGGGCCACTTTTTTTTCTTTTGGATTGCTCTTTGAAAGAAAGCAACAACTGGCTGCCTTATTCTCAGCGTCTAAGGCCTTACGCCACCTTAAGAGAAACTGTATATAGTAAAGTGTTTTAAGATATCCAGAGCTTCGTGTTTTAAGGCAGCTGTTACTCTGATATTTTTAGTATTTCTTCTTATTTTTGTTTTGTTACGATTCAAACACATTTCGTGTAGGATAACAACTATACTGTGTGCCCTTGACATTCATTAATTTCGAGAAACTGACCATGCTTTGATTTCTTGAAAACCCCTCAACAGGCACACTGCAGTCATGAGCTTTTTATTTTTCATTTTTACTTTTTTTCTGTGCATTTAATAATTCAAAATTTCATGGCATGCTAAACCCCCCACTCCCCCCACCCCACCCCGAATCCGTAAAAATTGACGGTATGGAGAAGGCGTTGCTGTGAGGGAGAACCTAAAGGTCAGCACTGTTCTGCTTTGACGCCCTCTTGAGATCAAGAGGGAAATTTTTTGTTTGCAGACATCCAGCCTTACGTCCATACCAAAGACGATCTGTTTTGAGAAACAAGAGATTATCACATGTAGAAACACTCCTAGCCGACATTAACAACAACGGGAAGTGGGCAGCCTCAAGAGATAAAGGAAACAAACAAAAAAATTTAAAATAGTGAACAGCTACGGATTAAGTTGCGTGAATCTTATGTACAGTTTGTAAATTTGTGAAATGGTCGCCGTCCTATGTTTTCTAGGTAACCATGGACCTGAAAGCATGTTGAAACCATCACTGCTAGCCAGGTAGGCTATGTGATAACAGTAGGATGCTTGCTTGAGTTTTTGGCTATTTGTCAATGTTGTAAAAGTCATGTTTAAGCTCCATCTGTAAATAGGATAGAAACATAGAGATTTGATGTATCAAAACACTATATTATGGCCATTATCTAGCTAAGTATGTGCCATCGAAAAGAGAAGAAAAAAAAAAGCTTAACAGATTATAGTTGGCAAGATACTGTATGTTGTGTGTTACATTTCTGGCTCAGTGTGTCGTAACAGTAAAGCTGTCTGGTCTCGCTTGCTGATTTTACTTTTGAACGTCCCCCCCCCCCCCCCAATATATATAAATATATATAAATTTAAATATATATACTCAGAGGTAATAAGACTCTGCTTTTGCAGAAGTGATGTGTGCTGTGAGCAGGATCAATAGCATGGAGATTTTTTTTTTTCAAAAGAAGTTGTGAAACTGTTAGCTGGTTGCAGACATCTCTGTGACATTGTGCTCAAAAGTCTTATCAGCAGACACTGGATTTAAAAAAAAAGAAGAAAAAAAACATTTCAACAAACTTTGGAGGTTCACCTATATATTGCACTAAATTTTTACGACACATGGCTTTGACACATCTTTATGGACAAAACATAATGATGGATGCCCAGGAGATAAAAAGAGAGAGGGAGAAAAAAGAATATTTTTTATGAAAATACGAGTAAGGAAACTAAATGTCAGAAAATGACTTAATTGTCTTGTAGCAAAATGTGCATTAATCTCAGTGAGATACACATTTCTTACTCATTCTCATACATGAGAATACAAAGCATTGAGGGGAAAAAGTTAAATGACCTTTTAAAACCTACATGCTCATTATGTTGATAAAATGATTGTACGCACGCATGTGTGAATACTTCTGTTGTACTTTGTAATCTTTGTAACCACTGTCTTCTGTGATTTGGGCAGGTTCTGTTGACCATACTGGCAGTGCTAGTTTCATGAGTTACATTAATGTATGTGTGTGTGTGTGTGTGTTGTTTACTAAGTTAATGTTTTTATATTTTGTGTTTTTGGCAACTTGTTCATATTTTGAGAGAAAAAAAAATGCATTTGTGGAAGAAGAAAAAAAGAATAATTTTCTCTTCGTTTTTCTTTACCATAATGACTGATATTTGAATTTGAATGAAGGAAACGCACCTCTTTATGATTACAGCAGCTCCATCAAGCAGTGGCTCTGATTCTTTACCTTTTACTGACCCGACTCTGTTTGACTATCTTGTCTATTTCTACCAGTAGAAGAAGAAAAAAAACCTCCTCTGTGTTGTTGTCTGGTGTTCTGCTTAATGTACAGTAGCTTGTTAATATTGCAAACGCGTTGTTTCTTTTTCTTTTTTTTTTTCAATGGAAAGTACTCACTGGTGAGATTTTTAAAGTGGTTTTAAAAGCCAATAAACTTTTTTTAAAGAATGTTTTTGGGGTGTTTAAGTACATGTTTTTGTATTTACTTAAATGAAAACAACTACAGCATAAATAAAAATTACTTCAGTGTAACTTCAGTCAATTAATTTATATACAAGTTTATTCTCTAAATTAAGTGTAGTTTTAAATTTACACTTGAAAATTTGTCTGATTTATTACCTTTAAAGAACATTCCCTATTTGATTTTTACAAATAAAGTACAATTTAATGCTTATCCAGTTGATTTTATGCAAACTGGAAACTTCTTTATTCCCCCTCCAGCCTGGGGTTAGAGGTCAGCAGCCCTTCAAATGACATCTAGGGTCAGCAGGGGGATGGCCTCTTCTAGAGACAAGCTCCAGCCAATCAGAGCCCAGATCAGTGGTCCTCTGCTCTGCTTTCCCAGGGCCCCGTGGCATTCATAACATGGTAATGACCTTAACCCTATTGATTGTGGCCAAACAGCCGGACCATTCGCCATGTGGAGCCCAGTGGTCCTCTCAGTCTTCATATCACAACATTTAGCAATCATCCATCTATTTTCTTTACCTGCTTTTTCCTTTGGTGCATATCTCCAGCATTTAGGGTGTGAGAAGCAGGGGACACCCTGGACAGATCACAGGACCACATAGAGACAAACAGCCAGTCTCACCATTTATCAGAACAAATTTCATGCAACACAGCACTCGTTTTTCCACGTTTTAAACTTTTTTCAGGACACCAAATTTTCAAAAGCAGTAGTTGTGAAGTGAGTTTTTAGAGATGGGAGTTGTTTTTTTTATTACGTCCAAAAAAGAAAAACATCTGTGTTGCTTTTAACTGAGATATTTCAATCAATGTTGCCTATAAACATTAGTTAACTTGCTGCCCACCCACAAAAAATTTTTTGAAAATACATAGAACCATTACAAATAAAGGTTTTAGTGAGAATAAAATACTTTTAAAAATCTAATTAAAACCATTTAATAAGCACATTAGCATGTTACTAACCTGACAAGCAGTTTGAACCTTAAATTATATTTATAAGGCTTTAGATGACGAAATCAATAGCCAGCACTGATCAATACATAATTAAACTCTGCTCTTCTCCTTTGATTGCATATTGAAGCGCAGAGGTGCGAGCTCGTGGCAGTAATCCCTTAAAATCTTTCATGGATGAGAACAGAGATGTCTGATAATGTTCTGTGAAGCAGTTGTTGGACTTTACCTGTGCAGGTGGAGTCGGGATTTGCTGATGTGGCAGCGGCGTGGCTGAGCCACCAGCTGGATCCCATTGTGTCAGTCCTGAATGAGGGCTGGGAGACGGGAGGGTCATTGTCAAAAAAGGCACGGATGCTGGATCAATATCTGAATTCATTAAGCAGCTGACTTGCAGCCATCAATATCTCTTCATAATTACCAGGTTCTGTGGAAGGAGCAGATGCTGTTCAGAGCTTTGTACACATTGGTAACCGAGACGTACCAATGTGGATACTTGTCTGCATTTCTTGAGCTAAAAAAAATCTGACTTATAGAGAAGACATTTCTCACCAAGACATGCAGAAGCACACAAAATGTGTGTTGATGTACTAACTCTAAGTTGATTTAAATAAGTTAAAAGTATAAGAGAAATTTAGTTCAGGGTCAGAGGGATTTGCTTTCTATGCTGTAGATAGACCACACAAACTGTATAAAAATAGTAGGTAGGCTGCATAAAAACATCCAAACAATGTAGGCAGATTTGAAATGACAAAATATACAGGGGACAACCTCTTTTAATGCACATGTGGACTAAAACTTGCTCTAAAACTGAACCCATGAGTTTCAGTCACACAGAAATAGGTCTTGTGTAATATAAATATACAGTGCTGTGAGAACAATTTTACTCACCTTTAATTGGTTGGTGCTAAAATTCCCTTTTAAGTGTGAAGCTGTGTTATTTCTTTTAGTTTTTCCCTACATTTAGCTAAAGAAATTGGAACAAATTGTGTGACATGCTGCTGGTAACAAAGTGTCTAAGTATCCCATTGAAAGCTCTTTATTTGCTAAGGTGTCAACACATCACTGGTTTATCTCTTGAGTGTAGGAAGTTGTTTGTGCTCAAAATAAACAACAAAATATTCTAATGAAAAAGATCAAGAAAATGAATAAAAAAACAGCTAAAAACTTTGAAAGACTGGTCTGGCTCCTAGGAAACATTATAGTTGCACTTTGATGAAAATGCTGATTTAGAAAAGGCCATTGACTCTACTAGACTAAAAACGTTTTTCCCCTCTGCTCACTTCCTAAAGTTTCCAGAGTTTAAGGCTAAACACAAAAATAATTCACTTAATAGTTGTAGATGCACATTATTAGGCATCACAGACTCACAGCTCTGTTTTAAAAGCACTGCTTCTGGTATTGTCACCCTTAAATAGAGATGAGAAACTAATAAAACGATTACTTTCAATCAAAGAAAACACAAGTAGGTGTTTTGTTTATAAAACCTTGGACCTCCCACTTCCACATCACTGCGCATGCGTAAGGGGGCGGGGCGTAAACTCCGCGGCACCCGAACGCAGCGGTGAGATATCAGAAGTCATACGGAGCCTGTGGGGGATGCACGCTGGACCCCGGCGGCTCTGTGAGGGGAAATATGACGCTAAAGTCTGGATAAATGGTCAATTTCAAGATGAAGTTTTGCCAGTGTTGGCTTCTTTTTCTATTATTTTTTCCTTTATCGAGTGAGTATTGTGATTTAAAAAAAAAAACTATTTTAGTTGTCAATAAGCCGTCGGAAATTATCTTATTAGAAGTTATATTTTTAATCTTGCTTTATCTCATATTGGTTTTCAAATGTTATAAAGGCACATTGTGTTACCTGAACATTACTATGTGTACACGTTTTATCGAATGATGCTCAGTTTTTGCTTAACATAATATTTATGCACGTTTAGCTCTTTAAGGAGCAGAAGTCTTTTTTGACAAACGTTTGTATGACTACATATATTTTGGCAAAATACCGGTAATTGTTAAAGTGAATGAAAGAGAAGCAAATATGTTGAACAAAAATGTGGGGAGCTTTTTTGTTGTTTATTATTCAATATGTATTTATTAATACATCAGTTTATAGTCATATGCTGTTTTAATATATACTCAATTTGATCATATATTGAATGTATTCTCCATATATATTTATTATGTAAGAGTAGTAAAGTTTGTTATACAAAGTGGATTCATTCAAGTAGGTTACATCATTCTATATGTTTTTTTTATTATTTCATACATGTCCAACACTTATTAAACTTACCATTCTCTCCTTGTAGGTATTTTGTGTTTTAGTGAGCTGTCCTTCATCACAGAGCCCAGTGATGTGACTGTGCTACCAAAGGATCCTGTTGTGTTGGACTGCCAGGCCCATGGGCACCCTCCAGTCACCATCAAGTGGCTGAAGAATGGAGTTAAGCTGACAGAAAGTGAACACATGAACTTTCTGCCCAATGGCTCCTTGTTCATACCAAAGACAAAGCATACCAAGGAGGATTCAGATGAAGGAGTCTACCAGTGCCTCTCCCAAAACCGATATGGAGCTATCTTAAGCCAAAGATCACATCTGACTATCGCAAGTGAGTATGAAGAGTTCTGCTAAGTAGTTTTTTTGTTTTGTTTTTCTAAAGCTAAAACTA
>JARVJO010000002.1:19802751-19850890 GCA_031762555.1 Cynodonichthys magdalenae | reverse complement strand
TTGGATAAATCCAAATTCAAGTTTGTCCGGTATCCCATCTCCATCAGTGAAAAGGTTAAAGGTTTTTCGGTCAGCTGTGGGCGGGGAGTGGAGGATGGGAGTCCTCTGTGCTTCCCTTCTGTCCAGAGAACCCAGGGGTCAAGGGTCACCAGTGGAAAGGCTTTGTGATGTCACAGGCCTGCTCTTGCTGTGGGGGGAGTCCTGCTGCCGTGTCCCCCAGCTCAGTTCCTCCTTTCACTAGATCAGACCCTCAGTTTGCCCCTTCAAGAAAAGCGCTTTGTCATCTGACTAAAAGGCTCTGAGTTTCCACTGCAAAGAGTTTTGGTTCTTTGGCAACATTTTTACATCTTTATAATGTCTGCATTACTTTGCATCGCCAGCATTTTGCACTCATTGTTTAATATGAGTTTTGTCATAAAATATAACAAATTAAGTCAGTAAACTCTTGCAAATATTACTCTGAGTGTTAATAATACCAGAAAACAAACTCTTTTTGTGAGGGAGACTACAGGCAAACTGTTTTAACTCTGGCTGCAGTTTGGGGTAAAATTGACTGGATAGGGGGTTCGGGTGACCTCTGACCTCTTTGGAGAAACCTTTGCACTGCTTGACCTAAACATTGATTTCTCCTCTACAACAGACGTGACCATATTAGCAGATGGACCACACCCACCACCTGCATCACTGAGCCCAGCCAGTTAGCAACTTAGCATTTGTAGCTTCTTGCTGTGCATTGCACAGAGCTTAAACAATCTACTGAGATTTTTTTGAGACAAAACAGTCAAAGCTGCCCGAGTACGTGACAAGTCAAATCTCAAACTGATACATCTATTCTGACTTAGGATATTATGTCCTTATCCCTGTAAGAAATGCTTCAAATGCAGATGAATAATTACCTAAATAATCCATGGTTTTGGTTCACCCCATAACCAGGATAATCAGATTGTTTGTATATTTAAAACATGACATTTAAATGAAAGCTTTTCTCTGTAATTTTGCTCTCCTAAAGCTCAGGGGTTTAAATGTGGAGTTTTAGAGGGAGAGCAAGAGTATTGATTTTCTAAAACATGATATTGACTTCCTCTTTGAGTGAGGGGGGCGGTAGGGGACTTATCACCTTAATGAATTAAGGTCATTGATGATATGGTATTGAGTGTGTCCCACTTAAATGCAGATGAGGGGGTTTATTTCTGGTGGCTCTTAAAAGATGTTTCATAACGTGTAAAAATATAAAGGGTGACTGCAGATTGTTCAGAGCTAATTTATTCTGATTAGCAGGATTGAACTGAAATGTTCACATACCGCTATGATAAAGAATACTAAAAAAGGTTATATTTTAGGGTTAAAGCTCTAATAATTATATAACAACGTAATAACTTTTTAAAAGACATTTGTCAATCTTCACACATAAGAAAGTCTCAGCAAGTTCACCTCCAGATTAGATTGTGCCAAGAATATGTTAAGACAAGAGAATTATATATATAAAAAAGTATGGTTTGTTAATTTGTAAAAATACCTCTTAAAAAAATATGAGAGAATTGATGAAATTTTCAAGTTAACTTCTTGAACATCCTTAGACAGATGAGACCAAAGAAGAGATGTTTGTCCAGAACGCTCAGTGGAACATTTGATAAAAAAAAACAAACACAAACACCTCCAGCACAGTAATAGAGGTGTGAGCTGGGTCTGTTTTACAGCTGCAGGACCATGGCTCTGTGCAGTCAGGTCCTCTGTAGATCCAAGTATTTTAGAGTCTAATGTGAGACTCTGCAACTGAATCTGGGTCTGAACTGGGTCCTCTCTAAAGCAGAACTGACAAATAAGTTCTGCAGTCAAGCCCTGACTTCACTCTCGCTGAAATACTGTGAAGGGACTTTAGGTGGTAAAAAAACAAATGACAACTAAACTTAAAAAAAAACTGAAGCAAAAACCTCCTAACCTAAAACCTTCTCATTAATGAAACTGATATTTTATCGATGTAAAAGTTATTGAGGGTAAAGCTGATCTTTAACAAGCCTCTTCTACACTTTGGCACTGTTGTGTATTTTTTATATCTGATAGAAACTGGAAGTTCTGATGAAAAAACAGAAATGAGGAGTTTTTGACTATAATAAAGCTGCAAAATTTGTGCAACATGAAACAATAAAAAAGTTTCCTTTTGCTTGTTTGTGATGAAATAGGCTTACATTTATTGTTTGTCATTTTCTATCGTTTGCAGTTTTTTATGCAAAGTGCATTGATTATTTTTTATCTATAAAAATGCATCATTCACTGTCATTCTTAAATTGATCCATTGATTGAGCCAGAGAGTCACAATGAGACATAATCCCTCATCTGCACAAATGCAGGTAGTGTCTTAAAAGATCAATTCATCTCATTTCATCAGAAAGATTCATCGAAATCAGTTCATTATTTACCAGCATTACACAGTTTCAGAAAGACTAGTTAAGAGTTGTTTTTATGCGTTGTTACTGACAGGTGTGCTCATTTCATTCACAGGGATCACAGAATTTAATATACACCCTGCGTCCACGATGGTGTCTGAAGGCTCCATTGCTCGATTTTCCTGTGCAGTTACTTCAACTCCCTCTGCCACCATCACCTGGGAGTTCAACCAAAGCACATTGCCACTACAAACAGACAAGTACTTTAACACATTTTCATTGTTTTATATTCAGAAATCCCTAAACAGTACACTTATATTTGTATCAAAGTACCATTTCCTTAATATACCCTCTATTTTACCCATAATTTGGTGTTTTTATGTGCTCAGGATAACAGTTTTGCCCAATGGAGTACTCCAAATTTATAATGTACAACTGAAAGATGCTGGACAATATCGATGTGTGGCAACTAACATCGGCAGCCGTGTAAAGAGTAGAGAGGCCACACTGACAGTCAGCAAAGGTAAATCATCTGCAATAATAGATCTTCTCAACTTCAAGTTCTTCCTTGTAACATTTCTGCTTTCTTGTGAAGATTCAGGCCCTAAAGCACGTCAGAGGCCCCGAATCATTGCTGGCCCGCAGAACGTTACTACATCCCTTCACCAAACCGTGGTCCTGGAGTGCGTGGCCACAGGCAATCCATCACCCATCATCTCCTGGAGCCGTGCTGACAGTAAACCCATTGATGTTTACAATGCCAAAGTGCTGGGAAATGGGAATCTGGTCATTACTGATGTTAACTCCAAGCATAGTGGAGTCTACCTCTGTAGGGCCTCAACACCTGGAACCCGCAACCACACTACTGCAGCGGCTAACCTCACAGTTCTAGGTTCAATATGTTCCTTACACCTACTTCTAGTAAAAGTGCTAAATGCAAACTTTCATACAGATAATTGTTAGCATTAGTTCTCATCAGTTTTTGCAAACAAATTTGTTTCAGTGCCACCAACCATTGTTGAGATCCCTGAGAGCCAAACCCGTCCAAGAGCAGGCACCGCCCGGTTTATGTGCCAAGCGGAGGGAGTGCCCCCACCGCGCATCAGCTGGCTAAAGAATGGAGAGGAGGTTCACTTGAATGGGAGGATTAAAATGTATAACAGGTAGGAGTGATGGTCAGTGTTAAGCACATCAGAATAACTTAAAGATTTGCCTAAATGAAATAAAAATACCTCTTCATAGCTCCTGTATGGTTTTGTTTGTTTTTAAATGTTTCATTTTTTTCTCCCAGTAAATTGGTGATCACCCAGATTATCCCAGAAGATGATGCCATCTATCAGTGCATGGCAGAGAACAAACAGGGTTCTGTGCTGTCTCTGGCCCGCCTCATTGTTGTCATGTCCGAGGACAGGCCCAGTGCTCCCAGGAATATCCACGCTGAGACCATCTCCAGCTCCGCCATCTTACTTGCCTGGGAGAGACCGCTCTACAATGCCGATAAAGTTATTGCCTACTCCATCCATTATATGAAGGCAGAAGGTGAGTCTAAGATGTAAACATTTTTCAATATTCTCATCATTTGAGCTTAGTGACAGTCCCAAACTTTAAAGGATGGAAGTGTGACAAGATGCAAGGTCACTGCTAACATCACTGTTATATGTGATCAGCGTTTCCCGGCTGCAGGCCACTGCTGTTCCTGCATAGAGCAGAGGTCAAGAGGGGCTCAGAATGGCAATTTCAGTTAAATAACAGGCTCGGCTGGCCCATTGTCCACTCTCCAGCTCAGTCTGTTTTCTCTTAAAGGAACAGGGTTGCTCAGTTTTACAGTCTTGCAAACCAACAATGTAAAGAGATGTTTATAATGAAGAAACTATATAAAATCCTTCTTTCAATAGTCTGGAAGCAGTTAGGAGTTTGTGTCTTACAATACTCATTTTTAGAGAAGCTTTGTTCTTTTTTGAACATGTTTATTTAAGTAGTAGTTGTAGTACTTAGTAGTACTGAAGAAGTCTCTTGGAGGAGAGATGAAATGTTTATTTTTTTTCAAAAAGAAGAACCAATCCAGAGGACCTACTCAACTTAAACAGTTTTCTACCTGGATTATTGAGATGCATCAGGACGTTTATTTAAGCACCTTATGTGTTTTTGCACTTCAGGTCTAAACAATGAAGAATACCAAGTTGTTATTGGCAACGACACAACCAGTTACATCATCGACGACCTGGAGCCGGCACGAAACTACAGCTTTTACATTGTGGCTTATATGCCAATGGGAGCCAGTCGAATGTCAGACCAAGTCAGTCAACATACTCTAGAGGATGGTAAGCTCAACCCACTGACACTCTGCAAGTGATGTATTTTGAACCAGATTAAAAAGGTTGATTTTTTTTTCTTAGAAGTTTACCACCTCATGAATTTGATGTATTTTTCTGCAGTGCCTCTGCGTACCCCAGAGTTAACTCTGACCAGCCACAGTTCTACAGACATCCAGGTGAGCTGGCAGCCACTGCCAGCTAAGATCAGCCGTGGACGTATGATGGCCTACAGGCTTTCCTATCGCACCGCTACTGATGACACCGTCACAAACGTGGAGCTGCCACACAACAGCACTGAATATCACTTAGAGGGCCTGCAGCCAGACACTATTTACCTTCTCCGCATGGCTGCAGCCACACGTGTGGGTTGGTGTGAGCCCTCGGCGTGGACCTCACACCGTACACCCAAGATCTCCAGCAATAAAGGTAAACCTGCCAGAGCCTGAGAACAAAGCAGGCCTGAACTTTGAAAATAGGAAATGGTGGATTTTCTTTTTTTTATGTAGAATAATTTGATTCAAACATTTGGTAAACAGAAAGAAGAACTGTGTTTTTGTTTTATTTTTTGCTTTGGTTACATTTTGTTTTGCTGCTGTTGGATCATCAGGAGGTTCCCCAGAGTTCATGCAGTGTGTTTCGTATAATACTAGAGTTTGCTCTTGTAGCATTGTCCCACACTCTTTGTGATGGTTACCCAGAAACCTTTGCCCCTCGCTGTCAGTGATTTCAGAGTGGCCTCAGTCACGGATCATAAAGAGAGGGCCTCAGGCTTCTATGTGGGGGGAAAGAATCGCCTGTTTTAATGACCTGCTGGGAAGGGGGAGGATTTTGTCGTATAAATCTGAATTTTCTGTTAAAAAAGTTAGAAATATGTAATAATAATTATATGTTTGAATCTAACTGTAGAGAACATCAGAGTGAAAAGTTTTTGGTAATTATTAAAACTATGCATGTTGTTTATTTAGTATTAGTTTGAGCTTAAATCATTTGTATATACTTTTGCTCAGTCACACTCTTTTTTTTTATTGGCTTGTTTTAGTTTTTCTTTGTGCTTTTTAATACTCTACAAATAAACTGTATTGATCTCATGCTTGCTTTTTTCGCTCCCTTAGTGCCTTCAGCCCCAGTTCTTCAACTTGAACCTCTTAACTGCACCTCCATTGTGGCTCGCTGGCAGACCTCCCCGGATTCTGTGGCTGTTCAGGGTTTCCGGCTGTGTTACCATGAGGAAGGCCAACCGGAGCAGCCTAGCACCCTGCTGCAAGCTCAAACCCGTACCCACACTATCGGTGGTCTTGGTGAGTAACGAGTGGAAGGAAAAATGCACATGGATGTATTTGACTATCTTTGTGAATGTCCGCAAATTAGACAGACTGACCGATGGGTTTTCACTCAGATGGATCGTTTTTGCATCGCCTAATTTGATTCAGTGGGCAGTTGGATGCTGCATTTGCATTTCCACCCTCTGTCCTGATCAATATGAGCTGACCTCTCTTGTCTAACCAACAGCCTTCCCCCAGTGTTGCTCTGGTATTGTTTAGGATCAGGCTCCCAGGGTTAAAGGTCAGTAACCAGATGTCCCTCCTCCCGCCACCGTTTCCCATCCCAAGACTTGCTTCATTATGCACAACTATTGTGTTCAGTCCAGGGCTAAACTTGCCCTGGTAAGACCCGGGCCACCACCTCCCTTTAGCTGGACACTGGTGCACACGAACAAAGACACTTGGGATGAACCAAAGCTGGACAAAGCCTCTGACCGGTCTTGGATTAATAACCCTGCCCCCACTGGTCATCTGTGCTGCCTATTTAAATAACCAGCAGCTATTTTGCGATATTACCCAAACTATACAGAGAAAGAGTAAAACACAATTTAACTTTAAGATTACTGCTCAGTTTATATCGAATCATGAGTAGGAAATCTGAGTAGGTTTGCAGCGATGCGTTTTCAAATTTAGCCCAATTACATGGAGTTAAAACTTTAAATAAATTCAAAACTTTTTTTTTGTTTTTATTTTCCTCACTTTTTTTGGTTGTATTGGTCGTATTGTTTCTGTTACCCCAAGTTTAAGGCTATAACACAAAAGCAGAGGCAAAAATCATGAAAAGGGAAACAAAAGGGGCCCACCTCCTGTCCCACAACCCTGCGTCCAGATTCCTTCTGTTCTGTGTTGGCCTGGCTTGGTGACCCCATTAAACCCCCACCCGGTCCCATGGGCCTAGGATCCCAGCAGCTGAACATGGCTCCTGGCCCAGCCCCCCCCCCTCTTCAAAATGGACCTAGACACTCTGCTGTCATTGGTCAATACCCAAAGGCTGACCTTTCACACTTGAGGCATAAAACAAATCTAAACACTGCTTGAAAAGCCTCCTGATTTAGAGAGCCTGTGGCAATGGTAGTTTTTCAAGTTAAAACATGTTTTCAAGTGAAGCGGTGTCCGTCTCAGACCTCTGCTTGTGTTTTATCAGTGTCGTGGATCTCACATCTCTTCTGTTGTTCACTGTCCAGTGTTTTAGTTTATGCTGTTTTGCCTTTCCTCTAATAGACTGTGATTTCTTTATATTTTTATTTTAAAGCTCATCATGAGATTTGGGATTTAAGGTGACGATGTATTTTTAGCTGTGTCACTGGGCTTGTTGGTCTTTCTCGTGCTCTTTGCAAAGAACAACACATGACAAATGAGAGGTTGAGGTGAACCAGGCGAGGGTGCATTGTCCGTGCACGGCCACATATGACCTGCTAAATCACGATTGCTTTCACTCCCCCAGCTCATTGTTCTCGTGTCTTTTTTCCAACTTTTTTGTTTCTAAATGATCGCTCTCAGTCTCGGCTCCCTACTAAGTGAGGTTTTGGGACAAAAGATGCTTCGTCTCATGATTGAAGTTGAAATTATCTTGGCAACTTTAGAGGTTTTTTTTGTTTGTTTGTTTTACCAAAACATAGCTGAAAATAGCATTTTTTTCTTTCTTTTTTTCTATATTTCAGACCCAAGGAGAAAGTATCACGTCAAGATTCTGGCTGTCAGTAAAGTTGGAGATGGCTATCAGACTGACCAAACAATTAGTACTCCGGGATGCGTGTGTGAGTACATGATAGAGCTTATTTAAAATCAGCTTGTCTCTGAATCTTGTTCTTATCTTTTCCACCTTTTTGTCTGTTTCTTTGTGTCTCTCAGCGGCTAGAGACCAAGTGGCAGCAGCTCCGCCCCCCCCACATCAAGTCACCGTCTTAACCAGCAACTCCTCTGCTGTGTCCCTGCGCTGGAGTCATCCTGCCTTTGCTCCTGGAAAAGCTGTCAGCTTTACAGTCCGCTGCACGCCTGTGGGCACACATAATGTCTCTGCTATACGCTACCTGCAAACGTAAGCCACTCATCAGTTGTATTCTCCTATAAATAAAGACATAAAATGAATGTGGTAAAGATTATTCCCTGTTAAATGAATGTTTTTCTTCACAGTACCAAGCAGAGTGTGATTGTGCAGAATTTGATCCCAAACACTCGCTACGAGTTTGTGGTTCGTCTGCATGTGGACCAGATGTCGAGCCCCTGGAGTCTGGTCGTTTACCATCAAACCCTGCAGACAGGTAATAAAATGAACGTAGCATAAAAACATAATTATGCTCCCTTCGCTGCAACCTTAATATTTCCTCCAGTATACAGACTAATTCCCGATCATTTAGTTTCTCATGATCATGAATCCTCTGCCTGCAGCACCTAGTCAACCTCCCGCAGGAGTACGAGTAACTCTGATTGAGGACGACACCGCCCTGTTGTCCTGGAGGGAGCCCACCGAGCCCAACGTGGTGGTCACACATTATACCATCTTATACGCATCACAGAAAGCTTGGATGGCTGGACGCTGGCAGAGAATACAGAGAGAGGGTAACCAGTCTATTAAACTAGCGTGCATGGCACTTTTAATGAACTATAAGACTTACTTGATCTTTTTTTTTTTTTGTTGGTTTGTTTTAATGCTTGTAGGAAGTCATACAATGGCCTTATTAGAGATGCTGGAGCCAGGGAACGTCTACCTGGTGAAGTTATGCGCCTCCAACAAGGTTGGTGATGGACCTTTCTCGGACACCGTGGAGCTGCCACTGAAGCATGGAAGTGTCCACCGCAGCAAGAACCCCAGGCACTCCGACACCATCCCAGATCCAGCAGGTCAGCAACACAAAACACCGAAACATTAAGCGTGATGGATCCCTCTTGTTTTAGAGTTTTTCACATTAAGCTTTTATTTAGAGGTTTAAAGTATTATAAAAGGCTTATTGATGAACCCTAATGATAAAGCTGATGCAGTGTCACAGAATCAGAATGATCATTAACATTATCTCTCATCTGTATTTGAATTGTTTGTCTCAGTAAAATATAAAATCAATCAACTATGTGAAACATTTTGTTTTGTCTTGCAGTGTTTTCAGATGATCTGTACCACATAGACCAGAGGTCCATGACAGGGATTATGGTTGGTGTGAGCATTGCATTAACCTGCATCGCCATGTGTGCCCTGATCCTGATCAGCAAGGGCAAACCAAGGTACTAAATATCCTTGTGTGCAAAATAAAATAAACAAATAACACAAACATGTGCAGAAACTGTATTTTTGTTTGGCTTTCAGAAAATCATCCAGTTCCAAAATGATTCCTGTGGGAGCTTCTGAGGTTTCTGGTTTGCAGCTGCCCAGTGACTTCCACTCAGAGAACGTTGAGGCCCTTTTACCCATGATAAGTAACTTCATAGATGCAAAGGTGAGATCAGGCTTCTAAAGCTGGCTTATGCCTACTGGTCTCTTAGTTTCTGTTTGATTAATCAGTCGTTATATTTATATTTGTTCCAGGGTGGATCTAACATCGTCATAAATAGTGCCGGTTCAGTCAGCAACAAGACTCAAAGCAGCAAGTGGCTGCTTTTCAAAAATGACATCGGAAATCTACCTTCAAGTGATGTAAGAGTCGTGAAATTGTTCAAGTTTCCCGACATTTTTTTTTCATTTTTATTTCACAGTGTTTAACTTCTGGCTCTGTCTCTTCAGGCTGAAATGAAAGCCAGCTTGTACGAAGCCGGTAAGACCGTCCTGAGATACGACGAGCGTCCGGGCTCAGCTCCTCTGCCCCCTTCGACCCAGGAGATTCTCTTCGGACCGCTTCACTCAAGGAAACCTGCCAGCAGCGAGAGCAGCCAAGAAACGGGAGACTCTGGACACTACTCCAACGAAGAAAGCAACGAAGACATGAGCCCCCCCGCCACCAGCCGCAGCTCGATAACTGAATCTTCAGAGTCGGACGGCGGCGCCGCTGTCACTGAGCTGAAGCCATCTTTGGAAACGGAAACGACGCATCCCTTCCACCACGTTGCCTCTGGTGCTTCCTGGCCTTCCGGCTCCTCGAACGTGTCTCACCCCGCCCCGCTCACTCGGACAGCAGCCAGCACCTGAAACTCACCGGGTTCAGGGTCTGCTCCTCAGCGCCCAAAGCTGCACCACTTCTACCTCCTTCACTTCCTGAAAGGAGCCCCTACGTGATGGAGTGGGGGGCTTCAGGAAGCCAGCTGCTGCAATGGAAGAAAGGTGCATTCGCTTCGGACGTACAAACCTCAGGATTTTGTATGAATGTTTTTTGCTACTTTTTTTTTTTGACAACTTTCTACCTGTTTGTGTGTTTGGCAGAGTCTGTCTTAACCAAAGCTCACCCATGATGAATGTTTAAAAGAAAAAAAGTCAGAATGTACTGGGATACATTTGCATTATATTTAATGACTTTTCCACGAAAGCGGAAGATGAAGTGGATCCCCTCCTTTTTTGCTGGATTATCTACCTCAATGTTCTGTCCTTTAAATACCTTACTACCTCCTCTTCATCGCACATTCTGCAGTATTATCTGACGCTCAGGGGACAAAGTGAAAAACTTTATTTCCGTGTCTTTTAAGTTCCTTTAGGATATTACAGGCTACTCTTTTATTTTCATGGTTGAAAGAGCTTTTGTTTCACATTTTTGTTTTTTTTCCATCTTTGTTGTGAAGATGACAAGTGCATTAGATTTTGTCAAACCATTTTTAGCTTTATCAAACGATATTATTCGGCATTTGTAGTGCACTGAACTCAAAGCTTTAACATTGCCTTATAATAGAAAGGGCTTTACAAACTATAAATAACTAGTTCCAAAGACAAAGAGAAACTGTACCCAAAGAATGTTTGATACAGAAGAAAACTATAAGGCAACCAAAAAGTATAGCAGATGTACAGTGAGGGAGTGTTTGCCAAAATATTGTGTTTGCCAGAGATGTAAAAAAAAGTTCTTCGAATGATGTCTCTGTAAATGTTTTTAGTGCTTTAATCTGGTGAAAGCTTTAGCACAAGCCTTGTGCTCCACCTGCCTTCTAGACCATTGCTATTATCCAAAGAGTTGTCTTCTTCCTCAGATGGGTACGGCTTATTTTATATACAGTTGATCCTTGGTACGATGCAGTGGAAAGTATTGTCACAAGACCAAAGATCCGGTGTGTCCTGCCAGTGATGGATGATCGGAATTATTCCTAAGTGAGGGAATCATTTGTCACAAATCATAATTCATATTTTGCAAGGGTGAAAAATTCTCTTTTTCTCTTTGGTGTATTTCCTGTCCAGGAGTGACAGTGAAGGATTCTGACTATCATAATAAAAACCCTCTTTGTGAAGAGCAACATAATCATTTTTTATATCTTTGAAATACAATAATAATAATCCTGACCAAAGGAACTCAGCTTCTGTTATGTAGTGATTTCATTTGGTTTTCATTTACACTGCATATGTGATTAGCTTTAAAAAGTGATTATTTTGAATAGGTTTGGTCACTAGAAAGGCCTTTTTCCAGTTATTTTTTAAGCTTGAAATGTAATTGATTTTTAAGTCACATTGGAAAATTCAGATTTAGATTCTCATTCTTTTCCTTTTTTGTTTTTAGCACAATGTTGTAAACCAAAACATTTCTCAAATCATAAATGTGACATTTTCCAAAACAAGTTCCACTTCAAATTGAGTTTTGGTGGAGTGATAATTTCAATTAAAATATTATTTTGGAATTTCATGATACTGTTGCTGTCACGGGTTTTGGATTTAGCTGTAGAATGTAGTTTTAACTGTTATTTAAGTTTTCCAATGTTTTTGAGTACCAAAATGCATTTTATAAACCAAAGTGAGCAACAAAATATAAGATTTTATGTGCTGAAATGTTGCAACAGACTTTTTTGATACTCTCAAATTTGTAACAAAATTAGGTAATAAAATTGTTACTGAAAAACATAATTTGTGTTGTTACATTATGTTGAATCAATATGACTGCATGCTGACAAAGGCGATAATGTTTTAGTGTTTGTTGTTAGATGAATTTTAATAAACTGAATGCCTTTTGGAGTCAAACCCCTTCAAGATGGCTGCCACACTTAAGTGCCCTTAGCAAACAGAAACATTTTTTAGAGCTATAATTTTGTGTGGTGAGCATCTCCAACATATTCAGAATGCTTACATTATGTGCAATATTTTTTGTCAACTGTTCTGCTTCTCTACAAAATATCTGATGAACCACTAGACAGATTTTTATAATTTCAGTAAATATTTTAAAACTTTCAGAATAATTATTAGTTGAAAATTACAACTGATTAACTTTTGATTGCCTGATTAACCAATCCAGTTCAACGTGGCCGCCACAACTGATCAACATTAGTCAACACAAAAATTGCATTAATTGGCTTTATTAATTCTTCGTTAACTCACCAGTCCTCGCTCTATCTACATACATCGAATTAAACTGCGCTTTAAAACTAAACCCACCAGGGGGCAGTGTGTCTTCAACAAAAGCTTTGTCTGCAGTCATTCGGGGGAACAAGAAGAAGAGCCTTGAGGGTCGGTCTTTTTATTACAGGAGCTGCTACGTGCAGCTTGTCGGCTGCTAAGATGCGTATCGAAAAGTGTTATTTCTGCTCGGCACCAGTGTACCCCGGTCACGGAATGATGTTTGTACGGAACGATTGTAAGGTATGACGCTGTTTTTGTGACTGAACACTAACTGTGCTGTTTAGTATAAGCTTATATTTGGACAGTGGGCTTGTTAGCTGTTTGCTTAAAATGCTAGCTTGTTAGCGTAACGTGTCTGAGTCGCTCACGTGGGAAAATCAAACAAAATAAAAATAAAGAGGATATAGATAATAAGAAATAAAAATAGTCAAATTTTGAATAATTCTAAACTTGTTTAACAGTCTGAGAGTTGTTCTCGTATGATAAAACGTTTTTATAATACAAAACTCGGCCTGTACTTCCGATACCTTTTATTTATTTATAAGAGTATATACCGCCCTCTGCTGTTGACATGTGGAATCGAGCTAATACTTGTGTTTATAATGAATTTGTCTTTATCTGGATCTACACTTCAAAAATGAATAATAATATTGTTATTAATAAGTATTTAGCACTGCCCGGTAAATTTATTAGAATGTGTAAATCTTTTTTTAGTCTGCTTTGTATTCTATAATTGCTCAATTTTATCACTACAAAAATTAACTGACATAAATTCAAAATACAAATACGTCTTAAAATGATCAGTTTTGACACACATTATTTACAGATATTTTAAATTTGCAGGACTTCAGTTTAATATTCATACTAATTTTCAATTTAAATGCAATCCACTTGTATTTTGTCTTATTTGTTTGTAATTTATTTTCTTAATTTTAGACATTTAGGTTCTGCACATCAAAATGCCACAAGAACTTTAAGAAGAAGCGAAACCCAAGAAAAACCAGATGGACCAAAGCTTTCAGAAAAGCAGCTGGCAAAGAATTGGCAGTGGTAAGCTTGTTATCGTGTTTTTTTTTTTTTTCCTGAATAGATAGAATTGTGTTCAAGTTTTTGAACCAACAAACACTTTTTGTCTTTTAGGACAACTCTTTAGAGTTTGAAAAACGCAGAAATATTCCTGTTAAATATAACAGGGAGATGTGGAACAAGACAGGTAACGTCTCATTCTGTTTTCAAAGAACATTATTTTTATCTGAGCACGTATTTAAGTTTCATGTCTCTACTTTCACAGTGGAGGCGATGAAACGTGTGGAGGAAATAAAACATAAACGACAAGCAAGATTTATCATGAACAGGTAAGAGCCATATTTCATGTGAATGTAAGTCTGAGGGGTGTTAAAGTTGCTGCATTTATGTTTCTGGATTTGAGAGAAACGCCTCGAATTTCCAAGAGTAAAACAATTTTTATTTTGCTCTGTATAGATTAAAGAAGGGAAAACAATTGGAGAAAGAAGAGGCCATCAACGAAGTGAAGAAAAATATCCACCTCATCAAAGCTCCACATGCAGGTAAAGTATTCATCGGTCCAACTTCACTCATGAGGTGTTTTCATAAAACATTTTTACAAAATAGCTGTACAGACTTGTCCTTCTTAGTGCTTCCTCTGGATGTTGAAAAGTCACAGACGGAGCTGGCCATCTGTGGTAAATCTGTTGTTTAATTCAGTGACCAGGTGGTCATACGGACAAGATGTGAACACATAGGCGTACTTTTTCATACGTTGGCCATTTCTGTTCTGTAACTACCATTCTCCGCTGCACAAAGGTGCACTGGGGTGGGTTGTCTTAAACCTCTTTTGCCAAAAATCTCACCGAGGCGGCTAGAAGGTGTCTTAAGTCCTGGACTGAAGGGCCCAGTATGCTCCAGCTGCAGCCAAACAGTCCTCCTGGTCACGAAGTTGCTCGATGTTTGTTTTCACACACACCTTTCAGGATCCACACAACACAAGGCGCTGAGCTCCTGGGAAACCCCTCTTGCTGCTGTACATGTCACAAAACAGGTTTTTTCCTGCTGGAGACAAACACTCATATCTGCCGTTTAACCACAATTTTGTCACAACAGAGGGCCACGCTTTTCAGCAGAAAGATTCCTTCATACACACACAGAATCTGTGCTCTCTCCATCCATGAGGATTTAGCTATTTGACTACTTTTCTAAGTGTCTGGAAGAGTCATTTAGATGGACATACTTTGACTGCCTCAGAGAACTGCTTCTCAAAACTATCTGTTGTTTGGGTGCACAACAGTCGACTTATGGAAGAGGAGTTGTTGAAATAAACTGCTGCCATTGTTATTTAGTTGCATGATAAAAATACAGATTAATTCAAGGGGGGAAAAAAAAGTCAACCGTGCAATGAGGCAAAGCCCCAAAATATACAAAAATAAAGTAATCCAATAATACAATCTTTAATTAGTTAATCATCATTGTTTGAGCGCTTTTCTGCATAAACAAGCACGCCCACAAGCTTCTGATCAGTCGCACAGTAATTTTATATGTCATGGGGGCTTGTGACAAGGGGCGGACGACACGAAGCTGAGAACAAAATGACGCGTTTTTCATCACTCAACTATGTCAATGTAAAGTTTTGGATGGACCATGCAGAGGGCTTGAGGTGTCATGTTAAAGAGCCTAAAGAATTGTGAAATTTTATTTGGTTACACTTCTGCCACTAAAGATGGACAAAATGCAGCATTCATTCGGGGGGGGGATCACAATTTATTCACGGGTCAAAATTTTATCAATCTGAGCTTTTCTCTACAAACAGAAATTGTTAATATTTTGTGATGATTAATCTGTTTCATCAATAAGAAAATAAAAATTTTACAACCATAACATAATGAGCATGCTTGTGGAAATGTTGTGATGTTGGTTTGTTTTACTTTTTACTTTGTTTTTGCAGGAAAAGCCAAACAACTGGAAGACAAAATGGTGCAGAGATTACAAGAAGATGTGGAAATGGGAGATGATGATTAAATGGCATTTTTCACTGTTTTTTCTTTTGGACTTGTATTAAATTTATTTGGAGTTAAAATTTCCAGATAACGGAGAATGGACACATCAGTGTATTCAGCTTGAAATGATTGTATAATTGTATCCATTTACAGTACAAAGCCCCTTCACTCTTCCTTATTAAAAGACTGGTTTTCAGGCATAAGTAATAGATTTAATCATTGTTTTGATAAAGTGTTGCAGTCATACAGAATATGTAAAAAATTTACAATAAAGCAGATGCTTTCTGATGAAGTTGCCCTCTTGTGTATTTGGATATTTTTGCAAATGTGAAAAACCATAAGCCATTTTAAATTTATATTTCCCACAAGAGGTTTCTGATAAAATATTTTTTAAAGAAAAAAGGATTTTTCACTCATGACCCTCACTTCACATACATCTTAGTATTTTTCAGTGCAGAAACAAAAATCAAGCTATTTACCGATCATATTTTATAAGTGTCAGTTATGACTATACAACTCATTTGTTCATGAGAGGAAGACAATATGTCACCTCGTTTTTGACAATTTAAACATTCTGGATTAATATGATTGAGACGTGACAGCAAAAAAGGAATGCAAGTTAAGGAATATTGAAAGAAATTTTTGGTTGTGAGGGCATTTGTTTTGGAATTACGATATATGAATGATTTTTTTTTGGCACAGTTTGGGAAGAGAGCTCGAGGTGAATAAATCTGTACCGATTACCAAATATAGGTATGCATCATTTATACGGTTACGGGTAGACCGAATAATCGTAGGTTCGTCCCCCCGCCTCCCAATAATAATTGAGATGAGAGTGAACCATTATTGCTAAAACAGCCCGCCCCCCGCGAGAAAAATATCTCCGGTCGTCCTTGGGTAATAAAAGGAACGGTCCCCACATCTCCCATCTTAGTGTCTGGCATCGATTCATCGGGCCTGTTGCTACACTGGCTGCGTGACACTGACGAGTCTGCTCTGCAGTTTCCTCACATCATCTTCCCCTGTCGAACATTGACGGAGCTGCTTCTCGGTTTTATCCCTCTTCAGTCTAACGAACTAAACAAGTTTTCAACATGTCAGAGGAAGAAGTGAAGTCTTTAGAAGAACAGGTAGATGTAAAACAGAAGGCTACGGTTTAAAAAGTCGTGTTGAACTTAATGTGGAAATCTTTACAGGCGGCACGCTCTTAGCTAGCTAGCCAGCCAGTAGCTAATATTGAGTGATGCCTACATTTGAACTCTGCTAAGCTAATTTGTAATGAGCTGTAATCAATAAGGGGCTGTGGGACTATGTTGGGACAACAATTAGTATTTATTAGACCAAAAGCTCGGTCAGTAAACTGAGCACTTCTTTAGCTAATCATGCTAAAACATTGTTCAAACTAAAGTGAAAACTTACCTCTCATGGTGACGGTGCCTAACTCCTCTTAGATTATGTATATAATACAATATATTGCAGGTGGCTTTTGCTCATTAGCAAAACTGCCACAGTTTGTAAAAAGGTTAGACCTGTTGTCAAAGACTGAAATTGTTCTGATGCCATTAGGAAATGCAGGACAAAGTCATTAGTCCAGATAAAACCGAAGAGGCTAAGCTGAAGGCCAGGTATCCTAATCTAGGAGCCAGACCCGGGGGCTCCGACTTCCTCAGGAAAAGACTTCAGAAGGGGGTGCGTTTACACACTCAAACATCATTTGTTTGTTTTATAAACAGTCAAACTTGCAGTATTCTTACTTGCTTTGTGTCATCTTTGTCCAGCATAAATATTTTGATTCTGGTGATTACAACATGGCCAAGGCAAAAATCAAGAACAAGCAGCTGCCATCAACCCCAACAGAGAAGACCGAGATCACAGGGGAACACATCCCAACACCTCAGGACCTGCCTCAAAGAAAAACTTCCATTGTAGCCAGCAAACTAGCTGTATGATAGTTTGCTGTTCATAGTTTTGGTACCATTTCATTACTGACTTTACAGTTTTTGTACCAGTTCTTTTTGGTTTTGTCTTTATGTTCCACAAGAAAAACCCAATAGCAGTTAAACTGTCAGAAACCCCTGGCCCAAACTAAAAATGTTTAAGATTTTAGCAGTAATTACTACGTTCTGACCAAAATTTACACTTTATTTGACTAAATTTTTGATTTTAAGGAAAATGTGCCTCTATACAAATTATCTGACAGCTGATCAATGCAAATTAGTCCAATTCCTCAGTTATTGATTATTAGGTGGGGAAAACGGACTAAATGAACAAAATATCAGCCTGCATAGATACATTTGAAAAGTAGATGTGTAATTTAAATACTCTACTTCCTCTTTAGGTCTGGGTGTTTCCCTGCTCATATGGAGGTATGTTAGTTTAAATAAGTGAAGTAATTTAACTTTGATTTTGTTTTCTTACATTGTAGTTCTATTTAATTATGTGCTTTCAAAGTATGGCAGACTAGATAACCTGTGCTTTGTAGCCAGTTTAGTTCATTTTAGTAACTTTGATTTGCAATGACATGCTGCTGGTCTTCACCTCATCCTGACCTTTAAAAATGGCCTTAAAAGCAATGAACTGTTGTTCCTCTTGAGCAATATTTGCTCCCTCAGTAAAAAATCTTGGTTGTGAATCTTGCCTGAAATGTCTTTTGCCGTTTGACTGAATTTGATTTGGATTTTATGTGGAAGAAACTACCAGGTAGTGTCTGGAGTGTGCATGTGCATTTATTGTGCCGATACGCTGTGCCATTTGTTTTGTAAATAAAGTAGTTTTGCATAATTTACTTTCTCAAATGTGTTCTGAATTATTTATTACTCGACTAAATTATTATATTTAGACAATGAAACTCAACAGACTTCACCCATCTAAATGTGTTCAATATGAGTAAAAATCAAACTTTTTTTTTCCCTCAAGGTCCTTGAGTTCATATAATTCACAATCAGAAAATTGTAGACAAAACCAGGAAGGATTGCAGAAGATGAGCCAGTGAGAATAATTGTCCACATAGTTCATAAATCTCTTTAAAAAAACAAACAAAAAAACCTTCAATGTACTGCAGGGTGTTCCTAAAAAAAGTGGAAGTGGAGGCAAAGGGTTGTACTATTTGCTTTCCATACTCCACTTTAATACATGTTTTCCATTACAGCACAACAGAAACTAGTCCTACTGGAAGCCATATTGGTTATGGCTTTTTCAAATGCTATAGAGATACAGTGTCTTTGTAAAATGTGAAGAAATTCCATAATCTGGATAATGAGGTGAACAAAATGTGTTCCCAGTTGGACTTGATCTCTGCGGTCACTTTAGCTTATCTAATTCACAAGGGTCAAAACTATACAGGAGCTATGTTCAATAAAGTCTTTGGACACTTTAGTGCAGACATGTCCAAGTCTGGTCCTCAAGGGCTGGTCTCCTGCAAGTTTTAGATTCGTCCCTGCTTCAACACAGCTGATACAAATAGATGATTTACCTTCTCAGTTTGCCATCAAGGTCTGCAGAGGCCCACTAATTAAGGTTCAGCTGTGTTAACCCAGGGCAGCAACTAAAACATGCAGGACACCGGCCCTTGAGGACCGACTTTGGACACTACTGCTGGCTGGGTGAAGGATGTAATGTCATGGTGAACAACAAAATTCTGATCACAGGCAGGGTAAAGAAAGTGTTTGTACATGAATGTAATTAAAATATGGACCTTTAGATTGAATTTATAGGGAAAATTTTAAACCCAAATTATTCAAACATTGCACACTGATGGACAAGTTTTCTGTTGTTGACATCATCTTAAATAAAAAGTTTCTGCACTTCTGCATAGTCGTGACCCCCTCTATCAATCTAGAATGGACTGCTCTGGAAGCTGGAGGGGCGTGGGGTGTGTTGTGCTTAGTTTGGATTTAAAGAGACGACATCAAAATGAGAAAATGGGCTGAATGATTTAAATGTGAAAAAGGATTTAAAAGCATATGTCTAGTTTAACTCAGAACACAATCAGTATCATATGGTGTTTATTATGTCCTTTTCCGTAAAGGAGGGCGGGGCGGTGGAGAACTTATTTCTAGCGACAGAGCAGTTTGGGAGATGGTTATTTAATTTTATTCATTATTTTTTTATGTCCTACATACTCTGAGATGTAAAATAAATTTGAAGCTGTGTTTCTGAAAAATCTGTGAGATTTGAAAAAGTCTGTAAGATTGCCCTATACCAGCAAATCAGGGGAAAATTTGTTTAATTTACTGACAATCTGTACAACTTGACATGCATGTATTACTGATCTATCACATTAACTACATACATACATACATTAACATACATTACTGGTATGGCGGAGCAGTGCCCGGATGTGGGAAGTCTTTGTGACGTCAGTCATGGACTTATCAGACATGAGAGAGTTGACCACAGGGAGGCACTATTGACCCGCGATAGAGGCAGCGAAGGGCGCATGCGCAGTTTGACTGACAAGCAGCTGAAGCTGAATCTTCACTCAGGTCTGCTCGGCTGAGAGCAGAGAGGACAGCTGAGGAGTTTCTTTCTCTGTGGGGGAGTCTAAAAACATGTTTTATTCTGCTCTCTGGGGGCAGAAGACGTCTCTCAAAGCCCGCTGAACAAATTAAAAGTCATGGCAGCGTCTGAACTTTACTCCAAGGTAGGAAGAGTCTGATAACAAAGAAGTGTTTATTTTTTTATATCTATATTAGTTTGTCATAACTTTCCGAAATTAGCAGGTCCTTCAGCTGCCAGATTCACCTCTACTTTTTAGTGTTCGTAATTATAAACGAGGAGTTTTTAACCCACTATCCATCCACATTACTGTCACTGTTGTAGTTTTTACCTCTCAAACGACTGCGTTAAGAGCAGAAACCCTCTGAACCAGTTTCTCCTTCATCCAGAACGCCCGTGTGTGGCTGCCAGATGCAGCAGAAGTGTGGAAGTCAGCGGAACTTGTCAGAGATTACTCTCCAGGCGACCTGACCCTGTCTCTGCAGCTGGAGGATGGCACAGTGAGACAAACCCCACTCATGCACTTATTAAAGTTACACCCAGGGGGATTGTTGCACTACTAAAAGGCTTGATGTGTGAAGTTCACCTAGAGGCATGCACCTTATTTCTGTGCAAAACCTCTTAAATTTACATGTTATGACAGACTGGCAGCTAAGTTTGAACCATTTTGTTAAAGAAGACAAACAGCTATTTACAGCTCTGCAAAACTGAGTATTCAAGGTTTGAACACTATGTTCTAAAAAAAGATGGACTGAAAAACCTAAACTGTGAGGCTGAACATTTTCTTTCAAGCACAGCTGCTACCTCTTGGTATTATGTCGAGTTTGGACATGCACATCAGGTATGGAAATAAGTCTGAATATCCTGAGTGAACATGAACAGACCAAGCACAGAGAATATTTTGTTTGTTTCACCTCAAAGCATAAAACCAATTTATTTATATGTTCCTTTTTTTGTCTTTCTTGCATTGATTCACATTAGGTTTTCCAGTTGTCAATTAAATAAACTAAAAGATACATTCTAAATTATTTTTCCAGAAAGTGGAGCACAAAATAGACCCCCGAACTCACAACCTGCCACCTCTCAGGAACCCAGACATCCTGGTTGGGGAGAACGACCTGACAGCTCTCAGCTATCTTCATGAACCAGCAGTGCTGCACAACCTCAGAGTGCGTTTCATGGACTCCAGGCTGATTTACACGTACTGTGGTAACGAGCTTCATCTCCTTTGACTGCCATTATCACTGTCACTGTAGACTTTGGAGCCTTGCTCACGGCATACGCTGACATAATCTGCAGTAACATTAAGCTGATTATTGTGATACCGTCTCCTTTTAAGGGAACACAACACTAAGAGCACAGCCTCTATAATCAGTATTCAAGGCAAGCAAGTTAAATAAAGAAGCAATTAATTGACCAATATTTCCTTGTTTGTCCTTTAAAAAGGGTAGTCACATGTGCCTGACTTCACATATACATCAGTTTCAGGAGCTCCGTCATGACATGATTGCCTTGTTGTGCTACTTCCTCTTAGGTCAGTGTCAAGGAGGTTGACAGAAACGGTCCTCTGATGTTCAGTCAGCCATGACATTGTGCAGACACGTAGGAAAAATGTAATTGTTTTGGCCTGTCGATGGATAGATGTGTTTCTGATCCCCTGAGGGAAATAGTTTTGTCACAGCAGATAATAAAGTAGCATGAGTCAGAAGTCAAAAGTCCTAAGCACCGTATATGAAAGAAGTCATAACCAGAATGATAAATAACTAGAATAGAAACTTGAGACTTTAGAGTATTGTCTAGAACACTAAACTAAATGGTAATCTACCAAATCTTAATACAGTTGTAGTGCAGTGTATGCTGATATATATAAGAAGTTGTGCAAAAAACAAACAAAAAAATAGATTTTTCATATCTAAAGTTTTTAAGTGACATTAACAAAACTGCTCACCTGCTACACAAACATGAGCTGCTCTGCAATGAAATGGAGATCCTTAAAACATGCATTTTTTATGACAGCAGAGCTGAGTGAGTCTGCTGGAGAAAGAGCCCTGCTGGCTCTGTCGGGTCGTGAAGGGGTGGGATCAATAGTTTGACTGACAGCAGTTTGTCCCTGACTGACTCAGAAGTCTTCAAGTTCAGTTTTTCTTCCATTCTTAATTCTGAGTTTGCTGATCACCTCTGATCACCCGTCAACACAGACTGTTAAAAGATCTCTTGGTGAGCACTTTAGAGTCCTGTTCTCGTGAACAGTGTCAGTGTTGGGTTGTGGTTTTTTGGGTTTGTGCACACCCAAGTACTGGCAGTTCTCCTCAACCCCCCCATCTCCTCACCCAGGATGTTAGTCATTTTCTCCCACAGTCAGCTTCTCTTTGCTAGAAACTAGAAACATAACCTGACAGCTAAAGCAGAGACAGGAACCACCTTCTCTGTAGACTGGTTCTAGTAGAAGTCTGATGTCCCGCTCCCTTTACATAAACAAATGAAACATTGCCTTTGGTAAATAATTAAAAAAAAACCCTTTTGAAAATTCAGTCAGGTGTTGCCTCTTGTTAATTTCCTGCTAGATCTTCAGATATACATTTTTCTAATACATTTAGATGATCCATTTTTCTTCCATACGTTTTTCAGCATCTAACTTGTTCCACAATACAACAAATTGCCACCTTTTGTACCCTTTTTTTGTTTTCACCCAATGTGAGCTTTTTCACTTGGTCTATAGAGTGTGTGGTCTTTGCAACATTAGGAACAGATGATTCCTGCAGGATAGTTAACTCATCAGAACTTCTGTGACCTAATGTTGGGTTTAAACTCAGAGTGAACAGAAATGGAGACGGGATAGTCTTCTGTGGTGCTCCTACGTTACTAATCACATCAAACAGGATGCTCCCCAGTCTTTTAGAAGATTTTTAGAAGAGTTGAGCTATTCATTTAAGCTAATTTAGGGAGTAAGTGCTGTAAAATTATCTTTATATTATCTTTATTTTTTTGCAAGTCAGTGAAGTTAAACGGAAGAAATGATTTGATTTCTTGACATGTTTTCCTTAGCAAAAATAGTTCGTATTAAAACATTTGATGCATTTGACTTTTCACAGTGGTTGGAATTCAAATTTCCATCAGTTTTCAGGATAATGATTGAATCTGAGTTTGAGGATTTTTTTTCCCTCGTGGATTTCAGGAATCGTCCTGGTTGCCATCAATCCTTATGAGAGCCTGCCTATTTATGAAGCTGACATCATCAGTGCCTACAGCGGGCAGAACATGGGGGACATGGACCCTCACATCTTTGCAGTAGCTGAGGAAGCCTACAAACAAATGGCCAGGTTCGGACCAAACCTAATACATTTCATTTTATGTTTTGCAGCCACTGCTATGCTCATGTGTCTTAAAACTCATAAGGCTTTTGTTTAATGTGTGCGTTCTTATGTTTTTATGCAGAGATGAGAGAAATCAGTCCATAATAGTAAGCGGTGAGTCTGGAGCTGGGAAAACCGTTTCTGCCAAGTACGCCATGCGTTACTTTGCCACAGTCAGCAGCACGTCTGAGGAAGCCAATGTTGAAGAGAGAGTTCTTGCCTCTAGTCCGATCATGGAGGTAAAATTTACCACTGCAGGAAAGTGTAGTGCAGACTTAAAATATAATTTACATTAGACAAAAATATCTTTATTTGATTAAGGCCTTTGGGAATGCCAGGACAACAAGGAATGACAACAGCAGTCGCTTTGGGAAGTACATCGAGATTGGCTTTGACAAGAAGTACCGTATTATTGGTGCCAACATGAGAACCTACCTTCTGGAGAAGTCTAGAGTTGTTTTTCAGGTACGTTCAATCTGTACATCTAGCTTTGATTTAAAACTCAACTGCATTTGTTAATACTCTGATATAAACTTCGCACAAAAAAGGAAATTTGTATTTGGTGTTATTTTTTGTTGTAACAATGGTTCTTGGCAATAAATCTTACACCTGATTGGCAGCACCTAGGGGTACCAGAAGCTCAAAACAAGTGTCAATAATAACAGCGAAATAAGCTGTTTGGCAGAGAGGATTTGACAGAATTTTCATGTGTGCAACCCACATACTCAGCTCTACAGCTCATCCCACAAATGCATGATCCTTACAAATGTGACTCCATTTAAAAGGGACATTAACAAACTTTTGAACAAAAAAATATTTGTCAAGAAGCATTGTTACAACAAAGAAGTAATCTAACTGTCAACTCGGACAACTGATTTGTGTTTAAGTTGAAATATCAGTGCGAGTTTTACCGGTATTGTTCCTGGTTTCTCTTCAGCATCTATTTGTATTTGTTTTAGGCTCATGGAGAAAGAAACTACCACATATTTTACCAGCTTTGTGCCTCTTCACATCTACCCGAGTTCAAAGCCTTCAAGTTAGGTCTGTGAGTTTGTAAAATATATATATATTCTTTGCAGATGATTTAGTTTAATTGATTGCGTTAGCAAAATAACTGTATTAAATATGAAATAAAAGAACAATATTATACATGTTTTGTTAAAAAGGTTGGGCTGACGACTTCTGCTGCACTAACCAGGGTCAGAGTCCGGTCATAGATGGAGTTGATGATTACAAAGAGATGCGCAGCACAAGGAGAGCTTTCTCATTATTAGGTGATTATTATTATAAAGAAATCTATTATTTTTTAATTACCCGACACAACTGATTATGTATTATTTTTTGTTTATATTGTAGGAATTGGTGATGGTGAACAAATGGAAATTTACCAAATTCTGTCAGCAATTCTTCATCTCAGCAATGTGGAAGTGAAGGAGCAGTCTGCAGACAGATGCAGCATCTTGGTAAATAAATTATCCTTTCATTTAATAACAAAACAGGAGAATAGAGATTTTTAAAAGTGACCACTGCAGGTAGAACTTCTCAGATCTTCATCAAAATAACGAACTGTTCCTTTTAAGTTGTGCTAATAATACATGTGAGTTTTTATCCCTGTGAGGTCGTTACTCTTGGTGTGTTTTCAGCCAGATAATGCCCACCTGATGGTTTTCTGCGAGCTCGTCGGGGTGCCTTGTGAAGAAATGGCCCACTGGTTCTGTCACAAGAAACTCAAGACGACCACAGAAACCTTCGTTAAGCCCGTTTCCAAAACGAACGCGGTCCACGGACGGGACGCCTTAGCCAAACACATTTACGCCCGACTCTTCAGCTGGATTGTGAACAGTATTAACGCTGCTTTAAAGTCTACAGAGAAACAGCACTCATTTATTGGTGTGCTTGACATTTACGGGTAGGTTTTTTATGATTTATTTTCTTTATTTCCAACACAAACTACCCAGATGTTCTGAATTTATTTTATTTTTCTCAGGTTTGAAACGTTCGACATCAACAGCTTTGAGCAGTTTTGCATTAATTATGCTAATGAGAAGCTTCAGCAACAGTTCAACTTGGTACAACTCTTTCTGCTCAACATACTATTGTTTGTTTAAAAAACATCTGACAGTACTTCATGTTTATTTGTCACTCTCTGCAGCATGTGTTCAAGCTCGAGCAGGAAGAGTACATGAAAGAGGAGATCCCCTGGACTTTAATCGACTTCTGCGACAACCAGCCCTGCATCAACCTCATCGAGGCCAAGCTGGGCATCCTGGACCTCCTAGACGAGGAATGCAAAGTAAAATGGCGATTCTATTTTTGTCCTTTTAGAAGTCTTTTTTTTTTTTTTTTCCCCTCCAGTCTCTGGACTTTTTCTGTGTGTGTGGAGGTTGTGAGTAATGCCGTGACTAAGTGATGTGTCAGCTTTTCCTCTTTCCACAGATGCCCAAAGGCTGTGACGACACGTGGGCTCAGAAGCTGTACAACACCCTCCTGAAGCAGAACGCTCACTTTGATAAACCCAGGTTATCAAACCGGGCTTTCATCATCCACCACTTTGCCGACAAGGTGATACTTGAATTTTCTGACACATGGTGAGGCGGCAGTGCAAGTCCAGTGGTTAGAGTAACCCACAAAAGAGAAATTTATGCAAGATGTTTGTATATGCGTTGACTCATCACACTCATCATTTTCCAGTTAAAAAAAAGTTAGTTTAGTTAGAAAAAAATGCAAAACATGTTCACAATAATAGACCCTATCATAAATTAGGATATGATGCAAACATTTGGACTCATGCATCCTGTTTAAGATTGCTGGATTACACTCATAATGACTTGTATTTACTAATTACAAGCACACACAATGTCAAATTTGACACTGTCAGCATTAATTTGAGGATTCTGCTCCTTAAAGTGGTGCTAATTATTGTTGGTAGGTGGAGTACCAGTGTGTGGGTTTCCTGGAGAAAAACAAGGACACAGTCAATGAGGATCAAATCAATGTGCTGAAAAAGAGCAAGGTAAAGAATAAACAAGTCTGTTTTTAGCCATGTTTTAGTGAAGTATTCCTTGTCGATGTCGGTAAGTTTTCTGTGACATTTGATTTTAATGCTTCAGTGGCAGGAAGCTAAAAAGAAATGACTGTTGAGTAATGTTGTGTTGAAAGTTTGTGGGCACAACACACCCTTGGATTGTTCAGGCACAACTATTGGAGGAAATGACACCCTTTTTTAAAAAAAAACATTGAGTGTAAACAGTGCCACCTGCTGTTCAATGACGGCTGCTGGTTGTGATGCTTTAATTGTTAAAACTGATCTTTCAGTTCGATTTGCTGCTGAAGCTGTTTGAGGAGGAAGAAAAAGGCAAAAGTTCTGCCAGCAGATTGTCTGGCATCCTTGGAAGAGCTGGGCAGAATCAAAGGGATACTAAGAAGACAGTTGGACTGCAGGTGAGACTGTTACAGCCAGGTGTGAATGTTTTTCCTGATCACAGAAACTGCATCCTTTTAAAAAAATGTTTAGGAAGTGACATTTCAATAAATTGATTCCTCAGTGAGTCAGCATCAAGGGTTACTTTGTTTTCAGTTTCGACAGTCTCTACACCTGCTGATGGACACGTTAAACTCTACAACGCCTCATTACGTACGTTGCATCAAACCAAACGACCTTAAAGCCCCGTTCACGTGAGAATTTGTCCGCTTGTTTTTGCTTCATGCCGTTCTCTTCAATCGCAAATGAAAGACTGATTCATTCATGGGTTTGTGTTTTTCTACATGAAGCTTGGACTCTGTGAGGGCTGTGCAGCAGCTTCGTGCATGTGGCATCCTGGAAACTATCCGTATTTCAGCAGCGGGCTTCCCATCTAGGTACCACATCAGCATCATTTTGTAAACATGCATAGAACATGTGGTATACTTTGAGTTTTATAATATAATTACTACAGATGGACCTATCAGGAGTTCTTCAGTCGTTACCGTGTCCTCATGAAGCATAAAGAAGTGCTTCCTGATAAAAAACAAACCTGCATGAACCTACTGGAAAAACTGATAAAGGTATGTATGAATGAAAACATTTCAACTCATGATAAAATAGCTTTTTTCAAAGTAATAAACTTAATACTGTATTTGTTTTTGTTTTATTAGGACCACAGGAAGTACCAGTTTGGCAAAAACAAGATCTTCTTCAGAGCCGGCCAGGTGGCTTTCCTGGAGAAGCTCCGTTCAGACAAACTGCGCCTGGCTTGTGTCGACATCCAGAAGACGATCCGCTGCTGGCTCGCCCGCAGAAAGTACCTGAGGTTGAGGAAATCTGCCATCGCTGTTCAGAAACACGTGCGGGGTCATCAAGCACGCAGGTGTGTGGAGAGAGTAAACAACAGCAAACAAAACAAAAAAGATTAGAAGCTGCATTTATAGAATTAATACCTTTTTTTTTTAAATAATTTCCCCCTCTTTCATCAGGTTTGTGATGTTTGTGAGGCGGAGCAGAGCGGCTGTTGTCATTCAGCGAAACATTCGAATGTGGATAACAAGAAGGCGCTTCCTGCAGCAGCGCTCTGCAGCCATTACTATTCAGTGTTCGTGGAGGGCTCACATGGCCAGAAAGCTCTACTATCAGGTAAGATGGGAACAACAAGGATTTGTATTTCTATTAGGATGTGTCCTCATGCTGGAGGTTATACCAGTTTTTTCTAACCTCCATTGTGATCTGCAGTCTAATTTAGAACAATCATTATCCAGATTTGGTATTCCTGAATGGTTGGATCTGGTTAAGAATGTCCCAATCCAACTTTTCTTTGAACAACTGGGATAAAAGATGATAAAAAATGATGGATTATGTGATCCTGGAGAGCAAAAAGGGGATTACAGAATCTGGATAATTTTGATCCAGATTATATGTTTTGAACAACAGAAGCTGTTTATGCACAAAGAACAAAGAGTCTGATATATTCCTTCAAACTGTAAAACACCCAGATACCGATCTGTCTACAGATCCCACATCCCAGAGAGACCCAACAACACATTTGCTAATGTCTTCCTGCCAAATGCTCCAGAACACCCTCAGATATTTATCTGTATTCTGTCTGGTCTGAGTTGTTTCGATGAGGGAGAGTGGGTGTGGTCATGATGTTATGGCTGGCTGAGATGTTTTTTTTTTTTTTTTTTTTTTTAACATTTTAAATTTTTTTCTTTTGCGCAAGTGTGGAATTTCTAGCATTTTTTGTAAATACTAAAACGTGCTCCTCAAATTGTTTTTGTTTTTAAATAATTAGTACTGCCTAAACCCGCCATTCCTCGATCACTGCTACAACTGAGCACCGCTAACAAACAATAACCGTGCTCTACCTGGTCATTCCTGTATAGAAACAGCGTTTCAACGCGTCCTCTTATAAACACTGAAAAGTACTACGTGTACGACTGACCAAATGGGAAATAAATAATACAGAAATACTGTTAAAATTAAGAGTTTTACTCACTGTTGAGGTATGGTGAGTGGCTGTCGTGTTGAATTCTGAACTCTCCCATTTACTGACTGGGAATTCCCACTTGAGAGGGCGTTCTTGTTTAAATTTATTCCCACTTATGCATTTTGGTGAAAATGCAGCAAATTGGAGATTTGACACCGTGAAATCCTGCCGTCTACTTTTCAACCTTGTGCACCTCCACCTAGTTGTAGGATGCAATCATTTCATAGGTAAAAAAACATTAACATGCATTATGGGAGTTGTAGTTTATGGTCAATACCGGCTTTAAAACTTATACTTGTATACATACGTTTATTGTAAGACATTAATACATTTTTGAAGCGCTTGCGTGCCCCATAAAATGCCGTGGCGGGCCACACTTGGCCTCCGGGCCTTGACTTAGACACGTGCTTTAAAAAAGAATAATTTGCTGATCATGTTTTGAAAAGAAAAGTCTGACATTTTATTCATGCGTCCGTTTTCCCAGTTGATATATGAGCACAGGGCGCTGATCATTCAGAAGTGGGTGAGAGGCTGGCTGGCCAAGCAGCGTTACAGACGCACCCTGTCAGCCATCGTCCTGCTGCAGAGCTGCGTGCGCCGCATGAGGGCCAAGAGAGCGCTGAAGAAGCTGAAAGTGGAGGCACGCTCTGTGGAGCACTTCAAGAAGCTCAACGTCGGCATGGAAAACAAGATTTTGCAGCTGCAACACAAGATAAATGAACAGGTGAGAATAGTGAAGTGTAGTTTTGTGTTGTTGACACTAAATTCACAAGTAATGCAGGAAATTAACTCGTTGCGTCATTGGGAGTTGTCATATCACATGCAAATCATGTGTCTGCATCTCCTCCTGCAGAACAAAGAAAACAGAGAGCTCAGTGAGAGGCTCTGTGTTCTGGAGAAGACTCGCGCTGCTGAGAGGGACCGACAGAACAGAGAGATAGAAAGCCTTCAGAGCTCCGAGCAGGAGGCCAGGGCCAAAGCAGAGACGCTTCCCTCGCTGCTGGAGCGGCTCTCCTTCCTTCAACACGAGCTGGAGAACACCAGCAGAGAGAAGAATGACCTGGAGGAGCAGATGAAGAGCCACAAGGAGCAAACACAACAGGTAGGTCTTTTCAAGGATGGTTTGGGGGAAAATGAAAACTTCAGATTTCTACTTTAACCTAATTATTTGGAATATATAGAAAATAATATAACATGTAGCTAAATTACTTTCAAACCTTCAAATAAAATAAATCAAAACTTTTTTTAACTTTATGATTTGTGAATAAGACACTTATAAGTTAGTGTTTTTTAAAGATCTGAAACCAATTAAAAATCTTTACTTAGATTTTAATCTACTAGGCTTTTTATATAATACAATAATTTACTAAAGCATGTTTTTGTTCTCTTTGATCAGGTGGTAGATGAGCTTAATATGAAGAACAACTTGTTGCAGAGCAACATCGACGAATTGAACCAGGAAGTCTTGAAACAAACTCAACAGTTGACAGGTTTGGAAACCTCCCAAGTCTTCACAGATCACAATAAATGCCTGAACGTAAAATATTTACAGTAAAACTCGTTTTGACTCAGATATTAAAACGACGTCTGAGAGCACCAAACAGCTGGAGAAGGACCTGATCGAGGAGCGTTCTCGATACCAAAGTCTGCTGAGTGAACACCTGCAGCTGGAGGACCGGCACAAAGACCTGAAGGAAGAGATGAGTCTCAGTATTGTGAGAAACACTTTTTGTTTGGCTTTATGAACCAGATTAAAACATTTAAAATTCCTAATTTAGGCCTGATTTTAAAAATCTATAATCCACCTCAGCCACAGCTTCTTCACTCTGAGTTCATTCAGTAAACAGAACAAAAGTATCCTCACCAGCAGTGGATGTTAATATCTATAGTAGCTGTGGGATTATTAATTTCACAAAATTAATGTTTTCCAGCATAACTGTACATACACTACACTTTCTTCTTGAATAGCAATAACTAAATGGCTTCTTTCTCTCACTTTTTACAAGAATTCAAGCAAATTTAGTCACAAAAGGACGGACTCCAACTACAGCAGTAACTCCTCTGAGTTTTCTCAGAGCTTAAGCTCAACTGAAGGTGAAGACGGCTCCGTGCACACAGAGGTAATGTTAAATACTCCCCTTCAGATGTGAAAATTAAACCAGATCATTGCATCACCTGGATTTATTCTGAAGTAGATTTGATGGTGTAGTGTGGGAACATGGTTCTGTTGCATGACTCTGTTTTAGACAAACTCCAGCTGTCAGACAGATGGCCTCGCATTTGATTTGAGAATATTTAGGTTCACAGAGAAGTTCAGCCGACTCAATGATCTGCTCAAGGTGTGCAGATCCTGCAGTTGCATTACAAACCCAAATCCTCACCCTTCCACCTTGGTTCTCCACAGTTTATATGACAGCATTAGATCCAAACTTTAATTTTTGTTGAGCCAAAGAACTTAGTCATTTTTACCAAAGAAGCCAAACTTGTTCAGTCTCTCTCTGATTTGGCATCAAACATGTTAAATTGAGGCCTTTTAGCCTCTGACTTTGACCTCTGACTGATTTTTTTTAATCTAAGGTTTGTTTAGAGTGATCTCGAGGGGATGTTGCAGGAACCCACTCCCTGAAAGTTTAGTATCTGACTTTAATATTTTTACTTGTGCTCCACATTAATGCTCCAGAGCAGTAAATTACTAAAACATATACTGTTGTGATGCTTCTCAGTAATCCACAGAGGCTAAGTCCACCTGAAACTCCTCAGACTGAACTAATTTAATACTTCAGCTGCAGAGAACAAGATTCCTCAAAACTGTTTGAAAATTATTTGCTTTTGTCTGTTTCAGACGCATTTACTGCAGCCTTTGAGCTAAACAAAATAAATGTATTAACTAGTGTTTTTTTGTGTTTGTTCAGGATGAGATGCAGACTAAAGCGGACCTGTCGATTCTGCTGAAGCTCCAGAGAAGGGTGAAGGATCTGGAGGAGGAAAAGCGGTCACTTTGGCAGCAGCTGGATAAAAAAGAAGAAGCCCAACAAGAAAAGGCAAAAGTACGTCAAGTCCTTTTTACTACTTTATGCTACATGCTTGATGCTGAGGTTCTGTGTTTTTTTTTTTTCTGAAACAGGAAGTGGAGGAGCAGAGAAGTGCTGGAAGAACAGAACTGGACTTGGAAAAAATAAAGGTAACTTATCTGTGCTTGACAATCACAAAAAAAACAAAAACAAATTAAAACCCAACCAGATATTTCTTTATCTTCTTTATCTTTTCTTTATCTTTTTTTAACTGTTTTAATGCAGCGACAAGAACTGGAGTCTGAGAACAAGAAATTAAAGCTGGATTTGAACGAGCTGCGGAAGTCTCTGACTAGTGAGAACAGTGAATTAGCGCCACCTGCCCCTGGTTCTCTGCCCTACAAAATCCTGCTGGATCAGCTCAGTTCTTCCAACGAGGAGCTGGAGATGAGAAAAGAGGAGGTGCTGCTCCTCCGCTCGCACATGGTTCGACAGGAGGCTCTAAAACACAAGGTGAGACGTTCAATCACTCGCTTTAGCTTTTAATAAATCGATCAGAAAGAATATGACAAATTGTTAAAAAGGTTCTTGATATGATGAATGAATACATGAATAATGTTGAATTGTATTTGATGCCCAGGATTCTGTACTTGGAGGTGGTGTGAAGTTAGATTTCAATGAGATTCCTTCATTCCAAGATCAAGACCGGTAAGACCACCTGGATTCACTTTTAATCTACATGTTAGAAAGAACACACACAGAATAGTCAGTGTTTTACATTCAAAAATGTCCCAGAAAGTTTTAAAATAAAATCAAACTTGTGACGGTCCGGAGATCTAACATCACAAGTAAAATTTCCTTAGTTGAATTTATTTTCCAAAGTTTGAAGCTGCTTCATCATGATACAGTAACTAGAGTTTGTAAGTTATTTAACTTTACTTAACATTTAAATAGGAACTAGGAGTCTTTGAAGGAATGTACTACGTGTACAACTGACTAAATGGGAAATAAATTATACAGAAATAATATTAAAGTAAAATTAGGAGAGTTTTACTCACTGTTGAGTTGTGGTGAGTACCTACCAGCTTGAATTCTGAAATCTCCCACTTTCCAACAGGGAATTCTCTCCGGAGAGGCATTCCAGTTTAAATTTCCCACTTGTTAGTGGGAAATTCCCATTTCCCAGTATAACTGGGTTGCAGCAAAAATAGCCAGTGGAAAAAAATGCATCTAAATAGAGATTTTACTCTGCAAATTTAGCTGGATACTACTGAACCTCCACCTAGTTGTGGGATGCTGTCATTTCAGTGGTAAAATAATCAACATGCATTATGGGAGATGTAGTTTTTGTCTGTCTTTAATGCTGCATATGCTTATTTTAAGACACTACATCTTTGAAGCTGTCATGGGCCACATTAAATGCTGTGGTGGGCCACATTTGGACGCGGATCTTGAGTTTGACACGTGCTGTAATGGGATGACTCTCAGCTACTACCTCATCAAATTTTATCTGTTTCTGTAAAGTCGACTGAGTTTTTTAGTGTTTTTTCACAAGGATGTGCTTATGGTGTATTTTCTCTCTTTGTCAACACGACCAATCTTTTTTTTAAAAGCTAAATGTTTTTTTTCTTTGAACAGGACACCAGTTTGACAGTTCCTTTTTATTTTGTACTTATTTAATGTACTTGAACTCTTCTTTTTTTTTTTTAGGTCCACTGACATTCATACACTGAATGAAGATGGAGAGCTGTGGCTGGCTTATGAAGGTTTGAAAGAGACCAACAGGTAATGAGTCATTATAAACTAAACATGGTCATGCTGCAAGGACCTTAAACACTTTTTTTTTTTTCCTCACCCTGCAGGCTTCTGGAGTGCCAGATGCAGGAGCAGGCTCATAGTCATGATGAGAAGTACAGGAAGCTTGTTGAGGAGGTAAACAAGCTGAAGGCTGAAAAAGAACAGCAGCAGAAACTGTTGGCTCAGAGCCTCCTGATGCCGGAAGACGCTCGAGTTGAAGCAAGCCTGAAGCACGAGATCACACGACTCACTGCTGAGAACCTGGTGGGTCTGATGAATGAATCCAGATTTCTTACTCTCACTTTTATGACTTACATTATTAGTTTCAGCACACTGATATTTGTCATGTTAAGAAACATTCAATCTGTCCATTGCCAAATAAAAACACATCATTCTGTCACATATTAAAGTATTATTTTTATTCTGACACCGTTTTTTTTCCTTTACATAATTTCAGGAACGAATGGAGCAACAAGAAAATCAAGATAAAATCATACGCAAGTTGAAGAAACAGCTTAAATTCTACATGAAAAAAGTGGAAGAATTTGCAGGTGAAAAAATGAGCATTTGTAAAAAACTAATAATAGGAAGGATTATGTTTGTAAACAGAAATGCACATTTGTGAGGTGGGCAGAAAGCAAACGGTCAACAATTAACAAGACCCTAAAGAAAAATGACTCCTTTAGATTTATTAGATTATTCTGAGAAATAGTTTGAAGGAGGACCCAACAGTGGACAAACATTGATTACACTGATATTTGCAACCAGAGATACTGAAGGCCTACATGTCACTAAGCCTGCAGTAATAGATTCAAATAAATTTGATTTTGAGATCTTTGTTTTTTCTCTATTTCAGCATCAGTTCATATCAGCGTGTATTGAGAATGCATAAAGGAGACAGATGACAGAATTTCACCTGCCTGAAAATGAAGAATCACATTTACTTGATAGGAAATGAATGCCTGTGTTGGGAGTGAGGTTCTGCCTGAAGGGGAGGAGTTTAAGTTTCTTGTGGGTTTTTGTTCACAAGTGAGGGAAGAGTGGAGCGATTGTTTAAATTCCTGAAGAAACGTGTGCCCGTATATAGCTTGTGTTGTCTTGATGGTGACTTCCCGTTAATCCTGCTGACTCTTGTCGTCGCTGTGTTTAGAGAGCGCTCAGCAGCTGAGCGGCGCCTCGGTGACGAGCACGCCTGTCAGGCCAGTGAACATCCCCCGCAAGGAGAAGGAGTTCCAGGGCATGCTGCACTTCAAAGAGGGGGACACCAGCCGCTTGTTCAAGAATCTGATCATAGGTTTGTGCCGCTCAGACACCCGGTTTGTTCCAATAACAAGCTGTACTTTTCCCAACTCAGTGTTGTGTCCACAGATCTGAAGCCTCGCGGCGTAGCGGTCAGCTTCACTCCAGGGCTTCCTGCCTACATCATCTTCATGTGCCTTCGGCACGCAGACAGCGTGAACGACGACAGGAGAGTCAGCACCCTCCTCAACTCCACCATCAGCACCATTAAAGGGGTCATAAAGGTGCCAAATTGAACTTGGACTCGTTTAAATAAATTAACAATGTGCGTTTTTGAATTATTGTGTCAAATGTTTCTGCAGAGGAAAGGAAACGATTTAGAAGTGGTTTCTTTCTGGCTGGCCAACTCGTGCAGGCTGATGCACTGCCTTAAGCAGTACAGCGGTGATGAGGTGAGTGTTCTAGATTTGATATCGCTCTTTAGTTAATAGTGCCACATTTTCTGAATCTAACCCTCAATCTAACCTGCCGGCTCTGTAGGTCTACATGATGCACAATACCGCCAAGCAGAACGAGCAAAGTCTGGCTAATTTTGAGCTGTCAGAATACCATCAGCTCTTCAGTGATCTGGCCATCCAGATTTACCGACAGCTCATCAAATGCATGGAGAACATTCTGCTGCCCATCATAGGTGAGAGGGCATCGTCCCTTCAGATGTGATGACTCGCTCACACTCCCGCCTGAACTCAGTCTTCTGTCCTTCCTGTAGTGGCGAGCATGCTGGAGCACGAGACGATACACGGGGTGTTAGGGGCCAAACCGACAGGCCTGAGGAAGAGGAGCAGCAGCTTCCCCGAGGAGGAGGCTGTGAGCGTGGAGGTCCTCCTGCAGCGTCTGACCTTCTTCCACACCACCATGAGTCAGCACGGGATGGACTCGGACCTCATCAGACAGGTGGTCAGGCAGCAGTTTTACATCGTCTGCGCGGTCACACTCAACCACCTGCTGCTGAGGAAGGACATGTGCTCGTGGAGTAAAGGGCTGCAGATCAGGTGCTGCGAGGAACACGATCATGTTTGTTTTTATTTATTAAAAAAACACTTTTAAAGGCGAATAGTTCTGAGAAGAGGCGTTGAGTAACCAAGTGCAAATACATTGTAAACAAGTAGAAATTTTGGTTCTCTATATTTTACTGGAGTAATTATTTTTCAGCTAAGTTTTTACTTCTACATCTTGCATTTTAAAAATGAAAGGAGTATTTCTTTTTTATTTCATTCCAATCTATCCAGACACATGGCACCTCCAGGATAGAGTGAATTTAATTGTGGTTGGATGAGAAGTATCATTCTGACACCTTATTGGTTTGAGTGATCCATCTCACCTGTATGACACAAATCACATCACACTCCTGCAGGACTTATCAAATGCATGTAGCCTAGTATGAAGATGACTGTAGCAGAAATATATATTAAATTAGTAAATCACAATTAACATCTACAATGTTTTTTATTCATTAAGGTCCCTGAAAAATGCATCGTTAACATGTTTTTGTGTTTATTTTTTGCACAATCCCTGATAGTAGAAATCATCTGTTTTTGAATGTGTGGTTTCAGGTACAACGTTTGGCAGCTGGAGGAGTGGCTGATGGAGCGGGAGCTGACTGACTGTGGGGCGAAGGAGACTCTGGAGCCTCTGGTCCAGGCTGCGCAGCTGCTGCAGATCAAGAAAAAGACGGAAGCAGACGCCCAAGCGATCTGCAGCATGTGCACCGCCCTCACCACAGCGCAGGTCCAGCATCAGTAAACGACCTAACCCTAAATCAGTTTATATTTGTCTTAGTGCTTCAATATTTGTTTTTTGTTTTTTCTATACAGATTATTAAAATCTTGACCCTGTACACTCCAGTGATTGAGTTTGAAGAACGAGTCTCAACCACCTTCATCACAACTATTAGAGTGAGTCAAGTTTTGACCTATTAATTTCAGAGTTACTGTACAAGTCGTCCAAATGTTCATTTAACCTTTTTTTTCTCCTTCACGTTTTAGAGTCTTTTGAAAGACAGGAAAGAGTCGTCGTCCACTTTAACAATGGATGTCAAGAAGATCTTCTCTGTCACGTTCCAGTTCACACCTTCCTCTGTGGCTCTGGAAACCATTCAGATCCCTGGGAGCCTTAACCTGGGCTTCCTTACCCGCATCTAGACCTGCGATGATTGATGTTTAAACTCTGTTTACCAGAAGACAAAGAAAAGAACACTAAAGAAAGTAAAAAATATCCTGATAAGCTAGTGCCACAAAGCTCAAAAAAGCAGGATTTGGTTCTTTATGTGTGTATATTTTTTTACAAATGTAACACCAAAGTGTCCTGATGCTAACACCAAAGAGTAACAAGTTTCTAAGCAAAAAAAAAAAAACCTCAGAGGTCATCTTGTTGCTGTCAATTTTGTGACTGCACCAGAAATGCCTTTTACAGAAAGTGCAATTTAATTCAAATCTCATCTAAAATGAGGAAACATGTTTAAGAAAAAGATTTGTGGGATGTATAAACAATTGCTATAAACTGAACTAGTTTTTTTTTTTTCATAGTTGGATCTTTAAAAAATGGGTAATTATGTGCAATATATGAATAATAATGCTGAATGTTAAGAATGTCCTGCTGTTTTATATCTGATGCCATATATTTCTAGAATTGCTAATGTTACAATATTTATGCTGGAAAAGGCTGGAGTAAGAAAAATGCTTTGTAGTCAACATGTTTTCATGTTGTGAGTTAGCGTGAATACTGGATTTATAGTAAGATGGATGTATTTGTAGTTTATTCAATAAAATAATTAGCAAAGCAGAAGTAGCAACGTTTCTTGATTAATGTAGATCTACTAATCGTTACCCCTGATAATAAGAGTTTGATTTTTGAGAATTTAATACATAAATTTGGTTTTCTAAACTAAAGTTCTGGTATTTACCTTATGTAAAGCTTTACACATTCATAAATGATTAACCAGACAGCATTGTCTTTATTTGTGAGCACGAGGAATGTTTTCTTGAATCCGGTGTTTTCTCAGCATTTTCTGCGAATTGTGGGTCAAATTGGTTTCAGGCGATAAAACTTTTGTATTTCCGATAAAACAAATTTCCGTCTAAAGCTGAAGCTAAAATGCAAATTAAAAGATGAGTTAGTTTGTATCCGGGTTCTCTTGTGACGAGGATCCTTGATCAAACGAGCACACCCACTCTTTTGAGCTGCGCTGTCAGGAGAGGGCGGAGAAAAAAAAGTCCCGGAGCAGGTGAACAACAAGCCGGACAGGAAAATGTGAGACACACCCGGAAATTAACCGGTGGCGTTTCAACATAAAGTACTTTAACGCTGATTTGCCAAGTAGAATTCCGTTCAAGAGCCACTATTCTGATTGTTTAAACGCACATTTGTAGTATATGAACGTGATTTAGACGGTCAAAAAAGGCTTGAAATGTTAAAACCGATGAGGACAAGTGGAACATGAAAATTTTTGTTTTTTACTTTTCACCATTTTAACAATATTCATGGTAAACGTAGTGTTATCAAGCCCAAAAAGTACGTTTATTCTCTCGAACAGCTGCGCAGTAAAATTAAATATTGAAGTAACGTTTGAGGTCCTTTCATGCATCTTTTATTTTGGAGGATATTGCCCGGAAGCGGTGCGTGACTTTGGAAAACTTGACTGAGAATTCTTGTGTTGTTGAGGTGTCCAGGCAGCAACTTTACTTTCTTTACAGGGAAACAACAGGAGTTGAAAATACATTGAAGAGTTACAGAAACAATGAAAAATAAATTATGACTTTATTAGAACTTTACACGAAGGTAAGACAATAAAACCGCTTTTCTTAAGATAGTATGAAGATAATAAGCTCCATATGTTTGTGTTTTGAGGTGTTTAGAGACATATGGAAACTTTGCCAGTGCTTGGCATGTTTTAAAGATTTATTTAAGAGTGGATTTGTAAAAAAAAAAATAAAACTTTTTTTTTTAACAATGTTTTAAAAGTTGGAGATGTGGTATATGTTTTAGCTTAAAATAACAATTTTTATGCTGTAGTATCTTGTCACCTTGTTTCCTCCAGTATAACAGAGTGTGGATACCAGATGCAGAACATGTGTGGAAATCAGCTGAAATTACTACAGATTTTCATCCTGGTGATGATGTTCTTGAGCTAGTTCTTGAAGATGCCACTGTAAGCAAATAAAAAAATAAAAGTACCAAATAAAACTTTTACGAGTAGCTGGAAAGATTTTACAAGCGTGAAAAGCAGCAGCTGACATGACTTTTCTCATAACTTGTCCCTCCAACAGGAGTACCGGTTCCCTGTTGACCCATCTCAACCACAGCTCCCTCCACTACGAAACCCGGACATCTTGGTGGGTGAGAATGACCTCACCGCTCTCAGCTACCTGCACGAGCCTGCAGTGCTGCACAATCTCAAAGTGCGATTTGTTGAATCCAGAATCATCTATACCTACTGTGGTACGACTGCAAGAAGTCTTTAATTCTCAATATCTGTTCACTGAGGCGCACTTGTCAGTTTGTGTCTTCTGTTTCCTCTGTTCAGGTATTATTCTGGTCGCTGTAAATCCCTACAAACAGCTTCCCATTTACGGAGATGCAATCATTCATGCCTACTCAGGCCAGAACATGGGGGACATGGACCCTCATATATTTGCAGTGGCGGAGGAAGCGTACAAACAGATGGCCAGGTAATAAAACCTTCAGACAATCAGTTTAAAAGATAAAGTCATGGAAGTTTTAAAATTCTCTCTTTCAGAAATCACAAGAACCAGTCTATCGTTGTGAGTGGAGAGTCTGGAGCTGGTAAAACGGTGTCAGCTCGATTTGCTATGAGGTACTTTGCTGTGGTGAGCAAATCTGGAAGTAAGACTCGAGTGGAAGACAAAGTGTTGGCTTCTAATCCAATAACAGAGGTTCGGTTTTTATCAAATCAAGAGTTTGACTTTATTAAAGTGATCAGTTAAAAATATATTTACAATGCAGAATGTGCAAAGTTGATTATTATTATTGTTATTATTGTTATTTTTAAGGCCATAGGAAATGCAAAAACCACTCGAAACGACAACAGCAGTCGGTTTGGAAAATACACAGAGATCAGCTTTGACAAGAAGTACCGGATCATTGGAGCAAACATGAGGACTTACCTGCTAGAGAAATCCAGAGTTGTTTTTCAGGTGGTTTATAAATTTAAGATTTTATTTTAAATTTTTTTTTACAAGGATATGTGTTTTGTTTATTAATGTTTGATCTATAAAGTCATTTTAATTGAAGTTTTTAATGTTTTTTTTTTCTAGGCAGAGAACGAGCGCAATTATCACATTTTTTATCAAATGTGTTCATGTGCAGACTCTGAGGAGTTCAAGAACCTGAGACTGTGTGAGTGTTTATACTGATGGGGTCAACCGGAACGTTTGACTAAGAGCTGCCTTATAAAATGTATCAATCAATATAACTTTATTGTCCATAACATTCCATGAAATGAAAATCTGTCTTTGACATCTGGCTCATACATACAACACAAAACAAAGTTAAAAATACCATAAAACTCTTAAAAGCTTACTAGAACATTCATAGACACCTAATACAAAAATTGTAAAATACATGATACATTAAAAACATAAAAATATTTCAACGGACAATGGTTTGCCATATAAGGGTCACAGCAAAGGAACAAATGATTTTTGTGGCCATTTTTCTTTAGTCTCTCTCCCTGACGTAGTATAAAATTCTAAATTAATTTATTTTTCACCAAAAAATTGTACATTTTTTTAGTTTAAACATTGAAAATATTTACTACATTTCATTAGGATTAAATTATGGGTTTAAAATTTTTTAAATTTACATTTTACGCAATGTACACACTGTTGGTGTTGCCCAATAATGGGCGGAGAAACATTACATTATGTAAAAGAACAAGTATTATTATCATTTACCTTTCAAGTTTATTTTGCTGCATTGCATCATTAATTTAAATTACAACTGATTTAAAATCAAATTTTAAAATAAATGAATAATAAAAAAGAATTTTATTTTTTATTTTACTAAACATGAGATATCTTGATTTATGTGGTGCTCTTTCAAGGCCAATGAATTTTAAAAAATAAGTAAAAACTTGAAGAACTTGTTGGGTGGCCCAATTGTAGTCACCGTGGGCTGAATGTGGCCCGTGCATCACCAGTTGAATAGCCCTGACTTATAATGTTGTAAAAGGTTTGTAACAGGATTGTTTTTTTGCAGTGAGTGCAGATAAGTTCAGATACACCTGCATGGGTGGCGACATCGACATCGATGGCGTAGTGGACAAGAAGGACATGGAAGAAACTCGACGGACCTTCTCGCTGCTGGGTAAAACCAAGTCTGTGCTTTGCTTTTGATAAACTTGGTTTTACTCATGTTTTTCTCTTTAATGTCCAGGCTTACAAGAGGACTTTCAGTCAGACGTTTTTAAAGTTTTAGCAGCGATTCTGCATTTGGGAAACGTGGAGATCCGAAGCGTGGGAGATGAGAAATCATCAGTTCCTGTGAGTTTTTCATGAATGTTCATCGATGTAATCTTTACCCAGATTAAAGTAAAAGTTTGATCCGTGCGTCCTGCAGTCCAGCGATCCTCACCTGACAGTCTTCTGCGAGCTGCTGAGTGTGAAAGCAGATGAGTTGGTGCGGTGGCTGTGCCACCGGCGGATCGTTCTGGTGACGGAAACGGTGGTGAAACCGGTGCCCAAGGAACGAGCGGTAAACGCCAGAGATGCACTGGCGAAGCAGATCTACGCCCATTTGTTTGACTGCATTATCCACAGGATCAACACAGTGCTGCAAGTTCCTGGAAAGCAACATGCTTTTATAGGTGTTCTGGACATTTACGGGTAATTCAAGTAAGACGTCTGTTTCGTTTTATTCTCTGCTCCTTCCTCTGTCTTCACGCTAGCGTGTGGTTTATTTGTCCTCAGATTTGAAACGTTTGACATCAACAGCTTTGAACAGTTTTGCATCAACTACGCAAATGAAAAACTCCAGCAGCAGTTTAACCTGGTACACAGCACCATCAGCTACAGTCCCTGCCTGCACGCAGTTTTCAGCTTGGAGAGTTTTTACTGTTGCTTCTTTTCCTCTCAGCATGTTTTCAAGCTGGAGCAGGAGGAGTACATGAAGGAGGACATCCCTTGGACGCTGATAGATTTCTACGACAACCAGCCTGTCATCGACCTGATTGAAGCAAAGATGGGCATCCTTGATCTGCTCGATGAAGAATGTTTAGTAAGATTGGAACATTTTCAGTTTATTATTTATGTTTCCCCCTTTAGAATGTGAAATAATCATTAACACACAAACATTTCTTCCTGCAGTTCCCTCAAGGAACAGATCAAAGCTGGCTGCAGAAACTCTACAACTACCTGGATGCCAATCCTTTGTTTGAGAAGCCCAGGTTATCAAATGAGGCTTTTGTGATTCAGCACTTTGCAGACAAGGTGGAGTCTAACAACCAAACATGCACACACCAAAACATCTAGCACTCACGTTAAAAATACAGATATTACTTCTATATATTCTGCATGTTTATGGTTCCTGACTGGACAAAAGTGGCAAGGAGTGGTTTTTAAAATATTTTAATTTTTGAGCTTCATTATTGAAGGACTGTAAACAGGAAGTTGTGACTTTACTTTCTTGAAAGAACAACTTTTAAAAAAAGCATTCTAAAATATAAAAATTGAATTCTGACTTTAATCCCAGGAACAAAAATCTGAATTTTGAGATTAAAGTTTTGTCCCTAATCCTCTTCCATAAAGATGCAACACTTGATTCTGGTACAAAAAATGTTTCCATCAGCATCAACTATTAGTTCTGTCAAATTGCAAATTTTTAGAGTTCTGCTATTGGAGGCAGTTCTGCTTGTTTTTGTTAAAAACTGCAAAAACTTTACCGGATTTAGTTATTTAACTACTTTTCTGAAAGTTGTTTAAATTCCTTAATAGCAGGAGCACATTGCTTTTTAGGGATTTAATGAAAAACATTTGTACAATGATGGATCAAAGCAGTGTGTGATGATAAGTGTCACTCGTCGCCAACCCGTCCACACAGCCCTTAGTTTTTATTTTATTTTTATTTCTTTATTTCATTTCATTTAATTAAAAACAACAAATTTCAACACAACACAAACAATATCATTAAAGGAAAAATGAAAAGGAGCAGAAAGAAGAAAAATATCTTATAACATCTGCCCCCGTTTAACAAAAAACTATATATACATATTATAACTAATGATTTCCAACCCTAATGATCAACTAAAAAGAAAAGAGAAAAAAGAAAAAGAGAAAATTAAATAAAAACAAATAAACAAACAAAAACAACAAAACAATAATAGTAATATAAATGATAATAAAGTAAATAAATAAAAAGATTACAAAAAGATCACAGAAAAAAGAAAAAGAATAGAAAAGATGCTTTACCTGACTGTTCTTATTTGCAGTGCAAACAGAGAAAAATGTAATAAAGATCTGCTGTCCTTCAGGAAACTCCCCATTTTTTATAACCCACTGAAAGCCAAATTAAACTGTTTGTTGTAAAATCAGCAAACACCCACAGTTAAATAGCAGTTACCCTAACATGCAGGCTTTTATGGAAAAATCTAATTCAGATACAAACACAAATCAGACAGACCTCTGTTGAGATTTGAACCAGGAATCAAAGTACCACTCCACAGTTCAGCGCTTTCATCTTTGTTAAAACTTTATTTATTTATTTACCTGCAACTCTGGAATGTTAAAGTGATATTTACGCACCATGAGTTTTTAAAGATGCTTTTGTTTCTTAAAACTGATACAAAAGTTCACAAAATTTACCTGAAGGACTATTTCTGTACCTCGCTGGTTACTTTGAGATCACATGAAACTTTGGTTGTTGACCAACAGGTGGAATATCAGTGCAGAGGTTTTCTTGAGAAGAACCGAGATGCTCTTTATGAAGAACTTGTGAACACAATGAGAGCCAGTAAGGTGATCAAATTTGTTTTTGTCTTTAAAAAAAACAACTACAAAAAACGAACATTTGCTAACCTCAGCTTAACCATTATTTTTTTTGTTTGCATTTGTTATCAGTTTTTTTTTCTGGGAGATTTTTTCCAAGAAAAAGAGCCAAACGCTGCCAACAGTAAAGGTGTGAAAGTGAAGCCGGCAAGGCCTCCGATAAAACCGACCAATAAACAGCTGAGAACCTCTGTAGGAAACAAGGTGAACGTTTTCTCTCTGCTCCCTCTCCTTGCCGTGGGTTGAATCCACTTAAAGTTTCTTTAACCAAACCTGTGGTTGACTGTAGTTCTGCGGCTCGCTGTCTCTGCTGATGGAGACGTTAAACGCCACCACCCCTCACTACGTGCGCTGCATTAAACCTAATGAGGAAAAGCTGCCGTTTGAGTGCGTTCTCTTGAATTTTTAATCCTGTAAATTGCTCTTTGCTCAACAAAAGCATTTGCACTTTTTTAAGTCTTTAAGTGAGGGTTTTTTCTCCTGTTTTAAGGTACGACTCAAGGAGAGTGGTGCAGCAGCTGCGAGCCTGCGGGGTCCTTGAAACTATTCATATCAGCGCCCAGAGCTACCCATCCAGGTGACATAGTCGACTATTGTGTCTTTATTTCAAACTGCTCAGAATTATTAATAATAAATAATAAAAAGAAAAATAACCATATGACAAAGTCAGTCAAAATCCAAAGTAAAATCTAATAAATAATCAAAATAAAAAGACTAAAGAGTGAACAAAGCTTTTTAAAGCACACTGTTTAGCACACTAATTAGTTCTCACTAATTATTTGTTTTACTTCTTATGGCTCAAACTAATAAAGGAAAATATAAAAAATAAAGTACCCATATAAAACTACAGCAATCCAAACAACACAGTAAAGAACAGAAGCTTATTCCAAAAATTGCCTAATCCTTTTGTCCCTTTTTCTTGCCGTACTAACAAAAAGGAGCACTTTTTATGGCATTTTTTATTGCTTGCTGCCATGAAAGATAAGTGATAATGCAACTGCAAATGTGTGTATGAGTGCCTGTTTGTCTGTCTGTTAGCAAAATATTTCATGAGCCTCTGGAAAATTTTTAATGAAACTTTCAAACTAATCATTGGATAGAAAATCCTTTTGAGGTCTTTCAAGATGGCCTCCACAGCTGCAGTAGTGAGCATAGCTATTAGTGGGCCGTACATTAATTTCCTATATCAAAGTCAACACGGATGTTACAATTTGTGGCACATTTTCTGTGAAAAATAAAAATGTTTGTCATCTTTTATCTCCCTCCCTGCAGGTCGTGTCTCATAAAAAAATAAACTTCGATAAAATATTTAATCAGAGAAACACCTGCTCCCACTTGAGCATATTTTTTTAATTATAATTGTGGGTGAAATTAATCAAACAGGTACACAGCTTTCTGGATTGGATTTCTAATTTCATTTTCGAGAGGAGCCAGTTAAGGTGGCTCGGGCATCTGGTTAGGATGCCTCCTGGACGCCTCTGTCAGTGTGCCCCTGGGCAGCTGTGGCTGGAGATTGCCACCATCAGTGTGTGAATGTGTGTGTGAATGGGTGAATGCATAAGGTGTAAAGCGCCTTGGGGTCCATGTGAACTTGATAAGGCGCTATATAAGTTCAAGCCATTTACCATTTTAGAGTAATTTATTGCATTGAACAAGCTCTTTAATTTGTTTAATTCTTCTGCCATTAAATTAAAATATTATGTCTTTTTCACAGCAAAAAATATTAGCAAGCTTTATAAATTGTAATAAATATAATTGATGTACAAAAGAAATAACAGTGACCCCAGTCATGAACCCTGGGGAACCCCACAACAAACTGGTGATAACTGAATCTGTACCATTTATTTGAACACATTGCTCTTTGTTTTCCATGTAATGTCTTAACTAACAGTTTTATTCATCTTAAGCCCATGTTCACAGTTTCCTCTGCAATATTTTATGAATAACAGTATCAAATGCCTTTAAAGATCTTTGAATATCAACGCTAATATTTAAAAAAAAAATTATTTTCTCTACAAATTCCATAAGTGCAAACAAAGTTCATCACTAAATCTAATTTATATGTTCATATGTAATTTTTTTGTCTTCAGGTGGACATACATTGAATTTTACAGCCGATACAGCATCCTAATGTCTCATGGGGAGGCAGACCTCAGTGACAAAAAACAAACCTGCAAGAACGTGTTGCAGAGGTTGATTCAGGTTAGCTGTCTCTCCTGTCTGTTCCTAACGTAACCATTAAAACTGCACATTCACGTGTCACTTCTCGTGTTCATCTCCAGGACTCCAACCAGTACAAGTTTGGCCGAACGAAGATCTTCTTCAGAGCCGGTCAGGTAGCTTATCTAGAGAAGCTGCGTCTGGATCGACTTCGAGGAGCCTGCGTGACCATTCAGAAACACATCCGTGGATGGAGTCACAGGAGGAGGTACCTGAGGATGAGGGAGGCGGCCGTCATCCTTCAACAGTACATCCGAGGAAAGAGGACAATCCGGTTCGCCCCGTTCACTGACTGTACACTACAGATTTGTTAACCCTCTAAGATTAAGGTTTTAAAGTTGAAAATACTTGTCAAACATGCAGTAAAATGGTGAATGCTGCGACGCTGAAGCAGGGCTGGGCGGCTCTGGTGATCCAAAGACACTGGAGAGGATACCGCATGAGGCAGGTCTATCAGGTGGTCCGTCTGGCCTCCGTCACCATCCAAGCCTTCACGCGAGGCTGGATCGCCCGAAAAGGCTACAAGAAGGTCTGAAACTGAAGTCCTGTTTATACATTATTGGTTTAAATCTTTATATCGTAATTCTGGTTTTGTTACTCAGATGGTGGAGGAACACAAAGCTCTTGTTCTACAGAAATACGCCAGAGCGTGGTTGGCACGACGACGATTTCAAATCATGCGTCGGCTCGTGCTCAACGTCCAGCTTTCCTACAGAGTTCAACAGCTCCGAAAGAAGATTGAGGAGCAGGTGACGGTGCTTCTGGAGGTAATCCAGCTTTAACTCAGCACTACCAAACTAAATCCATGTATCCTGACAGAACAAAGAGAATCTCGGATTGATGGAACGGCTGACGAACTTGGCCAACTCTAATTCTCAAACTGTGGACAGACTTCAAAGTGTGGAGGTGCAGCTGGAAAGATTAACCACTCAGAAGGCTTCTCTGGAGGAGAAAGAGAGGAGAGCCAAAGAAGAGGCTAGTCTGGTTAGTGCTGAAATTATCGTTGAAGCTTTTGTTTCTTGTTTTTGCATTTTGTTTTGTTTTCCACCAAAGCAGATTGACTGAATTCATGTATTCTCCTTATTGGATCTCTAGACAATTGCTCAACTTCAGAAGGAAATAGAGGCTCTCCGCTTTGAAAAACAGAACTTGGAGAAAAAGTTTGACGCTTGTATCAAAGAGACCAAAGGTAAGATGAGTCAAAATTCAGATGAATTGTGTGGAATTTTTTTTTATAAACTTTCTTTAAAATTTCTGTATTTTTTGCATAAATATGACCTAAAGTATCCTTATATTAGTATGTGAGACCAAGTTTTATTTTCAGTTAAATTCAGATTATATAGTGCCACTTCACAACAAAAGTCATCAAAACATTCATATACATTATAAAATATCAATTAGTAAAAGTTAAAAATCTAACGGACCCTATAGATTGTGTTGAATTTTCACTTAGTCAGTCTCCCATTCTGAGCAGCACATTGGTGACAGTGGAAAGGAAAAACTCCCTTTTAACAGGAAGAAACCTCCAGCAGAACCAGAACCAGTTTCAGGCTGGGCAGCCATCTGCTTTGACCAGCTGGGGTCAGAAAGGACAGGAAAAAGAAACAGACAAACAGAATGGCTGGTCTGGGTGTAACCCCTTCTCTACGGGTTTGTCTTAAAGCGCTTCTCATCGATTTAACCTCAGTCAAACGTGTCTCCGTTTCCAGTTCCTGTGTGGTTTCTGGATCCACCCTAACTGTGGTTCCAGGCAGGTGACACAGAATAAGCAATTGATTTTGACGTCTGTGGATTGACTGAGCTACGGCGAAAGTTGCAAACTCTTCCCGGAGAAAGGTGCTAAACTTTTTATTTATTTTAGGGGACGAGCATAAGTAAGTAAGTAAGTAAGTAAACTTTATTTCTATAGCACCTTTCACAGACACAAACATCACAAAGTGCTTAACGGAGAGCAAAATAACTAGAAACAATAAAAATAAATCACAAATATAAAAAGCAGAACAATTAAACACAATCAACAACAC
>JARVJO010000002.1:19761796-19791851 GCA_031762555.1 Cynodonichthys magdalenae | reverse complement strand
CTTGATGATATAATAAACTTTATCGGTCACCAGCTGAGGGGATCGGGCCATCTCCATGGTTACTGAATGATACACAAGGAAAACCATAACTCGTTATCTCGAGAAAATGATCTTTGTTTTTTCGTGATAACGAGAAAACCATGGAAAATAATTATAAGCGGGAAATGGCCGCTCTTGACTTCCGTAGTTTTCTCTATTTTCTATGATGTTTTCTGAACTATTACATCACAGTATTTGTGACAGAACTGCTAAATAACGTCTGGACTTAAAACTACAATTTGGTCGTCTTCATTCTCCTCTGGCTCCTTGAGGTGTAGCTCCTTGTTTGGATTTCAAGAGACAGCATCAAAATGAGTTGATCTGAGACACACCTCAGAAAAATGGTGAAAGAGGGGCTTGTGGAGTTACAATTAGGAGGATTTCAGACCAAAGCATTGAAGTTTCACTTTATATAGACCCCAACTGAATGATTTCAATGTGAAAAAGAAGGATTTAAAAGCACAATATGTCTTCTTTAAGACTATTTCAAACATCTGTTATATCCATCATGAAGCCTGGTGAATTGTCACCGTTGCATTCACACTCGTGCCGTTTTGTATTTCGGTGTTGGTTAGGAGCACGCCGTGACGATGCCTTGTACCTGGGTGATGGCCTGTGCCTACGCTCCATCTGGCTGCGCCGTCGCTTGTGGGTGAGTATGTTACTACTCATGACATCTCTAAATCTGTTTTTTGTTGTTGTTTTAACTGAGCCTTTCTGTCCCAGTGGCCTGGACAATAAATGCTCCGTGTATCCTCTGTCCCTGGATAAGAACGAGAACCTGGCTGCCAAGAAGAAATCAGTGGCAATGCACACAAACTACCTGTCTGCCTGCAGCTTCACCAACTCAGACATGCAGGTGAGATGTCAGGAATCCTAACATCCTCAGAGTAAAGTGATTTAAGTTTTGACAACAAAAGCTTCATGGCTTTGGTAATAGTAATAGTTTCTTCTATATGTTTTCAGTTAAACTACTTGGGTTATTTTATTTGTTCATATATCTAAACTTTCTGCTTCAATGGGAATAGCGTGCTACAACTTTTATATTTTTTGAAATATTTAACTTTATTTACAACTAAAATTCCAATAGAAATACATAGAAATCTTCTAAATATTTTAAAACAATTGTTCTCCTAAGTCCACTCGAGCACACTTGGTAACTTGACTAACTTTAGGGAGAAAAATCTGCAACCTTCTTGCTGTGTGGCCACTGGCCAGAGCTTTAACAACTGGCTCCTGTGCTGCCCTGCTATTAGCAATAACTTTGGCATTTAGCAACAGTTTTGCTAATTTTCACATTTTTGTTATTGTCTTCCTGATTTTATCTTTTAGCTATTGTTTGCTCATTTTCTCTATCTTGCTTACTTCAATTAACTATTCATTTTTCAACAAATTACAATGAATGAATTAATAATTGAATGATACTTTATTGAACCCAAAGGGAAATTACAGTTACAATGAAGTTATTTAATGCTCAGTATTCACTCTTTTTTTTCCCCACAACAAATTCAATGTAGTTCTCCCAGTTTGGTGTCCTGATCACATAAAATTGTTTCTCACAACAAAAACAATCAGTTTTAGCTACAGTCTTTTCAGCCCTTTTTTAAATATATATATTTTAAAGCTTTTTCCTTTCGTCCTCTAATTGTGTTGAAGATCTTGACATCCAGTGGGGATGGAACCTGTGCATTATGGGATGTTGAGAGTGGGCAGCTGTTGCAGAGTTTCCATGGACACGCTGCAGATGTGCTCTGTCTTGACCTGGCTCCATCCGAGACTGGAAACACTTTTGTTTCAGGGGTAAGGATATGCTCTCTGTGCAGCTCATTTACAATTTTTAGGGCCTTTTTAAAAAATATATAATTTATTACCACCCCACAGGGCTGTGATAAGAAGGCTAATGTGTGGGACATGCGTTCAGGACAGTGCATTCAGTCCTTTGAAACACATGAATCTGACATAAATAGTGTGCGGTAAGTTACAGTTTATGTATTTGTTAATCATTAAGTAGGAAAAACATGTTAAACTAGTTCCTGCTGATAGTATAATTTAGTGAATTTCAATGTCAAAATTTGTGTTGTCCATTTTTTTAACCTGCTCATCTTCTATTTTTTTTATTCTACCATGGGAATCATTCAGTCAGAGTGGCTTGAATAAAGCAATTTATTAATATTATTATTATTATTATTATTATTATTTATAATTAGTCCACTTTTGTCATTAGATACTATCCCAGTGGAGATGCCTTTGCGTCTGGATCAGATGATGCCACAGTAAGTGTTGCATGTCTCACAGAAAGGTGCTGAATTGTTTTCATATTATTTTATTGATCACTCATTTTTGTTTCAGTGTCGCCTGTATGACTTAAGGGCAGACAGAGAAGTGGCTATTTATTCCAAAGAAAGCATCATATTTGGGGTCTCCAGTGTTGATTTCTCACTCAGTGGTAATTGTCTTTAAAATTATTATTCTAAACATTAAGTTTTATGAAAAAGTAGCTTTTTCCTTTTTTACAAGTAGTTTTGTTATAGAAATTACTAAAAAAAGGTGTGTTATCTCTATTTTAGGTCGGCTACTGTTTGGTGGCTACAACGACTACACCATAAATGTGTGGGATGTTCTGAAAGGAACACGGGTGTCTATTCTGTTTGGACACGAGAACCGGGTCAGCACACTGCGTGTCTCCCCTGACGGGACGGCCTTCTGCACAGGATCCTGGGACCACACTCTTCGGGTATAAGATTATTATTTTTGTTTTTCTGTAACACATCTAACAATGGTGCATGCTTTAATAACATCTCAGGTGATAATTGCTATTTCTTCTCTTGTTTTCTCCCCAGATCTGGGCCTAAGCCTCAAACTACAAGGGATTAGTTTAGTGGACATATTTATTGAAGGCACACTGATGTTTCTGTTTGCTAGAGTGCAATCACAGAGATAGAAACTCAGTTTTGGTTGTAGATAGGACATATCAATAGCACTGTATATACTCCAGTCAGGTCAGGGTAGATTTAAATATTTTAAAACGTAAATAAACCAAATGGCACGCTTGCATTACAGTATGACCGAAAGAAAAAAAAAAGCACAGAAATACTTATCATAGCTTATGATATTTAAAAGTATATTGAAGAAAATAATAATGGTAGTGACTTGCATTGGTTTAGGGTAGAAGTGACACAATAAACTCATGTATTGTATGTGCCCGCATAAAGGACAATATTTGTTTTCTTCACAAGTGATAAAAAATAATGAATACAGTCTGAAGAGGAAAACCAAATAAATCTGATATGTCTGATTACACTTAGAGAGATGGAGGGTCGTTTCACTGGGAAGATAACAGGGATTGTGGCTAAAAAGGCACATAGAAATCAATATTTATCAGCCTCAAGCCAGTGAGACACACTGTGGACAAGAGGGAGAACTGGTATAAATAAACAAAACTGCATTTTTTAAATTTACATTATTAGAAGTGAAAAAAAAAAATGAAAAAACTTCTCTATTCCCTACAGCAGCTCACCTGCCAATATTAAGTGAAAAAAAATTCTGGTTTATTATGTTGATCTTTTATTTTTTATCTCTGTAGTCTTAAAAATGATTTACTTCTTATTTGTTTATCAGTTGTGAAAACCACCACACACTGTACTCATTCAATTACAAGAGATCAGTTTTTTGCAGTTTAAATAAAAGAATAAAGAGAATGTACTTCCACCTGTGCAGCTGAGTGAAGGCTGTAATTTCATATTAACTTTATTTTATTGTAGTTTAGTGTACAGATAAACAAGGGACTGTTATTCAGAATATTACAAACATAATAAACCGAATTTTGAATATCACTATTGTTTCTGTCACTCTTGGTCTTTATTTGATTGATTTTCTTGTTGACACTGAGCGACTGTTCCTGCTGGAGGGATTAATAAAGTTTTTTTGAAGCGGAAGTGACGCATTAAAATGCTCTGCCATTCAAAAATAATGGCCGATCTGTTGTGCTGCATTTTCAACTTAATATAGCCGTCCTAAATGTTTAATAGGAAAGTTTGTTGCAATGTGTTATTGTTAATAGATAGATAATTTCACAATTGTATATTTTAGAGGGACAAGTCACTCGAAAATTGAGTTTTTTTATTGTTTACAAAATGAGCGATGTTGTGGAGAAGACGCTGACAGCTCTGCCAAGCCTCCTGTCTTTAGACTCTCAACCTGGTTCAGCAAAACTGTCCGCTAACTCCAAACTAGGAAACCTGATTAGAGGAATTACTGAGCTGACGTCCAAACATGTAAGTGTGTCCTCTAAGCTATGTTTCGTAAAAATAGCAACATTCGATTCGTGTTAGCTTGCTGAAGCTGAACAGCCTTTTTGCTGACTTAAAAAAAGATGTTTGTCATATTATTAGGAAGAACTTTAAATTCATAATGGACCGATTCACAGACAGACTCCTGTTACAGCTTTGTTATTTCTGTGTTGTGTAATTTTAGAAAAACAATGCTGAGACGTTTAAAAGACTTGGTTTTCTTGTGGTGCGTTCAGGTGCTTCAGTTTATTTCAGACACAGTGTACAATAGAAATACAAGTATTGAAAGTAAAAGTACTGAGTAAAAGTGAGTGGTTAGAATTTCCAAAATAACATTTATTGGGAATGACCTCCCCCAAAACACATTTTTCTAAAGGCCATAATGACCATAATGTTAAATTAAAATGTTAATGTTGAAAAATTTAGGATGCACTACCTGTTTTAGCTGCATATATCTCTGCATTGGTCATCTTCATTCTAGGCTACATACGTCTGATATGTTCTGCTGGAGTGTGACATCATGTAAAGGTGGATGAACCAATATGGTGTCACAATTAAATTTACTCTATCAGGGAGGCGCCATATGTCTGAACAGGTTTTATTTATTTATTTATTTTTTAACAATAACAAGTCGGAATGAAAACGAGACAAAATAATAAAAAAATAAAACAGTTGAACGTAAACATAATTGTGTGAAAATGTAAGGAATACTTATAAAAAGTCGGCTGAAATTATAACTCTAGTAAAAAAATAATCTAAATTTCTTTTTACCTCTGACTTTAACCTATTCTGATCAATGAGGAAAAAGAAAACCAGAGCAGTTATTATAGTTTTATTTGGTCTCATTTGTCCTTTGCTGTGTTTGTTTCACTACAGGAAGAGGAAAAACTTATTCAGCGGGAGCTGTCGGCAATCAAAGAACAAGTGTCCTCTCCGAGCACCACCATGGTACTGTGCTTCCAATGTTCTCATTCAGTCTTTCACAAAAATGTTAGTTGTTTAATGTGTTCACATCTTTATGTTGATAAATCGGATTCAGAGGCAAATGAAGGAGCTCATGGTGAGAACGATCTACTGTGAAATGTTGGGCTACGAGGCTTCCTTCAGCTATATTCATGCTATTAAACTGGCTCAGCAAGGCAACGTCCTGGAGAAAAGAGTCGGTATGTGATTTCCTTTTTTCTTCTCCTTTCAGTGTTTTAAAATATCTCTCTTGAGACAGCCTCAAAACGAGTTGATCTGAGGCACACCTCAGAAAAGGGGTGAAAGAGGGGCTTGTGGAGTTACAGTAAGGAAGAATTCAGACCAAAGCATTGCAGTTCCACTTTATATAGACCCTTACTGAATGATTTAAATGTGAGAAAGAAGGATTTAAAAGCATATGTCTAGGTTTTTATGGAAAAACAATTAAAGTGAGTTAAGTTTGAGTTTGTTTGTGCCTTTTTTTTCTTTTCAGGTTATCTTGCTGTTTCCTTGTTTTTGAACGAAAGTCACGAGCTGCTGCTTCTCCTGGTAAACACAGTATTAAAGGTGGGTTAGTTTTAATATTTGGCAGAATTGTTTTCTTTTACTTGTTATGTTTTTCAATGTTGCATGAAAAAAAGAAAGCAGGCGTTTTTTAATTTGCTGTAACAGATCAAGTCAAGTTCATTAAAAGCCAAAATGTCACCATAAAAGAGCTGAGCTGTTAGATTTTTCAGATGAATTAGTGATGTTATGGTCAGTAGAAGCTAATGGAAATGATTGGCTGCTGGGGATATAACTGTAATGATTCGGCAGCTTAAATAATGATCTGGTTGTCATGGCAACATGGCGCTGATGTTTGTCTCCTCTGTAGGATCTTCAGAGTACAAACCTGATCGAGGTGTGCATGGCTCTCACAGTTGTCAGCCAGATGTTCCCCAAAGACATGATACCAGCAATCCTCCCTCTGGTGGAGGAAAAGCTCAGTCACACCAAGTATGACCTGCTTGTTGCCTTTTCACATCAGTCCTTTCCCTGCCATTAAGTGAGGCACAAAGAAACTGTTTGAATCACATATTTGATGCATGTTCGTTGTCACAAACCTGCAGAGAAATAATTCGACGAAAAGCAGTCCTGGCGCTGTATAAATTCTACCTGATAGCACCGAATCAAGTTCAGCACATTCACAACAAGTTTCGTAAAGCGCTGTGTGACAAAGACCCCGGTGTCATGTCGGCTTCGCTGCACATCTACTTGCAGCTGATTCAGGTAGCTTTTCTTTTAAACCTAGTTTTCTTTATTATTAGTTTAGTTTTGTGGTGTATTCTGCTTGTCTTAACTATGTTTTATTTGTGCTTCAGGAGAATCCAGAAGGTTACAAAGACTTGACAGCAAGTTTTGTCACCATCCTGAAGCAAGTGGTGGCGGGGAAGCTGCCCATGGATTTTAACTACCACTGTGTTCCTGCTCCCTGGCTTCAAATTCATCTTCTCAGAATTCTCTCCTTACTTGGGAAGAACGACCAGAGGTGGTGATTTCTTGCTCCATCTTTGGATTAACTGAACGTCCCTGTCCTCAATCTCTTTTTAATAGATTTTGTTTTTCCTCACAGCATGAGCGAGATCATGTATGAAATCCTCGATGAGTCTTTGCAAAGAGCAGAGATGAACCACAACATCACTTATGGTATATTTAATGCTTTGAACAGACTTATTGGTTGGAAGCAATTGGAGGCGTTTTCTCATCTCTTCCTTCTCTTACTACTTCCAGCAATTTTATATGAATGTGTGAAATGTATTTACACGATTCATCCTAAATCTGACCTTTTGGAAAAAGCCGCAAAGTGCATTGGCAGCTTTGTTTTATCACCGAGGATAAATCTAAAGTATCTTGGTAAGAACAACAACAAAAAAAGTCTAACTAAACATGAATGATTTCTCTTGGTTAAGATATTAACTTTGTTACTGTAGGCTTGAAGGCCCTCACCTACGTGGTCCAGCAGGATCCAAAACTAGTCTTGCAGCATCAGATGACCATCATCGAGTGTCTTGATCATCCTGATCTTATTATAAAGCGGGAGGTGGGCCAGATGCAGGTGTACTCTTGGGTTGTCTTTAAATAGAGGGTTTACAGCATCGTGAAGCTTTTGTTTTTTGTTTTTTTCTTTGTTTCCCTGCAGACGCTGGAGTTGCTTTTTCGTATCACTAATGCCCAGAATGTCACAGTCATTGTGGAGAAGATGCTGGATTTTCTACAAGTCAGTGAAGATAATCACACCACCATTGACCTGGTGGGGAAGGTGGCAGAACTGGCAGAAAAATATCCTTACCAATGTGATGTCGTCTAATGTACTGTACATTAAAGTGGGCATCTGCTCCTTGAAAAAAAAATACAAATAAAACGAAACACTACATTCATGGAATTATGTAGATGTTAACATAAATCCTGTTAATCTCCTCGTATTTGTGGATCTTATGTGGATCTCTGCAGAAGCTTTCAGGCCTGAGTGATGCAGCGACTTGAAGTGGTTAAAATCTCAGTAAGCTGCAGCTAAAGCTCAAGTTCTTTAAATGTTTAGTATTAAAGCCTGAAACACAACATTTACTACAAAATAAAAGCTCTTTGGGCACATAGACTTAGCAGCCTTTTTGCTAGCAATAAATTCTGCTTGTTTTATATCCTGTCGTGTATATTTTCATCACTCATTATTGTTTCTTACTTCATTAGGTCTTTTTTAAAAACTTGTCTTTATGACTCTCTGGAGTGATTTTACTTTATTTTAGTTGTTTTGTTTCTAACTGTTTTGACCATTTTGCATCAAAATGCTTTGATTCTGTCTTTTTGGTCCCACAGTGGTTAATTAAGGTTTCTTTGAGATGCTTGTGCCTCAGGTTAATGAGTTGGTCGAGATTTTCAGTCGACCAGGACACAACTTTGCAAAATAGTTGATGTGAAAGCAACTTTGTTGTACCGCTCATTCAAAATGTTTCTTTAGTTCTGATCATGGTTTGTAAGTTTCAGGCCTATAAATCACACTAATTGGGTCCCCTTGACCTCTGTAACCCACTGAGTGTTTTTGATACTTTTTGACAGCATCTTGCTGCATTGTTCTCTCCATATTTATTGCTTTTCATTTGCTTTTCTTTGATTATTTCCTATATATATTTCATACATATGCACCAGACAATGAATGGTTCATTGAGACCATGAACACAGTGTTTTCTGTCGGTGGAGACGTGATGCAGCCGGACATCCCAAACAGTTTCCTCAAACTGTTATTGGAGGGTGAGTTGGCTATAAACTCAACTTACTCTGTTCAGTAGTCTTGTGCTTAAATTCTCTACTGAATTAACGACACACAGACCCTGACTTAAATAATATTTTTTTCTGTATTGTTAAGGATTTGACAGTGTGGAGGAGGACAAGAAACTGAGACTGTTTGCTGTGAATTCCTACATTTCTCTGCTGCAAGGAGAGCCCAGCAAACTGCCCCAACGCTTCCTCCAAGTCATCTGCTGGGTGAGGGTTTTCTGCACAGCTTCAGGAGGAATACTTGGGATCAATCAGTATGTAAAGCAAAAAGAGGAGGATGTTATACAGACGATTTAAAAGCACGTAATATTTTTAAAAAACAAGATTTGCTGTAAGGGTCAAAAAATAGGGTACATGTTGTGTAACGTAAATAAAAGCCGAATGTAATAATTTTCAATTACAGAACATAAGAAACATCAAATGTTTAAGCTTAGAAATTATACAATTTTTAAAAAAAAAGTAATTTTGAATTAAATATTATGATTCAAAGTCTTAATTTTTTGTTGAGGAACCTTATTCTGAAATTAGATGCTTTTTTTTTTTCAAACTGCAAAACGTTTTTATATCCACTCTTACTTATCTGTTGCCATAAACCTAATTATTGCTAAATTCACTTTCAGCTGTTTCTCATCAGTACCACTTATTTTCACAGCCATTTGTTGCATTTATTCCAACATTTTGTTTAAGTTGCTGCCATCAAAAAAAAATAAAAATCAACGTCTTAGTTTACAATTTTAGTATGTTTACTATGTTCTATTGTTAATCCTTTTATGATATTTGCAAATCACTGCATTCTGTTGCATCAGTTACCTTGTACTTGTTCGCTATGCTAAAGTTTGATTCGTTTTGTTCAGGTCGTTGGAGAATACGCTCATCTAAACGAGGACGTTGAGCCTGACGCTGTCCTGAGGCTGCTGGCCAAACTGTTGGACATGAAGAGCAGCACCAGTGAGACCAAGAGCTGGGTCCTCATGGCCATGACCAAGCTCTGCTCGGGGGGAGCAAGTTTCTCTGTGGCTCACGAGGTTTCTGAAACGTACGGCAGCTCCATGGACACCATGCTGAGACAAAGAGCGCAGGAGCTGCAGCACCTCAGCCAAGACTCTGCACTACAAGGCAGGGTGTTGCCTCGAAGTGGCAGCCAGGAGCCTGTTGAGGTAACTCACATGTTGGCCTGCAGATCTGCTGTAAAGACTTTAAAAGGGACTGTAATATTATTTTAATTGTGTTTACAATAAAGTTACTATTGAGCCAAAACTGAATGTATAAATATTAGTTTAAGTGCTGCTGTTTTTCAATAAATGTTTGTTAATCTGCATTTATATTTCATGACTCATATGATTACAATAATAGGGGAAGTAACAGGGATGGGAATGTCGGCACTGATCTGAGTTGTTTCAGTGTTGTTTGCAGGTTTTACCCAATTACAGAACATGAACAGTCAAGGCGATACTCAGACATTTACAGTTAAACCGTCTTGCAGTCTGTTTCATTGAGAGGTTTAGGTGTGGCTGTAATTATGTTGGTCTCCAGGTGGATTCCTCACTATCATTCCTGGATGGATTTGTGTCGGAGGCGTTGGCTGCAGGCGCTGCTCCTTACAAGCCGCCTCATCAAAGGCAGGAGGAAATGTCCCGATCAAAAGGTAGAATGAATTTGGATTTTTTTTTTTTTGTGAAAGAGATTTCACTGCTTTGTTTGTGTTTTGTTCTGATTGTGTTGTGGATCTCAGCCCTGAGTTTGGAGCCCTACGGCCTCTCCCTGCCTATCAGCATGTCCTCCTGCAGCGTCACAGACAGACAGTCTCCCACTCTGTTATCCATGAGCTCCAGTCTGTCAGGCGACAGCGCTGAGCTCTCGCACAAAGGCAGGTATGTAGACGCAACAGGAACACAACAACTGAAAGAATCAAGTCCTGACCTCACACCGCTGAGTCGCTGTTTGTGTTCCAGCTCCACAACCTTGAAACTGGACGGTGTGAAGAGGGTGTGGGGGAGAGAAGGCTACCTGGTGCAGAGAGAACCTGTACAGGAAGCTGCTCAGGTCGAGGTTCCCAGTCCACTCCAGTCTCCCTGTCCGCAGGGTGACGAGGACAGCTCCCACAGCCAGACTCCCACTCCAACACCCACGCCTGAAAGCGAACACGAGAAACAGCAGCTGGTGTCCTCACTTTTTGTCGGCCTGGCCTCCCCGAGCTCTGTTTCTCTGGTGAGCTCATAAGATTTTATGAATCTTGTTTGTAAAAGGAAGATGAGCTAGAACAAACATTGGCAGGCTTTCTGTTGGCAGCTGGAAGTCATTACAGTGACGCAGCTTCAGCTGCAGGGCATAAACAAAGTGGCTGAAATGGTTGAACAGCTTTGAGAGTAGAGACACAGAACCCAATTAAACATGCCAAACAAAAAAATATGCTGTTGTTTTTAGGAAAGTAAGAAACATTACATATCACATGTTGATATCTATTCTTAACAGGTAGTTTGAAATTGACACGGGGTCTGGATGTTTTTAATCAACAGGGTGATTTAAACAATAGAGTTTGAATGTAGAAATGTATGTTGATACAAATAAAAAGTGTTTTCTGAAGACATCAGCAAGTTGATGTTGGGGCTCTTCAGGTTTTGAAGCAAGCAATTAAGCAATCGTTTAGACTGGAAACCCGAATCATGCGCAGAAAACCAATTATTTTCCCAGTTGAATGTTTATTTTCAGATCTAAAGATACTCTGAGCCTGTCTGTGGCTCCGGAGACCTAAAACAAAATGGTTACGAATAGTACAATGTTTATAGAAATCCTGGTCACACCCTGGATATGATGTCATAAGAAACAAGGAAATAAGTTCTATAAACGAACACTAAAACTAAATCAAGACTTGTTGAATCTTTTACTGTTTGAGGTAAATGATTACAGTTGATTACAAAGGATAAAAACAAGTGTGTATCTAAAATTCAGGTAATCAAATAATATCTAACACATTACTTTATCTGATTCAGGTCACAAATGAGCAGAACCACTGGATTTGGGTCACGTTAAAAACAGCCATAAATGGTCCGGTCAAAGTCTTGACCTCTGTAACAGAAGGTGTCCAGTCCTGGTCCTGGAGGGCTGCAATCCTGCAGGTTTTAGAGGTTTGTCTGCTCCAACACACCTGATTTAAATGAATTAACAGACTTCTGCAGAACCCGAAAAGATAATTTAGTCAGAACCAGGTGTGTAGGAGCAAAGACACAAGTTAAACCTGCATGATTGAGACCCTGCAGGACCAAGACTGGACCCCACTGATCTATAATAATGACTCTAAATATAAAAATGAGAAGAAATGTTTAAAAAAAAAGAGAGAGAGAGAAAAATGCAATCCTGAAATGATTTAAAAACACATCTAACAGATGATTTGAGCCTCCTGCTGTTCTGCTCTATAGAGGTGTAAGTATCATGGTTTGGGTCTGTTTTGATACAATATAGTTTTTAAAAAGTCAGTTTTTCACTACTTCATTGTTGATAAGATGTGAAAAAACAAATGCATGTATTTAAACATGTACACACATAGGCAACCTGAAAAACCTTTAAGTAGTGTTTATTTTCATTATTAATTAATTATTGTAGCATTCATATTTTTGTTTATTCATTTGCAGTGTAATTTTAAAATATTGTGAAAATTTAATGTAGTCTGAGTTTCTGTCTTTATGTTGATTCAGCAGTTAACAAACAAAAGATACACTCATAAGACAAACATGCCTTTATTGACAGAAAAAAAAAAGATTTCAGTGAATTTCTTAACACAAGGAAGTAAACTTGTAATCATTTGCAGGGGCTTGTTGCAATTTTTTTTGTTTACAAGTAAAAAAATGAAATGTGCAGTAATAGAAAGTCAAACCTAAAGTTTTTTTTCCCCCAACAGATGGGGAAATCTGAGCAAACATCTCAGCGATTTAGAAGAAAAGCCAGAATTCAAGAGAAATCCCTGACCTCTGGTGAGCAATTAAACAACCTGCCTCCCAGAGATGCAGACGACTTGTTGCTGGACTCCAGCATCTCCTCAGAACTCGTTTCTTCACCTGAACAGACACATCTAAACTCTCTGGACCTCACGGCTAATGGCGCCTGTGATGCAGCGTTACCTGACAGAGACGTGAAGGAAATAAGAACACCTCTCAGTACAGATGACTCTGTTTTAGCAGCTGGTTTTCCTCCACATGAGGATCCAGACAGACCCAAAGACTTGTGTCTCACATCTTTCCTTCCAGCTGAATTTTCTGGACTTTCTCACTCAGAAATCACTCTTCTGTGCACCAATCAAAGCCTGGATCTCTCGGCGTGCCATGTGCAAAAAGACGACTCCGTAGAGTTTGTTGTTTTTATTAAAAACTCCTCAGACTCTGCTGCTCACCAGCTTCAAATGCAAATCAACTGTGAGGAAATTGAGGTAAATCATATTCTACAAATGATCAGCTGCCTTGTTTCAGTTAACCTTTTATTAAACATTTATATTACATGTTCTTCTGTTTTTAAGATGTCCTGTGTTTGTGACAGTCCAGTAGAGGAATTAAAAAGCCACAGTGTAACAGTGTGTCAGTATTTCCTCACCGTGAAGAGGCCCTTGGTTTGTTTTGATCTGGTTGGGTTGGTTTATTACCAGCTGCCTGCTGGGTTGCTTCAAACAACGCAGTTTTCATACAAACTTCCTCTAACAAGCTTCATCAGGTGAGATATTTTACTGCTGTTTGAAATGTGCCCCCTCCTCAGTGATGGTGACTGTTTTATTTATTTATTTTTTCTGCAGACCCTTGGTGGTGTCCACAGAGGAGTACGGGTCGATGTGGCTGGCGTTCTCTCATGACACAAAGCAGAATCTGCCTCTGATGAAAGACGAGCGCGAGCCGCTCACTGCGACACTGAACGTGTTGCAGACAAAACTGCAGCTTCATGTTGTGGAAATTATCGGTAAGATTTCAGCTCAAAGTCAGTTGTGTGGCCTCTTGATTTGGAACAGCATTATATTTAGCTTGATTTGATTCTTAATACAAAAAAAATGTCCTTGTGGATAAGTTACAAGTTAAAGTACTCTTTTTTCTTATATGTGGTCATATTTGTAGGTGGATCTAAATTTATAGAGCTGGCTCAAGTTTGAACAGGATGTAATTATTTTCTACATTTTAAGGGACACAATTACATTTTAACATTAAATCCTTAACTTCTCTTCTGAAGCTCTCACATCTCATGGTGTTAGCAGATATTTTAGTTTTAGTGACCATAAGTAAATTTGAATAATTCATAAAATAGCAAACGTACTTAAAAAGATTTTGTGACTAGTTGTTATTTCACGATATTTGGTTTGGAACTACGAGACTCTTATTCTTATTATTAAAAGGGTTTGAGTTTAAATTGTTTAAGTCTGTGTGTGCATTATTCAACCCTTTATCTGTCAGAAAAGAAATTAAAATTATTATTTAACTGAATTTTAAGCATTATAGTCTCAAAGATGTTATTATGGATGCATTGTATAAAAGAAACAAAATGTGTAAATGTACAATAGTGTTAAGCTGTGATACAATCAGCACTTTGTAAATCTATACCTGATGTATTTTATCTTTGAATAAAATCACTTTTTCTTTTAGGTGAAGAAGGGATTGTAGCTTGCTGCCTTCGCCCGGATCAGCCGTGTCTCCTGCACTGTCGCGTGCACGCCGGCATGCTGGCGGCGTGGCTGCGTTCTCCTGTCCCCGACCTGCCCGACAGCCTTCTGTACCACTGTCAGAGAGCTTTACAGGAGCTCTGACCTCCAGCTGCAGCGACGCCACAGAGCGACTGACCAACTGCAGAGGAGGAGCGAGGAACACAGAGCTGCAGAGAACAGCTGCTGCTGGGATGATTTCAGGTCTTTACTGTTCAGCTGGTTTGTTTTTCACTATAAATTATTAAGTTTTCCTTTTGTGCACATTATTTCTGTTTTTTCATGGAAACACAGATTATTTTAATTTATTGAAGGTCAGAGCAGGAACTACGCTCAGGGCTAAAATATAGCAGGTTAAAAATAAACCCACTGTGGTCTTAAAGATATCCCAGACTCAAAGACTAAACATAAGAATAAATCTTGCATTTATATTGTGCTTTACTTTTAAAAAGGTAACTAAATAATGAATTATAAAACAGCACTTTTATTTCAGAAAGAATGTTCTGTGTCGATGACCTTAGTTTTTAAAAACAACCTAATTTCTTCAAAATCACAGATTTAAATCTCCACAGTTTGATCAAAAATTTGTCTGCCAGAAGAATCAAATTAAAATAAAATGCAAACAAATACCATTTAACTAAGATTTTCACAGCAAGTTACATAATTTGCTTACTTTTATTTACTTTACACCTCTCTGAGTCACTTTAATTTATAAAATAAGTAAAATCGCTCATTGTTTTAGGTGTTTTAGACAGGGATTTTATAAATTAATTATGTAAGAAACATTCAGTATCCTGCCCAGACAGAATACTTTCAAAAGCTAAGACAAACAAATTACTTATCAAAACTAAATCTGGATATTATTTTTGCCTTAAACAGTGATGCTCTCACTTATAATGTTGCCTTCTGTTTTATATAATCATCTATTCACTTATTTTTCTGTTAAATATCTCACTGAAGTGGTCATGGATTTATATATTTTTGCATCCATTCAGTATTAACATATTTTGGTTTGCATTCTAAATGTCTTACATTATTTCACAGAAAGACAAGAAATCATTGCTTTCACGTCCTGCTCTGTATACGGTCTATTTTTGTCTGTATGACGTCAGCCTGAAGCAAGAGTTGGATTTTATTTTTAATGTCTGCACAGAGTTAAAGCACGATGTGCTGCTGATGGTGTCTGGAAACTTGAACCCTTTTGCCTTATTTTCTAATGCCGAGACGAGACGGCATGTTTGAATTGTGCCTGTGGTACAGAGAATACGCTTTGTTTCTTGGAGCGCCTGTCACTACATTCTGATAAATTATGAATAAATTTAACATGTGAAACTACCTGGTTATTGCCAAATCATTTATTAAACAGAGGATATTATATAGACTGCTGGATTTTATGTCATTTCCTTTTAAACTCTTGAAATAATTTATGGAACAATAAGCTGATGGAGATCTGTTCACTTGAACTCGACAATTTAAAAATACTCAACTGATTGCTCATTTAGAAAAGTTTAATCAGTATTTGTCAAAGAAATGATCACAACTGTAATTTCAAACTTAGGTTATGTTTTATAAAACTTAATCACCAGGGTAAAACCAACCTAGACTGTAAGTGAAGTACATTAAAGTAGCAAAATAAGAAGTTTTGGTTTATATTTTCAGAGCTTGAACATGAAATATTATTTATAGTGAACTGTCATATTTTGCTCAGTCAGAAAACTACCTGCTCCGTTTTGTATGAACTGAAACATTCAGCTATGATGTGTAAATATTAGTACTGCCAGCAAAAAACAAAAACAAGCATCTGTTTTTAATGTTAAAGGGATACTTCAGATCTTGTGGTGCTTTGTAGAAAGGTTATCAACAATATCTTACCTGTTGTAGATGGCTCTTTGAGCGACCTCAGTTTGGAGAAATATGGTTCAGTTCTGACCAGATTGAAGAGCTAATGGCTAGTTTAAGTGGATCCAGAGTCAAAGTGAATCGCTGGCATCGTAAAACATCGACCCCAAAATTTGCACATCAGTTTATACTGAAGCTGTTTTATAAACCTTCATGCCACTGTCAATTTTCTATTAATGATATTCTGTGCTGCCCTTTTCAAAGAGTCAGCAGAGCAGTTGCTGCGAGATATGAGACCACAACATAGCTGTTTTAGTAGTGATTGTGAAACATTTGATTTGTGTATTTGTGTTTCTGGTAATAAACTCAATGCTAACTATTTTAGCATGTCTATGGCCTTTTTTAATTTTAAGTTAGCATCTATGCTAACCTAACTTGATCAGACTGTGACATCTAATTTTGTGCACTCAACTACCTTTAATAAGCATGACAACATAAATCACTGATTATTTATGTAAAATAAACTATGTTTGATGTTTCAGTAAAATCAACATTTATAAAAAATAGTTTTAGAATTACTTTGCAGCCCTCTGAAGTGTAATTGAATTGTGCTTTGCCTAAAATTTCCCAGCCCTAAAATTCACAAACTATTTAAACTACATAAACTATAAATCTTTGAGATTTGAGCTGTTTTAAGGCTGCTGTCATCTTCTTTGGTCTTGGTCTCGATTTAACCGTTAGCGCTTCAGTCCAGTCAGAATGAAACTGTTTTAATTTACTGATTAGCCTCTCCATCTTAACTTACTTTGTACTTTCTACTTTAATGTTTGATTAATTTGTTCTTTCCTCCCTACCCATTTGTTACACTTTTTTTCTGATGCATGTTGGATTTTTAGCTGTACCCTGAAAGGGACTTTTTAAATAAAATATTATTTCTCCAAACTGAGTCGGTTAAAAGAGCCATCTACAAGATGGTAACTGATCATGACCTTTCCATAGAACTCCTCTTCAAAGAATGTGAACTATCCCTTTAACACAACCTCTGGTGTAGTAAGGTGCCGTCATCCAAAAAGATCAAATTACTCTCGCGTTTCGGCGCAGACTGTGTTTTGTTTCTGGGTACGAGGGATGAAGTGCATGGCGAGGCCGCGCTCGTCCTCCACAGGCTGCTGTGACAGGTTGTTGGTCTGCCTGATGCTGTCCAGCGTGCAGCCCTGGCGGGGACACACTGTGTAACGAGACAACAGGGTGATCAAGATGGCCTTCATCATCACCATGGCAATATGTTTGCCCACACAGGAGCGAGGCCCACAGCCAAAGGGTTGGAAGAAACGACTGGGCACCTGCCAAACACAGGAAGTAAAGAAGTGATGTTTGTTTCACTCCCCAGGAGTCACACGTTTCATACCTTTGACTCACCGTGTTGTCAAAGTTCGTCAGGCTGAACTCTCTGGCTTTAGGGAAGAACTCGGTCTTGTGCATGAGGCCGATGTTGAGAATGATGTTGGTTCCTCTCCTGATTTTTGTGCCATCGATGTCATCGTCCTTCAGAGCTTTACGCATTGTGAAGTCCACCACGGGGTGAAACCTCAGACACTCGTTGATGAAATTCTCCATAACCTTTAATCCTTCGTGATCAATATCCTCCACAGATTTCCCATCTGTAGATGGAATAATGCATTAATGTTACATTTCTGGATCCAACTAAAGCTAAAAGACCTAGGATTCCTTGAAGAAATGCATAACACCTGCCACCAAGTTTTAGACTAAGATCAACTGACTGAGTTATATCTTATTTTGTTTTGCTTAGTGTCAATCAGCTGAGGCAGCCATCTTTAATTAGGTTTATATCAAAAAGGTAATCTGTTGTAGATGTAAATCCAATAATTACTTTATGAAAGTTTCATTATAATCTGTTCAGATATTTTGCTAAATACATTATTGTCCACTTTTTGCCATTCAGAAATTTTACATAATGTACATGACTGTATTCATTTTATCACATATTTACCTCTTTTTTTCATGGCACAGTTGATGTAACCGGAAGTCACAACAAAGGAGAACTCCTTGGTTTTTGTTTAAACCAAGAATAGGCAACTGATGGCTCGTGGGCCACATCTGGTCTGTGGGTGACGGACCAGACAACCATTGTTTAAGTTCATCCTCCCAGGTTTAAAAGAAACTCTGTGTTCATCTCTCTCTGATAGTCTCAAAAATTAATCTTTGCTACTGACTGTGTTGTTAAACATTGTAGCAATGCTCTTTAAATGCAAGTGTTCTCCTTTTTCATCACTTCCTGTTACTGCACATGCAAATATTTCAACAACTATTCATCTCAGCTGCATAAACTCCCCTTTGTATTTGTTTTTCTGCAATATTTGATTTCTTTCCAATAATGCATTCATATTTATCACACAAATTTTATGTCAAAGACTCTTTAAATTTGTACTCACTCAAGGCGGTGCTCATCTCCTCTACTATCTGCTGCTCCACATCAGGGTTCTGTTTGAGCAGCATCAGCATGAAGAACAGGCTGATGGACAACGTGTCTGGAGCTGCAATCACCATCTCCAGCACACACTGCCTGACGTTATCTGCTGAGAACTCTCCATGATTCTGTTCAAAAAGAAAACAATCAACCAACTTGCCTGATAGTTTCTTTGCAGCAGAGAGGGGTGGGGGGAATTGACCTGAGCAAAGATGAGCTCTGTAGCAAAGTCACGATCATCATCAAGCTTCTCAGCATCATTAATAAGCTCTCTTTTCATTTCAAGCAGGCTCTCCATCACGTCCTGCAGCTCCTGGCTGTTGGAGCACAAAGAAACAGAGATAATGCTGAAGGAATTTCAGATTAAATGTTGAATCACTGTGATGTTTAAAGGTTCTTACGCTGCTCTCTTGTGTTTGTTGTACAGCCATCCAATCTTGAAGAAAATATCAGGCTTTATCAGAACCGTCTGCCAGGTCTCAAAGTAGCTGTGGATTTTCATCAACAGCTCTTTCTCTGAGTCATCATGAACAAGAAAAAGAGTCAGGAACTTCAGCTGTTTAATAAAGATTGATCAGTCTGAGTGAGGGGAACCTGCAGCTGACCATTGAGAGGCACCCTGAGGAACATCCTGTTGGAGATGTCCACCACTATGGCTCGCAGGAGACTGAGGGTGTCCACATGTCCAGAGGGATCGGTCAGGTCCTGCAGGCTGTCCAGGTGTTTGTCTGTAGAGCTCACACAGATCCCTACTGTCCTCCGAAGGCCGGGGCCGCTCAGAGCTGCAGAATAAAACTTATTTTATTCATGACATAGACCAGGATGCTCTGATGTTACAGGTCTCCTCTCACCTTTAGAAAAGTACGTCCTCACTTTTTTCCAAAGTGGGACATCATTGTTGAAAATGATTCCCCTCCCTTCCATCCCAATACACTCCAGGCCTCTTTTGCTCCCGAATCTGGAGGTGTAGTGAGCACTCCTCAACACATAGTACACCGCAGAAGCCCTGCAGGTAAAAGTCTGGATTTAGATTTTATTTAATCAGATTTATTTTTTTAATGTAAAATTCAGCCTTACTTGCTTAAAATGAGAGTCTCCTCCCCGTTGATCCACACCCGCACAGTGCTGCCGTATTTGTGGTTGTAGTAGTTGCACGCTGTTCCAATCCCAGTCCAAACAAATCTGGAGTAGGAGAGAATCGGACCAAGTCCTGCCAAGAAGGAAGGGCCTGAAAAAAACAAAAACAAAAAATTATAGATCATTTCTCTGCCTGTCTGAAGGAGGATGTCAAAGAAGACAATTTGAGACAAGCAAAACAAATATATTTGGTTAACTGAATGTTGATTTAGCATTAATACTTTTAGCTAGCATTTTGTTATTTACATTTCTGCTGCTTTTAGTTATCATTCTGCTACTTTGAGTTTTTTTAGGTAGTATCTAGTACTTTTAGATTTTAGCTTGCCCTTTTACTTTTGGGTAGTTATTTATTACCTTTAGCTACCCTTTTGGTATTTAGATAAGAAATACATAACAAAAGATGGCTAAAAGCTAACCTTCAGCTACTTTCAGCTTTTAGCCAGCCTATTGTTACATTTAGCTAGCTGCTAGTTGCTACCTTTTAAGCACTTTTTTGTATTTTAGCCATTAGCTAGCTTTTTCCTATTTTCATCTCATAGCTAGCCTTTAACTACTTTGAACTTTTGGGCAGTTATTGCTATTTTTAGTTAGCTTTCTGCTACCTTTAGCTACCTTTTTGTGGTTTTAGCTTTAACAGCCAGATTTTGATACTTTTAGCTAGCATTCTGCTACCTTTTTTCTTTTCGATAAACTTTTGCTGCTGCTAGCTGGTGTTTTGCTATTTGTAGCTCTCAGTTTCAGCTTTTTCAGCAGAATCATTTAGCTCTCATCGTTCACACTGCATTTTCACACAAAATACATTTTCTCTCAGTTTGATGTGACATTCAAATCCTGACTGTAATAGAATTAATACAAATTGGAAATGATTTAATTTGCACATAAGCCTCTTTTCAAGTAGAAAATTTGATTCACTCTTCAGTTTCCAGTTTTTTCTTCTAACAGAAAGCTGTTGTTTCCTCCTGTACCTGGTATGTGAGAACGATGCTTTCGGCTCCAGGCGATGATCAACAGAATCAGCAGCAGCAGCAGCAGGAAGGAGATTTCAGACAGACTGTAAACCACCATGTGGCCAAAGGTGAGCACCTCTGGTTGCATCTTCACCTCTGTTTATTCAGCCAGTAAAACCCAACAAATCAGACTCTCTGCAGCCGATATCTGCTGACAGAAAAGGTTTCAGCAAACATAATGTGCACTTTATTTTATTGAGTTTCTGTCTGTAAACAGTCCTAATCACTCCTCTAATCACTGATTTTTCACACAGGGAGGTATTAAAACAAGGCACATTAAAAACACCTATAATAAACTATAGGATGAAATATTTATCATAGCAAACAGTTTCCATCAGTGGAACAAATGTTTACAAATTTTTTGGTTATTTAACAAAGAACAAAAAAATTGGTAAAATATTTTCTCTTAAAAAGCTACGTTGCTAATGTGTAGAAAATGTTATGTAGATCATTAATAAGAAATATTTTTTTGGAAAATAAAAAAAAAAGTATTTTAATAAAGCATTAAAGTCAAATTAAATTTTAGGATTTAAACATTTGTGCATGATAGTTTCCCATAATATGCAAAAAAACCTGGTCTAAACTCAGGAAAACAATATTACAGTTTTAAAAATAAAAAAAAGACAAAAAAAAACAAAACCTGCTAGTAAAGTGGCCAAACACAAGTTTGCAAATTAAATTAAGTTTCAAGCCAAAACATACATTTGATAATGCAAACACAATTTGTTTGGACATATATCAAAGACAATATCAATTTTAAAACTACAGTATATTTTTTCCTCCCTACTTCTGATCTATTAAAAAATAAAATTTCACTCACCGCTCTTATCCTCTGCTGCCCCTGATACATGAAAGAGGAGTTTGATGAGGTGCAGAACTCCCTCCTCGGGTTTTTAAGGTGATCTACATTCCTTTACCAAATAAATCACAGCCGATCAAGTGTTTATAAATCCTTGGTTGGGCCTTCACTCTTCTGGTTGCTTAGAAACATCACCACTTTTAGGTTACAGGGACTGTTACATGGCAGGCCAGGCAGAGGTGGTCCAAAACACAAATTAGTCCTCAAAACAACAAAAACTGGTTTTTAGTACTGGGAAGAAAGGGGATGAAAGGGAGGTCTTTCTTTGGATTTTTTCCCCTTTATTTCAATGGAGCTTAGTTCACATTCTGCTTCATTGTGCAGAGAGCAGCCCCACCGACCGATTCATCAACCGTGGAGTCTTTTCAAGGGGAAAATAATTAGCTGGGTCAGGCTGACCTGTGTTAAAGGAAGCAGGGACTCGCACAGAGATTCAAGAGTGAAACCTTTGAATGAAAGAAAAATAATAACAAGATTATCTTTTAAAGACTCATTTTAGAGATTTTTACTTTGGAATTCTGTTTACATGGTTGAACGTGTTATTTATTTATTTTTTGCTTGTAAAGATAAAAAAGAAAACATTGATCTGGTTGTCCATGCTTATAATTAGGTGTCTTTCAAGCAGACTGCCTGTGAATAGCTGCCAGTTTGACAAAAGGTAAAGCTTCACATTTTATCGTTAATGAGTTGGCTCAAATCCCAAATTGGCTGAAATACTTACTTTAGTCCTTTTTGCAAAAACAAAAAAAGTTGTTCAGGCTGATCAGAAGGGTTCACAACCTGGAAAAAAAAGTTTCTAGTTGATTACAAGTAACTATTTTACAAAAGATGCTTCAGATCGATGTGGTAAATGAGAAACATTATTGCAATTAATTACGTAAAAGTATCAAACTGAAAAGCAGTAAGTGCACATTTATTCACCCCCTTTGTCTTGAAGCATCAGCAATTATTTTCAGAAGCCCCACATAATTAGTTAAATAAATCCACCTTTATGCAATCTAAGTGCCAAATGAGCCGCACCTGTTGTAACCATCCCAATAATCTACACTAGTTCAGTACCTCAGAATCAGGGTTGTCCAATCCTGGTCCTCGAGGGCTGCTGTTCTGCATGTTTTACTTGTTTCCCAGCTCCAACACACCTGGTACAATGATTGAATTACCTTTTCAAGTACTGTTGAGGCCTACTAATCCCCTATTTATTCCAACACAAAAATATTATAGCACTGTCAAAGTTACAGAAATTGAAATAAGCAACTCTGCCATTTTTCAACATAAGATGATCTTAGTGACAAACTGGCATGGAGAGCAAAGCATGACATGCATGCCTTCAGTGAATACTAGGCCTTAATTAGGAAATAGACCCTGATGGAGCTGAACATCTGTTTTGCACAGATGGGAATATCTGTCCACAGGACCACTATAAGCTGCACAGAGCTGGGCTTCATAGAAGATGGGCAGAAAAAGATATTACCTCAAAGTAAAAATAAGGCAGATCGTTTAAAGTTAATTAATTAAAACACAAGATGCTGTGATTAAATTAAACCCATATAGAGACCACCATCTCTACAGTGAAGCATGGAGGTGGCAGCATCATGCTGAGGAGATGTTTTTCATCAGCGTGAACTTGGAAACTGGTCAGAGTAAAAGAAAAGATGGATAGAGCAAAAGAGATTTTTGAGGCGAAACATGGAGTCTTACAGAGATGTAACTTTCTAGCAGGACAATGACCCTAAACACACGACTGAAATATCTCTCCACTGTGTTAGGGAGGACCAGTTAAAGCCCAGAACTCAATCCAACTAAGAATCTCTGGCTTGATGTAAAGATTGATGTATACAAGCGGCTTCCTACCAAGTTGAAGGAGCTGAAAAAGTTTGGTCACAAAAAATAGATCAAATTTCTGGCGTTTAGTACCAAGTTTGTGGTGACATACCTGAAGACACTTGATATTATAAATACAGTAAACTATGCCTCTACTGTAGAAGGTATTGCCATTAGAGGAGAGAATACGTATGCATGCACAGACAAGTTTATTCCCCTTTTAACGTCATTATTAGAAATTGTCTAAAACTATTATTTTTGTAGAAATATTACTTTTAATCTACAAAGATCCATTTAAATTTCAGGTTGCAATGATTACTAAGGGGGGTGAACACTTTTGCAATTCACTAAAAAATGCACAATAATAATAAAAAGCTTTTGTAAAAGGGGTAATCTGACTCCCACACAGTTCTAAGTCTCTGAAAGCTCTTTTGTAGACTCAAACAGTGTGCTCCTTGTTTCTAACTTATTTATTCCACTTCCATATAATTTTGTGTGGGATGGGCTGCTGATAATATTGAAAGGCATGGTAGTAAATGATGTGAAGTCTTAAACTGTACTGTCTGCAGGGTATGTCATTCTTGAAATATGTCCACTAGCAGGCCTACAGATCCTGTTTCCCAGATGCGTGTTGCGCAACATTTCATGTGTCTCCTCCTGTAGGCGCTCAGACACATTTTGACATGTTTATTCCTCGGCAGAAGTCTGAGTGTGGTTTCCCCTCAGATGTGTCCTCCGTTTGGCAGGTCGTCAGATTTGTGAATTTCGAAGCTCACTTTGCAGCCGAGGATCAGGGGAACAAACATGAAAGAGAGGCGTGAGTGTTTCCTCGCGTGGAAAGTGTTGCTGGTGGGTACGTGCGTGCTGCTGCTGCTGCTCCTGAGCTCCGCGGCTGTCGTGTTCCTGTTGGTTCAGCACCGAGAGCTGACAGAGGAGCTGGTCCGGATGGAGTCCCAGATCCAGGAGCTGTCAGAGAGCTGCAGGCTGCGAGCCGCGCTCCTGCCAGAGGAGCTTCTGGAGGCCGGAGAGCTGAGGAAGCTCCGCCGCAGCAGACGCAACCAGGAGGAACATCTGAACCAACACCAGGACCGGGACAATCTGATGCTCATGACATACTCTGTGTTTCCAGTAAGACACAAAACAGTTTGCATGTGTTGATTGTGAAAGGCTTCCACAAAAACTAAAATAAAACACATTTCTGATCCCTGTTTAGAAAAAGGAAAGTAACATTCCCTTTTCCTCCTTTTGCGATTAGGCACCTCTGCATGTTATTTAAAGAATGCAGCAGTTTGTTGCTGTGATTGTATGAGTGTTTTCTGGATAAAGACTTGAAGCAGTGGAGCTACTGTTCCTCCCTAAACTCACATTCTGAAAAAATCTGGCAAATCTTCAAAGGTTGCAAAGGGGAAAAAAAGAGTGCAAGCTGCTACAGTGGTTGTTTCCTTGCAAATGATAACACATTAAAACTATTAAATATAAAAATACAAAGTCATAAAATGCCCCAAAGTAAACTTTAAGAAGTTTTGTCTAATCAACCAGAAGATATTAATTTTGTATAAAGTCAGGCACCAAGAAGTCCATCTAATTATAGATCATTTATTTATAGATTATTAATAAAAACTGTTGTTAATTGACGTTAATTAAAGAATCAACATGTTATTGACCTGTTTTAGTTCTAAAGATTTACTGATTAGTTCAGAAAATAAAACAAATTTTTGTGTTTCTTTGTTTTTTGTTTTTTTTTAGGTCAAAGCTTTTATGGATCTGTGTAACAACTCTCGAGGAATTTGTTTAATAGGTACACACAATAAACTGTTGTGAATAATTTCCGCTTTTCTGCAATTTTATTTGAGATTTCTCCACATTACACTTTTAAAATCATATAATATTTGTACTTTTTCAGGTCCACCCGGACCTCCAGGTAAAATAAACTTTGTTCTATTTGTTGTTTGCCTTTATTTAAGTATCACTCCTGTGTAACTAATTATTTATGTGTGTTTGTCAGGTTTGCCTGGCAAACCGGGCCCACCAGGACCACGAGGGGAACCAGGTCCCAGTGGCAGACGAGGAAAACGAGGTCAGAGACCTTTTTAATGTTTCGACAAATCTAATAGTCCATGAAACGGCCTTCTGTAAAACAGCAGCCCAGACCAGATAAATAAATCCAGAACCCAAAGTTGTTTCCATGTTTCAGACAGTCTGTAATTGTTCTGCTGCGATTGCATAACATGATCGTCCCACTCGCTGTCTGCAGGACACTCTGTCCACAGCTGCCACTTTGTTGTTTACTACAGTGCCACTAATGTTTGGTGCAGCCGACTGACGTGAATTATTGTGTTTTCAGATCATCGCAACCAGAAAACCAGCGTGTGACCAAAGTTTTTCTCACGTACTAAAGTCTCAGCTTCATGGGTTTTACAAAGAAGTTTTTTTTTTCATGTTCAGTCAAGTTTGGACGGATTAAACAGCCTAAGGCTTATCCTGTTTTTTGTTGTTCAGAGTTACAGTTTTCTGACTCAAACTGAAACTCTTGACAATCGTTTAATAATTAAAATTAAAAAGTTGATGTTTGTAAAATGTCAACAAAACAGAAGAACAGAGGTCAACTACCTATAAATGATTTTTAATGTATTTTCAGTTTAAAATGTGAACAAAGTCCTAATAAATGTTAAAACAGAAATCTCATTAGTTTAGAAGTATATACTTAGCAGCATGTTTTAACAAAGATGAAAACATGTGTTTACACTGTGGGAACAGCTTCAGTGGTTTTGAAAATGAAATTATCCCCACCCCTTCCAAAAGACAGAGCTGTAATCCTTTTTACTTGTGTTCATTTGTCTGAAACTACAGAAGAGACCAAAAACGTTTGGACACACCTTCTCATTCAAAGAGTTTTCTTTATTTTCATGACTATGAAAACTGTAGATTCACACTGAAGGTATCAAAACTATGAATTAACACATGTACTTAACAAAAAAGTGTGAAACAAGTGAAAATATGTCCTATATTCAAGGTTCTTCAAAGTAGCCACCTTTCCACATGTGTTAATTTATAGTTTTGATGCCTTCACTGTGATTCTACAATTTTCATAGTCATGAAAATAAAGAAAACGGTGTGTCCAAACTTTTGGTCTGTACTGTATCTCATAAACCACTAAACACATTTTAAAAGTAATTATACGGGACACATCTATGACTGAATCACTTTTGGTTTCAACCAAATTAAAGACGGCTGCCACAGCTTTTTTTTTTTTTTGCCACTTCAATAGAAAACATAAGTAAATATTAGTTTCTTCATCATTAGTGACATTTTTTCCCCCAATAGAATAAAAAATTTGAAAAGTGATTGAAAGAGAGACAAGAAGATATGTGAGATTTCCATCCAGAAGACAACACAACGTAAAAAGATATTGCAACATTACACAAGACTGAGCATAATGTTACTTTCAAGGTTTGACCAAAACAGCTACATTTTTTATAACTGGAGCATAAAAGGCAGCAGGCGATATGCGTTCCTTTAAGGAAGGTTAGACCTTTAATTTGATGTCTGAACCAATCAAAGCTTCTATTGTTGTTAATGTTTTCAGTATGTGATAAAATTAGACTCTTTAACTTATATGATTTTGCATTTTCTTGCTGAAATAAGCAATAGCTTCCCTGAAAAATACAGAATTTATCTGAACATTGCATCATCTAAAATCTATTCACGACTCAGCATTAATGTTGCTTTAATCAGTATGCATCTTCGACTTTCTAATAATGAAGCTTCATATTCAAACATCAGTGTGTATTTTCTCTTTAGCCCGAAGGACACGGTGTTTGTTATTGGTATTTTGACCATACTGAAAGGAATTTTTGCATTCTGCCTCAGTCTATCCTTTGTGCTCATGAAAGTCAAGGAATGTCATGAACTGCCTCCAAAGACGATATTTTGGCCCTTGTGTATGTATTTGACTGTAGCAAAAGTTTTAAAAAATCTCATGAATCAGTGGGCCGATTTTAATAAGACTCTCAGAAAGTAACCACTCAGTGTACAAAACAATACTTCTTAACGAAACAGTTTTGGAAGACTTTACATAGTTACGTCTTTGCTATTAAACTGTAAATTATTTTTGATTGTCTGTATGTGTGAAGGTTTTTCTGGTTCTCCGTGTCCTGCTTGTTGTGCCACTGATGTGAGACACACGACCATCAGAGGACGCGTTCATCACCCAAACGTTTCAAATGGTAGGGATACTGCTGCAGAGAAAGAGGATTGTTTCATTTTCTATATGTAAAAAAAATCTACTTAAATGCAAAAATATTATTTAGGCTTTATTCAGAATTCAAAGTACTATTTGGAAAATGTTCTATATAATTTATTTAGATAATAGAACCAGTAACAAAAATGTAAAAATAAAAATCGACCTTTATGCATTGTGTAAGTATGAATTGGTTGCAAATAAACTAAAGGTATCCCGATGTCCCGTGTTGCTGAAGGATTTAAATTGTGACTGTTTGTAGTTTTTTAGATGAGTGTTTTTCTGGACTGAAATTGAACAGAGAGTAAAAGTAGAGCTTAATGTTTTTGATACGAGATATTCAAGTGGGTTCGAGTTAAACTGTGTTTTAGAACAGAGGTAGGTCCAGGCGAGTGGAGGAAACAATACTATTCAACACCAGGTGCTGTGACTGCGCCAGGGGGTGGGTCCACTGACCACCCCAATCATTTGAGGGAACTATACTTTTAAGCAATATAAAAACTAAAAAGAATAGTTTACTCAAACGATTGGGGTGGTTGGTAAATATGTATATATTTAGTGATTGCCATTTTGGATTTTGATGTGGCAACCTAATTTTCAATAGTGGCCTTTTTCATGCCTAGATACAACCTTACACCAAACTGAATGTTTTTACCTCACTTATTTTTAAGATATTCAGCTTACAAGACAGACAAATGATATTTCTAAGTAAACCCTTCGTTTTGTGACGGGGGACAATAAAACTAATGTTTTTGCACCACCAAGAATTTTGATGATTTCAGTCAAAATGACTAAATCATTTGGTTTTATTTATATTTTATTGCTCTATTGAGTTAGTCATTCATACCCTGTTGTCTGTACATTTTATATATTTATTCATTTATTTATTAAAATTGATCATTTTCTTAAAAGTATCCTTATAAGATGGAGTTTAGCTGTTATTTATTTAGCGTCATCTCTTTTCCTGAACACTTGGAGCTTATTTGAAAACAACTCATCTTTCCCTATAAGAATGCAACCCGTTTTGTATTTAGTTTTTGTATAAAAACAACAAATCTCTTTCTCCTCACAGACACACTAACAGCTCAAGCAGAGGAAAACGCCAAAAATACTTTGAATGGTAATAACTCCCAGAAATGTGTGGGGAAAAAAAGTATCCACACTGTAAAATACAGAGCACTTTTCATTATTTTTGTTTCACCTTACAGAAATAGCTGCAGTAAGCTCAGATAACAACAGTGATGCCTTTAATGTCAGCAGAAATGTCACTGAAAGCACCATGACAGAAGGTAATTAATTTGTACTTCACACTATTTCTGTGTTTTCTAGTTAAGATTATTTATACCACAAATCTGGTATTTCAAAAAACATTTTCTCCCCTTTGAATCAAATCTTATCTTGACCAGTGTTGAGGAATTTGTCTAGTATTTTCTCCTAAATTGTTTGAATTTAATTTTTTATTTTTTTTTTACAGAATTGGTGTCACCTCTTCCAGATTATGCCTGGATTGAAACCAGCTCAGTAACAACGGAAAATAAGAAATTATTAACAGGTTAATTATGGGACTCGTTTAGAACAGAGTTACTTTATTGTTTATTTTTTTACTCCCAGATTAGATCTTAATTTCAAGCTAAACTCACTTCGCTCGTTCAAATCCTCCTCATAGTTGGACCAACACCAAACCCAGACCATGGAGGCGGAGCTCTGTTAAACATCACTGACTGGGAGAAACTGCAGCTCTTTAAACCCGGTACGCACTCGTTGTTTCATTCATTAACAAACCTTTTCAGTTGTTCGTATGTATTTGTTTTTACTTTTATTTTTGAAGAATCACAAACGCCTCATTCAGCTGAAAACACCAGCGATCGCCTGAATGATACCAACTCAGAGGAACATCTGGACTCAGAAACTGTCTCTGGTAAATCCCTGACTCTGTTGACACGACCTCACTTTATATGTAAAAAAAACAAAAGCAGAATATGTAACATTTATGTTTGTCTACACCCAGTACCCAACACTGGAAATGAGACAGAGGGGCTGATAAATACATTATCAGGTTAGATCACCACTGCTTCTAGCTTTAAACCAAGAATTTTCCTCTTTTTTTCTTGTGCATTTAGATTAAAAGATCTTAAGCCTAATGTCTAACATGGGGTTTTATTCTGTAGTTCTACTGGATCAACACCAGAACAGTGATGCCTTCAATGACAGCAGAGAGGATTTTGAATCAAGCCCAAATAAAGGTAAAAATAGATAGATAGATAGATAGATAGAACTTTATTGATCCCACAATGGGAAAATTAGCACGTTACTGCAGCTCAGTACAGGAGAGGTTGAGATAAACAAGAAGATAAAATAAAACGAATGTAAACACTGTACATATATTCATATAT
>JARVJO010000002.1:19702091-19761696 GCA_031762555.1 Cynodonichthys magdalenae | reverse complement strand
ACATATACATCAACCACACAAAAATGTCACATATTTGATACAGTGAACAAGATTTCTCTTCATAGTCTGTATAATACTGCATTGTTAGTTTGCAAAGTTTTAAACAGTTTTCATCCTTATTAGTGATTTGACTTTGAAAAGGCTCATACTGGTTTAAAAGCAGAAATGACTCTTTAGGAATCTTGTTATTAAAAATATGTACAGTATGTTGTCATTATTGTCTTTTTTAATGTATGTTTATAAAGCAAGATTTTAGTTTTGAGGTTCACTGCAGTAACAGGAACATAAACCAGCTCCAAGTCAAAGCTTTGCTCTCTTTCTGCCTTTTTTTTTTAGAGCAACCAACTCCACCCTCAGATGAGATCACTGATACTTTTAATTTTTTTGATTTTCTCGACAATCTAAATTCAAAAACGGAATCAGGTAAACTATCAAAACTGTGTAGAAATATCAAGACTTGACTTTTCCAATACTGTATAATTTAAGTTATATTGTCTATTTATTCATTTATTTTTTAGGACCAGATGATCTGTATGAAGATGTTGATTATGACACCTTGAAAGGCTTAAACACAGAAAATGTTACTGAGGCTCTGAAGACATTATTACCAGGTTAGAGCTCCTATTTTACTTATTAGAGTTTATATTTTAATGTTGAACATATCTTTTTGTTCTGCAGTTCTCCTAGATTTCCTCCAGAATCTGGATTCCTTCAGGGACATAAGAGACATTATAAAAGCAAACCTGCAAAATGGTAAAAATGTGGTTTTAAATTTATTATTCTGTAGAAAGCCTGTTCGAAAAAAGGACTTAGAACTAAAAGCAACAGAAATGCCTCTTTAAGAATTTAGTTTTAAAATCCATTAAAAAGAAATAAAATATGTTGTGTGTAGTATTTTTAGATGTTTTTTCATTTAAACAAAGCTAAATTTGAGTTGTATCGTTAACTGTAATAACAGGAAGATAAACTGAACTATTAATAGTTTCACAAAGGAAATGAGAAAAAAAACTGCTGTATGTGTTATTTTTTCAGCTGAAACTGAGACAATCAGATATGCCTTGAATGTTTTTGACTTTATTAATCATCAAATCACAAAAACAAAACTCAATCAAACATCAAAACTGTGGAGAAAAAAAAGCTTTTAACTCACCAAACTTGTATTTAATTTAATTTTGTTTCATTTATTTTAGGATCAGATGATTTTTATGAAGATCTCATTCAAGGCAGTTTGAATGATTTAAACACAGAAAATGTAACAAGGGAACTCGTAAAGTTTTTACCAGGTTAGATCTTCTTTACCTTTAAACTTTAAATTGTCCCTCCCTGTTTCTTTTTCATGTTTGCATCATATGTTTAAACTTAATGTCTAACATGTCCTTTTCTTCTGTAGTTCTCTTGGATCTTATCCAAAATAGTGATGCCTTCAGTGACATCAGAGACTTAATAAACTCAAGCCTGCAATATGGTAAAAAATGTCATTTTATATTTAGGTTAAGCATTTCACTGTGAAGCTTGTAATTAAACAGCTGTGGTGTGTTATCTTTTTTTTTATTTAAATAAAAAAACTGAATTTGAGTTTATAGTTTCCATAGTAACGGGAAGGTAAACTGTAAATAACGTTAATGTTTTTGACTTCATCCACCAACTAAATACAAAGGTGAAACCTGTTTAACCATAAAAATTGTAGCAGAAAATCAAGCCTTGACTTCAGCAAAGATGTATTTAACTTATTTTAACATTTTTCAGGACAAGAAATTTTCAATGAAGATGTAATTTACGGCATCCTGAAAAACTTAAACACAGAAAATGTTACAGAGGGACTCGAAAACTTATCAGGTCGGATCATTCTCTTCTTCTAAGCTTTATATATATTTTTTTTTTAATTTCTTTTTTTAATATTTTTTCTCCTGTGTGTAGAATAAATATTTTTAAGGTTGAAAGGATAGTCCTAACTATGAAAGAGGATTAGGGCCACTGAAAAAATAAAAATAAAATAAAAACAATAATTCTGACTTTGTTCTCAGAATTTTGAGATTAAAGTCAGAATTATTGTTTTTATTTTATTTTTATTTTATTATTTTTTCCTCAATGGCCCTAATCCTCTTTTGCTTGTAACTATTAAATAACATTGTGTTTAAAATATCTCACTTGTCATCATTTTACAGTTCTGCTGAACAGCCTCCAGAACAGTGATGCTTTCAATGACAGAAGAGATATTATTCATTCAAGCATAAAAAGTGGTTAGTTCTGTTCTGTATTTAATATTTTAAACATTTTTAATTCTTGTTTGTGATTTTGATGCCAAATCTTGTTGTTTTGTATTATTAAAATTATATACTAAATGATAATAAACAAAAAAAAATTCCCTTTCCAAAAATGCTTACAATTTGAGTTTTGGCTTTAAGTCAAAGCAGTGAGCATTAGGTAATTGATCAGATTTTCTCTGTAGATGTACTGATGTGTTTCAGCCTTTCTTGTTGAGTCTTATATAGACCTATATATGTGTGGGTGTGTGTGTGTGTGTGTGTGTGTGTATTTATGTATGTATGTATGTATTTATTTTTAAAGAACCACCACCTCTACACTCAGCTAAAGGGACTACAGATGTTTTGAATGCCTCTGACTTCAACAATCAACTAAACACAGAAATGGAACTTGGTAAAACATCAAAACCAGGTAAAAATGCCAAACTTTGACCTGATGAAAATGTTAAAATGAAAATCTTTTTGATACAGAGTATCTTCCTGAAAATGTCAGCCTTGTCACCTTGAATAGTTTGGATCCTGAAGATGTTACAGAGGAACCAGTAAAATATTTACCAGGTATTTTCTAATTTATCTCAATAATAGCTGATGTAGTACTAAATATCAGTATGATGGAGTATCGCTTCTAAAATGACCAGACTATCCCTTTAAAACCTCTTTTGTTTGTTGTTTAATGTGCTGTTTCCCTCTACAGGTCCCATTGAAGTGGACCTCTCCAGCAGTGCCCTCAGTAGCAACAGAACTATGAATAAAACATTTTTAAAGAATGGTAACATCATAGCTGCAAACTGGTGTTGATGTTTTCATCTTTTTTTTTTCTGTACCAACTTGTTGATTTGAATGTTATTTTTCACTTTTTTTATAGAGTCACCTCTACTAGATGGAAACAACAAAGATACTTTTTATGTAAATGACTCCAAGAAGCATCAAAACAGAAAAAAACAATCTGGTAAATCAATACAGCTGTCAGTCAAAATTAATTTTAAGTCAAAATTTGATACTTTACTGTCATTCCAGCCTTAAATATATCACATTATTATTATTTATTGAAACGTGTTCCTTTATTTTAACAACTTTTTATGAGAATGACAATCGGTACACCTTAAATGATAGAGAAATCTGATCATCTCTTTTTCATGCTTTTATTTTCATATTACAGTCTCTCCATCTGAAGAGGGTCAAAGGAAGAAAACTTTAAACAGCAGTGGGAGCGATTCTAACAAACAAATGAAAAGTGATGAGAAAGCAGTTTAAGTTCACTTTTTATGCTTAATGTTAAAGGCCCTGTCACACTATAACATTTTAGACAACTTATGAAACATTTTTTTCGACTAAATTACCAATAAAACGTATATATTTGATCAGTTATGCCTAAACATGCCTAAAAAAGGCTTCCAGTTTACTTTTTTAATTCCATCATCAACATAGATATCTTTAAATTTTTCATAAGTTGGCATAAGTTGTCCAAAACGTTAGCATGACAGGGCCTTTAGTTGATGTTTCATCTTTCTTCTTTTTAAGTCTTTGGCTCAGTCTTATCATGCTTATTTAAAATAATAAAGAGTAAAGTTTAATACATTACCAGCGGAATTTATCATCTCATATTATGTCCAAACAAAATAACCGTATTTTTATTTTCTCTCTTTTCAGACTCTTCAGATCAGTCGCAGACCTACAATACAATCCGTGCAACCACAGCTGAAAAGCGGACAAGAACTGGTGAAAACATTTAGTTAAATTAGGCTTTAAAGGGGACAGATAGTGCAAAATCCAATTTTTTAGCTGATAAATACATTTTGTTGTGAACTTGGAGTCTTTAGGAGTGCAGAAAAGTTTAATTTAGACTCTCCATGTGCTGTATAGTAATCATTATATTATGTTTGGGTCATATTTCTCACTATTACATCAAATTATTTGTGACTGAACTGCCAAATAAGGTCTGGACTTACAAACTATAATTTTGTCATCTTCATTCGCCTCTGGCTCTGGATCAGACGCTGGCTCCAACATGTAAGGCTGGATGGACAAGTCTCTTGTTGACATTTTTAATTATTTTGTACACATTTCTGCACAGCTATATAATCGTAAACCCCTCTATCAAACTGGAATGTACCACTCTTTGTTAGTATTTAAAGAGACAGCCTCAAAACGAGTTGATCTGAGACACACCTTGGAACAGATGTGAAAGAGGGGCTTGTGGAGCTACAATGAGGAATTCAGACCAAAGCATTGAAGTTCCACTTTATGTAGATTTAAAAGCATGATATGTTCACTTTAAATAATCTAAACTCTTTATAGCTTAATTGAATGTTGTACTGTCTAATTGATACAGTTTTATTAATGATTCTTAAAATTGTGCTCCTATAGATCTAGAATGCAACATTAAAGCCTTTAAATGTTCGGAAAGTTCCACCAAAGTGGAAGACACGTACGGAGCCTGGATGTCGGATGCATCGCGGCCGGAGGACAGTCGAGTCTGGGTGGCCGAACATTTTTCAGGTAATTCATGCGGCAGTCGTAATTTTATAAATTTCCCTGATTTGAAGTAAAAACATTTTTCCACCAGGTCGAATTTTGCACGAGTTCAAGAACATTTCAGCATTTCCGGATGGAAACTACAAAGTTATAGATCTCTTGAAGTTCTACCATGGGTGTGGTCATGTTATTTATAAAGGATCATTTTACTTTCATAATGGAGGAACAAACCAGCTTGTAAAGTGAGTGTTCTTTTGTTAAACATGTTGAACTATGATAATAAGTGCTGTCTCAGCGCCTTTATCAATATTTGTTATTCTCCAGGTTTGCCTTAAACTCGAGGAGAACAACCACCCTGACCATGCCTTACAGCCGATATCGCAACCTGACTTATCCCTTTGAGAACTCAAAGACATATTTCAAGTTTGCTGTGGATGAAAACGGCCTGTGGGTGATCTTTGCCTCAGATGTGAACGACAACACCATGGTGGCAAAGCTTGACCCCAACAACTTCTCTGTGGAGTCCATCGTTGACACGGCCTTCCCCACAGCTAAAGCAGGGAACGCTTTCATCGTGTGCGGCGTGCTGTACGTTACAGATCGTACAGACAAGAAAGTGATGTACGCCTTCGACTTAAAGACGCAGAAACTTGTGGATGCAAGTTTTAATTTAAGACAAGCTAATGGCACCATGGCTATGCTGTCCTACTATCACAAAAAAAATCTTTTGTACATGTGGAACAACAGAAGCGTGAGCACCTGCAGAGTTAAATTCAAACACACCTAGAAAAGAAAGTTCAACTTTATAAATATTAAATCAAACCATCAGTTTTCTTAATGTTTTTAGACAGTGACTTAAATCTGCTGTTTTTTGTTTGTTTCGTTGCAACATCTACTGCCTTAAACATATTGATCGATTTGACCAGATCCATTGTACTGACAGATAAATGTGTCACAAAGCAAATTTCACCTCCCACGTAGCAAGTCTTGTCTGGTCCAGTTCTGGCCCACACAAGGCACCAACATTTGGCCCACATTCTACGTATAAAGAATACTTTGGTGGCCCAGATATAGTTTGTCAGAGGTGGTCCATGCATGGGTTAGCACCTCATAAACTAAACAACTGGACCAGTAGTGGCATGCCATCTTAAAAACAGTGCCACCATTTCCAGACCTGGCCCACATCCTGTTAACAAACCCCTTACCATGCCAGCAGAGCCAGCCTGACCAGATCTGGACCATGTCTGCCTGCTATGTGGGTACATTCAGGTTCAAAAAAGTAAAAATCTGCTTTTTAAACTGTACAAATATTTTAAATAAAAATGTCAGTAAAGATGAACAACTGTTGTGTGTCTCCTTAAATGCATCATGGATTAAAGAATAATAAACTTTGTTTTAAAACAAAGTTACAAAAGGCTTTTAATTAAAAGATATAGTAGTAAGGAATTAAAAAGATTTAGTTTTTTCAGGTAAAACAGGAGAAGGAAACTTCTTACATGTAAAAAAATAAATAAATACTACCAGTTTAAGTGTGCCAGTTGTTTCTTTTAGTAATTATATTTGTTCCTTCATTAGGGGTCACTGTCATCCTCCTCTATCTCTGTCCTCTCTAACTGCACCCATTTGTCTTCTCTTTGTCCTAACAGCTGCATCTCCAACATCCTTTTATCAATCAACCCACTGTCCCTCTTCTGGACATGTCCAAACTGTCTCAGTCGGGTCTCTCTAACTTTACCTCCCAGTCATTCAACCTGTGCTGTACTTCTGATCTCATACCTAATCCTATCCATCCTTGTCGCTCCCAAGGAGAACCTCATCATATGAGCATAAAGAAGTAACACAATTAGCTCATCCTGAGGCTCTAATTTTATTTAAACTGGATGATGTCATCAGTATAGAAGGAGGCAGTGTTGGTTATAAGTGCAGCAAAAACTAGATTGTGTAAAAGTACTTTCAGTTACACCTACAGAAGTTATTTTATTGTTGCTGATATGTGAAAAATGTAATTCAAACCATCCTTTTATTGGTTTGGTTGTCCTTTTTACAACAACAGAAGAACTAGTAAGATTTGTTTTGGGTCACACTGGTGTCACGTTATCACTACACAACAAAGAAAAGCTCATTTGAGCAAATCGGTATCCAAGGGACAAGGGTTATCTGTATACACTCAGTCTTCTGGTTTTGTACTTTTATGACCAACAATTTTTTCTATCACGTTTTCTGGTATAAAGTTGAGAGTTAGTAAAACTAAAGCAGAATAAAAAGGTTTTCTTTTTTTAATTACATCAACCTATTACTCTTGCTATATAAACTAAAACAATGTGCTAAAATATAAAGTGTATTTTAACAGTTGCTTAAAAAATACATTTTATTTCTTCTCTTATACTGAAAAGGTATTTTCAGACAGTTTTAATTGAATAAATTAACATGACTGTAAATTAATTGAACTATACCTAAATTTACCATTTAAATTACAGGAAATCATTTGTATTAACTTTAGATTTATTACTGCTTAATTTCTAACAAACTTTTTTAGTCTGTGTATAAAAATGAAAAACTGTAAAGCCATTATTACACAGTTCCCCACAACAACCAATGCTAAATAGTAATTTTGATGTGTCAGTTAAATTCAATATTCATAAAGATAAAGGATCCAATCTGTTTTTTTTAGACATTATCTAATTTAAAATCAAAGTAAAGACAGAAGTGATCATCAACTCAACCACATTCATGGTGTAAGCGTGATTAAATACAATCAACTCGACATTCCCAATGAGTAATTAACAAAAGACTTGGTTAGTCAATTCAATTCAATTCAATTCAATTCAATTCAAGCTTTATTAAGGACACAGAATCCTGGTCCATATCCAAAAAGAAAACAAGGAAAAATAAAAGAAGTAGTCATTCAAAAGAGGTTTTTTAAAAACCACAGAAAACAATCTATGAGTAAGCTATTTGTTGATATATGTGAGTACATTTTAAGAGATTTAATTTGTATGTTGCTGGTTCTAATAAAAAATGTTAAAGACGTAAGTATTAATTTTTTGAGTAAAATATAAGTAATTTAAATAGTTAGTATTTAACACCTTACAAAAGTCCTTAGAGTGATCATTGAACAATACACATGTAGTTGCTTCTATTACGAGATGCTCCTGAACGCCTCAGAAGTCGTCATTTGCTTTAGTAGATCTCAAAGTATCTGGATTCGCTTGGACTACATGGACTTAAATGGAGCCGCCATGTTGCTGTTGCCGTTAATGGTTCAACGTCGTCAGCGTAGCGACAGTTCCTTCAGGGAAGGCTAGTAAGTTAGCTTGTACCAGTTTGTACCAGCAGCGTTACATCACTTTAGGTCGTGTCCCACCTGGGAAATAACGACCAAAAGGAACAAACACTTCCAAATTCACTCAACAAGCCATATGGTACTAGTATTAGTCACTGACCTGTCAAACAAGAACAACATAGAGCGACGGCCTTAGTGACTTAGCAATTTTTTTAACAAACGTTTTCATCTTGATCTGTAAGTACAAATGTCAAACTAATTACACGTTACCTTTTTTTTTATTATTGTTTATTAGAGTAAAGCTGTGCTAGTTGAAGTGTGACGTCCTTATGCTTCGCCGGTTGTTTAGCATTAGCTTCAGTCAGAGCTGTTTGTCATTTTCCCTGCCCGTCGGGCCTTCAGCCAGGTAGCTAGCCGTGACCCGTCAATAGCAACATTAGCTTCAGTTTGTTTATTTACTAATAGCGTGAGCAGGAGTAAGGATAGATAGGCATATTCATTACATTTGATTAAAGAATTGTATTACCTTACATGAGCAGCACTGACTGTTTTATCACCTGTTTTGTTAAAACTATAAAGTGACGTTAGGGTATTGTATTGAAAATCAATATTGTTTTGCCCCATGGGTTGTCAGCTTTATGTATCTATCTGTTTTCAAACATACTCCTACTGTAGAGTTAACAGTTTATTTTAAAGTTGTAAGATTTGCTGCCTATTATTCACATAAAAATAAATATTAGAAGCTGGTATTAGAAACATTAGTGGTGTTCACACACAGAACTTCAGTATTTTAGTGTTTTTTATGTTTGATATATTTTTTTATACTTTACTCATTTCTAAATATTAAAGGGTAACCTCTTGGTCACATAAACTGGCTTTACACCAGTCTCTCCTGCTTGTTACTGTAATCTGTTCTCTGCTTATTTCCCTTTTTGCAATGTGCTTAGTTTTTGTTTGTTTTTCAGGATTTTCATACAAAAGGAGAGATGTCCTGTACGTGCACCTCTGCTGCAAGATTGTTTCTTAGCACTGCCCACAGAGGTAAGAAAAATCTCCCAGCTGAAACTGTATGACATTTGCTCTCGCTAACCCTCATTACTGTTTGTTATTGCAGTCATGTAATTCATGTCAACAGCAGGTGGAAAAGCCACTTTAAGAGTTGAGTAGCTATAGATAGGCCAGCCTGTTGCATCACACATCTTTCTGTGTTGGACAGTGTGAGTTTATAGATTTTTTTTTTTTTTCGTAGAATAAACCGAGACACTGAATTTAGTTATGATCCTATAATGAAAAGGAATATGTACTATTTACCAATTATTTGCCAGTCAATAACTTTCAGACATAAAAGAATGCATAAGTTTTGAGTGTTGGTGTCATATTTAGCACATCCTGTCACTACCCGCGAGAAATTAAATTGAATGTTCCTGGTCTTGCAGGATTGTCATGCAACCGAATCCAGTTGTTTTCGCTGAGTCGTCCAGCCTCTCGGGAAACACATTTTCATCCTCGGGTATGTGTCAGATCCTTTTCAGACACAGCTGTCTGTTATGCATCTAAAGATGGGACAACAAAAGACAGTGGTAATGATTGTGGAAAGGTAAACTCTTAAAGGATAAAACTAATTTTCAACCGTTTTCCTACCCTAATGCCGTTTTTGTTTTTTACAGAAAAGTGTCAGTGAGGGAAAGAGACAGTCTGGTTCTGGAGGATCAGGCAAAGGTGGAAGTCAGCTAAGATGCCCTAAATGTGGGGACCCCTGCACACATGTAGAGACCTTTGTATGTAAGTACGTTTATCAGATTTTAACAAACATTTACAACCATTCATTAAGATAAAAGTAGACAGTGGAGGATTATTTTCAGACAGTAGGACCACATATTTTAAACATTTGTGTTGAAAATGTATGTTTTTTGTAAAATTAATATAGACACATATTTTGATTGTAATAGAACTTTTTAAAACACCCAAAAGTTTTTAAGAATTACCATTGCTAACAGAAGTTGTATGTTTCATTTATTTATGTTGACAAAGCAAAACTGTTGGTTTCACCTTCACCTCTTGTAAAAACCACAGCTGCACAGTTCTACATCAGTTAGGCAGAATATAATTTTAATCTGCGAGTCTGCATTTAAAAGTGTTTTTTTTTTTTTTTACGCAAGCAATTCACCAACCTAAACAAACCTTAAGGCCAGACTGGATAAAATGTAGTTCAAACACACATTTAAACACACACCACAAACAACCCAGAGAAATATGGGTTTCATTGTTGTCCTGTGACAATTTTCTGTTCATTTTGCAACTTCACCAATGTGTCGGCTGATAATTTGCTGCTTTCAGGAAAGTCTCCTGTGATATGACAGTTTTTGTTGTTGTTCTTCTTCTTCATTATACAGTAACTTAACTCTATCTTCTCTTTACTGTTGATTTTCATCATCAGAATATGCTAATTTTATTGTAGTTTTAAACAAAAAAGTATCCTTTAAAGCCGAAAAACAATTTGATTACTGCTGTTATCACTGCAACAAAACATGAACCACAGAGTTTGCTTGAAAAGATCAAATTATTTCAGTGTTTTGAGAACAAATAAATCATACTAGAATCAGAAACAGGTTATTGTTCATTTTGTGTTTCTTATTAAAGCTGCTCCAAACAGTATTGAGTTAATTTCATTTCATTATTGATGTGAACTTTAAATTATGACAAGTATTGTTAAATTTGCTTCATGCTTTGAGCAAGACAATGTTCAAGTTATTTGCTGTTTATTTTTTCCTTGTTGACATGTTTGCAAAACTTGTTTCTAAATTAGTTTTTCCTGTGTTCTTTTGTAGCATCAACACGGTTTGTCAAATGTGAGAAATGTCATCACTTTTTTGTGGTCCTGTCTGAAACGGACTCTAAAAAAGGGCTAAACAAAGAGCCAGAATCGGCTGCGGAGGCAGTGAAACTGGCGTTTGCACAGAAACCACCTCCTCCTCCCAAGAAGGTAGGAAATTTTGAGCTGGTTAAAAAAAGCAGCCAATATATTTTGTTTGAAGTTTTAAATATGTAGGCAACTTAAACTTCCTTTTTTGTTTATTTTAGATTTATGCCTATCTGGACAAATATGTTGTTGGCCAGTCTTACGCAAAGAAGGTCTTGGCCGTTGCTGTGTACAATCACTACAAGCGCATTTACAACAACATCCCTGCAGGGAACCGACAGCAGGTGGAGGCGGAGAAACAGCCGTCTTTGACACCTCGTGGTGAGTGTTTTTGTTTTCCCAAACTATATTGTCTGTCTTGTGTCTAATTCCAAATATTATATATATTGGACAAGGAAACCAGGCTGTCATTGTAGACCTAGGTGCGAAGTTCTGTAGCGCTTCAGAAAAAAACAAAGAGTTGCAACACACTTTGGCATTTGTTGCATAGCTATTAGATCTGACAGTTAAAGTACCATAAATCTGATTGTGTTAAAGAGGATGTTTGAGGTTACAACAAGTCATATTGGGAATAATTCAAGTCATTACAATTTTTTTTTATTTAAATCTAGGGATACAACAATATAATAATACTTGGGAAAATGTTCTGATCCCATGTAATAAATTCGAGATGCTCCCAAAAATGTACAATTGTCAGTAAAGTTGAAAAATAGGTTCATGAAACTTTTAATTTACAGCTCATAATCTGGTGGCCATTACAGAAGTGCATAAATACATTTTAATTTAATATTAAAAAGTGTCAGAAATTAAGCTTTAATCTGTCTTTAATTAGTGGAGTTTCTTGTTCATTATTAGATGGATTATTTTTTTAAAAGTCAAACTTACCTTTTGTTTTGAGACTTATTTCACATTGTTATATTTTAAATACAGTTTTAAATTTTTATTTAAGGTTTTGCATTTCAGCTTTTTATTTTTTCTGCAATTAATCTTTTTTTTTTTTTTCTAGCAGCACCAGAAGTTCAGACATTACAGCTGATAAAATCTAGCACAGATTCAGAAAGAGATGCAACCAGAACAATTCAGGAAAAACATTTTTGCTAGAAATAAAAGTCCCCCTCCATCATAACTGTTACGTGTTGAACTATGATAGGAAAGTTTGTTGTTTTGTTATTTGGAAAAAAGATGGGACTCTGTCAGTTTAGGTTTATCTACATTTGATGTAATTTCAGCTTTTTTTTTTAAAAATAAAGTCATTCATCATGGTAATACATAAAGTATTTTCCAAAACAATTAAAGCAGCTGTTCTCAAACTGTGTTATTTTATTCTGGTTAAACTGAGTGTGTTCTTCAGTTGAAGCGAAGCGCGGCAAAAAAAGTTTGAGAACTCCCTCATTAATGTGATGTAATCATGTAAAATGATTCCTTCTTCAGTCTCTACAAACCTAAAGAGTATTTAAACTACATAAATAACTGATGGCCTTTATCATAACTGGTCTTGAATCATAATCTGTATTATTTGGCATTTGTTCAATAATCCGAGCACCCAGATGTACAGACATCTTTTAAGGAACTGTATAAATGTTGTTAGAGTGATAATAATAAATGATAACATTGATTTAAGCACTTTGATCCTCTGCTTGTAGAGCTAGAGATGAGAAGACGAGAGGATGAATACAGATTCACAAGTAAGTGACTGACCTCCTTACTGTTATCTGACTGATATTCTTTCTGTTATCAGCAGTGACGTAAAGTCACATCTAATCAGCAGGGTTCTGTTTTGTCATGTTTTTTGAGTTGCACAAATGCCAAAATGTACAGACCACAGTGACTCCTCAGAGGACCGTTCTGCCTCTTTTACTGAACTATATCTAGTAAATATGAACTAATCTAATTTACTTTTGGAATTAATAAAGTCTCCTTTAGTTTCATATTGTTTGTATTATCTGGCCATTCTAAAATTAACATTTTAAAATTCATAGTCAAATAAAAAGAAGTCTGTCATTATAAGATATGTTTTTAGTTTTTTTTTTAAATCTTAATGTTTTTGAATTAATGTTTATTTTTTGTATGAAGAAATTGTAAATATTACATTTTATATTAATTGGGCTAATCTGTGACAGACTTGTAGTGGTGTGAGTTTCTTTTTGATTTACAGTAAGTTATTTGTGCATTGAGGTTTGTTCTTGTACATTATTATAGATAACTGAAAGCAGTACTGTAGGAAAACCAGCCTCCTGTGTTCTGTCAGTGTGATGATGATGATTTGTACTTAAAATACATCAGTTGGTTTTTTTTCTGCATTTTTAAGAAAACTGCCAAACTAAACATGAAATTAGCCACTATGAGGCCTAGCTTATTCTTGCCAGCATGTGTTAATTGATACTAAAATGTATTTGACGTTGAAAATACTCTACATCCCCAGAATGCACCATTTTCAACATTATTTACAGCTCAGTGGCATTACTGCTTTGTCACGCTTTGACCTGACTTACTCCAAACCAAGACATTTTCTTTCAACCTTATGTAATCCAACACAATATCTGGGTCAACTCACATGACCTTTGGGTTATGGGTCGTCTCTACAGACCAGAAGAAAAGGGTAACAAGGCAGCCCATATCATCTGCATTCAGACTGTTGCTATTTTCAACCGAGTTGTCTTATAAGCTCTGGCACTGACTATACATGTATTTTTAGCCCATCATGCGTGGAAAATGTTACACCTACACATACCAGCATTAATGAATTACTAATATGTACAACAGTGTCTCAGATATTTGAGATGGAAATCTGTTTTGAGTGTTGGGCTTGTTGTTGCAGAGCTGCTGCAGATCGCAGGGATCAGTCCTCATGGAAATGCTCTGGGAGCGAGCATGCAGCAGCAGGCGAGCCAGCAGCCGCTTCAGGAGAAGAGGGGCGGGGAGGTCCTAGACTGCACGCACTCTGACATCAAACTGGAGAAGAGCAACATTATACTCCTCGGTCCGACTGGTTCAGGTTTGTGTCTCGTCAACGTTTTTCTGAGCAGTGTCTCTGTTGGCACGCCAAGTTTGTGGTTCGTTTGCAACAGAAATGGGTCAAAGGTTATTTAATTACAGTTTCTGTTTTTTAAAAACAGGAAAAACATTATTGGCACAAACACTGGCACGTTGTCTTGATGTTCCGTTTGCGATCTGCGACTGCACCACGCTGACTCAAGCCGGATACGTGGGAGAAGACATCGAGTCGGTCATCGCCAAACTTCTGCAAGATGCCAACTACTCAGTGGAGAAAGCACAGCAAGGTGGGCAGTCAGACATAAATTAACAGCAGGGTCAGAACCTGGAATAAACAGTGAAATAATATAAAAATTATTTTAAGATTGTTAAAATAAGAGTTGATGTAGTTTCCCTTCTTATTCCCAGTTGAACTTTACTTTCTGAGGTTTGTCCTAAAAGATACAAGTCACAGAAGAAGGACAATATAAAACTGAGTGAGCTGTGGCCAACATTACTGAAGCTTTAAAGCGCGCAGCTCTAAACAGGATGGTTTTAATACCATTTAAAATGGGAGCTGTTGTACTCGAGCCACTTTATTTTAACCAAAACGTGGCAGTAAATTCAGTAAAACCTGTTTGTCTCAGTGTGACAGTTTGTTTAAAAAGAATATATGTAATATATATCTTCTTTAGAGGCAGGACTGTGTTTTGTCAAAGCAAGACATTATTCCAACCACTGTTGTCCTCCTGTCTCCTGTTGCAGGTATTGTGTTCCTGGATGAGGTTGATAAGATTGGCAGTGTGCCTGGAATCCATCAGCTAAGAGATGTGGGCGGAGAGGGAGTTCAACAGGTCAGTTTTTACCCAGATTGCTTTAAAAAAAAAACATGCAGTATAAAATCTAAAGAATTCACCTTCTGTGGTCATTTTGAGATTATTGTTTGATGTGCTGGTAGAAAATTTCTTTTTTTTTTTTTTTTTTGTTTATTTGCCAACAATGCAAGACTCGATTTATTAATTTTAACATTGTGCGTAACAAAGATGTGTCCAATTCTCTGATCCAGTCTGTATGAGATGTTGAGAATTTTTTTTTAGAAATACAGTGTGAGTAATAAATCAAAGCTTATTGCATCTAAACCTCACAAACATCAAGCTTTTTAGTTAAAAATGAGGTTTTTGTTTGTGTGTGTGCTTGTCTGTTAGCAAAATATCTCATGCATCTGTGAACAGATTTTAATAAAACGCAGTCAGTCTGATTCCAGATGTTTGCTACAGCAATTTTTTTTTTGTTCAAGTCTTTGGCATTAACTGTCAGTCTCCTGTCTGTTAGCTAAATATTTCATCAACCACTGGCTGGATTTTAATGGAACTTTCAGAACATGATAAATACATTCACGTTTACAACTGATTAAATTTTGGTGTCAACCCAATTCAAGATGGCTGCCACAGCTGATCAACCTTAGCCAACACAAAATGGCTAGAACCTAATCAGATTCATGAATATTGAGCTAAAGTTTGGTGTTTTACTCGAGTCGTATTCTGAGTAAGAACAAATCTTGCATGAGCTTGCTCATAACATTTACAAGGTTTGACTAAACGGCTACATCCAACATTTCTCATCATAAGAAGATCTTAGTCTAAAACTAATGCAAATAATGATTTTGTGTTTTAGCAGTAGTACATTGTACAGTACACTGTGTTAGGCTTAAAATCTGGGGCGATACATTTAATTTAACTGATTTACCTAAAGTTGTTTTTTCCTTTTTCAGGGTTTGCTGAAGCTCTTGGAGGGTACAATTGTCAATGTGCCTGAGAAAAACTCCAGGAAACTCAGAGGTGAAACGGTGCAGGTCGACACAACAAACATCCTGTTTGTTGCATCTGGTGCCTTCAACGGCCTCGATAGGATCATCAGCAGAAGAAAAAATGAAAAGGTACATTTGAACACATGTGCAATGTGCCTGCAGATCCCAAATGAACTCATTTCTTGCCTCACGAGGGATTGTCGTCTGTTTCATCTCTTCAGTATTTGGGTTTTGGAACTCCCTCTAACATGGGGAAAGGGCGTCGAGCAGCGGCGGCGGCGGACTTGGCCAACAGCAGCGGTGAGACGGATACGGTCGCAGAGATCGAGGAGAAGGACCGGCTGCTGAAGCACGTGGAAGCCAGGGACCTGATTGAGTTCGGGATGATTCCAGAGTTTGTTGGTCGTCTTCCTGTCGTTGTTCCGCTGCACAGTTTGGATGAAGATACGCTGGTCCGGATCTTGACTGAACCACGTAATGCTGTGGTGCCGCAGTACCAGGCTCTGTTCAGCATGGATAAAGTAAGGATTCTGTTAGTTATTCAGTAAAGAATGAAGCAAAATAAGCTGAATATTCAACAGATAGCTTACCATATTTTTGCTCCTATTACTGACAGAAAACAAGACTTTTACCAGAATGTTCAGATTTTTTTTTGTATACCTGAAACCCATGTTTTTTTATTGTAAGTTAATCCTACCTGTTACACTTTAATGTTTCACCTCCTTAAATTGAAAATGTAAAATTCCTGTTTGTTTTAGTGCGACCTCAATGTCTCCCAAGATGCTTTGAGAGCCATCGCCCGAATGGCTCTGGAGAGAAAAACTGGAGCCCGTGGACTCAGATCCATAATGGTTTGTTATTTTACTTTTTATTCTTCCATTCCTTTTTAATGTAGTAATTTTGCATGTAAATAATTATTTTTATTTTTCCACAAACAGGAGAAACTTCTCCTTGAGCCCATGTTTGAGGTGCCGCACTCAGACATCATTGCTGTTGAGCTTGACAAAGACGTCGTCCAGGGAAAATCAGAACCCAGATACGTCAGGTCCGCACCACAGAACGAGGACATTAATATTGTATTATTAATCTGTAATGTTGTGGTTTTTAAGTTTTAACCGGACCTTCGTATTGAATTTCAGAGCTCCAGCCAAGGAGTCAGCGGAGGAGGAGTACGACTCTGGCATCGAGGAGGAAAACTGGCCTCGGCAGGCAGATGCTGCGAACAACTGATCCACATTTCACCTGCAGACCACACTGTCTAAAAATCATTAGTATACCATGAACCTTTTTTGGATACCAAGCTTTGGTACTGGCTCTTTTTTTTTTTATATATAAATGCACCTGATAAAATAAACTGTGGACTCTGACGAAGAAGTTTTCACCATGAACAAGTAAAGAGAGCGTAACAACCTTTTGGTCTCGTATCAAATAATTCTCTAGCGGTGCACTCAGTGTGGACCTTTTTATGAAATATTTCAATCTCTGGGGATTGTTAACAGTTTATCTATATAAAGATAATTTTAATGATTAAAAAAAAGTATTTGTAGCTAGTTTGTATTCTTTTTGTGGTGATTGGTTGTACTGGCAAAGGAAGCAAATGGAAATAATGGGATCATACTGTACGGGGGGGCGGAGCTTAGAAAGTGTAGATGTTACCATGTTAATAAATGCCTTATTTCGTGAGGGCATGATATTCCATGAGCACATCAATATTTTGATGTTTCTTTCTTTACCACCATTGTACTAATGGTGCTCCGAGTGAAATCTGTTGTAAATGTTCAGCTACACACAGGTAACGTTTGTAAGCAGTTTGTACGACATGAGCTCTTGTTAAAAGGACATATTGTGACGGATAAAAACACACCAGCACACTAATCGCATCAGATGAGAAAAATTTGCCTGAATGGTTATTTTAGTGTTCAGCTTCTTCCTTTACCCCACTTTTTTCAGGAATGTGTTTTTATTTACAGACCTCTGTATGCATTGATTCAAACAGAGAGAATTAGACTGTTTGAAGTGATTAATCCTCATTTTGTTTTGTTCTGATATAAATGAGCTAAATCACATCTTTGTTTGGAACTCCCTCTGAATCGCCATCGTTAAACGAAAAAACATTCTTGACTCGTGGTCCCTTCGCCTCTAATGATTGGTCATCAAAGCACCACCTGAGTGGTCTCTGACTCCTCCATGCTGCTGTTTGTCCTTTCAAATTCAACTCTTCTATTTTATTTTAAAGTTTTATTTCTGTTTCCTTTTGTGAAGCTTCAAGCTGCTGTTCCTCAGAGGTCTGTTACAGAATCTGTAGACTTTCCCGCTTCCAAAATAAGCTTGTGAGTCCTAAATTTATTGTGATTGTTTAAAAATATATAAATAAAATCTATAAGTGGAAAGTTGAATGTGTAACTTGTCTCCATTCGCGACACATTGGCTGTCTTGTGCCTCACTGTTGGATTGTCTCATTTATGTAATCTGCTAATCTCTGGAAAGTATTGTGCTGTGCTGTGTTTTCTGATGCATCAGCATTTCCATAATCCCCATGTCTGTGCACATGGAAATTACATAGAAAATGCGATTGCTTGTATTAATAAATTAAATATGAACAAAGAAGCTAGTTTTAATTAAACTTTAAACCATAAATTAAACTGTAAGCACGACGTCTCGAATTAGCATCACAGAACAGGTGAAGAATAAGAAACTTTAATAAAAGTTTGGTGCTACTCTACTAAGAAGTTATATGATTAAAAACTTGACTTTATGGCAACTCTTACTGTAGTGGATTACAGCAGATGTCTGAGGTGGTAAACAAACTCCCAGATGATGTCAGAGGCTTAGTGATGAGTATTATCAGGCACATTGATGTTTGTGTCAGTCATTTGCTCTTGTCAGTACAAGACTGGACCTGGAAGTCAATATTAGGCAAAGGTAAGAAATATTTTAAGGAATACGTGTAACTTCAAACCTATTTGCTCATTTTAATTTTGCTGAACACAGATTTTTTTTCATCTGCACGTAGGTGATGATGAACATTTTGGAGGATGTTCCTTTTCAGACCCCTGTGGGTCCACTGGGGCTGGAGGTACAGCTTCTGACCTTACCGGAGACGCCGGCTCCAGACTGCCATCAGATCATGCAAGAAACTGAGGTTATTAGTTTTCCTAAATCATTTTGGGGTATTATTTTAGAATTAGCGTGATCAAAATTATGTTGTATAATTCACACATTCCTCATTTGCCAATTTTCTTTACATCCATGTTTAATTGTTTGAAAATGGTGTTTTATGTTAAAACCCAAAAGGTCCCAAGTTTTATTTTGATGTATAGTTAAAACCAGATGTTTAAATACATCATACATTTAAACATAGCACAAAAAAGTAAGTAAATTTGTGTTTGGTAGATTATTTCTTTGTAATTCTTGACAATAACTCTTATAATTGGCAGCAGCTGAGGGTACCAGAAGCTCAAAACAAGTGTCAATAACAACAAAATAAGATGTTTGTCAATGGCAGTGATTTGTCAAACTTTTCATGTGCACAACCCATAGTCTACTGCTCTTCCCACAAATGCATGTTCCTTAATGTGGCACCATTTAAAAGTTAAATTAACAGATTTTCCAATAGTTCCAATTTATTACCAAGAAGAATTTTTATAAAAAATAATCTACCAAACACAAATTTACTTATTTTTCTGTTAAGTATATTAAAAAAATACACAAAATTTTTTCTTCCTTAACATGAAATCAGACTAAAGCTTTCCTGTTTTAGGTCATTGAGGATTCCCCAAATGATTTTTGTTAAATGCCCAAAGAATTAGGTTATTATTTGGTAAATTCTGTTTTTGTACAGTATGGATTTAATCTGGAGAGATGGATTTTAATGGGGCAGCAGCCAGCCTCTAAGGCCCCATCCTGCCCCCCCTACAGGCTGATGTTCAGCAGTCCTCAGGAGACCCACAAGCTCAGTCTCAGTGACAACAGTCTGTGGGGCCCTGGGCTTCGGCCCCGCAGCCACAGCTTGAGCTCAGCAGACATCCACCGCCGCACCATCAAGTTCCTCCCAACAGACTCTGATGAAGAGGAGGGCTCTTATGAGAATAATAAAGGGTCTTCATCTGAAGGGCTACTCCACCGTGTCAACAGCAGAGAGCGACCCAGGGGCACTGCGTCCAAAGACCAGGTGTCCAGAGTCAAAGATATGCATCTTGGTTACTGCTTACATGGAAGCAAGCCTGATTTCTCTCAGCTCGTCCCAGGGTGCAGACCACCTCTGCGTGCTCTGGAGCAGCACAGACCACAGCAGGCCAGCCCCAGGTCTCAGGGACCAAAGAACAGCAAGAAGAGGCCAACTTCACTGAGCAGAAAGTTCTCTCAAAACACACCACCTGCTGGTCTGCCCAGGTCACAGCAGCAGAGACCCTCCTCTGCCGGACCATTAGTCAAAAACCGCAGGAAGAAGGTATTTCTTTTAAAAGAATAAACAAAGGTTGAAACTGTTCTTTTTACATTTCTTAAAACTTTTCATTTGTGTTTTTCCCGGATCAGATTCTATCAACTAGTGGCTCTCATGGGGCTTTCGACTCTGCAGCAGAGCTTCTGACGGCTCTGAGCCCGGAGGAGAGGGAGTTACTTGAAACCATCACTGAGAAAGGATACCCGTTACGCACCGCTATTCTGGCTCTGCAGAAAACTGGATATCAGAGTCCGGAAAAGGTAAGACATCCTTACTGGATATCCTAACCTGCAGGAATAAGATCCTATTTGCAGCAGTAAAGGGACAGTTCACTTGGTAGTGTGCTGCATAAACTTTTAAATATTTGTTTTGGATTTATTATGAAAGGGTTGGTAGGGTAGCAAAAATATATAATAAAAAAAAAAAGTTACTATTATGTCACAATCCACAGCATATTTGTAAACTGAAAACCATGCTAATTCTAATATTGATTTACTTTAAAAAAAAAAAAAAAGGCACCAAGTACATTAGCACACAGTACAATCTTAAAACTGCATTTTCTGTTTTCTTGTGTTACAGGTCCTAAAATATCTGGTTTCCAGTGAGCGTCTCTGTCAGCTGGGTTATGATGAAGCACAAGTGGAAGAAGCTTTGGAGATGTTTCAAAACTGTGAGAGCAAGGTAATACCAGCTTCTTACATTCCCCAAGTTGTAATAAAGAGCACTGCAGTTATTTTATCTAAACTTTGTGCACGTTGTGTTTCAGGCTGCTGAATTCCTGCGCCTGTTGACTCAGTTTAATGAAATGGGCTTTCAGCAAAGTGCGATCAAAGAGGTGTTGCTTGTTCATGAAAACCATCGAGAGCGAGCTCTGGAGGAACTCATGACCCGCATGGCTTAGAGAAACCAGAGATAAAATAAATGAGAACTTAGATTTCTGACAAAGTCAAGCAGCAAGAATCAACAACATTCAGGTTTCTGATCAATGTTTGCCTAAATGTTTATTAACAGCTTGATTTAAAAACATAAAACAATTTAACTGATGAGCTGTTATTCCAGCTTGAGGAAGAAAATCACAGTACATACTGTACTTAAATATGTTCCTTAAACACTTGTTTAAAAATGAACCCACACGGGGGAAAAAATAATAAAAATGCAACAGCCCAAGATTCAAATATTTACAGCAGAGATGAAAAATAGTTACAGAAGTCAGGCAGAAATGGTTATAAAAAAAAAACAAGTAAATCAGAAATCAAGACATTTTCATCAGAAGGTTCCTTCCTGAGGCGTCATCAGTGATGACTGACAGTGGAGTTCAGCAGTCCAGGTGTCGCATTTGATTTGGAAGCTTTTGCAAGATCTTTCTGTGAAGGAAAGTCCAAATTACTATGTGCATGAAAGACATTTCAGTAAATCATCCACTGCTAACTGGTGGAATATAAATAATGTATGTAAGTAAATGTGTGAGTAAATGTCTATCAGATATGTAGTTTAAAAAAAAAATAATACTTTTATTCTGTAGCTGATGTTTCACTGATCTGTAAAACTATGAATTTTAAAAATGCCTGGAGTTCCAAAGTTCAAAATTCCCTGCTTTAATTGGTGTGATTTTCTGCATCATCTGTAGTTTTTAAATGCAGATTAGTCTACAAACATTTGTTAAATTCAGTGTTTACTTTCTTGTTGCTTCTTTGAAACGAATATAAGACATGAAGCACATCTGTCGTAACTAAGAAAAAACTATTTCATATTCTAATTAGACATTTTAAAAATAAAAATCACTGTCAGAACGAATATTCAAGTGTTCATCTGTTTTGCCTTTTCAGGTGTTTCAGACTTGATTCCTACCCAAAACAAACAAATTGATAAAAAGGAATCATCTACTCTGCAACAGTTATGTAGTTGAGATCTAGACATGAAAAACTCAATTTACCGCAAAATCTGTATAGGAGCCAGCAACAGAGTTAAAGGTGAGATCCTGAGATTTTGGTGTTCCGCAGGGAGTGTTTCTGTTAATGTGAGAGATGTTCTCCTTGTTCCGCTCTAATGCTCGGGGCATCTTTCCACATCCTGGAGTCCGCAGACCAACACCCTACAAGAAGACTAACTAAAGTGATTTTGTTCTTTTATTTTATTTTTTAAAATGTCTGAATGCAAATTATATATAAAAAGGTAACTACACTGAAAAGACAAATAAATACAAATACCATTCTGAGAACTAATCTAAAAAACAGTTGGTTAGGATAATTTGAGGGTTGTTACAAATCTGGGATTTACTGGATTCAACCATTTACAAGAGCCACAACATATCAGAACAAATGAGTTTCTCTTCTTCTGCCACCAAAAAAAAAAAAAAAAAAAAAAAAAAAAAAAAAAACAAAAACAAACAATACCTTGCTGGCAGACAAAGGGGGTTTCTGCAGATACGAATGACACATGGTTCCACCGAGGCCTGAACCGAGGAAGCTGTTTGGTGTGGAGACTGTCGATGTGCCATTTAACTAAAACAGAATAGTTTGTTACCTGCATGTTTAACCAGTCATTCTTATAATTAATGTTACAATCAGAAATTATCTCACCTTTCTTAGTTTCGAGATTGTTGGAGTTCCTGGCATTCGTCGTTTCGATGGCGTTCTTGTTGTTCCGTAAAACATTTCTTCTTGTGTTTGTCTAGTTTTCTTTAGTTGCTATGTCAAAAAAAAAAAAAAAAAAAAGTCCGTCAACAGTGCTTTATAAATAAAATTACGAATTTCGAATAGTTTCTGCAATCCAGACTCACTCGTTCAAGTTTTTCCCGCTCCTTTTCCTCGTGGTGCATCTCCCACTGCTGCTTCACGTATTCAAGAAACTTCTGCTCATTCACCAGGAACTCTCTGCCGTGCTCCTGCTCCCAAGCTTCGATCTGGGACTTCAGACTCTTCTCCAACTGAAAAAATAAAACGTCTATTTAAGAACACCTTCTGTTTCTGACACTCCCACTTCAGCACGTCTTCACAACAATGCTTTAGGGGAGGAGAGCTTAGCTGCAGACCGAGCTCCAGGGAGGAGCTTTGTGTAAATAGGCAGCTCCACATGGCTACCACAGGAGATTCAAGGATTTCTCAAACATACATGAATGAGTCAAAGCAACACTGGAGTATATATTTGTTGGGGAAACATAACATGATATAAAGCTAAAAAAAAAAAAAAAAAAAAAAAAAAAAAAAAAAAAAAAAAAAACGTAAATTTTGCATAAAATCCCCCTTTAAACAAAGTTAATTTTTTTAACACCGACACTCTTGTGAACACACTGGGAAAAGCATTTTAGCCAATTGATCTAACTTCATAGATACCTTTAATAAAACCTGCACATATTTTATATCCTGACTGGAGACAACATGGAAAAAAAAAAAGTTAAAGTACCTTAGGCAAACTTTTCTGCAGATCAGCTCTTTGCTTCTCCTCTTTCAGAAGGTTCCCACCTCTGTTGTTGAACCTTGAAGGATCATTAGCCTTTTTCTGAAATGGAAATAAGTTTATAAACAAAATATATTTTTTCTCCCTCCCCTAAATGGAGAGGTTTTCAGTAGATTTGTGCCTAGAGTGCTCACGTCAAGCTCCAAATACAAGCTCCAAGTCTCCTGCCATTTTGTGACTCCCTCAAAGAGTTCCTTGTGGTCCTCGTAATATTTCTTCAGGCTCTTGGCCTCACTTTCATGCAGATTGAGGAGCTCCTCAGTGAAATCATCTGTAAAAACAAAACAAACAAACAAAAAAAAGGACAACACAATAAATCCCTGACTACAGCCAATATTCAAAAATACAGGATTCATAAATTAGACATATTTTACCATCATGATATGATGCAAAAGCTTCCCGCTGTTCACTGCTGTAGAAGCATTTGTTCCACAAAAGAGTGATTTCTGCTCTGATGGCCTCAGTGATGCTTTTCATGCTCTGCATTTTCAGCACCTCTAGCCGCTGGAGCTCTGTCTGCAGCTGAAAATATGTGATCCAATGTTGGTGTTCAGAGAAGCAACATGCTGCTGAGATTATTTGTTCATCATGACAAGAGGAAGATTTCTTACTGCTTCAAGGTTTCTCTTTTTTGAGTTGACCATGTGCTCGGAGAAGGCTTCCCGCTCATCCTGAGGAATCTGAAGTCTCTCCCACAGCTCCTGGATCTTGGTGCGGAAACCTGAACAAAGGTGCTCGTTCTCAGCCTTGCGCTCTTGCAACTGAAAGAAACAAAATCAAATAATTCACGTGGTGTAAAAACCTCTCGACTTCAGATTAGCCAATGCTTTTTCAAAAACCTGACCCGACTGAGGAGAAGTTTAAGATTCAAAATGTTATCATTTGATAAGCAAAAATCCTCATCGTCCTCGCAGGCCACATCCATTTCAAAACTGGTTTCTGGCTGCTGCTCCAGGTCATCCATACAGACGAGGATCTCCTTTCTGATGCTCACAAATTCATCGTGACGACGCTCCTAAAAAGACAAGGCAGATTACAAACCTCAAATAAAACACAAAAGCTAATCATTCAGAGAGTACTCCCATCAGCACCTTCTCTTTGGTGAGATTGTTGATGTAGGAGTGATAGCTCTCGAGCTGCTCCGCTGATGGGACGGCGCTCTTGTCAATGCTAAAGGGAGTGGTGCACATAATGTCACACAGATCATGGTCTTTGTCAATAAGGTCTTTAAGCTCTTCCATCCTCTGTTGCTTTTGTTTTTCTAACTTCTCCAGACAGATCCGGCTGTCCTTCTCCAGCTGCAGAATAGAGACGCCTTCTTCCTCCTGTGCAGAAACATCTAAATTTAATGGAAATCCAACAAATGCAACCTTTGCTGCTCTCTTACATTTTATTATTAGACTATATTTAAAATGCAAAAAAAAAAATATTTTGTTACACTTATAATGAAGATAGGATAAACATATCCTAAAATAGAATCCAGGATAATTTGTTAGAACATCTTGCATCTCTAGTTTTGCTTTATGTTCTGATTTTTGCTTGCTTGGCTAACGTTCTAAGTCTGTGCTCTCCACTTAGCAGTGACACTCACATCACACATAAACAGGTATATTATTGTGTTCCCCTTTCCTTATATGCAATTTGCTTTCATCTTACTGCTTTTGTACTATCAGCTTTCTGCAAAAGCCACAATACAATCTGTATCATTGTCTGATATTCAATTGTCTTTGTTTTTACTTCCTTCAGATATGTTTGAATAGGTTGTTTATTCAGGTTATAGGAACCCCAAGAGCTTGATTAAAGGCAACTTATTTTAGAGTTTGGTCATCATAAGATTGTATGTGTGTAATGTACTTTAGTATGTTTTTTTTATTACAGGTCTTGTCTTTATTTTAAACTTGAGTGGAGATAAAAGTTTTAACCTTGAATTGCTTTGACAATAAAAAGGGTTAAAATGCAACTTCGTCTTTAATGTCATTGTACCTTGAAGGGGGGTCGCTGCAGTTCTTTGCACAAAATAGCAAGATCTTTGCGCCATTTCTCTATTTTGTTGAGCAACTGCTTCTTGAGCGTAGTCTCTTCTTCAATCATCAAGTCCAGCAAATTCTGCAAGGGAAAATAATTAGTGGGCCTCTGCAGACCTTGATGGCAAACTGAGAAGGTAAATCATCTACTTGAATCAGCTGTGTTGAAGCAGGGACAAATCTAAAACTTGCAGGAGACTGGCCCTTGAGGAGATGCCTGTGCTAGACCAAACAACCACAGCAAAATAACTGATTTATTAGAAATGCAAGACTCACTTTAACAAGTTTATGAACTTCACCAGTTCTCTTAACACGCTGCTCTTCTGGGATCCCTATTTCATCCCAGATATCCTGCAGCTTGACCAGGGCCTTGTTTAGGTAGGCAACAGACTCTGCTGCGTGGACTTCACTGTAAGGAAAGTAAAAATTAGAGTTCAGCATTTTCAATGACTAACTTTCAGTCAAACAAGCCAGTTGAAGCAATGAAGGAGGAAGAGAGGGGACACAAGCAGCTGTCGAGTCTCGTAGGTGAAGCTAATTAGACGCCATTTTTCTTTATGTAACGTGTAAAAACTAATACTAAACTACTTTCACGTCCAGAAAACAATAAATATAACGCAAAATAATTACTATTTAATTTTAACTAGTAGTTGCTCGCCCTGTACCGTGTGAATGCTAACACGAACAGTTCACCTATTTCTGAAACTCAAAGGGTGTATCAAGTACAGCAGATTAGAACAAATGATTAAAAATGTTAAGTACTTACCTCAATCTCATGTCGCTACTGTAGATATCTGCAAATATTAATAAACAATCCTTTAAAAAGTCAGTAGGGTGAACCCTGTGCGACTACAGTAGTCTGAATAGCCGTTTGTTGGTCGACTGGTTTAAACTTTGTAACTAAACAATGCCTGAACGCTGATTGGCTCGTTTTGGTGTCGTCAGCGGAAGTTTGTTTTCTGAATTACAAAGTAGTGGAAGATACCGCCCCCATCAGGATTGGAGTTTATAACAAAGAAGGTTTAACCCATCTAAAATATCCTTGCAACGTTTTAAAAAGGATATAAATGGGATGTGCTCTTTCTGTGAAGGTCACCCTGAGGATGATCATCACTTGTTTTGGTCTTGCCATTTCTCTACTCAGTTGTGGGAAGATGTGTTTTCATTTCTAAATCTATTGAACCACATTTTTTCATTTGCTTTGTGCATATATTGTTTGGCTTCACTGACAACCCACTGGCCAAAAAAAAAACAATTCTATATGATCAATCTTATTGTATTTTTAGCCAAATGACATATCCACAAATGCCGATACACTAATCAAAAACCGCTTCTTTCTATTTTCTTAAATGAAGTCAAGCAATATATTAAAACAATCAGTCATTCTATAAATATGAAAGTTGTTAAAACTTGTGCTTTGTGTGATCTCTTTCAAATATTTGTGTAACATGTTAATTTAAACTATTGTATATATGCTTGTAACCCCCTGGCGAATGTTATATTGTACTGCATTTTAAATTGTTCTGTTTATTGTTCCTAATAAAAAAAAAAGAAGGTTAACAATCTTGTTAGTAAGCTACACATTTTTTTGTGACTTAATAAATAAATAAATGTAGCTTGCATTTTGACAGCACACAAGTCTGTGTAAATTCATGCAGTTTTGCTTCCCTAATTTTTTCCTAATATACTATAAAACCATATTATTCTAGTTAGCTTTGTATGCACAAAAACTGTCAGTCTTAAAATGAAGGAAAAAAAACACGTACAGCTAATGAACACTATCCAAAAGTCATGTATTTAAGAAATAGAAAAAAAAGTAGAGTAAAGATCTGATGCAAGGCTTCAGAGATGCTGATTATAAATGTCGCATTTTCAGCTAATAACATTTTAGCAATCAATTAATTTTGCTAAAATACAATTGCATGTGTAAAACTTTGATATATTTTATAGATTAAACAAAAAAAGGAGAAAAAAAAAGGTTTTCTGACAGGTTGCTGGAAACAAAGTGCCTAATCAAAATAAATCATTTTTTACTAAGTTGTTATTTTTTTTTTTTATATACTATATTGATCCCTGACAGGGAAATTAATTCTCTGCATTTAACCCATCCACTTATGTGGAGCAGTGGGCTGCCAATTACAGCGCCCGGGGAGCAACACCTGAGGGGTTAAGGGCCTTGCTCAAGGGCCCAAAGTGGGACTGGTTGGTTCTGGAGTTGAACCAGCAACCTTCCGATTACAGACTCAGCGTCTCTAACTCCAGTGCCACCACTCCCCATTGTTATGTGTCCACACAACCTTTTGGTCTGACTAAACAGCAACAAAACATTCCTCTCAAAATGGTTGATATTTTTTTAGGCCAGGCACTTCTTCTTTTTGTTCTCCCCTTGAACATTTTCCAAATGTATTTTTAACTCGCACTGAACAAAATGCTGTCATGATCAGCTACAAGGTCAGGACTTAAAATTGTATTTTTTTAAAGCAGCCAACGCCTGAAGAAAAAAAAAAGAATTGTTGTGGACTTCCAGACCTTTAGAAGGCTTAAAAAAAACAAGACTACTTTCAATGATTTTAAGAAAGCTGCCACTTAAAACAGCAAGGAATACCTTAAACCCTTTATGTTAAATGAGACCAGTATGATTTATTCTTAAAAAAACTCAGATTTTCATTCATTCCCAGCATTACTATGATTTTGTCTTTTCTATTATCTGTCATGTCTCCATCCCAGTTCTCTTACCATCATTAACCTACAGTATGTTGATCCATTTTACCTTCACCTTTGCTTACTGGAATCTGTGGTTTGTTTGGTCAAAATATCAAATGACTCATTTCCTCTTTTTGCTCTTGTTCCCTGCATGCAGAATGTAATCTGTGTCTTTTCAGGACGCTCTGAATGACAAACAATCACTGGCCACTTTATTAGCACGCTATGCTGGTGCTGGGTTTGCCCCTCTTTTGGCCTTTACAATTGCTTTGATTCTTTGTGGTACAGATTCAACATGGTGTTTCCCTGAGATTTTGGTCCATCTAGACATGATGACATTATTCTGTCGCTCCAGATTTATCAGTTGCTCATTCATGATGTGAGTCTCACCACACCCCAAAGGGGTCAGGGGGACTGAGACTGAATGTGGAGACCACTGGAGTTCAGTGAATGGAGACTCATCAGAACAGGCAAACTTTTTCCAACCTTTTACATTTTTGGTGTGTGAACTGCAGCTTCTTTTTTTTTTTTTTGTTCTTAGCTGACAGGAATGGCACTTGGTGTGGTCTTTTGCTCTTCTAAGCCCATTTTTTTAGCACGTTGTGTTCAGAGGTACTCTAGGTTGTTGTGGTGAGTGGTTATTCTCCTCTGACATCCAACATTAACAAGGTTTTCTCGTCCACCTCACGCTGGCTGGACATTTTCTCTTTTTTGCACCAGTCTCTTTAAACCCTAGAGATGGTTGTGGGTGAAAACCCCAGTAGATCATCAGTTTCTGAAATACTCACATCAGCTGGTCTGGCACCAATGAGCACACTACATTCATATCCACTCAAATGCCCTTTCTGTTCAAATTCTCGATATGAATTTAAGCGAGCCCCTTCATCATGCATTTCTAAAGGCAATGAATTGCTGCCATGTGATTGGCTGATTTGCTATTTCAACAATTAATTGGCCAGGTGTAACTATAAAAGTGCCCTGTAAGTTTAAGTTAAAAATGTTCTCAAACTGTAAATTTAACCATGTCTTTCACAGAATGCTGCAAAGCCTTTTCATCTTTTCTCCCAAAGCGTCTCGTCCTCTGGAATATATTTGTGTATCTTCCCAGGTGTTCACCAAGCCCAGCAGATGTAGTCATGAAGTCAGGAAACATATTTAATGTATTCTCAGAGGTACAGACTCTCTCCACTTCACAATCTGCTTGCAGCTGCAGTTCCAAGCCAAAACTTGTGTTTCATCTCCGCACAAAGTTTATAGTGGAATTTTCTATTCCAGTGATGCATTAAATAGGATCCTACAGCTGCTCAGTCCCTGCCGTACTCCACTGCGCGTGGGTGTAACATCATTACACTTAAATCTGCCTCTGCTATTTCCTTCCTTTCATTATTTCAACAAGGGGCTGGAACAACACAGCGTTGTGTTTTTGGAGCTTTAATTTCAAGCCCTGCCAATCAGAAGCCATGCTCACAAACATGCTTTGAGTTTGAAGATTTCATTTATTTCAGTAATTTGAAAAAAAAAACATCAAACTTCATATAATATTATTTACATATTTAGAAAAGTATGAATGTGTCTTTGGCTAATTCTTGCACAATTACACCCACATGTGAGTGGATGTTTGAAAAAAAGGCACAGCGACATCAAAAATAAATAAATCAGGAAATTCGGTGAAAAAATAAGACAAACTTGTAAATCTACAAGCAGGTTGAGTGACCCGGGCTTCTCTTTTCCTCATCAGTAATGATAATGACGGTAGTTGAGGTTGTTCAGCACCTCCTCACTGAACTGGTAGGTGAGCTTCTTCTTCACTTTTTTGATCTCCCCCGTTTTTCCATAGTTCCTCAGAGCCCGGGCCATTTTCTGGTACGTCATTTTTTTGCGGTTACCTTTCTTGTTACCCCAGTGGGTCGCCAGAGCTTCTTTGTATTTGGTGGAGAACTGGAAGATGCCCTTATCCTGGTCCACCCACCAGATGCTCTCGCTCATGTCGCCCTTTCTGAGCAGGTCCAGGAGGAACTGGTACAGGCGGATTTTCTTCTTGTTGCCTTAGAAAAAGAAAATCATTTATCAGAGCTGCTTTTGTCAGTTTATCTTCTTTTTATTTTCAGGTTTTTGTGCTGGAAATGCTCACTTGTGTCTTTCCTGAAGGAATAGCTGTAGTCGTCCAACTCGTCCTCCCCCTCTGAGACCTGCAGCGGGGGACTGACGGCCCTGTGGTCTTCCTCTGAATAGTAACGTCCAGGTGAGGCCGAGGCCGGGTACTGGTAGCACAGGGATGGGGTGTAATATGGGATCTTTAGGGGAAATTTAAAGCAAGCCATAACTTTTTTTTCTCTCCAGTTGTTTTGTAATTACTTGCTGTTTGACTCTTTTTTTTTTAAGCTTAAACACTGCCATTGTATTAAAAGAGGAAGTTGCTCATCTAAAATAGCCTTCAACGTTCAGCATGGTGTGGATGACATTTCAGAAAAAAAATATCCCAGAGTTTCTACATCAGGCATTTGTTTTGAAATGATCTAAATCTCTGTTGTTTTCATTAAAAAAGTTTCTAAATAGATTGTCAAAATTGTTTGCAACAAACGCTGACCTCAAAGAATCTCACAGTGTTGTTTTAGCTGTGGTTATGGAGGGTGAAATCACATTAATCATTTTCTTCTCTGACTTACACAACCCACTTTTTCCTGTCATGTTCATGTTCGTAAGTCGTGTTCGTAAATCTCATGGGCTCACCTGTGATGTCAGGGAGAGCGGAGCGAGTGGGGGGTCCAGGTGAAGGTGCAGGGAGTCGTAGCGGAAAGGCTGGATGAGCTGCTGAGGAGACACTGCCTGCAGCTCCGTCAGGTGATTCACGGGGGAATTCTCAAAGTCTGGTGGCTGGACCCGATCAGAGTGGAAGGCCCATCTGTGGTCTGAGATTTGACATACATTCAACCTTTGTAACTGACTTTCATCTTTTTTTTTTTCTACTGAGGTCCTACTCACCTTCATAAATCTCCCCCACACCACTCAGGTAGGGGTACAGATCCACAGGCGGCCGATAACTCTCAGGCTCGTGTGAAATAATTTCCTCTGATGCCTTTGAGAGCAAGAAATTATATTATTTTTTTACTTAAACTTACATGTGTCTCTAAAACATATAGTACTATGTGACATATCAAACAAAATGTTTTGATTGATAGAAACAGCAAAAATAACAGATAAACCATGCAGGTGGATTTGGGTTAAGAGTTATGATCCAATAAATTTAGTCTTGTCAAACAAACGTCATACTCAAGTACTCGGTACTAAAACACAAATCTCTTACTATCCTAAAGTTTCAAGTAAAATGAAATGTCACAAACTCTGATCAAAGATTAGTCTCTTTGTCGGAGATCACATAAAAATAAACAAAGGGCAGCACTTACAGACGTCATGACAAAACCATCCATCATGTGAACACGGCAGCATGAGAGTCTCAACTTTTAAAGCTATAAGTAAAGTTTTTTTTTCTCCTGTTGCTTCACTGAAAAACACGCAATGTCGACCTCAGCAGACAAATGGGAACTGAAAGTGAGAAATCAGCTAAGCTGGACTTCATGCAGTCTCCATTCATGTCACCCAGTTATGATCCGCCAGTTCCTGATGGCCAGTATTGATCATTTACATGTGTTTCCTGCATGTCACTTATGTTGTATGTTTGGATGAGAGCAATCTGTGAGACATGATTTATATTTTTAAAAATATTTGTGCAAAAGTTGTCTTCTGATTGGTTAATAGAAAGCTGTTAATATATTATATAAAATGCCTTTGGGTGCTTTACTCTTCCCTGTTTTCAGCTCAACTATGATCTTATTACACTTTAATCAACTATATGTGGCTCTAAAGGAGCAGAAAAGCGGGATTCATGAAAATCTACTACATGCAGCATAAAAGAATTGGATTTTTGTTTTGTTTATAAATGCCACACAGTTTCTATTGTAACAAATCTCTGCATGTGATTAATTTATTTAGGATTTTTTTTTTAGATTTTTTGTACTGGAGCTGAAACCAAAAGTGAAGTTTGGAATCTGGTTTGTTCCTCTTTTAGTCTGACATTCTGGTTTAATAGAGGAAGTACTGAGCATGAGAATGAAACCAGTGAAAACATGACTGAAATGGCCTGCATGCACTTTTAGGTTGTTTTTGATACAAAAGCCTGTTTCCAAGCAGGTTCAGATAAAATATGAATAAACATAAATGTTTGAATAATCCTGACTCGACTGAACACATTTCGATTAAAGGTGGTAACCATATGTTAGGCTTTTATATAGTTCTATTAAATTAAAAAAGAATAAGCAAAACACATCTGAAAAGGTAAAATGACATCCAATCAGTCTCACGATATGAGCTCCAGGGAGACTTTCAGAACTAAAAATTATGAGAAAGCAACTGCTTTGTTAAAAAAAAAATCGCGGAAGACCTGTTTTGAGAATGACGTGACATTTCTAATGAATTTGGAATTTTATCATCTGTGAAACAATCTTCAAACATTCAGAACAGGATTTGTGAACAGATAACGTCACTGGAAACAAACATCAGAGGAATTAAAGGGGAAATGACCTGTTCAGCTTAACTACAGTCAGCACAGAGATTTTATCACTTCAACCACAAATACAAGCTAAGGGTTGGTCAGAAATCCATCCATCCATCCATCCATCCATCCATCCATCCATCCATCCATCCATCCATCCATCCATCCATCCAGTGGTTTTGGAGTCGGGCCTCAGAGGCAGCAGCTTGAGCAGGGAGGTCCATCTCAGCTCTTCTGGGAGGCCTCCAAGGAGTTCCCAGGTCAGCTGAAAGACTCAGTGTCTCCAGCATGTCCTGGGTTTTCCCCAGGGTCTCCTCCCAGTTGGATATGCCCAGAAAGCCTTCCTGAGGTGAGGCATCCTTACCAGATGTCCGAACCAGCTCAACTGGCTCCTCTGGAGGAGCAGCTTATGGAGAGAATTCATTTTGTTTGCCTGTATCTGTAATCTTGTTCTTTTGGTCACTACCCAGAGTTTGTGATCATGTGATCAGTTCAAAACACAGAATCTGAAATGCCACTAGGGTGCATTGGTGCAACAGCATCAGTTAGAGAAAAATGCTCCAAACAAAGGAGGGGGAAAATTTGTCAAGTAATGTGTAGGTGGAATGCTGAATGACACAACGAGCTTGAGTTAAAAGTTTTATTTAACAAAACAAAAAGTCTGGCGTGGCAGCAAAACTACAAACTCAAAGAGACACAGAGGAGGACATAGGCTTCAAAACGCCAGACTGATGAGAAGTGAGCTGATAAGAGCAGTGGAAACACCTGAGTCAAATAATAACAGGGAACATGGTGGGTGGAGCAGAATGGAGAGCAAAGACTAAAAAAAGCTGATGGCAAACAGAAACAAACAAAACAAAAAAAACTATGACAACCTGTCAGAAATCTTTCTTTTTTCAAAAAGACAAGGCTTTACAAGGAACAAAAATGGATCTGCCTTTAAATCAGACATGCTGTTCAATTAAAAGTTTTGTTTCAAACAAACTATAAAAGAAGCAGCCAACTCAAAACCTTTTGGAGCAAGAACAACAAAAAATAAAAAATTTTTTTTAAACAGCATGTTTTTTGATTTCCACGTTGCTGCTGAATTTTTGTTTAAAAGGAAAAATAGAAGAAAATGTATTTTTCAAAAGCAATAAACTGATCCTTTTAAATTTTGTATTTGTTATTTCTGCAATAAAAAAATGGTTCTATTAAATACTGACAGTCTTGTGCTTTTTTACATACTATCATTATTGTTTGGACAGATTTTTGAAGCTGAACCAAACATCAAACATCTGCTGGAATGGAAATTTACCAGAGTCATGTGATGTGATGAAGCTGTTTCCTGCACACACACAGTCCAGGCTCTTTCTGTTTATTATGATCTGTCTGTTTTACAGCTAAACATTTGAGACAACAGCAGTTTTTTTTAATAATAGTCTATATGCTCCATTAAACGGAGGAGGAAGGACGCTTCCTCTTGGAAAGCTTTGGCAAAACTGTGGAAACCTCTTCCCACACACGGTGCTCCAGAGCAGGCGGTGCAGGTCTGGTTTAAGTGTTTTCTAACACTTGCTCTGTCTCCATCTACTGGAAAGAGGTGTTGGACCGACCAGTATCCAGGCTGAGTTCAGAGGCAGAAAGAAGACAACTCAAATAGCTGATCGAGGCCCCGTTTGATTCATCGGAATTTGGCTCTTTTCCGATTACAGGAGATAAAAACCAGAGCCGTGCCAGGCTTTCTGGGATGGATCCGCTTTTCAGATCTATCGCTGAATTTCCTCCACAGCTCATCATCAGCCACTGACAGCAGCAGCAGCAGCCAGGAGGGGAGCCCCGCCGTCCCGTGGATCTGAGGCCACATCACAACACCACGCATGGAAACATGGCAGCTATGAGGACTTTAACCGTGGCGGGTCTGTTTTTGGCTTTTTGCGCTCTGGGACTGATCGCCGTGGCCATCAGCACCGACAACTGGTACGAGACGGACGCCAGGCGGCACCGGGAGCGCTGCAAGAATTACTCGAACAAAAGGAATGACCCGGGCTACATCTACATCTCCAACCTGCCCCTCCGGATGCTGCCGAAGGACAAAGCCGCCGCCGGGAGGAAAGGCGGCGACGCGCTGCAGCTGCTGCGGGCCAAGCGCCACTTCCTGCCGCCGCCTGCCTCCGCCATGGAGTCCCTCTGCAGTCGGCATTTTAACTCCACCATCACCGGGCTGTGGAGGAAGTGCCACCGGGAGGGATTCGACCTGGAGACCGAGGATTTGATCTTTAAAGGTTTGCTTTCTGAGGGAGATTTGTGCTTTTGTTTTTGCTGTTATTGTTATTTTAATTTTCTGCTTGCGCCATCAGTTAAGTACTTTGCGCTATCCAAGGTACTGATGCTGCGCACAGAGCCTCGGGGCCTGTACGCAGCAAAACACACGGTTACAATACGATCAGTGCGCGCGCGTCTGTGCATGCATGTGTGCGTGCGTGTGTCTGTTTTAATGTTTCAGCACAAAAGGGCGAGCTGTAGTAACAGAAGGCTCGAGATGCGTACAAGAAAATACTCCACAATGGTGTGGTGTGGGTGGACGGGTGGGTGGTGGAAGAGAGGAGGGAGGGGGTTGGGTGCTGTATTTTGGAGAGGAGGAAGAGGAGAAAGGAGGGGGGCAGTGGAAAGCCTCCTTATCTGATCTGTCTGTGTTGTTTACAATCCTCAGGACTGATTTCGCGCTGCACGCCCATCAAATACTACTACTCTTCATCAGCGCTGCCCAGGAACCTGCCAATCAACCTGACCAAGACTATCAGGCAGGATGAGTGGCACGCGCTACGTGAGTTCCCTCCCTAATCTAGCTGATAAATTCACCCAGAAACTAACTAACAAACAGATATTTGTGTGCTTTGCAGACCTCCAGAGGATGACTGCCAGCTTCATCGGCATGGCCATCTCCATCATCCTGTTCGGGTGGATCATAGGCGTCCTGGGCTGCTGTCAGGAGCATGATCTGATGCAGTATGTGGCTGGACTCCTCTTCCTCATGGGAGGTAAGATGGTCTGCTGCTTTACATAAAGGCGCACTTCCCCGGATCACCGCAGAGGGGCAGTGTGGTCTTTGGTAATCTGAGGGGTTTAGTGACGCATCTGAGGAGAAAGAAACTGGGTTGCTTCAGGACAGTGATCAATAATACGTATTCATCCTGGGATAAATCGAATTTTTTTTCTTTTCTTTTTTTATGAGCAGACTCTTGTGTATCTGTGTAAAGCATAATACATCTAAAGTTGATACTGCTGGAAAATATAGGGAACAAGATTAATCAGTTGTCCACTTAGGAAGAAAAATGCTGCAAAAAGCTGATGTGAAAAGATGCTGTTTAAATTTAAATTCGGTCATTTTTCAAATAAACGCTTCACATCTTTTTATAAACTAAAATCATCCTTTTGTGTTAAAGATTAGTCTTTTTGAATTCTGGCTATCCATTTTGTCATTATACATATCATACAATATGAGAGTTTGCATGACCTGTTAGTAATTTAGGGTACATGTTGGAGATGACTCTCAGCTACTGCAACTCCAACTTTTAGTTCGTTATCTAAATAACTGATTATAGATGTTATTTTTTTAAATGTAGCTGCCATCATGAATCTAGTTCACTCTAAATGGAAATGAGTTGCAGATGTACATTTATTGTTGAATTTATGAGCGTTTCAATATAATTCATTCAACACTTTTTCAACAAACATTTTATTTGCTTCAAGCTGAACAGTGGCTCTGACCACTCAGTGTTGAGAAAAAAAAATCTCAATCTCAAAGGAAAGATTGATAATGGAAGTTTGGAACTGATTAGAAAGCTAATGACGGATGGATTGGCAGGTTTATTAATTGAACTTTATTCAACCAGAAAAATCCCAATATTAAAACTAATTTCTACCACTTCCTAGAAATGAAAGTTAAATTTAATTTATACTGGTCAAAATAAAGTTGTTAGTCATGCTGTAGATTATGACATTTGAAATCTAAAATAACATTTTAGATTTCATACCTGCCCATCACCTTCATCTCTTACCTGAGACACTCTGTCCTGCTGCCTCTGAGCTCTTACATCAACAGAGACGGAGAAGGATTAAGTAGTTTTTTTACTGCCACCCGAAGTCAGTCAGCTTTAAAAAGTCAAGAAAATATCATGAAATAACAAAAATAAATAACATCATCTGACTGTTAAAGATGAAAGTTCTCTGACCATGAAACACAGCAAAGCTAAGAAGAACAGCAGATGCACTACTATAAGAGTTATAAGATTTATACACGGGTGTACTGAAGCTAGACTAAATTTTTGGTGTCTTTTTGCATGTAAACTACAACAGGGAATCAATAAATATTAGACTGGACTTGGACTCAGTCTTGGCATTAAAATACAGTTTAAGTTATTAACAACAACTCAAGAATAGATTAGACACTAAAGTTTAAGTGTTGCTAACATTAGCTGATAGGTGACTAGCAGCAATTCAACTTTTCATAGGAAAAACAACTGTCCTGTGGGAAAATTTTGACTTATTTCTGCTTCTTTGTAAAGAATAGTTTTACCAAAAGCTGGTTTTTCTTAGATATTAATAAGACTAATGTTACCAGTAGCTCTGAAAATTCACAACGCTGTTTACTAGAAAGGCAGGTAGCTGCACGTGTGTGTGTGTCTACACTGTGTGTGTGTCAGCGAGCCTGAGAACAGGAAGGGAGGGGGCAAGGTGAGGAGGTGTCGCAGCAGGTCTTCTGTGGGAGCGTGCAGGAATGAGCCAAGGTGCACTAACGGCACCAAATTGTTTATCTAAAAATTCAAGTGCGACATGAGGTTTCAGCTGAGCAGGCCGGGCAGCAGGCAGGCCACCGGGAAACCTCCCGGTTCTCCCAATGTTCTATCCGGCCTACCTATGCCGCACAAATGACAGTGACCATAGCTGTTTAGTTGAATTGTACGACTGACAAATCGAGGCAGAAAAAAAGAAGGATGGCCACTCCGAGGTAAACAAAACAAAACCCAAATAAAAATAAACAGCTTCTCATCCAACTGACTCTGTGGGTGGGCACTGCCCATGCCGCAGGGTCTGACCCTAACTCTAATTTAAACTTAACCCCTTTCCTAAAATTGACATTCCACCATATCAGGACCACTCTTTGGTCCGCAAAAGGATCAATGGTTCTGACAAGGTAGGTGTGCGTACCAAAAACTGTCTGAAAAAGGTAACAAAAGTCAGGTACACACACTTACACACAAACTGACCTACCTTCACAGACTGGAATAGTTCCACCGTGGGTCACCTCCAGCCCGTGAACCATCAGTTGATGCTCACTGCTTTAAGGTCTGGTTGTTTTGTTTTCTCGCTCTCCATCAGGGACATGCTGCATAATCTCTCTCTGCACATGTGTGGCCGGGATCAACTTTGAACTGTCCCGCTATCCCCGCTACATGTTTGGAATCCCAGAGGACATCAGTCACGGCTACGGCTGGTCCATGTTCTGTGCGTGGGGCGGACTGGGCCTCACTTTGCTGGCTGGCTTCCTGTGCACGCTGGCTCCTTCCCTTTACCCCCCGCACACCCCTGTGGCACACAAGCCCAGACAGGAAAATGGCTGCGTGTGACGGGCCCGACCTGCCTCCATCTTTGGCTCCAGAGACAGGTCTTATCCGAGTGGCGGGACTCAGTGAGACCTTCAAGCACCAAGGAGAAATACTGGGACTCCCACTCACGTGACAAAGAGGCGACCTTTGACTGAATTTCAGTTCCTCGGGTGCTTTTTTTCTGTCCCTCTTTATGAACAAACTGTTTGTCATTGCTTGCTCTCCAGGAGGGGAACATGATCATTTCTTCCTTTAAAGACTGCTAGTTTGAGATGAAGAAGAAAAAAAAGAGAGGTAAAAAATTGAAAAAATAAACACTGGCAGAAGACAAATAGCACAACTTTGATGAAATAAACTGTACAAAAGTTAAAACTATGGATGTGTATCATCACATTTCAAAGGGCAACTGTGTATCATTATGTAACCATTCAAAACAAAATATGTACATGTACTTTTGACTTGTATGTATGCAGATGCATTTGTGTTTATCTGAAGGGGAAAAAAAGAGCATTAAGACCAAACTGTGTGTTTAAGGGAAATGTTTCGTTCTTTTTGAGGTCTGATCCCCGTCAAGATATTTTTTGAAAAAAATAAAACAGCCATGCAAAAGGAAGGTTTTCTGCATAAAGCACCAAACATATAAATGTTTTCTTGTGGGCGTCGGACTATCCGACTTGAGTTTATTGGTTTGTCACCAGGCAGAGAAACAGCAGCTGAAGGGATTTCTGTCGGGGTTACGAGCAGCTATTTGCAGGCTGCTGTTTTATGCCACCGCCGCCTCTATAAGAGCTTTTATGTGCAAATGTCAGCGGCCAAGATGTGAGTCAGAAACCAAAAGTAAATGACAAAACTGACAGAAATAGATCAATCCAAATAAAACAGAAACAAACACAGAGACAAGTCTTCTGTGGCGTGGTGAAACCAGATCCTCTTTTGTACACATCATACACACAAAAATCCAGACTTCATCAAAAGGGCCTAAATATTTTAAATAAATACCAAGAGCACAGATTTACATTTGTACCCGACTGATTGTGTTACTGATTGTTTTACTATTACAGTAAAACACTGGCTTCAGAAGACGTTTACACACTGAGTAAATTGCAAATTAACATCAGTTTAGAAGGTAACACACCACTTAATTGATGAAAAATGGCACATATCAAATAGAACATCCAAAAAATAATTTAGAGCTGATGTTGATTTACAGCCCTGGCTGTTTTAAGCCTAAAAAGCCATTAAAAGTGTTCAACTCACAGCATGTTTACTCAGTTTAAAAAGGAGTTGCGCAGCACCAGTATTTGAGATAAATGATGCAGTGAAGTACACCCACGTTGCCCCGAGGCTCCTCTGATTCTGCTGTATAAGAGGATCTGCTGTAACCAACTGTGTCCACATCTGGGCGCTTCAAGTCTGCATGGATTAAGTCCAAAACAAACTGTGTTTTGTGTGTGTGTGTGTGTGTGTGTGTGTGTGTGTGTGTGTGTGTGTGTGTGTGTGTGTGGGGGGGGGGGGGTGTTTTACTGTACGTCAAAACCAAATATATGTGGATTTTCCAAAAACACATCATTTTGGAAAATACAGCAGCATTTAAGAAATTTAACGACAAAATAGAATATAGTGTATGTTTGTATGAATACGTGTGTATGTATGCATGTTTGTGCGTATGTGAAAAAATTAGGACACCCCATTAAATAGGCAGCTCTTTATTAAGAAATGTTCACATATCAATGTCCAATCTTGTTTTTGTTTATTTCTGGAAAAGAAAGGGATTTAATTGCAATTGAACAACAAAAATTAGCATTGTTTTACTCATAAAACAAAGGATATGAACAAAAATGCACATTATAATGAAAGAAATATTTAGGACACCCTACCTTCTAACAACAAGTGTTGCTCTCTTTGGCTGAAATAACTTCTGTGAGAAACTTCTTGTAGCCATCTACCAATCTCTGACATCGATTTGAAGAAGGTTTTCCTCACTCATCAACACAGAACTCTTTCAGCTGTGAGATGTTTGAAGGTTTTCTTGCATGTTTAGCCCATTTTAAGTCACTCCCCAGCATCTCAATGGGATTAAGATCCAGACTTTGACTTGTCAGCCAGTCCTTGGTGGATTTACTGTGTTTTGGGTCATTGTCATTTTGCAGGGTTCAGTTCCACTTCAGCTTTATTTATTTTTATTTTTTACAGATGGTTTCACATGTTCTTCAAGCACACACACAGTCGAACTAGTCTGGTCCTGCTGCAGCAAAGCATCCCCAAACCATGACACTTCCACCTCCTCACAGTTGGCATGAGGTTCTTTTCTTGGAATGCTGTATTTGGTTCACGCCAAACTTGTCTTCTGTTCTGGTGTCCAAATAATTCAGTTTTAGACTCATCGGTCCAAAGAACATTATTCCAGAAGTCATGGTCTACGTCCTCTCTGGGAAACTTCAGTCTGGCCTTTATGTTTCTGGTAGAGAGCAAAGGTTTCCTCCTTGCACACCTCCTGTGAAAATTTAACTTGTGTCTTTTTCTGATAGTTGAGTCATGCACTTTCACATTAGCAAGAGCCTGCTGTAAGTGAAATTTTAGGATTTATCATGACTTCTTTTAACATCTTACTCTCTGGGTTTGAACTTTCTTGGACGGCCAGACCTAGGCATGGTCGCAGTTGTTTTGAATGTTCTCCACTTGAAATCAGTTTTCCAGATGGTGGAATGGTTGATTTCAAAATCTTTTGAAATGTTTTTAAATCCCATACCAGACTCATAAGCAGCCAGAGTCTTCTCTCTGAGGGCCTCAGGCAGCTCTTCGGACCTTACCATGGTGCTCACTCTCCCTTCAACAGTCAGGGACACACCATACTCATTTTCTGGGGCCTCATTCAAACTGCTGAGTAACAATGTTCTGATCATGCATGTGATACACCTGTGTGTGATCTTAACTATTTTAAGTGGGACAACATGTAGGGGTGTCCTATAGTCCTCATCAGAAATTGCATTCTTTTTAAATAACTTTTAATGGAACGTTGTAAAAAGACTTGCTTAATTTTTAATTGTTTAGTCATATAACCTGATCCCTATTGTAGAAATTGATATTAAACATCCTTATGTCCAAATACATACGTACATACGTGTATATATGTATGTAAATATGTGCTTGTACGTATGTATGTATGTATGTATGTATGTATGTATGTATGTATGTATGTATGTATGTATGTATGTATGTATGTATGTATGTCTCCTGTATTAAGGTATTTTGTTATTTTTGAGCTTTTTATTGCTTTGTCTGTGTGTGGGGGGGCACATTTTTGCCACATCCTGGGAACCATTTTCCAGAAAAAGCCTCGTGTGGACTGAATGTGCGTCGTGGGGACCAATGCCCGGTCCCTACGGGTATGGGTGCTAATGTTGGGTGGGGGTTTAGGTTTTGGACCAAAGTTTGAATTGATTTTAGGTTAGTTTTAGGGTCAGGTAGGTACCTGTGAAGTTAATTTTAGGGTAAATGATAAGGTTTAGGCTATAAAATTACCAGAAAATGAATGGAAGTCAATCTACCGTCCTCACAGGGATATAAAAGCAAACCTGTGTGTGCTTCTGTGACACTGTGAAATTTGCTCATGTTTAGTTTGCAACAGTTCTGAGACTTTGTTGTGTTTTATTTGTTGTGTTTTCAGATGTTTCCTTTTGTATTTCTTCATGAGCATTTTCATTCCCAGTTTCCCAGTTTCATGCAGTCACATTTCGTGTAGGCACACAAGATACTTTTCATTTATTTAAATTTAGCTGAAGGCTTTATAAATATTCAGCACAAACTAACAAACCGTGATGTTTCAGCACAGAATCAGCAAGCCTGTTGAAAGGTCTGAGGTGACTGAGTTCATCAGCTGCATCATTCAGCAACAAATAAAAATACAAATGAGCCTTTTTGATCATTGAGTCATTTATCATTCATGAAGTTAAACATTAAATGAATGGTTTTACTTGTAAATACTGTTTGTTCACAAAGTTTCCGATAACATTTTTTACAGAATGTTTTTGTTTCTTGTTTGTTTAGTTTTGTAGCTTGGAAACACATCAATGTTCATCCAAAGGATAATGGGATTTTGTCCTTTTATTCCACTGTTGCTTTTAAAGATTCTCAAAAAACTTTAAGTTGACCAGTCCTTCTTTTCTCAAAAAGCTCTGAAGAGAAAGTGTTTTAGCTGTGTCTTACTTAATTAGACATGATGCTCTCTTCCTTCTGACAGTGATGCAGAGGCTTGTAGGGCTTTGCACTCGACACAAAGAGGGGTCAAAGGGTCTTAGGTCAACATGGTCTACATTCTTGACCTTTGTTTGTCTTTAAAATGTGTTTGTGGACAAAAAGGATTTTCAAACACTATCCTTATTCCTACAGGCGTTTGTGCCTCGACACAGGAAGTTGAAATTAATTTGCAGAAAACATGTTTGTCTTTATTTGGAAATAAAAGTTTGAGCCAGCAAAGACAAAGGAAGTACTTACACAGAGCTGTAACCTGCTCTTTTACTAACACTGTGGAAACTTTAACCAGGTCTTTTAATCAAATTTTGTGAGCCCTGTGCAGTGCCTCTGGAAATTAGGAGTAGTGGAGACATATAGGGTTTCTCTGCACACAGAGCTCCTGCAGTTCAGGGTTGACTTTTTTTTTTTAAAGGTCTGTCTGCCATAAGCTGAGCTATACAGAGAGCTGTTTTTTTAAAAAGGGGTCCCTTAGGGGACGCTGGACTGTGAGGGAAATTCAGACAGAGGAAATCACACCCAGTTGTGCCCAAAAACCCATCTGGTGTCCTGAAATCTGCAGACATTATCTTTGTAAAAGAGTGGGCACACTTTTGGCAGCTACTTTGTGGTCGTTGCAAATGTTAGGATGGTGTGAGAGAATTTTAAACAGTAGTTAAAGACAAAAAAACACAGATGACTAAAAGACTTTTAAAAAAAGTGTTAATCAAAACAAGGCAACTGGCTGGTTTGAGTGTTTTGCTTTTTTGCCTTTTTTATCTGAAATGAAACATAAGTTTTAATGAACTTAAATTTTGCCTGTAATGCTTTTTTTAGTAAACAAACCAAATAATAAAAGTTTTTACAAAATTTAGCAATTCACAACAATGGGAGCTTTGTATTTTTGACATATAATAATAGTGACAGTGGCTGCTTTAGAGTGAACATATTTCATCTAAACAAGATGACTTCCAGATGGAGGCAGACTTTACGCCCATTAACCAGAGCCAATCTGAAACTGCCTGTCAACTCTGACACTTGTAGAAACAAGCATGGCGACTTATAAAGACATGAAAGAGGAGCACTTTGTAAAAAAATCTATTTAAAAGAGTTTTATAGTTTAAAACCCCCTCAAAGTTCAGAAGATGGAGGAGATTTACAAACAGTACAGAAGTGAAAAGAGAAAAGATGGAGATGTTTTTTTTTTCTTATTAAAGAAAATGAACATTTTAAAGTTAAGTAATAGATATGTGTTTATTTAAACAACTGTAAACAACACTGGATCATACAGATAGGCAGTTCCTGCTGATTTAAAAATTATAAGATTTAATTTGTGGACTTTTATTTTGAATATTTCCTCTGTTGGCTCAAATAAGACTCCATGCACATTTAATTTATTCTCACATTTCTGCTTTCCCCCTTCCGTTTCTGACTCAGAGGAATGTGTTGATATTATTGTTCACATATCTCCAAGGAATGAAAACAACCAAAAGGTCAAATTCCACCAGAGGAATATCCATGTGAGCCACAATAAACTGTCCAGTTATTAACTGGAGGGTCCTCTTTTATCACTCTCACACACTCACACACACTTAGACACACGTTGCCCACTAAGAGTCCACAGTCAGGAACTCAGTCTTCAGGCGGCTCAGTCTGGTCCCATGACTGCGGATAACGAGAGACAGCAGTTCATGTTTGTCCTTCAGACCCTGGGAGATGTCGGTGGTCTCCCTCAGCGCGCCCCGGATGTCGCTCACTTGCTTCAGCACGTAACCGCTCAGCTGCTGTTCCTCCCTCAGCTCCGTCTCCTGGCTCTGTTTAAACTTCACCTCCAACTCCACCAGGGACTTGTCCACGCTGGAGAAGGCCTCGCCGATCTGGGAGATCTCCCTGAGGAGGAACTTCCCGTAGCTGTCCTCTCCGTCCAGGTCGTGCGCCACGGTGCGCCCGATGCTCTCCAGCAGCCGCGCCGCGTCCTCCGCCTGGAGTTTGGTGATGATGAAGTCGTCGCGCACCGCTGCGTCGCTGCCCTCCTCCTCTCCGGAGGCCGCGCACGGGAACGCGTCGGAGAACTTGAAGAGCATCTGGCACTGCTCCGGGTCTACCGTCTCCTCGTAGTCCCCGTCCGGGACGAAGAAGTGGTGGAAAGTGCCGTTGGAGATCTCCGGTTGGAGGGGCCCGTTGTAGGCTGCCGAGCCCGCCGGTACCGATGCGAGCAGGAGGAGCAGCAGCGGGACGGGATCCATCATGTCAGCCCTCTTGTCCCTCTTTTAGCGAGCTGCATCTGGACTGGAAGCCAGATACAGCGCGCTGTTTTCATCCTGGCTCATGTTACACAGCTCCCCCACCCCTCCTCCCTTTCCAAAGGCGCAGACTGCCAGTTTGACTTAGAGGGGCCCCTCATGGACCCTGCTCCGTGCCATGTGCGCGATTAAAAATATTCAGCTTAAATCAGAAAACTGCCCAATTTGGTGTAAAATGGGCCGCATCTGTCTGTTTTGTTAACAATTTGTTCCAATAAAGTGTTGAGCTTTAAAGTTATTGCAGTGTCTTAAAGAATGGTCAAAAACTTCAAGAAACAAAATCCAAATGGAAGCAAAATGTGTGAACAGCAACCATCATGTCACAAGACATACATTTTCTAAAAGGAATTTGATTTTGATCCAACAGAGCACAGCATGGCTCAGTCCATCTTAACTGGGATCCATCTCCCGCTTCATTCTACCACCATTCGTAAACAAGACACCAAGATATTTGAACTCCTCCACCTGAAGCAAAGACTCCCCCGCAAACCGGAGGGAGCAACGCCACCCGTTTCCTGTTGAGAACCCAGGCCTCAAACATCTCAGCCGCTTCACGGCCAGCACGCACTGAAGGTCATGGCTTGAAGACAGCAACAGAACTAAATCATCCCTCCTGTCAACAACTGAAAAGTTGTATCAAAAGGAGTCAGCTGAGGTGGGTTGGGCTTCTAATTAAGATGACTCCCTTAGGAGGTTTTCAGGGCAAGTCCCATAAACCACGAGCAGACCCAAAACATGCAGGAGGGATTATTTTCTTTGGCCTGGGAACGCCTTGTTCCCTCTGGAGGAGCTGCAGTGTCGCTGAGGAGAGGGATGTCCGGGTTTCTCACCTGGATCTGTTGCCTCCTCAACCTGACAACAATAAAAATGGTAGATTTGCAGATGACAAATCAGCTGATAAGGTCAGAAGTGTTCCTGTGTGCAGATCTGTGTCCATCATCAGGTTTTCAACTTTGTCTTTTGGTGCCGAAATAATGAGCTTTTTTAGAATATTCAGAAGTTCAGTTGATGGTGATTATTTGCATTTTTATCAAGAAATGCTGACTTTTTAAAGTATTATTCTTCAGTGAAGATTATACTTTGACAAAATATGATCCTTCCCTATCTTTATTTTTGAAAATCTACACATCAGTGACTTATGGGTTCAAATTAAATTTGTTACATAGTGTAAATTGAAACACATCTGGTTTGTAAATTAAATAAATAAACATTATACTTTCAATATGTGATATTTTTTTCTCATTGATATTTATTGTTTCCAAATTAAAAATGCTAAAATTGCAACAATAGAAACCGTGTTTGCTTTTCCAATGCAACCAAGTTCTCTGCAACAGGAGCATGATGTTCTTAAAAGATTAAGATGCATTTTATTTGGTAGCTCCAGATGGTGAGAGTGTAGTTAGAGCTCCACCTGATGACTCCAGGCAGGTGATGTCATTAACTGGATGAAGGAGAAGTCCTCTGGGCTGCTGTCTCCTCTGCTGCACATCCTGTCTCAGATAATTATATCGTCTCAGGGTGGCCTCAGTTATGGCTGTCTGTAAGCAATACATAAAAAAACTGGAAACATATGCGAAATTTGAAATACATTACGGTTATTTCCTCATTTTAATTCATCATGCAAAATGGATATTAAAGCTGTCAGTGATGATATCATGTTCCGCTCAGAGATTTGTTCACATTTTTCTTTTCTGAGACCAACAATCAGAGCAGAGCAGTGGGATAAAAGAGGGGTTTAAAGGCTTTGTCAGGAGGGGAAAAACACGTCAGCAAAAGGGTTAGAGAGGCAGAGGAAACCTGAAGAGATCTGAAGGCTGGTAAAATATCTTAAAACCAGCTTCAAAAATTGTCTGGAATGATTATAATCAGGTTCTTGCTTTGATATGTTAAAGTAACTGGGAGCAGCTGTTCAGGTGATCATACAGGTTATAAGAACAGAAGAACAGACAAAAGATGGCTGCTGGAGAGGAAATAAACACTGTTGGTATGAATATTTACATTTCTGCTGATGACTCCCAGCTGTACTGCTTTTTTAAAAACTGCTCTTTTAAGTTGAATTTTTTAACATGTCAGAATCCGAATTCAGTGCCTGTTAGAAATAGGTTCAAAATACCTGCATACAATCAAACTGATGAGACAGAAGGTCTGAGTGCTGTTCCTGGTTTCACTAATCAAGCAACAAATTGACCCTTTAGATCAAGGGTGGGCGATCCTGGTCTTCGAGGACCACTATCCTTCATGTTTTATTTTATTTTTCTCTGCTCCAACACACCTGGTTCAGTGACTGAATCACCTCTTCAAGTTCTGCTGAAATTTGGTAATCACACATTCAGCAAAATCAGGTGTGATGGAGCAGAGAAACAAGTAAAACATGCAGGACCCTCAAGGACTAGGATTGTCCACCCCTGATTTGGACTTAAGTGTAATTTTTGACCAATCGTTCACAAACAACTGGTTCTAAAACGTTTTTTTTACAATCTGAAAAGTTAATTATTTTTCAAATGAACAAGGTTGGAGTGTTGTACTTCAGCTTTTAATTTAAGTTTTCTTGGTTTGTATCAAATAATACAGTTTGTAGTTTTCCTGATATATGTGCAATTCTGAAATATGGGTATGCACTCCATGTAAACACTTTTATGAGCTAGTAATATGCTAGTAATAAAGTACTGACAGAAAAATGTAGGTGTCTTGATCTACGGCTGTTTCATGGAAGTAGCTGTAGTTAATCTTTTCAGTGACTTCACCTGTTTCTGCAGAAAAACAAACACATGTAGTGGTAACTGTTCCAAAATTCACTAACAATTTCTTATTTGAAAGACACATTAAACATCAAGATGAAAAATCCTAATGTGTGAATTTAGTGTTTCTTGATTTTTTTATTATCTTTATGACATTGCAATGAGTAGTTTTACAAATATTTTAACGCAATTTGCTTGTTTCATTTTTATCACTTTTTCCTTTTTTTTAAATCTCTGAAACGTAAACAAACTTTATTTTACTTTGATTGTTACTTTGACCTCTACATCCTATTGTTTGATGTCCAGTGGTCAGAGTGTTTTTGTTTATTTAACATCTAAATTTTAGGTTCAGTATAATATCTTTGTGGCACCAGCTTCATAATGGATTTGGTGCATTTAAGTTTGCTGTAAGAACTTTGTAGGAAATTAATCTGCAGGCTGGAAAACAAAGTAAGGAAGCTTTATTTTTGTAGCACATTTTAGTAACAGGGCTGCTCAAAGTGCTTTATAAAAACAACTAAAACATTGTGACAAAGTGCCAAAGAACAACAAAAACTTAAGGACAGATCAAAATTAAACATTAGAGACACTCAAACAATCATTTAATACAAGATAAAGGACTGTAAAATACAGCATTAAACAAAAGAACTCTTTGCTTAAAATAAATGCAGCAAACAAAATTTTGAATTTGCAAACTTCTGGTAAATAAATAAACTTAGATGTTTGTATTTGCAAAAACAGTAAATACTTATATTTCACAGAGCCAAAGAGGGAAAACTGCTGTGGGTGAAAAGCTCACATTACAAACATAATTTGATCTATTATAAACAGATCGTTGACAGTTACACTCCTATACCTTTGCCTCCTCCACACAGTTCTGTAAATATTATTGAAGATAATTTATTTTCCATTAGCGTGGAAGTGCTGCTCGTTTACATGCTGGCTTTCTTCACATAAACATCCAAGAGTTTGTTTAAACAGAGTTTGAATACGAAGCGTTCGCTGAGTCATGTTCTGCATTTGTTCATGAGAGATTTTATTTATTTTTACTGGGGTCGTTATGGTGTCATTTATAAAAAAAGAAATGTGTGACAGGATCTGTTTGGCCTAAACATTTCACGGGTTTATGGGAATATGTTCTAATTCTACTTCACAAAACACATATTTTGCATTTCCCTCCAATGACGAGTCAGAATCAGTGCTTTTAGAAAAAAAAAATTTCTCCAACTTCTCCATCCTCTGCCGCTTATCCAAAATTGGGTCGCAGAGGATGCAGGTCCAGGAGAGAATCTCGGTCATCCCTTTGCCCATCACACTTTCCAGCTCGTCCTGGGGGACCCCGAGGCATTCCCAGGCCAGAGAGGATACATAATCCCTCCAGCGAGTCCTGGATGGGACCTGCCCAGAACACCTCTAAAAGGAGGCGTTCAGATGAAACACCTCATCTGACTCCTTTTGATGTAGAGGAGCAGCGGCTCTACTCCGAGCTCTCCCAGGATGACAGAGCTCCTCACCTTATCTCTACATTGGTGTACAGCTGCTGGAGGGGTTTCTCAGGAGATCTGCGCCGTGTGTCTCATGGGTTATGAAAGGTGTGTGAGAAAACAAACCTCCCGCCACCTCGTGACCGCGCGTTTAGTCGGCTGCTGATCGAACTTGCAGGGCTCAGTGAACCCAGTGTTTTTGGTCTGTGGGAGGAAACTAGAGTACCTGGAGACAACCCAAGTGTTCACAGAGACAACATGCAAACTCCAGAAATGCTCCAGATCTGCAGGTGACCTTGTGACCTTCTAACCACTGCTCCACTGTGCAGCCCTGGTTTTACACTTTTGAACACAACCCTGACCAAAATATGAAATAAGAAGCAGCTGGAGACCTTCCTGCTTGTGGACTCTCTCAATTTTTTTTTCTTCTGTTGGACGCCTCCCACCTGAATAAATACAGTGTTTCTCAGCAGAAACACTCACAGACTGGAGGTGAAGAAGTTGCCGAGGCCGAGCGGGGGCACGTCAGGGTGAAGCTGCCTGAAAGCAGATGGAGCAACACATGTAACAACAAATATGATTTAGCTGAGTTAGAAGGGCTGCTCCTCTTGATCCTCTGCTGTATTATTATGTGGTTCAGTGTGTGTGTGTGAGGGGTTTGGACCACTCAGATGGGTTTTCTTGCAGGCTGATCTGACGGAGCAGGAGGTCGAGGCTCTGCAGGCTCCATGGGAAGCTGCTGACATGAAACCATCTCACAGCCTCACATTGAATGTTAATGACCTCTGGCTCATTACGAATAAAAACAATAAAGTAGAGTCAGGTTTTCCTGCTTCAGCTGAAGACATCTAAACAGAAGCATGCACTTTGAAACTCAGATGCAGAAAAAAAAAGAAAAATGTGGGATCCCCATCTCCACAGATATCTACCAGAGGAGTAAGGTAATAAATGACCTTTGTCCTTCCTTCTGGTTCAGGATGAAGTACCGTAGTTTTTAATCAGTCAGCACCAACCTCCACTAAACAGCTGTCAGATCACATAAAGGAAATCATGTTTATTTGTGAAAATAGTATTGTTTTGCACATGAGACAATGCGGTATGCACATTTTCAAAATCTTTATGTGATCGTGTATGAAAATTTATTTTACTGTAAGGGACAGAGCTCACAGCTCCACACAAACCTCTAAACCTGCTGTCATTCATTATTGTGTTTATAATCTAAAACCTGCAACATGTTAAAATTAGCATATTTCGCAAATGAGCAGTTGCACATTGCAACTGAAAAAGAAATGTCTCCATAATAATAAAAAACTTTTTTTTTCCTCTTTAAAAAGGAGCAGACACCAGCTGTGCACTTTAACTTGAATGCACGTCAGGTCCAAATTAGATAATTTGTAATTATCTTTAAGTCATCATTTTAAGATAAGGAAAGAAAGCCAAAAACTGGACATAAAACTAAGTATTGTAATTATTGTTAGTTCAGAGTTACAATCTCTCGGAGAGTCAGAATGTGGACTAATGTAAAAACATGACAAGAACTACAAATATATTGTTGCTGTAAAAAAGCAAGGGGATGAAAATTGAATGTTGTGAAACCAAATGATGAAAATTCTAATAAATCTTCGTGCAGTCCATGTTTGAGTCCTTTGTTCTACTATAAAGTAAAAAGACAACTTGTTTTGTTCTTTCCCACCCAGGATTCTGACTGATTCTAATAAGACGTTTTCCCCTTCTGATAATGATTCATTAAAAGCTCCAAATTTAATCTCCTGCAGGTCTGAGAATATTTGTAAGGAAGAAAAAAAAACGAAAATCTAGGCTGCAAGTTGGGAACAATAAAATGAAAAATGCTTAAAAAAAAGAACTCTCACAAAATGTAAAATCCGACAGGCAGGAAAATCTAAATGAAACAACAAATAAAAAATGAAGTAAACAGGAAATCTTACAAGGCAAAGTTTAGATTACTGGATTATAAAAAGCTCAAAGGATTTGTAGAGAGTAAAGTCTGAGAAGGAAATGGATGCGAGTAAAATCCAGACTCAGCTTTGAAAGAATTTCTGCTCTTTTTCCCACTCTGGACAGAGGTCACAGGTCAATGAGACATTGCTCCGACTGCAAGTTACTGGAAACACTGAGTGCAAAAAAAAAAAATTGTGTCTCTGGAGAGATTTAGCTTCTTTTAGTACTCCAGTGTGTCATTTAGTCGACATCTATGCTGAGCTGAAGTATTTGGAAATGTAGTGATCCTGACTCTGTATTCACAGTGGAGAAATGGAAAAGGGTCAAAACTAAACATTTTCCAGACATTTATTACCAACACAATGGCCTACATTGTACTAAAACTAAAATAAAAAAGCATGGAATTACAACAACATGACAGAATTCATAAAAACTGCAGTTTAAATGCATACAGGCACATTTCCAGTGTTTCCATAAACAACGCCACAAATTATTTAAAGGGACAGTTCAGACTGTTTGCAGTTGAAAAGCTTGTGAGCGATTAACATCTTACCTGTTTTAGATAGGGCTTTGAGTGACCTCTGACTGGAGGAAGAGATTTATTCTGCCTCGACTGACGAGCTAACTGTCCTAAAACAACAAAAAATATTAATGATTTGTGTAAAAACTATTTGTGAAGCCTTTACATCGGTTACATCAGGTTTCCACAGCGATTCAAAGCTGCAGATTCTGGTTGCAGGAGGTTTGCTCAGGTCAGATCCTCTGCTGTGTTACCTATGTCATCCATCTGGTTATTTCCTCCTCAGGCCTAAAGCACTACTGTCTGAGCAGCTGCTCTGCATAAATACATTATTTATGTCCACAAAAAAGCATCACTTATTACAGTTTTTAAACAGCAAGGTGGATTGGTTGGCAAATACTTACAAACGGTGCATTTATTAGCTTTAGAGTGCAGTTTTGTTGCTCCTAACTTGAATAATTTACCTTTCCAAATGTGCTTGGTGTCAACAAAATAACTAAACAGTGTTTATAAAAAGAAATGCAGATTGTTTACAAACTGCAGCACTGAATGAGAAGGAATCTATGGTGCAAATTCATGTTGCTGTAATCACAAACAATCGCTTCAGTTTCTTTCCACAAACCGTATTTAACTATGAACTAAAACATTTTGCACATTTTAATTTCAGAATTTGAACTGAATTTATTATCATCAGTTTATAGTGATCGGACCCAGAGTGCAGACAAAACAGGAAACTCAAAAGGTAAACTAAAATACGAAATCAAAGGGCTGACATCGCAACAAAAACTTCTGGGGAAACACGAGAGAACACAGAAGAGACGGAGACAGGTGAAATGAAACAATGAACTGAAAACCCCAGAATATAAAAGAGAACTAATTATCACAAACACCTGACAGGGAGACAAACTGGAACAGGTGAGAGTGGGTGGGGCCTGAGCAAAAACAGAAGTGGGGAATCAGAAACAATGTAAATATGTGTTACAAAATGACTTTGTTTTTATTAATATTATGTTTTGTACATTTTTAATTAAAAAATCCATTTGTTTTAATGTCGTCCAGTTATACAAGGTTGTAGATAACTGTAGTTTTGGTTTTGTAAAAATGATATCTTTCCATTTCTATTTGTTAAACTTTTCAGATTCTGAAAGAACTAATATTAAAGTGTGATCTATGTGTTATCTTTTCCCTGAACACTGCACTTTTTATACATTAGATTAACTAACATGGTTACCTGGAGCAAAGAACAAAATATTTAAATCTAATTTTAAGTTTCAAGTTTTGGTTGTGCTGTAATATAAAGATCTTGTCTTAGCAACACTTAGTAATCAACCAAAAGTAAAAAACTTACATTTATTTTGTTCCTTTTGGGCTCTAAAGGTCTTTATTTGAAAGTGGCATGAGGATGGGCAAAGTTAGGTAAATATTTAGTAAATGTACATGGATTAGGGCTCTAATCCAGGTTTGCATGATGAAGAATTCAGCTTTTGTAAATGCAGGGAACACTCAGCTGAGCTTCCCAGAAACCCCAAATCTGGTAAATTACATTGTTATCCAGCAGCTTACTGTAAAATCTGAAACCTTAATCTCATGGAAAATAAGATCGAGTAAAGTGAGAAGAACTCAGGCTCCAGGAGATTATGAGCGTAAATGTCAGTGGAACGTCATTTCTGGGTCATTTTCCTTCCAGATCCAGAGCAGCTCTGTTGTGTTTCTGCTCAGAAGCAGCCGAGCTCGCTTCAGCTTTACAGACATCAGTGTTGTGACTCGTTTGTCCTCTGGAGGTCATCCTCTGCTGCCGCTCCTGCATCAGCTCTGTCGGATTTACGACCTCAGCCTCGGTGGCCCAGATTATATCTTCACTGTAAATCTGTGCTTTGCCTCATGACAGCAGTCACACACAGAGGCGTGTGGAGACAAAGACTTGAGTGAGAAGGTGGCAAAAAATGACTGAGACAGGAGGCTGTGGATGGAATTATGTCTGATCTGGAAAACTTCTCTGTTATAAAAAGACCTGCTGTTGTTTCAGTGGTGGACAGATCCAAAGGGTTTAACTCTGGGGTCCTACAGAACAAAGGCTAATGGGTGCAGGATGTGCAGCAGAGCCACAGGATTTGGGTTTCTTTCTTTGCACACTGGAAAAATCCTACTTCATTCCTGTTCCACCACAAAGATTTCCTTATTTCCAGTTTTCAACATAAGCCTGATCTGTCGAGTCAAATCTTATAAAAAAATAGAATTTTTTTTGGCATTTAAATACCTTAATAAAAAGTAATGTGCTTTATGATGTGTAGAAATATAAATTTGTCTACAGAATTTCTTTTTTTTTTTTGGATTGTGGTTCAGTGGAAAGGTTATGAACAATTAATATCTTACTTGTTGTAAATAGCTCCTTGAAGGAGCTATTTACAACAGTTTGGAGAAACAAAGTGTAATTCTTTCAGTAATTTCACAGTACAGTTATTTACATTTTTACAAGTCAATGGTCATTTGCAAGCACAAATAGTGGCAGCAGCAGCTAGCTGTAGCACTTCTGCACTGCAAAAATGATCCATCTTACCAAGTCTTACAATCTTGTATCCAGCTAAAAGTGATCTTGTTTTGAGACTGATACACTAGCAAGCATTTTTTCGTATTTCAAGAAGTCTTACCAAGCTGCTTTGCAGGTTAGTTCACTTAATATGAGAAAACTCAGAATATAATATTTTTTAGCTTTTATTTAGATGGTTATTTTTACAGTGTGGAGCAGTCTGGATAATTTCCTGCAGGAATATAATTAAATTTCTACCAGAAAAATCATGCAATGTCAAAAAAAACCCCATTAGAAAACAGCTTCAACATAAACCTGTTTAAACCTTTTCAGAATTAAACTCTTTATTTTCAAACTGAGGCCAATATTTCTGCGTAACCTTTCCACAGAAACCCATTTCAAATAATCTGAACTATCCCTATAGACTAATAACGTCACATAATGAAGATATATCTGTTTTTTCTCTATAAGATCGAACTGTGAGGACGTGAAACCACATGGGTCCATTACGTGACGTCTATTAGCCACAGAGGTGAAAGGAAATATCTCTGTGGGCGACTATACTGAAGAAATTGTTCAAGTATGAAACATCAGAACTCAAAGTAAACTGAACTTTTAGATGTTTCATCTGAATTTACTGTAGAAAAAATGAAGGCTCATGTTGATCGACATGAGAAGCATGGAAAAGCAGTTAGCATCACAGGCTGAGGGGCAGTGGATCAACCTTAATATTGTGGTAGAAAATACTTAAACAGACTGTTTCTTTTAGAAACACAATCTTTTTAACAATATGTTATATGAACACTTTTTGGCCATGAAGGATTTTTGGTTTTGCAATAATAAGAAAAAAAAAACTGAGTCTGCACTCTGGTGGGCTTCTGTTTGCATCATAAGCAGATTTACCTCAACTTAAAAGGGACAAAAAATTATTTTTCTATCTTTGTACTTCACCAAAACCATAAAAATTAGGAGAGCAGATTGCATTTAAAAGTCACAATCCATGATTTATTACAGAAAAGAGTGATATCCAAAGTAATTTATACATTTGTTTCATTTTTTTCTACATTTAAATGTTTTTTACATGTAAACAATGAAGTAAACTTGGTACAGTTCATATCATCCTATTTAACAATTAAATCTACGAGCTGACGACATCACTGCGCTTCCACATCGATTACATCAGCATGATCCTATTAGGAGGCGTGGCGTAAGACACAAAGCTTAATCCCTCTGCAGGCGGCTATGTTTTCAGGTATGTGCAAGGTCACGCCATTATTACTTATGATACAATACTCATTGTGCTATTGCCAGTGATGGAAGGCCCTCCCACCTCTGTGCAGCATTTGTGTTGCGGGTGAACGGATGAAGATTCATATGGAAACAATTAGGAGCCAGACATCAGAGGTCATGCTGTTAGTCATTCATAAAAACCACCCCCCTCCCCCTCAGGTTAAATACTCGAGCTGTTTGGTGGGGGTAAAACATCTTTTTAGCTCCAAACAGAGCATTCAAGTCCCGCTCGCCTTGAAATCCCACTGATGAGGTTCAGCATTGTTGGAGTTCCAAGCTGTTATTTTAGAAAATACTCCTTCAGTATAAAACCATAGCCGAGACTTCAAAAACGGTCAACACAGAACAGAAAAATAAATAAAACCAAATAGAGGTGATATGTTTTAAGACACTGTTAACAAGTTTACAGAAGTGAGCTCTGCTAAAAGCAGCTGTTAAGACATGCACTTTTACATCAGCAGCTGGTCAAATAAACATAGCATTCAAGGAGAACATGCATAGATTTTTAGTGTTCACATAACAGGGAAAACATATTTTTTAAAAACTACTGGAATAAGATTTAAAAGCAATAAATAATAAGTGATTGGACCTGAAAGCTAAACCTGCATCACACAGCCTGCATGAAGTTCAACATCGTTCTGATCTGCTATAACACACAAACTGCAGCAAAAAAAAGTGTATAAATAAATAATCACACAACCTTTTTTATTATACTGTGAGTCTGTATATCAGTCATGCAAAAGCACTGCAGTGCAAAAATATATTTCTGAAATAAAAACAAAACAAAGCAGTTTAATTGCATCTTAGAAAACATGATCAAAATTAGATCATCTACAAACATTCAGAGGACACCTGAGAGATGTGGACGGAACTTTATCTGTTTGAGGGGAGAAAATGGGAACTTGTGGTGATAGTGCAACATAAAAATATAAAAGAAACATTGCACATATATAAAAAAAACTTAGAAAAGCAAAATCAGATGAAAAAATCTTGTAAAATGTAAATAAAATGAACCTTGGATAGCAATAATTTTTGCTGCCATGTGTTAAATTGGTACAGAATAATAGTTTCTGTGCATAACACTGTTTACTTTATTATCAGTAGACAAATACAATCTGCTTTCTTCTAAGTTTTAATCAAAAATCAAGTCAATAACAAAATACAAAAGCACACTCATCCCTATCCTAAGGCCCAGTCTGCACTAAACTGAATATTTAAAAAACAGATATATTTCTGCCTAGTTGCACCTTTTAACCACCTGCAAATGATGAATTTGGTGAGAAAAACAAAATTTAAAAGCCAAAAGGAATAAAAAGGCATATTAGTATATTTTGCACATAGACTGCCCACAACCAAAACAACAATGAAGCAGTTTTTACAGGTTTTATGTCTGCCTCATTTTATCTTGATATTGTTACCATTAAACTTTCACTCTGCTGAAATTGATAACTGACAGGAAACTGTAAATGTCATTTCAAAAAAAACATTTTTTCCAAGCTCAGAATGTTCTTACTTTGTACTTGATGTGTTGTTAAAGGAGATATATCCCGCTTTTAAATTCTTCTTTCTCACATGTAAATCATTCAGTTGGGGTCTATATTAAAGTGGAACTGCAACGCTTTGGTCTGAATTCCTCCTTATTGTAACTCCACAAGCCCCTCTCTCACCCTTTTTCTAAAGTGTGTCTCAGATCAACTCATTTTGAGGCTGTCTCTTTAAATCCAAACGAGGTGCTTCACGCCACACCTCCCTCCAGCTTCCAGAGTGGTCCATTCTAGTTTGATAGAAGGGTTTCCGACTATACAGTGGTGCAGAAACTTTTTGTTTACAAATTAACTAAAAGATGTCAACACTGGCTCAGAGCGATAGTAGAATCTAGACGATGAAATTGTAATTGGTAAGTCTGGACCTTATTTAGAAGTTCTGTCACAAAACTGTGATGTAATAGTTCTGGAAACATCACAGAAAATAGAGAAAACTGGGTTGAAAAAGTTGACCCAAACAGAAAATAAAGATATCTACGCAGCCCCGGGAGGAACTAAATTAAATTTTTCTTCACTTTTAGAGACTCCAAGTACACAACAAATTTCATTCAATGGCTAAAAAAGTGGATTTTTGCACAATATGTCTCCTTTAATGTTTTTCATCATACCTGTTAGTATCGTGTGGACAGAGTCTTCTATGTGAGATGAGAAAAAATCAGTTAAAAAATATTCAGAGTAGTGGTGATGAGGTCGAAAAAAACCTCAACATAACTGATGTATAATCCTGATCATGCCCTTATTTTCCTCACTGAGCGTTCTGCGTTCTGATCCACAGCATCTCAAACGACCACAAGACTGAGCTGAACGAACGTCTCTGTTTCTTGAGTGAAGCAGCCAGAGCTGTGTTTGACAGTGGGCTTGCTTACAAACTGAAACAGAAGCATGTATTTTCTGCAATGTGAGTGAGGAACAGCGGGCAGATATTCTTTGCACAGCTGAGATCCAAGCCACAAATATTTCCAAAATATCCACGTCTCGACCGCACTGCACAGCTTCCAACAGCAAATGAAAAACAGACTGCGAGGAGAAGATAGGAAGAGCAGATTTTTGGGGGGATTCTGTGTGCAAAAGTGGACATTGGTCACAACAGGAGTTGCTTTACAGCCTATTCCGTTGCCACCTGCTGAGACACGAGTAGGTACTGTGGTGTGACTCTCATCCAAAGCAAACCCTTACAGGAATGTTTAAGGAGCAGAAAATAAAACAATGAAATAAAAAAAAAAACATCCTTGTGTTTAAAAAGAATAGCACAACGTGGGCCCCTTGTGAAGTCGGTGACATAACTGTGGTGCACAATAATGTTGTTCCACTGTAGGCACAATCAAAGTTCACATTTTCTCAACTCAAGACAGTCAAGCTCAGCAGTAGCACAGAGATTAACACAACTCACACTGAGCTCCACACACACATACACACACGCGCCAACCAGGCATTAAGACAGGAAGTTGGTCTATCAAAAGGTACAAACAGGATTATCATGCACTTTATAGATTTCTGGGAGAATTCTTTGTCAAATGCACAAACGGACGTCAACATCCTCCACAGTAAGTGCTTTCAATGTTGTTGCTTTTTCTCTGCAGCTGATGCCACATCTGCAAGTATTGATCGGCATGCTTGGATGGTAATTTACAAGCTTTTCTTTTTTTTTCTTTTGTAGGAGCAGTTTTTGTTTGGTAGTCACAACACCAGAATTACTCAGCAACAAAAAAAATGCCAAGAGCCACCAATAGCTTTGTCACATATGGTGACGGCGGGAGGGAGACGTGCTGCTGCGAGGTGCACCACAACGCAAAGTCAGAGCAAAGTGCTAGCTGCCACACAGAGGGAGCGCGGGACGTGGGCCAAAAACAAAACAAAACAAAAGAATGGAAAGAGCAGGGATCTGCAGCCCTCCGTCTGCATAGTAAACATTACAGTTGGAAAATGTTTTCTCACTGAAGCCATGACACAGCACGTAACCAAGAGCAAACCAGCTGGGTGGAGCCATGAGGAGGAGGAGGGGTGGAGAGGGAACCAAAACATGGAGCAGGTGGCGCTCCCTGGAGAGTTCTGGAAGAGGGTGTCTTTGGTGTCAAGAATCAGACGTGCAAAGCGAGACTCGGAAAGCTGAAAGAGCTAAACGAACAGGCGGGGTGGGGTGGGGGTGGTGCCTGTGAGTTGAGGGGTGTGTCGGGGGTGGGGGGGCATGAAGGTAAAGCTAAGGCCACTCATGGTGACAGCGCTTCCCGTTCTTCTTCCTCTCTTTCTGGAGATGCTCCAGTTCCGCCTCGTACATCATCTCCTGCATCAGGTACTTTTCCCTCCTCATGCGGTCGCACAGATCCTTCGGCATGTCCGGAATCAGGTACGCGATGAAGGACTTGATCCCAAACACCAGGTGCTAAACGAAGCGGGAATATGAGTTAATATAAAGAAGTTGCAGGGTTTTGATGCATTATTTAAAGGAATTGTAAGGAATTTAGGAGTTGTCTTAATTACTGATTTTAAAACATTACACATTCTGTTGGTTTTCCTTAGGGAAATA
>JARVJO010000002.1:19682606-19701988 GCA_031762555.1 Cynodonichthys magdalenae | reverse complement strand
ATAATAACATCGTATCGGTGAGTCTTTTATCGAGTTCTGACACGAAATGCAGTTAACAAACACGTTTTTATTTAATAGAATATTTTTTAAATAATGCTACTGTTGTGTAGTGGGGTTGTGTAGAGTAGCCAGCATCTTACCTACAGCAGACAGCAGTCAGAAAAAAAGAAGAAACTCTCAAAGAGTCAAGCTAAAAGCTACACAGAGAAGTGCTTTTTCTACAACAAATTAAACTCTAAACTTCACGTCAGAGTGAACAGTGGTGAAGTAACTGTTGTTTACATCATCACTATTAGCTCAACTGAACAGTGCTTGTGTTGCTACAGGTAATTAAAGTTGCAGAGGTTGCCAACTATACCCTGCCATAATTCAGCTCTAACCCTGAGTTAAAGCAACAACTACAAAATATAAACAAGTTGCTTCCAAATATAGACATGTTTTTTTTCCTGTTGACACAAAGTATGTGTGTGAGCCAGATTATACATCAGTATTACTGATGAGGTGGTGGGATATTTTAGTAGCCAAACAGCACACAGTTAGCTTAGCAGCAGAGATGCAAGTTATCGATTAATGAATTAATCTAAAGTTGATTGATCTTAACAATCAAGTGGCCTTTTTCTTAAAAACATAATTGTTTTTAAGAACACATTGTTTTAGAACCTTGTGCTCTTTGCTTGATCCCCTTTTACTGCAGGTAAGATGCTGACTACAAATAGATTATCCATTCAACCAAACCCCTGAAGTATCCCTTTTAAAAAGCGTGCAAATATGAACCATAATTGTAGCACACGTTTCACAGCAGAAATATTTTAATCTGTTTTAGAGACAAAATTTAATTAAACCATGAAAGTCACCTAAAGTCGGGCTCTGAGGCTTTCGTTGTAACCACAACACATAAAACCATCCAAAGCAGCTAAAAATATTAAAGCTGATTAAGTCACACACTGTGAGGGGGGGATTCATTTTGTGCTGCTTGATTTCTAAAAACACACAAGGAAGAAACGGGCAGCGACAGACCTCAAAGACGATGATGAAGGCGAGCCTGGCGGCCAAGACGTGCCAGAACTGCAGGGTGAACTCGTAGGGCACCGGGCTCCACGGCGGCGCTCTGTAGTCTCTGTACCTGCAGTATCTGAACACGCTGCTGTTCTTCAGCTCCCACATGTCGAACACAGACAGGCTGCTGTTCATGTAGCCCTGCAGGCACCTGAGGGAGACGTTACCCCGCTGTGACACGAGCTGCACCGACTTCTATTTAATGGGAACGCTTTCGCTAATACTTACTCATCTGCGTGGTGTTGACCTTTGTCCATACAGGGGCCGTATTTGAAGGCGTAAACAAAGCGGGGGATGTAGTCTGAGGTTATAGCGATGACGAAGGCATTGGTGATGACTGCCAGAACACCAATACCTTCAAGAATCCCATGCCAGATACCTGTGGAAAAGAATGCTCTTTTAATCCATTGTAAAAAATAAATGAAAATAAATAAAACTACAGAGAAGGAAAAGAGAAAAGTACTGAAACCTAAAGTCTCAGCAGCTTATTAAACATAATATTATGGGAACATTATTAATTATTAGGCAGAAAGTCACACAAGCAGCTGTGTAGACAAATAATTACTGAAAGCAAACAGTGTTTTTCTTTAAATAAGCTAAGGAAGATGGCTGATGGCACAAGAGGAGCAACATAACCTTTCACTAAGACTCTTCTAATTTTTTTAATTTTGCTTTATTTTAACTATTCTCCTCCGTCCTTCTGTCAGTGACCCAGAAATCAGTCTCAGCCTCAAAGCTCTGAGAACGTTTCCGGTCAGAAAATGTAGCAGGATGAAAGAAGAGCAGGTGCAGAGGAGCTATCACCGTTTTGTGTGCCTGTGTTTTTATAAAAGAGGGATGACACATTATTCCCATTTAGAAATTCAGATCACAGGTGTATGAGACCAAGCTGGGAGGAGAGGAATGTGTCTCTGATCCAAAAATAGCACAAACGGTAAAACTACAGCTACACAAAGCAGCACAAAACAAAACCTATATCTGTCGCTCGTGCTGGCATGGGCCTCCTCCACTGAGTGACAAACTTGTAGGCGTCCAGACGGATCTCAATGATGTTGTTGAGCAGAGCGAGGAGGGGAGCCAGCGGGAAAGCTGCTACAAAGATGGTGGTGAAGCCAAACTGGAGAACTGCGAACAAAAAATAAATATTTTAAACTTAATATTAGAATAATCATTGGTAATTATATCGCCTGCCAACTTTCATGCTGGAGGTTTGAACTAAAATCATTTTGTGTTGTTAAAGGTCAGTGTTTAGTTGTACACTGCACAACATCCTACAGACAGGTGTGGGCCAGATCTGGTGTCAGGTTGGCATTGCTGGCTGACTGCTGGCATGGTATGTGGTTTGCTAACCGGATGTGGACCAGGTCTGGCAGTGATGCTGAAGTGACCTGACTGTGGTTTGGTTTATGTGGTGTTGGCTCAGGCATAGATCATGTCTGGGAAACATCTGGGCCACCAAAGGGCCGTCATTCTTTGCGTTATCCGGGTCGAGTGTCAGAGTGTTAGGATGTTAGGGTGTTAGTCCATTATGTGGGGCCAGAACTGCGCCAGACAAATTATGCTGTGTCAAAATAAGTGTTGTGGATGACTCTCAGCTGCTGTCACACCAAATGTTAACTATGATAATGTTGACTAAATTACAGCTATTTTCTGCCTAATGAGATCAGACGGCTCCAGAAGTTAATCAGCTGTATAAATACAGTCATTAGCTGTTACTTCTGAAAGTTTGATTAAAATCCTTTCAGTGGTTTGTGAGATATTTTGCTGACAAACATTCGTCTTTCAGCTGTGGGTAATAAAAACAGAAATATTTGTAACTTTTCAAAGGTATTTAAAGGATTGAAAAGTTTTACCCATCTCGAGGTATTCGTCCACCAGCCCGTGGGCGTTCATCGGCTGAAGGTTCCAGTCTTTGTCCCACTGTGGAAGCTGAGATTTGCTCTCCACATTCGGCCCTCCACTGCCTCCTTGCTTCATCTTTCTACGAGACCACCAGTTCTGCAGCAAGCTGAGAAAACAGGAGGTAATTAGTGTCAACTGAAAGCAATTATTTTAGACAGCACAATGAGCGCAGCGGGAATTTCGTTTTAAAAGACGAATTTGTGCTCGTTTGTAAAAAAACAAGAAAAAGTCTTTTATATGGTAATAACCAAAAAGAACAATAAATTAATAAATCAAACAGGTAATGAAAAGCAAACCAAACTAAAAGAAACAACGTGATCATAATACAGTGCTTACGGATAACCAAGTTCCATGAAATTATTCCAGATTTGCTTGAAGAACATGATGACTCCCATTTGCAAGCACAGATCAATCAAACAGCCGCTGGGGTGACACTGTGAAAAATACATTTCAGTTAAAAAAAAACAAGAAAACTGTAGCATCAATATTTCGTGCCTGGTAATTCAAAGATATGAAAATATCCGTGGACCCACTCGATCCCCTCTCTGTTTCCTGATCATTGAAAATCCTGGTAATTATTCAGAGGATTAATGGTTCACACAGAGAATATGCAGACGGATCATTAGAAAGATGAATTACTGAGAAGTTCTGAAGAACAGAGGGCAATTATCACCTCAGTGGCTGCTGAAACAATCACAACACGTTTTGAAAGTGAGCTCACCTCCTCCAGCCTCCATCGGTTAAACAGCTTATTGTATTTTCCAGGCCTGCCAGCAAACCTGAGCAAATTAAGAGTCATTAGTAGCTGAAGTCCGTCACTAATAAAATATGTTAAAGAGGAAAACAAAGAGTTCTTAAGGGTGATAATGATTTCAAATAAACAACAGTTTAGTCATGTTTGCAAGTCAGGGCAGTATTTTGACTTTATATTGAGGTGGTGGACAGGACAGAAGTTATCGTTGCACAATTTGTCAGTAAATATCCCTGTAAAACAGAAACAGCGAAGCTCACAGCTGGTGCCCTACCTTCCGAGAAAAAAGGCGATGTAAAATGTGGAGCTGTTTAAATTCACAAACTGGAACAGAAACATCTTCAGAGCGAAACTGTTCTCCCACTCAGACTCTGTGCGTGGGTGCTCTGAAGAAGAAGAATCACAGGAGTCATAATAAAGTTGGAAAAAAAAGGGGTGAAGGAGAGTGAATACTCAGCAAAAACAAAAGGCTCAGCAGGAAGGAATGCTTATCGTCTGTCTACTGTTGACAAATGACCAAATTAGAGACTTTTTGATCAAATCTGGGGAATGTAACTTTGTAATGTTTTGCAAAATCTGCTTGCATTCAGAGTATGTGTTGGATATGACTCTCAGCTACTACCACATCAAGATTTAGCTCAATATGTGCCAAATAAAAAGAGTTAAAGCCATTTTCATTTGAGATGACTAAACTAGCTGTGGTGGCCATCTTGAATTGGGCTGACTCTAAAAGTTACTCAGTTCTAAATGCACACTTATTGATTACTTTTATTAAAACATGTCCTCTGTCTCAAAAGATATTTTGCTAACAAACAGCTGACTACATGGTTTGATGTCGATGTTTTAAGCAAAGCTCCCACACTATGTAATAGTGCTTAGATTATCTGTCGGGGATGACTTTCAATTACCAGATGTACATTTATTAATTAGTTTTAGAAAGTTTTCTTACAATTTAATTACTTCTTTATGAGATTTTTTGCTAACTGCCACAAACACGCAAACAGACACATGCAAATACATATTTGGCCACATTTCATCAGCAAACAATAGTAAAAAGATAAAGTATATAACACTTACCTAAATTTGTCAGCAGGTAGGCCACCTTTTCATAGACCTGACAAAGTGAAAGAACTCATAAGCATCAACAGGATGAGAAGTGCGTTCCTCTGAAAAAGTACATTTCCCAGAACAAATTTCTAAATTAAAGCTCTGTGAAACGTTTGTTGGACAGAACACGTAAACAGATGACGCTTGTCCAGACACCCACCACGTTCAGAGACATGATGATCATAAAGTTGATGCAGACGCCGGTGCCAGACGTGGCAAACTGCCAGTTCTTTTTCACAAAATGCCAGTTGAAGGAAGCAAACTTCTCCATGGCAATAAGACGGAAAACCACCACGGCAAACACAGCTGTGAGGACGAGGGAGATCTGAGCAGAGCGAGAAGAGAGACTATTAGTTTAGGCTGAAGGAATGGTGAAAAGAGAAAACTTTAATTTACTTAAACAGAAAACAAATAAAATATTTTGATGAGAGGAGCCTCTTAAATATAGTTTTCGTCCAGCAGGGGGAGACGTTACACAGCAGCTAAAAGGTGTGAGTTCAGGCTATCCCTGATTCCTAAAAGCAGGCAGATTACAAAGAGATAAAAGGTCCTACCATAAAGAATATTCCTGACACAGACACCATGAGCCGGCTGAGTTTGTCTGAGAAGGGCTGGAATGGCTCAGGCTTGCCAGAGATTGGGTTAACTCTCTCCATTCTGGAGTATTTGGCTTCAAACTGAGGCCTTAGCTCCTCCTGAATGACATTAATACAAATAATGAACTTTGATTAAAGCAAAAACTGAACAAAAGTCTAAAAATTGATGATACTGGGTATTTTTAGGGTACACTGCTGATGTACCTCCTCCTCTTCCCAGTCAATAAGATCCCAGTCGTAGGTCAGTTCTGCTCTTCTTCTTTTCCAAAACTCCAGGAAAACCGTTGCTGCAGGAGGAAGCAGGAATTCATCACGCTATTGATCGACTTTGACTTGTATCATACAGAAATGGTAACTCACTGAGGACACAACGCATGCTCAGACATCCTGAGTGAAAGTGCAGACATGTTCACGGCCCATTATGGAAACCGAACGCAGCCCTCACACCGCTTTGCATTAGTGGAGATGTTAAAAGCAAAGAGGCAGCAGTAAAAAGGCTTTACTTGTACAGTGTTCAACCTCTGAATTGTTATTTTTTTATTGAAAGGCTTTTCAAACTAAGCCTCTTGTGAGCAGATTTCTGTCTGGTGTCATTGTTTTCCATTGTGTCGGGATTTATTGGGACTTCAGCTGCAAAAGCCAGAAATGATGACGGTTCTTTTGTTGTCAAGATTTGTATATGCCCTGCATGTCACACATATGTAACACCAGGAAAAACTTCTAAAAACAAGAAGAATGGCACTCAAACAGAGATATGTGACATAATTTGTCTTCAACAAAAAAAGACAGACTATTGACACCATAATAACAAAAGTATTTGGGCACACTTGATCATCATTGTATTTAAATATGCTTCCAGCTTTGACAGCTTCCACTCGTCTCGGAAGGTTTTTCACAAGATTTTGGAGTGTTTTTGTGGGAAATTGAGCTCATTTATTCTGTAGGGGATTTATGAAGTCAGGCGCCGATGATAAACAAGAAGGTCGACTTGCAATCTCCAATCCCAACGGTCCTAGCTTTGAAAACTGGAGCACAGTCATGTTGGAAAAGATAAAGATCTTATTTGTTGCCACAAAGAAGCATAACTTTGTCCAAAATATCTCAATGTGCTGAAATAAGGGGCCTGGCTAAGGTCTAAGTCAAATACCTGAATTAAATATTTAACAGGTGTGGCCAAATACTTTTGTTCACACAGTCTAGATCTTCTCAAACTGCGGGACTCCTAGGAGGGGAGTGACTGCTCTGAATTGTTTTGGTCCTAAATAAGTTGTAGGCAGAACTAATGTTTAGACATTACTGGAAGTCAAACCAGGTTTCAATTGCAATTAGTCAAACAAATCATATGTTGGGTTTACTCATTGTTATTCAGTTGACCCAGATAGATGTTATAATGAAAACAGCAGCAGAGCTTTAGGGCTGGCCAGGGGGGCAAGTACCCCTCCTGGCACCTGACTGGCCACCCCCAGATAATTGGAAAGTGGATGGTAATCCTGGATTTTATATTTGCATTTAAATTGTGTTAAAGATTGTTCTCTGATACTATATACATTCATTTGTCAGCAGGTAGGCCACCTTTTCGTAGACCTGACAAAGTGAAAGAACTCATAGGCATCAACAGGATGAGAAGTGCGTTAGTTTGACCCAGTTCTGTTTGAAGAACCAGGAAAAGCATGCCCACTTTCAGTTTCAGGCTAACAAATTTTTCATGTCGTTTTAACAAATGCACTCAAACAGCTGACCTGAAGCGCACTTGTTCACCGGCACAGAATCCTGCACAAACCAGCCAGAGCTGGGTCTTTCCTCACTTTCATTTAGTCCAAAACACAGAACAAAATGTGCCAAGAGTTCCCTCTGGCACAGGAGAATACTGGTGGATAAATAGATTTGGCTGAGATTCTGCACACTGACTCTCCCTCACTGCATTAGAGATAATACAGCTCAGGGAAAGTGACAGCAATAAACCGATATTATAGCTCAATTCTACGACTCTGACAGGAGAAAAATAATCTTCATCTGAGGAGACGGATAATTATGCAGCTAATTACATCTGGAAGGTACCAGAAGCTAGGATTCAATCAGAGGGGGAAAAAACAAATAAAAAGCTGTCCATTATTTATCCTCTGACAAACACATCACGGAGAACAGGTCTCACCTCAGAGTGATTGCTGGGCTGAAATCCCCAGCTGAAATAACTTAATGTGTTTGGTGGAGCTGAGTGGAGAACTGAAGTGTGAGCGCTGCGTAAATAGATCTGAAGTCCAGAAGTGTTTACAGCAAGCAAAGAGTAAAAACAACACGCATTAAAAAAACCTACCCCAAATAGCCATGAAGATGGCAAAGAACACTGTGCCGCCGTTGTCGAAAAGATGCGTCACCTAAAAACATGAACCAGAAAAAGAATCATTTATTTTTAATGCATCAAAAGTTCCATCAGTTTTTTTAATTAAAAACACACCTACTGGTTGACATTTTACTTCAGATTACTTCACCATTCAGTTTGCCGGTGTGTTAAAAATAGCAGGAGTCAGATAAGCAGAATGAACACTACTTTCCCATCTGCAAAGTAGTTATGAAGCTGCAGCCAAACGCTGATTCATTTAGCTTAAAGCAGTTCAAAGGAACTTAAAGGGAATTCACGCCTCCAACAGGTGTAATATGAATTTCATCATAATGCAGAACAGAACTGCTTTATTTATTATCTCTGTAATACTCAAAAGAAAACAACAAAATTTGGTGACAATTCTTGGTTCAGATTAAAAATAAAGACAAAAAAAACCCAGAACTTTTCATGTTACAGAGTATCACAGTTGTAAGGAGAAGCAAAGATGAATTTAATTTACTGGCTGTATCATTCACTTTCTGTAATAAAAGTATTAAAAGTGGCTGTATTTAGTGCAGACTGTTGTTGACTTTATGGGCCTGAAGCACCTTCCAGAGTTCAGCCACATGAGGCCCAGGATGGGATGAATTCATAATGATGATGAAACTTTTTGATCTGTAAATGTCCTCAGCAGAAAACGAGAAAAGCCAGTAATATTTTCAGCAACAACGACCCTCTGAAGCACTGCTGAGCAGAGCGATGCTTCGAGTCAAAACATTTCAACAGAGCACTGGAAGAGGTCACCAACAGGTTTTTAAAGATTAAGTTGTTCTTTTTTAGAGCCTGTGGGGTGCATGGAGAGTTGCTACTGATCCAAGAGAGTTATAATTCATATAAATACCCAGAAACTTGAAGACACCTGCTTCACTCAGCTCCTAATGTCCAGAATCTGTGAATCAGATCAGCTGTTTTCAGGGTACCACTTTACAATAAAGTTACATTTATAAAAGATTTCTTAATGCTTTATATAATTTAAGCATGTGAACTTTTTATAGAGTATTAACCATAATTTATTCACAATTATTACTTGAAGGTAATTTACTGACAAAAGTTTGATATTTTTAATCTAAATGTGGCCAAATCCAGGTGGAGAAGAGAAAGGTAGTTTGTGTTTTTTTTTAACAAATGCACTTTAACTGCTTATAAATGGTTTCATTGTTTACAACTTACTGAATTGACTTAATTACAAACTTTTTCTATGTAATTTGTGTAAACACCTTAACTGTAAAGAGATAACCTTCTCAGTTCTTTAGTTTTGAGGTCTGAGGTGTTTGAGGTTCACTGTGGGCCTCAGCAGCTGACTGAATGCAGACCGTTTATTTGTATCAGCTAAAAATTTGAATTAATCTGCAGTCAGTATACAACAAACAACAAACAACAAACAAAACACGTGCAGTTTTTTTTTATCTATAGCCATACTGTGCATTTACACAAGTTTCCATGTTTTAGTGCCCATAACCTGTTCTGACCACAGACAACAAATCTAGCTAAAGGTAAAAATAACTCTTAAATCATGACATTTGGATTTTTTTTTTCAATTGTCATAAAAAAATTTAACTAAAAACCAAAAATAAGCTTTTCTGTCTTAAAGAAATGAAGAATTTGTGTAAAACTGTGTGACCACACTGTTACACTTTAATTATTTAATCATAACTATCCTAAAAATAATGATTAAAACATTTAAAAATTAATAAATTTTGAATAATACATCATTTAGATGTAATAATAATGAATTCTATTTATAGGGCACTTTGTATTTGTAAATCTCAAAGTGATATGTTTTAGAAGTCATAAAAAGTAAATAGAAATAAATAACTAAAAATCACTAACATCATAAAGAGCTATATAAATGACTGCATAGATTTTTTTAAATCCTTTGTTGAAGGATTCTAGTCTGGTTCGTTCTGGAATAAAAAAATATACTTACCTTTGCATAAACACAACTATCACTCAGTGTCCATGGCTCGCAGGTTTCCTCACACATCGGACACATAATGGTGGTGTTGGCTTCACAAATCTCTTTGCTGTTGAGACAGTATCAGAAAGATATAAGTAATGTTTCTGAATATGCATTACTGATGCATCGCTGGTCTACACTGAGATTATCTGTGATACCTGACTCAGTGTTTGAACTGACCTGACTTGACTTGAGTCCATGGTGAAGAGTCCATACAGGAAGACAAAAACACCCACCAGGGCTGCAGGAATTAACATGCCAGTGTACCAACCCAGCCACGCAAAATAAAGACCAATCTTCTCTCCAAAGTAGCGCCTGAATAAAACAAAAAAGACAAATAAAAAAGTGATGAAAGGGAAACATTAAAGAACATTTCCTGTTGTGAGTGGAGTGGGCTTGAGGGAGTCATTAGTTGGCTGTGAGGTGGAAGCCATGGATCCAAAAATGATCTGCCTGAAAGGTCACTGTGATTGGAAAACGCTAATATTTCTTGTTTTATTCCTAACAGTGAGTACCAGTAGTTACAGGCAGCAAAGTGTTTGCATCATCGACATGTGAGCAGAAAAATGTTAACAAGTTTTAGTTTTTTATAGATGTGAAAACATCAGCAACATCCACTGTCATAGAAAAACTACAGCAGGGTAGAACAGGGCAACAAACTACGATTTGTTCTCTTAAAATATCTTAAAAATCTTAAAATATATCATTTTATTTTTATATAATACAACAAATTACGATTTCCTGACTCATTTCCCTCTCCTGGTGGAAAAAGGTCAGGTGATTAACATTTAAAAACTGTATGAATAATTAAAGTCGAGCATTTCTTGAAGAGATTCATCAGATTAGGATCATCTTCTGATGAGAAGGGACAGAGTTATACTTGTTTTCATGCATTCTCATGCTTTGCAGGACTTATTAGTGCTCAGACCATGTGTTGTGAATGACTCCGTTAATACCCTGCCATATTTTAGCTTAAAGCATGCAAAATTATTATGTTTAACCATTTCTGTGTTGGCTGAAGTTGATTAGCTTCTTCAACTAGGGTGACTTTAAAAGCTAAGTTGTAAACATTATGTGTGGTGGTCCAGTGATCCATGAGTATCAGAATGTCTGTGTCAAAACAACCTGCATGAAAAAGCTGCTTAAAAAGTTCTTTACATTTTCAACAAAAAACTACTTTTGCATGAAAAAATAAACATCCTAACATCAAAGTTCTGCAGAATAATTAAGTTAAACTTAAACTAAACTTAGCAAAAAAAAAGTAAAGAAATTTGTGTTTGATGGATTATTTTTTTCTTTTAACAATGTTCCTGGCAATAAATCTTGTACTGTGGGAAAACCTGTTTAATTTCCTTAAAAATGAAGCCTCATTTGTGGGATGAGCAGCAGAGCTGAGTATGTGGGTTGCGCACACGAAACATTTGCCAAACAGCTTATTTTGTTGTTGCTATCAACACTTGTTTTGAGCTTCTGGTACCCCCAGGTGCTGCCAATTAATTATCAAGTAATGTTACAAAGAATAAATCTACCAAACACTAATTTATTTACTTTTTGTGCTAAGTATATTTGTCAGCAATGAAGGTAATGTAGAGAAAATATGCACAAATAAAAAAATTTTAACACATCTTCATCTGTTAACAACAGGGAGGATGATTCACTTATGGTTTGGATTAGTGCTGCAGCTGTTCATGAATTATTTTACAGAGAAAGAAAACAATCCGTTTAAATTTCAGTGAATCCCAGATGTAAATAACAAACTACTTTTTAAAAATGCTGGAGATCGGAGGGTAATGATGAAAAACTCAAAATTCAAAACAGACTTGCTTAAAGGTTTTCAACTGACTCTCACAGCTGCTTGACCCAAACTTGATAAAACCTATGGAATCTTAAAAATGAGTGTTTGCAAAACAGCATGCCTCACAAAACTATGATGGAGGAATGGTGTAAAAAAGTGCTCCTGTACAAGACTTTAAGTCAGGCTTACAAAATGACTTTTGTAGCTTTTTACAGTCAGAGATTAAATTATGAGGGGATCAACTTCTTCAAGCATAAAACTGTCAATAAACTGAAAAGCAGAAACTTGAATTCAATTACCCGTCTTGTCTTGTAAACAAAATCTGTGGTTTTATTAGCCAATCTGTTTCTTTGTCATTTTCATGTCTTGTAAAATGTAAAACTTAACAAATGGTTCTTCAACACAGAGGCGTCCCGTCAGCTGCAAAGTAAAACGAGTTCAGCCGCAGGTTGTTTCCCAGCTGATAAAGTTCAGAAACATAAAATAAAAAAAGAGGCCGAGGAGCTTTGGGAGATGTTCCTGCCATCATGCAGCAGAGGGAAACAACCTGTGTACCGCACGCGTAAAGTGAAGAGGACAGAAACAAGATGTCATGTCGCTGATCACCTGATGAGGTCCAGAGGCTGATATTTGTACCAGATCCCCCAGCGGGCCCAGCGCTCGTACAGAAGATGTCTGTGGTTCTGGGCTCCGTGCGTTTTAATTGGATGTCTGCTCTTGTAGCCACCCTGAGGAGACAAAAGAGTGCAGAAATCTACATCTGAAACAAAAAGCTAAAAATTCCTCTACTTCTAATATATTTTTTGTTTTTGCTCCTTTATTTACCTTTTATTTAGGATTAAAAAACCTTAAAAGCACCACATAGAAAATGTGTTCTTCTTACTGCTAATTTATGAGTCTAGCAGATTTTTTTTTTTAGATCAAATGAAAACTCAGCCCACCTCATGTGGAGGAAACGCAGCCTCGTATGTATTGTTGCCCAGTAAGCGGTTGATGCCTGCAATGAAATAAAGCGGGCCCATCTCAGGAGGAGAAACACAAAATATCACACAGAAACCACATTAAACATTCAGCTGCAGTTATTAATAGAAACAGGAGTCCAGCGACAGACTCATTGAAACCCACACATTCTTAGTCAGAACCATTTAGGACATTATGAAACTTAGCCTCACAAGTTAGGATTCAAAAAGCTGGCAGGTCTTAAAACTAAACTTTTTTCCTTTGTATGACCATATTTATCTTTACCTTTACTGCATTGTAGGAAATCTTTGTGAAAAGAGTCGTAATTCAGTACAACACAATAAATATTTGTATCATATTTTGATAAAAACTATAAGAAAAATATGAAAAGTGCCTTTTATTCTTGTGGTTGAGTTGATGGTATTTGTTGGAAAATGGTCTCTTATATTAAAATATTTTTTCTAAATCTATTCCAGTGCCTCAAACTCCACCAAAGACACGTTAGCAGCAGCCAGACAAGTGGGAGTGAGAAGGATTTCATGGTTTTGTAACTGTGCAAAAAAAATAAATAAAGAAGTGAGATTTGTCGCAAATTGTGTAATGCTAACATTTATGCAAAACTTCTAGCACTCCGAAATAGTTGTTAAAGTCAAAATCAGCAGAATTCATTTTCCTCAAACTCTCTATAAAGTGATAGATGTGCAGCATTGTTGCAAGATTTTTTTAAAGTCATTATTTAACCAGATAAATCTCACTGAGATTAAAAATCTCATTTTCTAAGAAAGACCTGGTGAAGAATGGTGACAGCCAATAAATGTTTCAAATTAATTAAACAAAAAAAGAGACAACTGCTGTCAGAATAAGGTTTAGTTTATGCAACGATGAGAAAAACATGGCGCCTTACCCATCTTTGATTTCCCGTCTTCATACTTGGTGCGCTGCAGGACATGATGGATTATTCTGCTCCTGGTGGAGTTTGAGAAGAACGTCTCTCTGTTGCTGATGGTGAAACTGGTGAAGGCACAACAACAACAACAACATCAACAACAACAACAACAACACGCTCATTCAGTTATTCATCACACATCATCCTGTCATCCTCCATGAGTCTTGTATTAAAAACGCTATTAATGGTGTAAAAATTGTAAACTAACCATCACTAAGCACCAAAATAGACCAAAGTAAGAAAAATGAAAAAGATTCCTTGACAACTAAATTTAGAGATGTCTTTCATTTTACAGAAGCAAGGTTAAAAAATAAGGAAGAAAATATTTATCAGACAGCTGCTGCTGTACTTTGATATCTTATTTATGATCAAGTTGTCTGGCTCTGGTTTTAAAGCTGAAGGCTGAATGTTATAAAATATAAAACACAGATTTTATCTCCTGCTTCCTAAATTCAACATGAAGAATATGGATCTGATGGATAAGAGGAAAACTGACAGTAGTGTTTATCACTAATTTTGGTGATATAGATACTGATGACGTGACAATACGGCCATGATTGTGAGTTTTGTGTTGTGTGTGTGTGTTTGCACCACACTTACTGATGCATGCGAGCTCTGCTGAAGGGAGCTGTGTAGCAGTCGGTTTCCTCCAGGTCCGGCAAGGCCTCTTTGTCCAGCTTCATTGGATTTTTAGGAAGCCAGCTCTTTATTTGTTGACATTTTAGATGAAATCTGCTGCACAGACGCACAAACAAATCAGGATTAATGTACAAACAACACCCAGACATTGATCATGAAAATCATCTTTGATAGGAGCTCCTAACCCAACTGTGATAACTTTTAGTACATTTCTGCTAGTTATTATTATATTATCATATTATTATTGTATGGCCATGTGGGACTCAAGAGTCTTGGACACATCGATTCAGATCCAAATGTATTTTACAAAACTGCCTTTTTTTTCATCGTAGAGTAAAACACAGATGTCTCAAAACATGCACTGATTTTCTGAACTTATATTTTCATTCAGTATCAAATAAAACATTTATAACTAAAAAAAAAAACAACTGAAAATAAAGAACAATTATAGCTTTCATGACTTTTATCTGAGGACTTTTAGTTGTAGACATGAGTGCTAAGAAAGTTCAAATGTAGATTTTATGATGCTGCTTAGATGCATGAGTGTGTAGAAGATAAATTTATATTTCATGAACGTTGAAACATGCAAGGTAGGAACTAATAAAGAAGAAAACAAGAGATTATCAAAGAGAGGGTTAGAAAAGCTTGTATAGATTTGATTCACATGAATTAACATTAAACAGACTTTCTGCAAAAATGTCCAAAATTAGTGTTATTATTTCCACTTTCAAATCTAGCATTTTTAAATGTTTTTATTAGCATTAGCCTAAATGATGTTAATTAATATGAACAGAGAGATGCTTTAAAATTACATATAAAGAGTGCAAACAGTCATGTGTTCTCTAAAATCATTAATTCACTGAATGTGTTGCAGTTTTACACATCCTTTTATTTACATAGCCTATTTTTACCTGAAAAAAAAAAATAAACACTCATTATTCATATTTTTACCAAACTTTTTAGAGTTTAAATCCAACAGGTTTAACAGGAATTATAACCATTATGTTCTGAATAACAGCTGGATAGAAACAGACTCCATAATATTTTAAAATATGCTAAGCTTTTTTAACAAGTCTGATTGGTGTTAATATTTTCAAGCTTCTAAATTACTGCAGGATCATCAACGTTATTAGAATTGACCTTTTTTAGAACCAAAAATGTGAGCAAAAACTTTTATTCCAGCTCTTTCAGAAGACATTTCAGTGAAGTGTAAATATTCTGGTGAAAAATGAAAAGTTGAGTCTGGGTGTTGTTTGTACAGATTGTCAAACTCACAAAGGAAAAAATATAACTGGGTTTGTATTAAAACAGGAACATGATTGAACACCAGAGTCAGTAATGGATTAACCTTCAAGGAGCAATAAATCTCTGCACTAAAGATCCCGGCATTCAGTGGACTTCCTGTTGAGCTTATTTAGAGTAAACTAGTGTTTGATCACCTGACAGAAAACTGATTCAGATCTGAAATGAACTGTCTAAAGAAGAGAAACACGTTTTATTCTTCTGCAGCATTTTATTGAACGCTGAAAAAGAAGTAATGACATCAAATCAACAAGCTGACAAAGCGTGGGTACTGATGTTCCTCAGAGGGATGTGAGTTAGTGACAAACATGTTCAACAAGTTACTGCTCAGACTGACTTTTCTTTGTTTTTTTAATTGAAAATTTAAAGAAGTAAGCGGGCCGAGACCACCTTAAAAACGGGTCTCGTTCCGGTTGTTTGGTCCACACCAGGGTTCGCACGAGTGTATTCACACCTGCATAAAAGGTCTCGACCATTGGGGGAAACAAATAAAGCAGACCATGTGTCAGGTGTGAATACTGATAATCATTTTCAACCTATATTCAACTGAATAAGCTGCAAAGACAAGATATGTTGTGTTAAAATTGATAAACTACATTGGTTTTTTTTGCAAATATTCACTCAGTTTGAATTTGATGCCGACAACAGGTCCAAAAACCTGTTGACGTCAAACACTAAAACTGTTCTGTTTGGTCTGCAGCTCCAATGATTGTCAGTAATCTGTTCAGAGCAGTCAACAGCAACAAGACTTAAGATACTTGTTTTTTATTGTTGATTGTCTGAAGCTTGAAAAGCCAAGCATTAGTCTCTCTCAGCCTGGTTCAAAATGTAATCATTCATGTAGGACAGTGCCACTGTACACAGAAATGTATTGGTAAATAAGGCACATCCAGGGAAATATTAATTAAAATAAAGATGATTCCCTCAGGAAACCCTATTTTTCTTCCCCATAAATGTGTGAAAGTGCTTTAATTTTATATCTTTACTTTTGTGGCTGTCATCCATCAGTAGATAGAAGTATGATGTAATAACAACTCCATGTTATAATGAAGATGTGGGTCAGGTGCAAGATTTAACGTAGTCTTTATAAAATGGAAAGAAAGTATGAGATGCCACCATTTCTCTTTCATAATGTGGGTTTTTAGCTCTTTGTGTGCTTTTACTGCTTTGTTTTCATTAAAGGAGTTTGGCTACAGTGTGACTATAAACAGTGTTAGGATGTAGTTAAAATACATGCAGTAAAATCTTCAGTGGTTCTTCTACTGGACTTAAGCTTATGTTTTATCACCACTGTTTGACCACTCAAGTAGCTCTCTAAAGGGACTAAAATGGTTTTCTTTATACATTTAATTTTCTGAGTAGGCAGAAAAACGTTCCTGCTACAGCGGAGCCAACGATCCAGAGCCAGCTCTGATTCAAGCCGTGTCCAATCATACTCAACATTTCTATCTGCTCAGTGTCAGCAGGTAATCCACATCTGAGAAAAATTACTTCACAGTGGGCAGGAGCCTTTCTTTTATGATCACTTTCATTTAGTTGTGAAGGTTTGCAGCTGGGGATTCTTTAAAGTGATAGTTCAGATCTTTTAAAGTGGGGTTCTGTGCAAAGGGTCTTAAATAATATTTGCTGTTAAAATATTTTTGAACAGCCTCAGCTTGGACATAATTGGTTCTCCCAATTTCCTCACTTGAGTCACAGAGGCTAAGTCTTGTCATTTAGGGTTTTTTCAGAAGACGCGCCACAACATACGATGTGTTCAGATCACTTCGGTCCACACATAAGACAAACAAAACCAAAGAGGGGGTCTGAAACACCCCGCCTCTACAGCGCCTCTGTACCTCCAAACAAGGTAACACACACAGTGTTGGTTTTTAAAAACTTTGCTTAAAAACATCTGAAATGCTCCTTTAAGTCTATGCTCTTGAACTCTGTTATAATGTACATAAAATAGATTTTTATATAATGAAAATGGAAAGCTAATGTTTTGTGCTTTGAAAAGATGTAAAAACAAACAGGATCTGTTTTTTATAAATAGTGATAAAAGTCACGATTGGAATTTATTTTACTATATTTTGAAACCGCGCATTAATCTGAAACTGGATTCAAACCTTGAGCTTCCTAGTTTTCACCTTTACTTTATAAATGTTCTATTGTTAAAGAACTGTTCGCTTTGTATTATTTTTCAACCTGAATCGGCTGATAAAATAATCCAAAAAAATGAGGTTGTGCCATGATTGACTAACATATAAAGTTAGTCAATCATATAAAGTTGTGATTAAGTCCTTTTTTAAATATAATGTTGTACTGTTGTCTGAGTGTTTCTATCAGTGCTGCAGTCAAACAATAGAAATTTACATTTGTGCACAAAGTTTGAACATCACATCAAAGCACAAACCCACATATCTAAAAATAGCATGCAAATGAGCCTGCAGCTCCATTTTTTTGCACTGTAGAGTCTGTTATTGAAAGCCACAGTCAAAAGTAGGTGAGGCACTTTTTTCACCATTAATAAGGAACAGGATGTGCTATTTTTGTGAAAAGATAATGAAAAACATTTATTTTAACAAAACAAACCCTACAAATTTAGAATCCTTGTAAATTTTTTCGCATTTAAAAAAAAAACAAGGACTTTTTTTCTTGCATTTTATATTGTTGATTTTCTGTAAATTACATGGAGGCTGTTTCCAGGTATAACATTTCCAAATACTTCATGAAATTTGTACAACCCTAATATCTTTGCAATAGTAATAGTAATTCTGTAATATTTATTAATGACTCTCTTAATTACAAAACATAACAGCTGGAGTCAAACTTCATGTCTCTGTTCTTCCCAGAGATAACTACATTTTTAAACACATTTGTTTGGTATTTCTGTCTCTGTGTTAAACTGGTTCACTTCTTATTTATCTGAAAAGTCTTTTACTGTTTTTGTGAATCATTACTCTGATGTTGCACCGCTGTCTTGTGGGGTACCCCAAGGTTCAGTTTTGGGCCTGATCCTCTTTTTATTGTATTTATACCCTTTAAGACATATTTGAAAACGTAACAGTAATGCGTCATATCATCTGTATGCTGTATTGTTCCTTTCAAGCCTCTGAATTCTACAAACTGTCTGAACTCAGTAACTGTCTGACAAAAATCTAAATATGGCTGAACAACAACTACCTGCAGATAAACACAAACAATACTGAGACTCTTGTTATTGCCCCAGATGATAAAATCCCAGCAGCCAGGCAGCATCTGGCTTTTTTAACTCCTTCGGTGCAAAATAGTCTCAGAAGTCTGGGTGTTGTCTTTGACAGTTCCTTGTCTTTTGACACTCATTGTAAAACGCTAGTTCATAACTGTTTTTATCATCCAAGAAATATTTCAAAGCTGAGATCCTTTGTGTCACAGAAGGAACTAGAGATGATTGTTCATGGTTTTATTTCTTCATATTAAGATTATTGTAACAGCCTTTTTACGTGTCTAAACAAATCCTCCTTGGCTCGTCTTCAGTCTGTACAGAATGCTGCAGCAAGTCTGTTAAAGACCCACAGAAGAGCCCACATTACACCTGTTTTGGCCTCTCTGCACTGGCTCCCTGTGCATTTGAGGAGTCATTTAAAAATTTTGTTTTCAACCTTTAGAGCACTTCATGGTTAGGCTCCCACATACATATTGGACCTTCTAAAGCCCCTCTGTCCATCCAGGACTTTGAGGTCTTCAAATCAAATTTTGCTAGTGGTACCTCAAACCCATTACAAAACCTGTGGAGACAGAGCTTTTAAGGTGGTGGAACGCTCTCCCTCTGTCCCTTCACTGCTCAGATTCCACTGACTCTTAAGAAACATCTTAACACGTTTTTATTCAGATAGGCTGTTGATTAAGTGTTGTGTAGAAAAATTGCGATATTCAAAAATGGTATGTCTGAATAATTGCAGGAATCTACTGGATTTCTCTCAAAAGCTTTATTCTTGTTTCTGACTCCAATCAGTTTTACACACACAGG
>JARVJO010000002.1:19652269-19674965 GCA_031762555.1 Cynodonichthys magdalenae | reverse complement strand
ATGAGGAAGAATAGATCTCAGGCCCTGTGAATCCATTTTTACAAATTTATATGAAATCGATCCAAGATTGATTAAATTGATTTTTTACCCAGCCCAACGTATTAAAGTATCAAATATGTAAAAAAAGTGATGTGAATTTTTTAAGCAGCCACAAATTCCAAAAAGCCATAAAAATAGAAGGTAGGCAAAGGTTGTATGGGAGGTATTTTTGTAGTGCTGCACGGGCCACTCTTCACCTGAACTCACACCTGCCCCACTCTGTTACTGCAGATATAGTTTGTATCTGCTGTGGATCAGCTTCAACTTCTAATCCTACCTTCATCATTTCACACAAATCAGAAAAAGTGTCTCAGCCCATTAAACATGCTATCTTACCTATAATTGACAGCACAGATATTCAAGAACGTAGTGACAAAGTAAACAGGGATCTGTTGTAAAACTGATGAGTTGTAAAATATTTAACTTGTTTGTTCTTCTTTAGTCCAGTTTTTGAGAAGCTGTTATTTTGATATCCCTGTAGAAAAATTGCAATATTCAAAATGGTAAGTCTGAATAATTGCAGGAATCCACTGGATTCCTCTCAAAAGCTTTATTCTCGTTTCTGACTCCAATCAGTTTTACACACACAGCCCTCAGGCCTCAGTGGCCTTCAGCCTTAACAAAACACATCCCAGTCCGTCCAGACTGGATCTGCACAGAGACTCTGCAAGAACTCCCCCACTCCTCAAAAACATCAACATTATAAACTCTTCAGTTTCTTCCTGGTTACAACCCTGAAGGTGGTAACTTTTATGTCAGACGTAGAACGTAGCTCACTTGAGATTGTTTATACAGGCAGAAAGAACACTTTGATAACACCGAGACCAACTCTGATTTAAACTCACTGCTGCAATGAACAGAAAGTGTAAAATGTTAAACTGCATCAAACATTCAGTTGATCAATTACAAAATTTTTTTCAGTTGTTTACTGTTTTTTAAACTGTTCTTCCTTATATTTGTGACCTGTTTTTTTTTTTGGTTGTTTTTAGTTATTTTCTCTCTGTTAAGCATTTTGTGATGTTTCTGTCTGTGAAAGGTGCTATATAAAGTTTACTTACTTACTTACAGATTTTATTGCAGCTGAAACTTACAGCTGATCACATGTTCCAGATATACTATAGATAAATACTTAGCAGAAAATGAAAGGAAGTGTTTGTTTGGTAGATTATTTCTTTGTTGTAATAATGCTCAACCGCGCACAGCTGCGCTGTTTCAGAACCTCCTCGCCGGTTGTTCTGGTGCCACATTTGTAAGGAACACGTGGGATGTCAGTAAAGCTGAGTATGTGTGTTGTGCACACGAACAATTTGCCAAATCTTCTTTGCCAAACAACTTGTTTTACTGTTACTAATGACCCTTGTTTTGAGCTTCTGATACCTCTAGGTGCTGCCAGTCAGTTGATCAGTACAAGATTTATTGCCAAGAAGCTTTGTTACAATAAAAAAATAATCTACCAAACACAAATTACCTTATTTTTTGTGCTAAAAAGATAAAGATAGAAAAAGTTAGATATACAGTAAATATACTAAAACACATTAAATTGACTTACCTGCTCAGAGTTTTGCTCTTCCAGTCTGTAAAGTAACATTTTTTTCTAAAGTATAAAAAAGACAAACATATTAAACATAACAAAGTACCCTGCTGCTGTAAGTCTTTAAACCTGAAGGTAAATTGTTATTTTTTTTAGATGACAGTTACCTGAAAGGCATACGGATGTTCATCTGCTCTGCATATTTGCAAAGCGTATCCCACGGAGCGTGGATCTTCACAAACATGATGTCGTTGTTCGTCATGGAGGGCTTTCAAATTTTAAAATTAACAAACAAGTTTGACAGTTAAAAGGTTGAGAGAAAAACATATATGGAAATTTTAAAAGTCTTTTCATACCAAACCAGTTTATTTCACCTCCTTCTCCAGCATGAGGCCCTCGGCTCGTAGATTCTTCTCAAACGTGCACCTCTTCTCCACCTGCGGGCTGGACTTCTTGTAAACCAGGATGTAATCAATTCTCTTTTTTCCATCTCGGAAAAAGAGTCCAGATGAGCCGGATCGATTCTTCCCCTGTGGGAATACCAAATTAATCTTATTAGTGTTTTTTTTTTCGTTATTCGTAGACTGCATTGAATTTCTGTACTGTAAACACGGTACCTGCAGTGAATCTATGCGAGTCCCTAATTTAACCCGGCCGACAGGTTTTTGCAGCACAAAGGGAGGGTCTGCTCTCGTTTCAAGCGTGCTCACTTCAGTCTCCTCCACGTAGTTATCTTTGACATCTTCTGCTGCAAAGAGACAAAGCACAGTCAGTGAGGCTGCTATTGAACCGGTGAGAAGTATCCTGTTTACGTTAGATCCCTGTTGTTGCTCAAGTCAATAGTTTCCTTAATCTGTCTGCCAACACTGAAATTAGATCCCAGCTAAATAAAAAATGTGATTTTGGTGCGGGTGTCAGCTACGCAGCAACACCTTGATGTAATTTAAAGATCAATGTATGAAAGATGACAGAGAACAAACCATATTTTGTACTATTTTGGATTTTAGAGGTGACACACTGGAGAAAATATCACTTTATCTGAGCTCGAAGGCATTTATTTGGGAATCTGAAGTCAAAATAATCCAACTCTGGCAGTTTGTTTTTAGCCCCTGTGGGTATTAAAATCAGTTGTTTATTATCTAGGTAATATCAGACACTCAGAACTGAGTAGAAGATTTAGCCTCACATGCTTCAGTTTTTTTTTTTTTTTTTACATTTAGTCCAATTAGCCCAACAAAGACATGAGTTAATGGAGTTCTCCTAATATTTAAACTCTTGACAAGGAAGTCAGACCCATAACTGGTGTTCTTTAATTGCGACACAAGCAATATATCTAAATTTGTTTAATTTATTTATTAGCTTCTATTTAATCAGGCAAATCCTATTGAGATCATGGATCACTTTTGCAAGGAAGGCTTGGGCTCAATCTGATTTTTCATTTATTCTGTAATAAATCTTTAACACAGCAGCACAGGGCAGCTGTGGCTCAGTGGTCCAATGAGAGAGTCGGAGGTCCGATTCCACCAGACTCAGTCACATGTCCGCGTGTCCCTGGGAAAGAAACTGAACCCAATGCACCTTATCAGTGTATAAATGTGATCTAAAACAGTGATTAGACTCTACTTGTGTTTTAGAGATGTAAAGTAGCAACAAAAATCAGCAGGAATATTTATTTAATATTAGGCTATTTAAGCAACAGTTTTCAATTTTAGCCTTTAAAAACTTGGGAAACAGAAAAATAGTCAAGCAGAGAAACTCAAACAGGCAGTTGATGTGATGGAGATCTTAAGACTAAACCTGACTGTTCTTTATTTTATTCACACATAACTTTGTTCTCTCACGTAGAGATGAACAAATATTCATGAAGAACTGCAGTTAGTGTGTTGTTATTTAGTTTTTTCTGTTTCTTTGTTGAATTCTAGTCCGAGGCAAGATCTACACTACTGCGGATAATTTTATCTACACTTTTTCTTTTTTCTTTGTCCACATTTGCTAAAGAAGAAGCAAAAAAAAAGAAAGAAAAAAAATGTGGCTCCAATGTGGTTTTGGTTTGTGCAAAATAAGAAGCTGTCATTGTTTTTTTAAAAGCTGTTTTGTCCACATGAAAACTCCTTAAATGAAGCTTAGAAAAAACGCAATAAAAAAAAATCATTTTTCTTTCACTAAATCTCTACTTGTGTGCAGAAATGAGGTGCAAATGCAGCAGAAAATATTTATTTTGTGTATATTAGTGTGGACAGGATCTGAGATAGGTTTGCTGTGAGAGTGAAAACTGTCGGGCAAAGTCCTGAAGGCTCTCTTAACATTGTGCTAATTAATCCCCGCCTGTTTCACAAAGGAGAGAAAAGTGTGGAGTCTGGATTTTTTGCAGTACAATAATAATATACTGGTACCTTAAAGACAGAACTGGATGGGGAGCTGTAATTCTGTAATCACAGCATGTCACAAACATTTCAGTAAGACCTCAGAAAATCATGTTAACTGGTAAAAAAGAGGGATTACATGTTTCCTTTAATGCATAGAAACAGAGCAAAACAGCATGCTGTTCTAGAAATGATTTTTTCCAATCATCTGAAAAGTAACACAACTGAGTAAATTCCTTATTTTCTATGCTTTCTAGAAACCCAGACAAAAGGATGAAGCAACAAAAAATCTTATTATTCACTATCTCTAATTGCCTGACATGGAAAACAAACAGTTTTACAGCACAGAACAAATCATATCTGCTTCATTTCATGTGTGACAGGTGTCTCTTTTATTTCTCCAGTCAAGTGTATTTGTATCGCTAACAGATCAGCTTCGTGGGACTTTCAGCTGTGATGTGCCGAAACCAAGTGTGAAAGCGGATAAATTAAAGGGAACAATGTAGCTCTGAGAGCTTCATCCCAGTTTTCTATTCCTCAGCTAAGGTCATTTCACACATATTTTCAGCCGCTGATCTCAGATTACAACGTAAGTCCTGGTCTCACCTTTGACTGACACGTTAATCTTAAATTGAATTTTGGAGGAGTTTGTACCTGTTTTTTTTTAAAGCCATAGTGTCATAATAATATTAATACTGTTGTTTTTGCAGCCTCCACCCCAAAAGAAAACAAACAGAATTATTAGAGAGAAGATGATGAAACAGATTCATGCTAAATTAAAACAAACTGCATTTGAACCATAATGACAAGAAAGTTTGCTTTTGTATTATTTATGGTTTTTTAAAGAACTGGGAAGTGAAACTGTAGAAATTTCATTAGGTTAGTCAAATTAAGTCCACTGAAATGCATCACTCATCCTGACACAGCAGTGCTGCTGCACACTGAAGCAGTAAAATCAGAAAGTGCGCATGAACTGAATTGTTACTGTTGCACATTTTCTTCCGAGTTAAAGTGGATATTTGTTTCTTAGAGTGCACCAAATGTAACTGCTGGTCTCAATCTAAAATCTCCAATTATTTATTCAGGAGTTCATCAAACTTCTGTTTTTATCTTGTGCTCCTCAGCTTATTGAACTGCATGAAAAACAAAGTTTAAATATTTCCCTACTAAAACAATAGCAGCTTTCCTGTTGCATAGCTTGAACTTATGAGCAACAATTATGCTTGAGACAATTCATTTTAAAATGTTTAGCACCAAAACTTTCTGGGTAATCTCAAATGTATTACTGCTCCATGAGGCCTGCTTCTGGAACCCTAAAAAGAAAAAAAAATCACACTATGAAAAGTTTCAAAACAACCTTATCTGAAAGTATGCAAACCAGCTTTAATTTTTATTGTCTGCTGTCGATAAAAACCTTTGGCTCTGTGTTCATTTAGCTTGTGTTAGCAAAATATCTCATGAACCATAGAACGGATATTAGTTCCTGTAAGTACATCCACAACCTATTAACTTTTGGAGAAGACAGTATACAAGATGGCCGTCACAGCTAATCAACATTAGCAAACACAAAAATAGCTATAACTCAGTCAATTTTACAAATATTGACTTAAAATGTGGTGTGGTAGTAGCTGAGAGTCATCTTTATTACATACCTTGAGCACTAACAGATTAGTGAGAGATCTGTGTTAAAAACTTTTCAAGGAATTTTTTACAATCTGTTCCTACTTAGCTTGATTTTATTTTATTTACTGTAAATATACAAGGAGTAGAAAGAAAATACATAGGGAAAATATTAATACTTAATACAAGTAAATAAATAATAATGAGTAAAAAAAAAGAAAAAATACACCTCAGGATGGCTAAATGATAATCTTTGCTGATTTAGCTTAAACTTCCAAAAAGGAGTGAGAAGAAGTACACTCCTATAAAACTACCCCTTCTCTATAATGCATCAGTATTTATTCAGCATCCTTATTAATGCAAACCTTCCTTTAGAACATCAAATATATTTCAGATGCGGCACGAATCTATTGATCAACCTTGTACTAAAAGCTGATCTGATATTGTTTGTAATGTGCAATTAAGAAATGTATTATTTTACAGCTGCTGCTAAATAACAGTAAACTATTAAGAAATGCTACATTTTGTTTTGCACTACAGCAGCTGTTAATTCATCAGTTTGCACAGGAGGAAAAATAGTGAGAAATCCCATCTGTCAATCCCTGTATTTTATTATCTGCACCATTCTCAAGTTAAAGCAAAAATCAGACATCTTTCTCTGATCTACTCTCTGCAGAATGTCGGTTCTCAAAGAACTTCCTAGCCTGACTTCCTCAAAGCTATTCCAGTTTTACCACTCAGCAGCACCAAAACAATTCCTTGCACAGAAAGCATTTTGAGATCTATAAAACACACAAAAGAAATTAAAGTGCTGCTTTTGTATCGACAAAAATAGAGCTCTCGCTGCCTTTGAGCATTCCTGAAGACATCAAGTGAATAATTTTCCTCTTAGCCTGCTGCTCTGAGAAACTCATTTGTGCAAGGATGGATAAATTCCCCTTTTGACAGCAATTTCCTTCATTATCTGACTGCTTGTGAAAGTGCACGACAGCTGTGACTTTCAGCAATGTTTTATAGAGGACCTGCAGCTTTAACATAATCTGCTCAATTAATATTACTGGATGTATGCGCTTTAAATCCCTCCAATAAAAAAATCATCTGTGCAGCAGCTGAATCCAGTATTCTGAGAGGAAAATGTGTTCCTGTCTGTAGAATTACCTGTCTGTGGGGGGAGGAGGCTGCAGGAGGTGCTGATGTTCTGACTCAGGTCCTCGACCTCTGGTTTGGGATCTGGGCTCAGAGGGACTGACAGGAAGTGGTTGAGGTTGATTGGATGTGTCTGACTCTGGGCCAGACACGGCAGGCTGCGGCGAGATGGCTTCAGGCTCTTCTCCTTCAGGATCTCGCTGATGCTGGTGTGCATGCCTGAAGCAAAGAGAAAAAGATAACAATTGAAATGTACTGTATATATGTACTGTTTTGTGTTTGTATGATGTGGTTTTTGTGTTGCATGGAAACTTTGCAGCAATGTCAAACATTGAAGAAAAAATATTGTTTTAACCCACAACACACACACACACACACACACACACACAGGTAGTGATTAAACACCAGAATTAAAACTCATTAAAAAGCAAGTGGCTCAGTGTTGTTTTATGGCTGATGTAATTATGATGACGCTACAAACTGAGACCACCAACCAGGCGTGGCTGCTGTGACTAAAAACTAATAGATGGTTTGAAACCGTTTTCTGCACGAAGGAAAAAGTGAAAAAAGCCTGAGCCTCAGCAGCTTTGACTAAGTGTTTCATATTCGGCCCTTCTGAGTTTGCCATCTTAATGAAAATGTAAAACTAAATCATCTCATTGCCTCTTGAATCAAACTGTTGATATGCTAATGTAAGAGCAACTTCAGCACTTTGTACCATTCAGGAAAATGTATGTATTTATTCTGCAGTCATTTTATTATGTAGGTTAAGAAGAGCATATTTAAAAAAAGCAATTTCACATTAGAGTCTGTCAGTTTTGCTGGAACTGAGCAAATTAAAAATCCCTATATCCTTTTATGAACTTTAGTGGTGTTAAAGACTGTCTTTAATTGAGGTTTGCATTACAACTTTTTGCATTTCTGCTGAATCAGATCACAAACATCAGTGGCTTGTGACTGTTTTAAAATGTTTGTGAATTACTGCAACACTGCAGAAACTGACAGATGAGTAAAATAAAATATGCCTAATTAAAGCAAAGTATGTTTTTATCCAATGGAATTTTATGACAGAACATTTTTATACTTATATACACTGCCTGGCCAAAAAACAAAAGTCTCCACCTGGATTTACCTCAGGGTCTATGATGTTGCTGCAGTTGGTCAGGTCTAGGTTCAACAACAGTCTGTGCTCAAAGAATGAGGTCAGCTGACTACCTGAATATACTGAATGACCAGGTTATTCCATTAATGGATTTTTTTCTTCCCTGACAGCACAGGCATATTCCAAGATGACAATGCCAGGATTTATGGGGCTGGAATAGTGAAACAGTGGTTCAGGAAGCCTGAGACATTTTCACACATGGATCAGCTCCACAGAGTCCACTGAGAATCTTTGGGATGTGCTGGAGAAGGCTTTGTGCAGTGGTCAGACTCTACCATCATCAATGCAAGATCTTGGTGAAAAATTAATGCAACGCTGGATGGAAATAAATCTTGACATTGCAGAAGCTTAATGGAAACAATGCCTCAGCGAATGAGTGCCATAATCATAGGTAAACATGGCCCAATGAAATATTAGAGTGTGTGACTTTTTTATTGGTGGGGACTCTTTTTTCGGCCAGGCAGTGTAGCAAATTTGAATTAAAAAACTTTTATATTTAGACAAGCATTTGAGCCATCTCTCTGGCATTATAACAGGAAAGTTTAAATAACCAGGTTTCCTTAAAACAATTGTTTTGATCGCCCACTAATGAAAGAAAAAATTAAGATAAAGTTTCTGTCCTTGTTTCTAGCGTTTATCTGTAATAGCAAAAAATCTCATGAACCATTGGACAGATTTTAATGAAACTTTCAGGATGTACGTCTACAACTGATTAACTTTTGGAGTCTACTCATTTTATAAGCACAGCCAACTGAATCACAAAATTTAATGATTATGACTGATTATTTGGTAGCTGAGCATCATTTATAACATATGGTAAATGGACTGTACTTGTATAGAGCCTTTCTATCCAACCAGGATACTCAAAGTGCTTCATACAACAGTCTTTGTCCTCATTTACCCATTCACACAGCACTCTATTAGGTCTCTACAAAGCTAACATGTACAAATCGTCCATGGAGACTAATCAGTGCTAATTACATTCATACACTGATGGGACACACATCAAAGGCATTAGGGGTGAAGTTGTTGTGCCCAATAGGACACAACAACTGAGACAGATGGAACTGGGGATTGAACAGGCGATCTACCGGTTCCAAGACGACTCCCCTAACCACTCTGCCACAGCCGCCCCAATGAAGCCATGATTTTTGTGATTTGTGAAAAAATGCAAATATTGGATGTGGCCTTTTTGAACTTCAGTCATCACCATTTTCATTCATGTTAATCATTCCTATATTAAAATTTAATTAAAATTTATTCAGACTTGTACATGTAAATAATCAAGCCTCTGCATGGAAGTGACGGCAATAATTATCTCATAGCCATGACATACTTATTGCGTAACTTCGCAATTTTTTTTCCATCCAATTTCAGGCTCAACAAACAACAAACAATTGTTTATTGATGTTATTAAGGTCATTTTCAAGGGTGGATCAGCAGCAAAAGTGTTATGACAGCAGGTCAAACATGTTATTAAACTAAATACTAAGGAGAATCTCAGAGGTTAATAATGATGATGAACACGTTTCGACACGCTGCACTCGACCTTGAGTGAAGGCTGCTGCTTCAGTGCTGCAGCTCTGGGCATGTATATATATATATTCATAAAACAAAGCCCCCTACCCTCATCTAAAAGGGAACATGACTTATGTTCACCCATGTCTCTCAGCGACCTTTCCTGAAACACTCCACTGAAACACACATTTATCATTCACGCCTTAAACCTGTGCGACTGTGCTGAAAGCTGCACCATAACTCATTTTCCTGCCGTTTATCTCGTGGGATTTCCCTGATCTGTTGGGTGAGAAGGGAGTCAGGATGAGTCTGATGGCCCCCGGGAGGCTCTGCTTTCAGTTATTTTCCCTTTCAACCCCACAGATACTAAATGAAAGCTGGGATCTGTGGTTCACAAAGAAAAAAAAGAAAAAAAACAATAGTGTGCATTAAAACAAAGTATGCTTAAGGCTATAGTTTACTTAAACAACACATTGAGAACAGTGAATTAGAAGCAACATGAAAGTCTGATCACACACAATATATTTTTTAAATAAATGAAACATGACCAAACTGAGTCCAAATGAACCCAACAAAAATTCAGTAGTTTAAATATTTAATTAAGAAATATCATGTCAGAGTTTGCCTACTACAAATATACAAATATGAAGTGACTTTACAGAAAGATGTGAGCCACTAAACCACTAATTTAATGGTCTCTGTGGATTAGTTGTAATATTTAATGCAGTCTGACTCCATAAAAAAGAAGATCCAACCAATTTGTCTCAACTATCTTTACCAAAAGAGAGTGATTTCCTGAGTGGTGGCCGCACTGTCCAAGTTGTTGGCCTCAGAGGACAATCAGGTTTTTAAAAAAAGATCCAACAAACTAAACAGTGTTGGTGAGGTATTGACCTGCTTCCATGGAAAAATTACGGCTCAGATTCTCGGCCTCTGTGAATATTAGTGAGATGATGATAGCTATCTGAAAATTGCTGCCCAGTTTCACAGCTTTGGCCTCATTCTCTCATGCAGGCAGCTTCTGTGAACCTGCGGTCAGAGCGGTAACCTTCTGAAGATGGACGTGTTGTGTGAGTCTGCATTAAAAAATCTGTCTGTGCGCTCGCTCCAGCAAGTTACTGCAGAGAATGTTAATCCAGACTGTGTGCAGGGGCTGCAGAGGTGGCTGCAAATTATCACAAAGTCACTGAATGTCTAGAAACAAAAAGGTGATCAAGACTAAAAAAATACAACTTTAATATAACGAGAGTTATAATGATAGTGGTTTATGTGGTAAATGCTTTCAAAAACATCCACTTAGGCTCGTATGACGAGGAGCTGGAGGATCTTCAGTGAAGGTCGTGATCTGGGATTTTATTTCTCCTGTGCAGCTCGTCCATTATCCTCTTCTGATGAGATTAATTTTTTTCCCCCCGTTTCTGGTCTGTAGATGACAGCGAGCTACACACAAGCCTACAAATCTTTGTAAAAGTTTTCAAAAATAGAAAGCGGGTCTGTTTATAGGTTTGTTCTGCTCCTTTTGAGCTTTTTGTTTTGTCACAGTTCTGTGTGTCTGGTTTGTTGCTGACAGCACAAACGTCTCTTTTGTTCTTCCGAGTTGCGTCTAAGCTCGGTGGGAGAGCCGAAATTTAAATGAAAAACATATATTTTTTTTATTATGATCAGTTCCAAGCTGTCAAAACACTGAAAATGTCAAAAACAGTGAAATGAACATCAGGTAAAATAATCCCAAATGCTTTTTGGTCACTTTCTGAGAGCTGCTCCTCCAAGCATCAAGACTTTAACTGCAAACGATGCTGCACAAGAAGAATTCAGGTCATTGGGTTGTTTTCCATCATGCTTCTATGTTTTCTCACTCAGAACCTTCAATTATTCATCCACGTTCAGCTGAACTCGCACAGACATGACTATTTTAGCACAAACTTTAGTTTTTATTACTTTTTACAGAAACAGTTTTATAGAAACCCTGCTTTAAACACTGAATGGAGAAAAAAAAACTTTACTACAACTTGAGACAAAGCAGGTCCTAAAAACCCACAGATGGTAAATGAACATCAGACAAAACAACAGGATACTTTCAATAAGTGACTGATTAGCAGTGGAATCAAACCCCCAACTCACTCATTGGAGGACTGCTCGAACCACTCAGCCCAGCCGCCCCAGCTGGTTTTGTTATTTATTAGAGAACTGGAGAGATGTGAGCTGCCGATCATCTATTAAAGCCTGGATTGACCAGAACAAACCTCCTAACATGTTCTGTACTTATTGATGATGTCGAGCTGCAAAATGTTTTAGTTTCTACGTCAGAAAAATGAACAAAAGCTCAGCTTCTCTGATCTAATTACTCTGAGAGCTTTGTGTTTACTTTCAAAGACAACAAAGACAATGAAATGACTGCTGACGGTCTGAGCAGCGAGAATATTTGATCAAGCTAACAGGGTTTGTCTTAACTTGAAAGAGTTATAGATTTCTTGAGCATTACAGTGAAAATACTGTACACTCCATGCATTCACCTTTGAAAAGCCTGGATCTAATGTCCTGTTCTCTCTAAGGCAAAGGTCTTCAATGTCTCACTGTCCTGCATGTTGTAGCTGTTTCACTGCTTCGACACACCTGATTCAAATCATTTAATTACCCACTCAGAATGTCACCAGGTTTAGCAGAAGTCTGTCACTCAAATCACTCATTACAGTCAGGTGTGTTGAAGCAGGGAAACATTTAAAACATGCAGGACAGTGGGTCAGGAGAACAGAGTTGAAGATATAAGGAATTTAAAGATGGTTTATGGTTTCAGTATTATATTGTATTTTCTTGAACGCTGCTGTCATGTCAATTGTTTTACACACAAAACTGTATGACACCATAAACTTTGCCTGCTATGAATAAAATCCTCATCAAAATATGCCACCAAAAGGACAACAGACTGACAAGAAGAACGTAACATTTGTTATTATCCACATGAATAACCAAAAGGAAGGATATAAGAAGTAATTTCAAATATAATAAAATCATGTTGTGTGTTTTCCAGGTTTTGAATTGTTGGGTAAAATGGTGTCAGTTTTTATACCTCTGGCTTTGACATTATCAGGACATGAATTCAAAACAGCTGTTCTGTTTTTCACCAAGAGTCTGATAAAGTGCCTCTTGGACCAACTTCATCATTAATTGTTTGTGGAGTTATGAAGTCGATGTTTTGAACAAAGAGCGCAGACAAACGTCAGCGACAGTAAAAATACACTGTCAAAAACAAACACTGTTCACTCCATCAGGGACACTAGAAGATCTTTTTTGAAGAAGCATAATAGCGACTTAATGACATCCATTACTTTGCCTGACCCATTAAGATGACACTTTTTTCCCCAGAAAAAGTGAAAAATCTCAGCTAAGGCTTGAAGCTACTGGTCTCTCCACACCTCAAACACCTGTCAGGACTCTGCATCGTATGATGTAGCCTTTAGAATTTTCTCTCAGCATGTAGGTTAATGTGAAACCATGAATTTAAAACAAATCAGCCTAATATCCCCAAACCTTATCAAGTATCTCTGATACTAAAACTGGGAATAAGAAAAAAAAAACATTACAGAACCAAATTACCTAAACCTCTTTTATCTCTTAACAGACTTTTTGTTCTGTTTTATGAAAGCAGTATTTTCTGCTGTTAATTAGTTCAAAACTGAATAGGAGATGAAACAAAGATTAGTGGACTCTGAAATGAAAACAGCTCAGTATTTTCACACATCTGACTGTGAGACATGAAGCAGTCTTTCTACTTCACCAGACACTGAATAAACACACTGTATGCTTTTCTGAAACTGGACTGAGGCTCATAAGAGGCTCATAAACACAATGACAGCAGCTGTGACTGATACAACAGAGAACAGGTGGAGATGGGTGTGGCAGGCTGAGGGAAAAGTGGCTGGAGGCACGGAGGAGCTCGGGTGACCTAATCAGAAAGATTAACAAAACTAACAACAACACAGATCCTGACAGACAGGAGCAACAACAGGCTGAGGATCTCTCTATCTCTGTTTTTTCTTCATCAGTCACCTTCAGTAGGCTTCTTGTATTGATCTGATCTCTCTAAAAACTGAAAGCAAGTGGTATGAATAACAATCGGCTGCAGGTGCAACTAATTATGGTAATTCAACAGGTCAGTAAGAGGACTGAGTAAAAGTGCATTTGGTGAAATCCTTCAGAAGTAAAGAAGGGCAGAGGTTCACCAAACTGTTAAAAAGTGAATAAAAAGGTGGGTTCTTCACATGATAAAAACCATATCAAAACTTTTCACAATGCAAACACATTCTAAATTACATACTTTCTCCTAAAATGGTAAAATTTTAAAATTTCTTAGTTTATTATTTTTCCTTTATGTGTAAAATATGAGTTTAAAGTAAATCCTGTTTTTATTTACATTTTACACAGTGACCGGTTTCTAAATTAGGGTTGTATTTGTACAGAAATTCAGATGTTTCAAAGCAACATCAAAAAATTACATTTTACATTTTTGTTACTGACATAAACACAAAGCCTGGCTATTTTCTTTTTCTCTCTTTTTCTTTTTTTTGGATAAGAGAATTTTCCACAGTAAAATAATCTGCAGGATCATTATTATTTTTCTTGGTGTGTGTGGAGGCAGGATTAAGGTGAGGCTAAGCTGCTTCTTTACAGAACCGTTTCTGCACGCAGTAAAAGTGTTTCATCCTCCACCTGGCAGCACATCAAAGAACAAAAAGCTGAGTTTATACCAAGTGTTCGGAGCCAGATTTATCATCCACTCAATATTCAGCCGCTGCCTTTTGTTCCACCCTTTACACTCAAGATGAACCACTAACAAATGGTAACTGATGTAGCAAATCTGTAATAATATGCTTTCAAACTAAATTGTTACATTTTATATCTATAAAACATGACTTTTATGCATTGAATAAGTGAAATTATCTGTTTGTTCCTGGAGGAACTTTATTAAGGCAACTAATATAAGAAAATTACTTGAAATGAAAAGACTAGGAAACACATCAGTTGAAACAAATTTCACATAGACTGTCTCATATTAACAGATATAACAAATGCACATTATTAGAAATTACAAATATTGTTCAATTATCTTTTTTTCTTAGCAAGTTCAATATAAATTGACAAAATAATTAATGCTATTGGATATAGCCATTAATTATTTACATTTTATGATAAAATATTAAAATCTAATATTTTTACTCAGTAAACATGTCGGACAAATTAGTGTATAAATTTCACATTAATATGAGACTATGTTGATACTGAGTACTGTGTCTAATTGATGGTATGTTTAGAAGTTCAGATTTTTACAAGTGGGGTTTTGTGTGAAGAAATGTACAAATAGTATCTGACTTGTTGTAGATAGATGTTTAAACAAGTTTGTGTTTACAGGATTGATGAGCTAACAGCTATTTTAAATGAATCAAAGAAAGATGATACAATAACAAAGAGAATAGCTGTCCTCCTAAAGTTATTTTAATCTCAAAATGTTATATTGCTTCACATAAACACTGTTTTATAAATGCACTCTAAAAAATGAAATGTTGGATTTACTTAACCATGTTATGTCAACTGGTTCCACTTAACTGAGTTGAGTAAATTCAAAGCAATATACCAGTTTTTTAACCAAAGAACATGAGTCTGTTGCTTTGAATTTACTCAACTCAGTTAAGTGGAACCAGTAAACATAACATGGTTAAGTAAATCCAACATTTCATTTTTAGAGTGTGGTTACATTGCTGTCACTTTCGCAGAGTGCAATTTTCTTTTCTTTTTTAATGGTTATTTATGAACACAATAGATGCATAAACCAGTTTGAGCTTTTAAGGAATATCACAATATTTCTGCCAGAGGTAATCTGAAACTGAAATAATCTGCTGTAATATCTGTTTGAGACTGAAGTTGCTATATGATAACAACAACCCACTTTGACCTTGGCCCAGCATGGACCAGCTGTTAACTTGTCAATCTAATCAGAAAACTATTTCTCCAAACTGAAGTTTTTCAAAAAGCTATCTGCAACAGGTAAGATACTGATTGTTCATATTTCAGAAAGCAGCTCTTTAACATGGTTGGTTGATTTAGTTTCAGTTTTTGGGTCACATCTTGTTCTGTTTACAGTATTTTTTTTCTAAATTTCCGTTGTCCTTGGATTTTAGCTTTGTTTTCAGCTTTGAGCTCACCTGTTTTGCATCCCTAACCATAAACCTGTTTCCATAAATAATTTTTCACCCTGGTACATTCACTCCCTGCTTTTCTTCAACATTTTGTTAGATCATCATTTTGGTTCCTGGTTGTTCCTTCTATGTTCTCACACCACCATTACTTTTCTGATTTGAACAGGTTGATACATGATACAAGAGCAGCAGCTTTACTTCAAGCAACACCACAACAACTATAACTACTTCAATGAGCTCTTGAATGTTTGGATTTTTTTTTATAGCTGAGTGACAAAAGTTGTAACTAGCCTTTAATTCCTACAGGTATTCTGTTCAATAACTGAAATCAACTGTCAAAAACAATCCTCCCACACAGACATGGCTCTCGTCAGCTGTCTGTCACGTGCAGCTGAAGCAGACAGCCTGACTGTGAACACACCTCAGAGCAGATAGCATGTTTTACCCATGATTTAGGACCCGATTATACAATCCTGTCACGACCACTGGGTTGCATCATTTGAAGAGATTAAAACATCTTCCCTTCTCTTTTAATCTGTACACCCCTCCCTTCTTTAGCGTAATACTTTCTTCTTATGCTGGTCACTGCTTGGGATTGCAGCTATGCCTAAGAGGTTTTGCAACACGCAACGCTTGAAGAAATGCCCACAAACAGAACTAAAAAACATTAACTTCACAAAAAGCCATTTTAGTTCCATAATGATAACAAGTAGATTAAATCTGTAAGTTCTTAGTGGCATGATTAAATTTCTATGCTCCTGCTGAGCTGCTGCTCGTATTTTCTAATAACCTAGCAACAAAATAATCACCAACTATTTAGGGACTGTGAAAGTGTAAAAGCTGCTAACTGCAACACAGGACATAAGCGCCTCTTTGTTTTATCTTTACTAAATTGTTTGGTCATCCAAGAAGATTAAATATTCCCTGAAAATACTTTTTAAACCACATCCCTGTCTTACCTGATCAGTTACCAGCTCGATGTTGAACAGTAAACAGTTGAAATGTGTAATAATGTGTAATAAGCAGATGACATTAAGCACTCGCTCCACCAAAGCTGGCTTGAAATTATTGTCTGTGTCTATAAAACCATCTGGCTGTTTGCATAAGAGGACAGGTGGTTTGTGACGTACGACAAGCAAAGGTTTGAACACACACTTAAAACACACACACTTAATAAACATTTACTAGAAGATTGTGTTTTGACAAAGAACATCCTGAAATTGACTCTTGGAGCAAATACAAATAAATCCCATTTTAATACCAGTTTTTGACTAAAACACTTTATAACAATACTTTCAGGCTTTAATAAAAATGGAGTATTAGATCACGTTCCTTCTAAAATGCAGAATATCACATGGCTGTATGTAATCTTGATCTGCAGGCAGATCAGTCAGTTTGTTTCATTTATCAATATTCTAACTGAAGAACATGATATTAGGATTTGGGAGGAATATGCCAAATATATTCAGATCTTGGAAAGAACTATCAGCCATTTATGTAAAAAACTAAAATCTTTCCACCTACATAAAAAGTGAATTTCATTTGGATCCTAATGTCTCTATTTGTATCGCCTCCAGCCAAAGGCAAAAGGGCGACAATGATTTTGTCCATGTTTTTGTCTTTGTGTGTGTGTGTGGGCACGTTTTTGCTACATCGTGGGAACTATTTTCCAGAAAATGACAGCCTCGTGGAGACCAATTGTGCATCGTGGGGACCAAAGTCCGGTTTCCACAGGTACGGGTGCTAATTTTGGGTGGGGGGTTTGGTTTAGCACCAAGGTGAATTGAGTTTTGGCTAGTTTTAGGGTCATGTACCTGTGAGGTTAGGGTCAGGGTAAATGATCATGGTTAGGCTGTAGAAATTAATGGAAGTTAATGAAATGTCCCCATATAGATAGCTGGACACTGCGTAGTGTGTGTGTTAGCAGCTGGGATCATGCATGATCTGTTAATAATATTGAAGACAACTCTTTGAGTCTGAAATTCAAGAACCACCAGACAGATTTTAATAAAACTATCAGAACACAATAATTATTGTACCTCTATAACTGATTAGGTATTATTAAAAATGGCTGCTGTAGGGAAAAAAAATCCATATTATCTGTTTAGCTGCATATTAACTGTTTACATTATTAAACATTAGGAAAATCACCTTTTCATAACTGTTATGTCATAAAACATGTCATGACATACTGTAGGTCTAATTGTTTTTTCTTAGGTCAAAATCAGAACATATTAGTATCTTATAATTTCACAGAGTTAAACTGTGGAAAGTGTGTCGTTATGTTTTGGTTCAAAGCAAGAGAGGAGCTCTTCACAGCTGTGTATAAAACTGTTGTTTTTTTAATGAAACTCTCAGAAACTAATCAGTGAATCAACTTTTGAAGTCATCCCAGTTTAAGATGGCCAAAGCAGCAAAACACAGAACTGGCTATAACTCAGTCAATTTCACAGAGAATCATCTTCAACACATACTACTTCAAGCTGTAACAGATTTTGAAATGTCACAAAATATTGTGGATAATGTCACGTTCAACATTTGACCAAAACACTTGTAACTCCATTCTATCTCAGCATAAAATGATTTCAGGGTAAAACTGGTTTTAAAATGGTAAATTAATGACTTTTTAATTAATGAAAACACCAAAAAGTTTTTAAATTGATTGCTAATTTATTAAAAGGGACATATCATGCAAAAACCACTTTTTTAGCTTTTAATTACATTTTGTTGTGTTTTTGGAGTCACTAAAGTGCCAAAAAGTTGAATTTAGTCTCTCTGCAAATATATCTTTATATTCTGTTTGAGTCATATTTTTCAGCCTGTTAAGTTCTCTCTATTTGCCATTACGTTTTCTGAACTATTACTTCAAAATTTTTGAAACAGAACTGTCACAAACTTACCAACTATAATTTGGTGGTCTTCATTCTCTTCTGGCTCTGGGTCAGACTCTGGCTCCAACATGTAAGGCTGGATGAACAAGTCTTCTTTTGTTGACATATTTTATGTAATTTGTAAATAAAACATTTCTGCCCTGATACATAGTTGTATACTCCTCTATCAAACTAGAATAAACTGCCCTGAAAGGTGGAGAGGGGTCTGTGAAGCACCTTGTTTGGATTTAAAGAGACAGCCTCAAAACGAGTAGATCTGAGACACACAGAAAAGGGGTGAACGAGGGGCTTGTGGAGTTACATTAGTGAGGAATTCATACTAAAACATTGTAGTTCCACTTTATAAAGACCCCAAATGAATGATTTCAATGTGAAAGAGAAGGATTTAAAAACATATGTCCCTTTTAACATGAGACTAAATTAGACACTTTAACGTAAAAGTTTAGAAGTGATCTTTAAGATGTTTTTACAAAACTGGAGTCAACCTGTTCTCTTGTCTGTTGCTCTCACAGCTGTCTCTGAGATGAAAATCAAACCATGACTTGAGGTTGAGTAAAGTCTCTGAAAACATTGAAGACAAAATTGAGCTGAAAGCCAAATCTGAGAAATGATATGAAACATTTTGTGCAGTGAAAAATAACAAAAAGCACAAAAACGCCTCTCTTTTTAAAACAGATGACGTTTAAAGTGAGGCTGGTCAAACTGAGAGATCAGGAACAAAAAGTCTTAGTTAGAGAGGTGACCAATAAGAGTCGTTTACATGAAGTCAATTATCAGGGCTTTTAGAGCTGAGTCACCAGATAAGTCTGGAAGAAGACAGAACTCAGTAAAAGACATAGAATGCAGACGAAGCAATGACTCATTTTGATCTCGAGAACCAAAACCCTCAGATTTAATGGAGAAAAAAGAACTGTTTGTACATCTTTCTCAGCAGCTTGATGAGGTAGCTGGACCTCATTAACACCATCACCTCAGTCAAACATGATGACAACACAGCATCACTGCGAGATGTTTTTCTGCAGCCAGACAAATTAGAAGAGAAATACAAAAAGAAGAAAAGAAAAAAAGATTCCTGCATGAAAACGTTTCTTTAAAATTTTTGCAGAACGTGGGCAACCTCTGTGAATGTTCTGGAGTTTGGTCTCAACTTGAACGCTCAGAGCAGTTTCTGAGTGAAAAAGATTTCTGCACTGATGATCTGCATTTAACCCCAGTTGAACTGGAATATTTCTGCAAAAGACAAACAAAGGGAATTCACAAAGGAACAATGAGCCAGGAAGACCTGAGGCTGTCACTGTAGCAAAAATCTATTTTTGAAAGTTTTTTTTAAAAGTTTACTTATATAAAAGATGGTTTCTGGTATCGTATTTGAAAGAAAATACGTTTTTTTTCAAAGCCATCATAAACAAGTTATAAATCTTACAAATATTATGAAAGGCTGTCAGAATTTTCTATGCACCATGCATATTTTGACACTTAGACAATAATCTCACATATTTCTCTTCACTATCAGCCCCTTGGGTAAAGCATTAAAAATCAACACAACGGTTAAATATAAATTTTGGCTCCAAGATCATTGCACAACAAGTTTTATTCTAATTGGTCATTCCAGAAATTTTTTCATCACGTGGCCTCTATGAGAAAGTGCTGAATCTTTTGCTTCAGGATATATTTGTAGCCAAATTTCAGCCCCTTCTCTTCTCGCTTTCACTTTAATGATGCATTTGGCAGCACAGAAACATCAAGCGCTCCCTCTGACCACCACTTAAACTCACCAATTAGATTGTATCCACTGCAGCCTGCTGGTTGGTTTAAAGTCTGAGCTACAAAATCAGTAATCGCCAACACAGAAAGTAATCTTTCCTCCACATAAAACAACTCATAACCCCGCAGACTTAAAAAAAATGTTTCATCACAAAGAAACACAAAGTGAATTTGTATGTATGTGGGTCACAGCACTGATGCCAGTTTGAAGAACAGCGGCTCTGTTTTGCAGTCCAAAAGAAATTGTTTCCATGCTCAAGGAGAAGCAGAATGAGAGCAGCAACACCCTCAGCAGGCTCCAGTCACGAGCAGCTCGGTGTCCTCCCCTGAGAATACACACTTTCACACACCTCACCTACACGGGCCAATAAACCTTGTTTATTAGCTAGAGTCAGAATTAGGAACTTTTCATTGTTCCTGAGAAAACCCGAAACAAAATGGTGATCGAAAAGAAAACACTTTCTTTCAGGAGACACTATTTATGGTCTAAAATCAATGCAGGCTCAGTGTAATCGAGCCGCACTGGAGATGAGAAGAATTTACTTACAGATTTCCAGCAGCGTATCTCTTGCTTACAGCACAGGGATGGGTAAATTTATTGCCCGTCCAAATTGCAAATGATCCATTTCCACATAAAAAGAAGTCTGCAGTATTTCATTTTTAAACTTGCCAAGAGAAAAATAAATTGACATGAACTTGTGCAGCCCCAAATCATTTTAAATTGCTGTCAGAGAAACCTAAAATGTGCCTTTTGTCAGCAGGCAGAAAAGGAGAAACTCACAACATATATTGCGCCTTTAAATTAAAGTTCTAGTATTTGGTGAATGAATGCACGCACACACAGCCTCTGAGAAATGATGCAGATAGCCTTGATAAATAGCTTATACATCACAAGATGTCACATTCAGAGTATATGTTGTAAAGGACTCTCAGCTACTACCACATCAAGTTTTAGCTCAATATCTGTAAAACTGATTGAGTTACAGCCATTTATGTGTTTTCTAAAGCTAGTTGGCTGTGGCAGCCATCTTGAGTTGGGCTGACTCCAAAAGTTGATCAGTTGTAGAGGTAAATGTTGTGAATTTTCCCTGAAAGTCATTTTTTAATCAGTCCAGTGGTTCGTGGGATTTTTTGCTAACAGACAAACCAAGCTGACTCCAAAAATTAATAACAAAAGTTTGAACAAAAATCGCACAAAATCTGTCAAATATATGCTTAGATGATGTGTTGGGAATCAGTCTCAGCTACTACCACATCTTAGCTCAATATCAGAAAAACAGCTAAAGCCACTTTGTGTTTTTAACTTCAGCCGGTTGTGGTGGCCATCTTGAATCACGATTGATCACAAAATTGAGTGAGTTGTAGGTGTATATTCAATGATTACTTTCTGTAAATTTCATTAAAATTCGTCCAGTGGCTCATGAGATATTTTGCTAAAAGAGGCGCACTCACATAAGCGCGGGCAAACACATTATCACCCGGCTTGGGGAAATTTAAAAAAAAAAGGTATATAAAGCAGGCTTATGTTATATTTTTTATAAATCCACAAGCCCATTATTTTACTAAAATGAGTTAAACTAAATATGTTCTAAGTCTCTAGGAATTGATTCAAATATTTGAGTGGATTTTAAAATGAAGTCAGGTTCAAATAAAACTGTCTATAAAAACAGGTTCTGTCTGTGTGTCTTTACTTTAAAACAAACATGTTTCTGGGGTTCTTAAATCAAAAATATGCATGAAATTTTATGTTAAAATGCGTTAATGTGTTATGAATGGTTTAATTGGATCCAGACCGTGAAGATTTAATTAATGCACTAATTCGTGGATATTTTTTTTAAGCGCACAAGAATTAGAAACTGGCTTCATTCCAGGAGAAGGAAGGTGCAAATCAACCCCAACTCTGCGTCGCACTCCCAGACACCACAGGGACTATACCCCTCAACAGCAACTATTCCCCAAAGGAGGGGAAAGTGCCCCCCATCGGCTCAATAGCCACTAACCTTTCTGCTGCTTGAAGGACTGGATCGAGCCCGAGTGGTGCACCATGGCGGCGTTCGGTCGCTCCGCAGTCTTTGTCGGTCCAACTCCGCGTTTGGAGACGCAAAACTGCAGAAGGCATGAGAGAAACTACTGCGGGCTGGAGACCGTGTCTTCCCGGCTCCCCATCCTGCTGCTTCCACACAGGCGATGACGCGCAAACCCGCAGCAACACCTGTCTCCTCTCCGCGCTGCTCCGCAGGCGCACTCCCCTCCCACCTCTGCTCCTCAATTCACGGCTGCTGTTGTCATGGAGACGGAGGACATGGGAGGTCCTGAGACGGACACCGTCCTCCTTTGTCCTGATTTTTACGTAGTCCGGATAGTGATGATGATGATGATGATGATGATGATGATGATGAGGATGATGATGATGATGATGATGAGCTGATATGACCCGGGCAGCGCGTCTCTAATAGATCCGATCACTGACT
>JARVJO010000002.1:19641505-19652169 GCA_031762555.1 Cynodonichthys magdalenae | reverse complement strand
CCCTCCACATCCACACACACACACCAATTTTTTTAACTTAATTTAATTTAAACACAGTTTTTATATCAAAGGTAAACTTTAAATTTATAATTCAACATAACAAAATAAACACATTTAAACGGTGAAGGATAATAATACTTGTCTGGCCCCTGAACTTTTGGCTTTTAGTAACTGTAACTCCCATAATGTATGTCGACTACATGTGGGAATTCCCTGTCAGAAAATGGGAGAGTTCAGAATTCAAGACTTCAGGACACAACTCAACAGTGAGTTAAACTCTCTTTTATTTTTAATAGTATTTCTGTATTATTCATTTCACATTTAGTCAGTTGTACTTTTCCGTGTTTATAGGAGTACTTGTTAAAACACTGTTTCTATGCAGGAAATACTACGTAGAGCTCAGTTATTGTTAGTTAGTGGTGCCCAGCCATAGTAATGAGATGAAGAAGATATTTTCTGTTTAGTCAAAGTTAAACATGAAATGTCAAAATTAATACAACTGGTCCTTTGAGGGCCATCATAAAGCTCATGTGAAAGTGAATTTGACACTTCTGTCCTTACACTAAACCTAAACCCTGACCCACAAAGATGGGTTTTTCATTGTGTGGCAAATGGCCACACGACAAAATATCCTCATAGTATAATGTGAACATAATGTCTACACACCAAAACAAAGACATGCACACTCACAAAAAAAAAAAAAAAAATAGAGCAATCTGTGAAAAGAACTCCTGGGATTTTTTTTTTTTTTTCCTGGGATTTCTAAAAGGAAGTGTCCTGCAGCTGTGGAGCTGTGAGGAGAAACTCCAAACAGATCGTTCAGAGCTCACAGCTCAGCTGCTGACTGCCTCTTGTCCTGGCAGGAGAGCTCCTGTTTGTCAGTAAATAGTGTTTCAGTCATGAAAACAGAACCTGAGCGGAGCAGCTTCTATTTCCAGCAGCAGTTTGATTGACAAGAAAATGTAGAGTTTCTGCTCTAATTATGCTTCGAAAAGAAAAATATAATTTTTCTGCTTTACCTTTCCAATCAACAGCTGTTTAAAAGTTAAAGAGTTTTTCCTTCCCTGTGTTAAAGCCTGTGTAATCTACACATTGTATTGCTTCTATGACACACATTATGTCTTATATTGATCATGAGGTGCTCCTCAATATGAGACATAATGAAGATTTGCCAAAAGCAGGGACCATCAGTATTTCTTTAATTCTCTATTTCATCTGGGGTTCAGCTGCACCTTCTGCACCCCTGCTTCCTACAACCTGGACAGCAGACCTCCAATCATTACTCTTTTTAAAGACAAATCTTCAAGTTTTCTGTAAAAAGTCGACCCCTGCGATCGGCTCATTCTTGGCCACAGTTTGCAGCTTTTTAACTCTCAGTTTCATCAGTCCTGATCTGTGGGGATATTCAGAGGAGTAGTCTGGCGTCTGTCACAGAGCAAATACCATCTGCCTTCCTGCAGCACAGCAGGCCTCCAACCCCCCACCCACTGTTCTGATGTTTGCTGAGGGCTGGCTGTTCCAGCCCCTCTAAAATATCAGTCAACAACTAAGCAAACGCATTTGGATGCTCCACTGGGGCGCCTAATAAATAAATAGGCAGCTCTTCTGCAGCAGGGTTAGGTCCATTTTAAATGGTACCATTTCCTCTCATGGCTGAGAGTTGGGAGATGTAGGTCAGATGCCTGAGCTGTAAAGGCTGGAAGGGTTTTTAGACAAATGAAATACTGCCACCTTGTGGAAAAAAACTTAACCGAGCAACCAGAAAAGTAAAAGCCACAAAAAATGTTCACTGTATTTTAAAATTTAGATGCAACAAACAGCTGTGAGCTTTTATTCACTGAGATTCACACAGTAAATTATTCTACAAACGGGCGACTAAATAATGTGATGGGTTTCTGTGAGGTTGATTGAATTTCCTGATGTGGGTCAGAAGTTTAATGAAATGTTTACATTTATTCTGTTTCAGATTTAACAGTGCTGCTACTGATTAATGTACTAAATATAATTATAGAAAATTGCACAAAATGTCCTGTCATGTAGTTTTAAAATACTCAATAACATGCTTGCACAAGTTTGTCAGCTTCGCTAAAAACTACTACATGAACGGTTGGAGCCAACACTGTTCGTCTGTTAGCAAAATATCTCCTGACACACTGCATAGATCTTAATGTAACATTCAGAAAGTAATCATATTCATATTCAACTAAGTAACATTTAAAGTCAAACCAATTTAAAATCCATCCATCCAATATTTTTACCACCTTCAGAGTAACGGAGGTCACTGGTGCCCATATCCAGCAGTCACTGTGTGGGGGGAGGGGTACACCCTGGACAGGACACGTCCATCACAGGGACACAGAGACAAAAAACATTCACTCTCTCACTCACACCTGGACAATCAGCCTAACACTCATGTTTTTAATCTGTGGGAGAAAACCAGAGTATCCAGAGAAAACCCATGCCTGCACAGAGAGAACATGCGAACTCCCAGAAAAGTCTCCAACCTGAATTTGATCCAGCAACTTTCTTGCTACGAGGCAGCAGCTCTACCAACTAGCCACCATTCTGCCTATACAGGCAATGCAAAATTCACAACACGTGTGCAAAGTCATTACAACATTGTCATTTTCAGCATACAATGATTTCAGTTTTAAACTCTGGCAAGGAAGGTGACAGAGAATATGCAATATTCTCAATATTTTTATGAAAATCTATTTTTACCTTCCTGTCTGCATGTGGGTTCACCTTCCTGAACCAAAAACTTACAAACTTAGAAACAAGTGAGCAGCATTTTAAAAAAAAAACTTAATATATACAGTACATATTTTACCTGTTAGTTAGTTACAGTGGATCATAATATCGACAGGATTATTGTAAACATCTGCTCCAAACAGAAGGAAGAACTCACTGGACTGATGGTTGGATTCTGTCTCTGAGCCATCAGAGCTGGAACCGTCGCCAAGCGAGGAGCTCCAGGAAGCCGATCGGCTGACGGTGGGGTTGTAAGGAGCCTGCTTGTCGGCCCCGGAGGAGCTGGAAGCATGGCTCTCAAGCAGGGGGAGAGACATACAGATGTCCTGATGACATGATTCTGGAAAACACACACAGATTAAGTCACTAATCTTGATGAAAGATTTATTTCCCAATGTCGTTTTTTTTTTTCTCCTCTACCTGTGGGATGTTATCAGCAGGAACATATATGTGTCTGTTAGCTGGTTGCAGCAGCTGAGCTCTCGGCTCCCTCTCATATTACTGCACTCATACATTTTTAACATGACTTTAAAATCCCATTTTTCTTCTCTGATACTTGACACTAATCAGGGACAATAACACCTCTGGGTCTCCCAAAGCATCTGTTAACCTCACCAAACGATTACTGAAGAACTTGATAATGCGTCATTTTGCTGAGAAAGGTTTTCACTGATTGCTGAAATTAACACTGAACAGTTTTGCAGGGGTTTTGCTAAAATAAAGTTGTTTTTGTGGTTGTGGAAACTAGGACAAATTGGAGCAGACTGAAAGTAATAATAATGTGTTTACATATACAGGTCAGCTACATGACACGTGCACTGATGAGCTTCCACATGACATGATGCAATGATGTTTGCTGCCATCTTAAACTTATGAAGTATTTTAAATTATTTACAAAGAGAATTTCAATGTCAGATTTAACATGGCAAGACAGTTTCTTTGTTCTGTGTTTGAGTCTGACAGACAGAGGTGGGGGAATCATATTTTTATTGAAACCCCCTGCAAAAAAAACAATCCAAATTGCACTCACTGATTTTCAAAGTGTCCCTGCAGAGTTTGAGCAACACATTTAGTTTTTTTTCCCCATACAGTGCAGCACAAAAGGATGTTCCTACAATTATTAGGATTCATGTTTGTTCCAAAATCAACACGTCCCTAAAATAATTGCCTATTTTTTTTCCCCCAAGTTTGTCAGGAATCTGAAAAAATGTCCTATGGTACACTTTTGGTTACAATTATGCATTTACTGAAAAACTTGAAAAAAAAAAGACAGGAAGGTGTCGATTAAAGTTGAGCATTAATAATTATTATAGCATCTTTTTGTGCTGCACTGTATGAAAAAAATTGTTACTTCTGATGTCAACCAAGTAAACAAAATCTTGTATGATAAAACAATTAAAAGGTATAATTTTATATGATTAGTGCAATTAGTGCGAATGCGTAATTAAAACCACAAATTAACAAAAACTGGAGGAGGAGAACCGTACATAACATGAAGAACCTGCATGTGATGCCAGACTAAAGGTGATGTGAGGGACTTTATGAACAGTGGTTGATGAGACGAGTGGAAACATCTGGGTCAAATGACAACAGAGAACAGGTGTGAGAGGGCAAGGCAGGAGCTGAGGAGCAGAAACTGCTGGGAAAAAACTGAAACAGAAAGGAAATAAATCTAAAAGAATAAACACTAAAAGCGATCAGAAACCACCCAAAAGACACAGATCCTGACAAAAACTTTAGGTTACCAAAACTCAAACTTGTCAGGAAAAATAAACAAGCATCCTTCCTTTAACTGCACCGGTGTCCGTTAAAGTTGTACAACCCCAACAATTCACTGTCCTGATTATATCAAAACTAGTGAGACATTAGGAAAATCGATTGACTATTAGGTACTTCCTGCATGAACTTCCTGGAACATCGATTATTTATTTAAACACACGCCTCTAAGCTTCCAGGTTACAAAGTTCTTTCCTCATAATGTAATAATTCTGTGGCTCCAGTGTACAAATAAGATATGTAAAATACAACCAAGCATAAAAGATAATGGTTTTATTCAATCAAGCAAACACATTTATTAAAAACATTTATTAAAAAAACGAATGCTTCAGGAAATTTTTATTGATTTAATTGATTAAAATACATACATGTCAGAATTATTAACATCAGCAGCTGAAAACACAAATTAAATCCAGTTTGAATGCAGCCATGTGAGTGGATCAAACTGTAAATTGAATCAAACCAGCTTAAGTGCTTATCAGCAATATTACTGGTAGCTAAAGGAGTGTACTGAGTATTTATATTGCAGTGTTTCCATTACATGATGGATGCTGTACACTATAGTGTTTAAACAGCTTACATTAGTCAGCACTGATCACTTATGGGTCTTATAAGTGTTTCTGTATAGAATCAGATCACTTGTGTTTCCTCTGCTCTCAGCAGGTGCAGATAAAACAACAGCCTGGTTCACATAAAGACAACATGCAGAAAACTCACAACCTGAAAACACAAGTTCAAAAAAATAAATAATTAAAAAAAACAAAAACATTATTTCTACTTGGTGATGTTATAATTAATTGTTTTGTCATTAAATGACTTGTGTTGACTGTGGTGATCAAATTTCCTGAGGTTTTTATGCTTCAAATCATGTTGTTTTATAAGCTTTTATGTGATAATTGTGTGAACTGATCAGTGTGAAACATGAGTTGACTTAAACTGGAGCATTTAAAAAATAAAAGTAAAATCTAATTAGAAATAATCATTAAAAAACATCATTATGAATTATTTTAGTTCTGGAGATTATTTTGGTCAGCTAAGAAAAGGCACAGCATTTAAGCACTGGTTGCTTAGAGGGTATTTCCATTTTTTCAATTATGAACAGAAGTCACTAAAACAACAACAAACAAGAGTAAATTTTCAGAGTAAGGCATGAATTCCCTCATACAACAATCCTGAATGTGACTGTGGTCGGGTGAAAGGTCAATCTGTTTGATAATGATGTTTTCCATGGTGTAAATCAACAAACGGTTCAGTTAAAGAACATGAAACTGCAGCTACCAGTCATAAAGTCAAGTACTTATACCTGCTGACAACTACCAGCCTATCAAAACCATTTTATGATCAGAGTGGTAAACTTCATCAGCACCACTCAAGATTTCTTTGGTGAAAGTGATCCAAATAAAACTAAGATCCAATGTGGAGCCATAGTCTGGTGACATTAGACAACTTTACTTACTGCGTATTGTCTTACAGACAACCCAAAAGACAGTTCTCTACAAGGAATGAAGGGAACAAAAGCTTTGACATTTCTGTTAAGCATGGACAATGTTTTATTAAACGCGTCACATGACCTTAACATCAGCACGGATCATTCTTGACCCAGAAGGTGTCCAGCAGTGCAGGTTCACATATCAGTTATCAATTTAGAGCTTGGACAATAAATTGTCCACAGACAGACAAACAAATGGAAACATACAATCATAGAACAGGCAAATAAAAAAAATCAAGAAAATCCAGAGACATTTCAATTTAAACTTAGCCCAAAATGTAAGGAAATTTGAATTGAATTGAATTATACTTTATTGATCCCAATGGGAAATTACAGTTTACATTATATTAAATTTGTGCTTGGTAGAATATTTCTTCACTGTAACAATGCTTCTTGGTAATAAATCTTATACCATTGGAAATCCTGTTAATTACCCTTTTAAATGGTGCCACATTTGTAAGGAACATGCATGTGGGTTGTGCTCATGAAAAAATTGCCAAACCTTCACTTATTTTGTTACTATTGACACATGTTTTGAGCTTCTGGTACCCCCAGGTGCTGCCAATCAGCTGACCACTATAAGATTTATTGCCAAGAAGCATTGTTACAACAAAAAAATCATCTATCTTACTTTTCATGCTATGTTTATATATGTATATAACATTGTCATTTTAAAAAAACATAAAAATGTGAAATTTCTGTAATTCTATGGTGTGTTTTATTACAAAGTAAAACACTTTGAACTAAAATAAAAAACAGTGACTGTTCCTTTATTATTAAATATTATTAAAAGGTACAGATATGACCAGTTAATCTGGTCTTTTTTTAACAGAAAATATTTTTTTATTATCGGAACTCCAACCACATTTTTATTTGGATTTATTTGTTGATTGATTCATTGACTAATTTATTCAGTCCTTCAGTACACTTTTTAAATTAGTCAAACCAAAAAGTTCAGCTTTTATCAACTTAATATTTCATGCACACACAGATGCAGTCTGCACTCAGAGTTATGTTTTGCAAATGTTTTCTTCCCAGATAGGGTAAAAAATATTAACATAGAGTTTTAGATGGGAACAAATATGTTATTCCATGCAAGAAGAAGAAAGAACACAAGCTGAATGATCAGTGCCTATGTCTAACAAGTGGATTGGATAAAAGCATAACAAAGTTCAATCATCATAATTAGGTAAACAACTAGAAACAGTCAGTTAACAAATCAGAACTTGTTTCAGTTTAACTGCAGCATTTCATCAGGAGTTTTGAACTGCTTTCTGTCAGAGAGGAGGTAAACCTACCTGAAGAGGTGGCAACAACACGAGACAACATAATTTCCATTGAATCAACTCAAAACGTCAATATAAATCTCCTTCTTACAGGGTTCTGAATGATAACCTCTACAAAATCTGTCCAGTCTCATGAACCTGTCAGTCCCACAGCGCATCACGCCGAGCTGTGAAACAGTCTGGGTGCTGCAGGAAAGATGAATAGGTGGAGTTTAAAATGTTGACAGTCAAAGAGGGGTACAACATTAAACTCTCAGACTATTGATTGACCATATTGATTGAACAAAACTGCTGCTGTATGGAGTATAACCCACCTCATGCGAGGTTAAAGTAAGTTGTTGACAACAAAGTGTAACACGAGAGGTCAGCGTCCACTCTCTTAAATGTCTATTGTTGTGTATACTGTATATTTACATATAAGAGTTGTGGTTTTTTATCATGTTAGAGAGTTTTTGTTTTTTTGTTGGCAGGGAAGGGGGAAGGTCTAATTTATAGCTCAACTCTGATCATTCTGGTAACATAACAGTGAAACAGAACTCCTACAAAAAAAATGCATTTCAAATATCTATAATCCCATTTGTTACACCTTTCATTGTATTTATCCAAAATAATGAAAAGTGAAAAAATTCAAGTGTTGCTTTCTTTTAAAGGGTGAGTCAACTGAGAAGCTGATTTACTTTCTGTAAACCTGAAATGTTCTTTTTCAGAATGTATGGATTTTATAATATTCACACTACATATCCAGTCTTGCCAGTTAAAATTGTCACAAATGTAAGGATTTTTGGAATTCAGAAACTTTTCTCTCAATACAGTCACAGCTGTGGAGATCTTAAAATGTAATTTTATTTTTAGCAATGTCTGTATATAAATTTTATTGTATTTTAGCGAATAAATGTTATCTTGAATAGGAGGAACGCTTTTGAGCTGATATGGGCGTTTTAATAGTTATATGTTATAACGGCCTGCCATACTAGGGTAAACGCCTCTGGATTTCGAGGTGCGTTCAAGTTCTTCGGCAAATTATACAGCTACGACAAAAACATGTAAAAAAAAACAAAACAAAATAAACTCAAATCTATATTTTCATCACATTTAAAAATAAATTTACAATTTATATATGTTTTTAGAAGTTCGGATAACATTTTGGTAACTAGTCTGTTGATTATGTACCATCATTAGATGTAAGACAGAGTTTATGAACGTACAGTTATTGAACACAGCTCTGTAAATTTGTCAGCAGCAGCGGACCAAAACAAAAAACCGCGTAGAGACAATATTATTCGTTTCAAGTTGTTTAACTTCTGTTTTTTCACATGTTGCAACGATTCAATAAGAGGTGTGATGACAAATAATTTTAATATGTTGTTTAGAAAACCTGCTTGACTTGTAATGGTAGCTTTAAAATATCAGTCGTTATCTAGCATGCTGCCTACGTTCCCATCACGGCTAGCAGAAACCGCTAACTAGCTAACTGGAAATGTTGACCCAACAGCATTCAAGGGAGTAGAAGCTGCAGCCTCCTTTGCCTTATATTTACCTCCCAAACAATTAGAGACTGACTCATCATCTTGTTTGGTAGCTAGTTAGGTTAAACTGGAACACCGACAACTAATTTTCACGAGGTTTTGTTGCGTGGAATAACTCCAGAATGGGAATGTGCCTACCGTGCCTTGGAGCAGCGGACGACGTGGTTGTCACCCCAGATCCTGTAAGTTCATTTATCAAAACCTATTTTTTTAATTACGTCTCTAGTTCAGTTAGGATGTTTCCCACGTTTAGTTAAGCAGTAATGTGTTGTACACGAATTTGATTAGTCCTGGGCCTTTTTTCTTTTGAGTAGGTAAACACACTTAGGCCCATTATATGTTGAATGAAAAATCTTCTCACATTTAGTTCACAACTTTTTTGTTTTAAACAGGAGACTAGAAGACAACAACTGGCAGAAGCAGCTGAGAAAAGACAAAAAGAGGTAAATAAGGGCTTGTTGCAAATTATTGTCCACAGGTTAGCGAAAACAAGCCTATCCTTAGATTTAGTGTGAGTTTTTTATGCTGTGTAAAACTATTTTTCTACAGCATCATATTGACATTTTTTAATAGGTATGCTCACAGTCATAATTTTGCGATGCATTGTGGTATAGATATATTCACAGCTACTTCCGGTTTGTTGAAACAATCTGTTTCAGCTGTGCTCTTAAAAAAGGTAAGTTAACCAGCTGCAAAGCCAGATGTTTTAAACAAAATACACAATGTAAACTTCATATTACCATAAAGAATGCAACGACTTAAAAAACAAAAAAAACAGAATTGGACATGGAGGTAAAGAAAAAAGTTTAACAAAGATAAAGTTAGAGAGACCAGGCTGAGATGGTTTGGACATGTCCAGAGGATGGACAGTGGGTATATTTGTATAAGGGTATTAGAGATAAGACATAAGAGCAGAAGACTGACTGACCCACAATGTGAAAACATTGTTACCATTTTATTGTCTTTCCCTAAAAGTAGTGTCTAGAGACCAAACTAATTCAACACACAGCACAGCTTTAAAAAATCTTTGTAACACAGCTAATTTTATTTAAACAATTTTCTGAGGCCCTGTTCATTAAACATAAGTTTAGAAATGGATAGCATTTGGTAAAACTGTTCACTTTAAAATACGTCTGGAGTGTCACACTATGATGTTTTACTTTTAGACAACTTATGCCATCTTGTGAAAATTTTGGAGACTACGTTGAAGATGGAATTTTAAAAAATCAACTGGAAGCTTATTTTAGGCATGTACATACTGTAATGTTAACAAATTGATCAAATATCTAACTTTTATTAGTCATTTAGTGGAAAAAAAACATTTCATAAGTTGGCATAAGTTGTCTAAAACGTCAGTGTGACAGGGCCTTTAGATCTCACTTGCCCAGTCTTCATGAACCATGTCACACAGTGGGCTGTTAGCTGATAAACACCTCAGAGTCAAGCAGGTCACACTTTTGTGGAGTTAGTTAGCCTACACAACCCTTAATAGGCTCGATTACATATCAGACGTGATATGCGGGACGTAAAGGAACCTAAAAATAATAGTGACTGAACAGCACTTTGTGCCACCACAGTTTTACAACTATAAACATTGTTTATTTAGGAGAACATTTGTGACACAACCCTGCTAAAAGAACTCCCCAGCATCCGGGTAATCCACTGATCAATAAAATCCCAACAAAACAGACATGAGAAGAAGTTTGATAAACAGCTCCTTCATATTTTCAGTCTGAAAAGCAAAATACAGGTCCTTCTAAAAAAATTAGCATAATGTGATAAAGTTAATTATTTTCCATAATGTAATGATAAAAATTAAACTGTCATATATTTTAG
>JARVJO010000002.1:19624708-19634838 GCA_031762555.1 Cynodonichthys magdalenae | reverse complement strand
AAGTGGAACCAGTTGACATAACATGGTTAAGTAAATCCAACATTTCATTTTTAGAGTGTAGTTTTCAACTCAGATTTTATAAATGGTAGAAAAACGTAAATAAATTGGCTTAAAAAAAAGTACATTAAAAAGGAATACAAGCACATTGGGCACAGACACCAATGAATGCTCTTAAACTGATCATTATTATTTTACAAGTGTGTTCTCATTGCATGTTTCTGTGTGAAGGTTTAAAATGTACAAAAACAAAGATGTGTTGCTTTGTTATAAAGAAAACAGCAACACAAAGTCCTCCTCTGTCCTCTCATAATCGCGCTTTATGTCTTCACTTCTTGCTGCGGTAATGGGCCGCCACCACGAGGTAGCTGTCCGGGCTGAGGTCCTTGATGTTGGGGGACTTGGTGCTGATGGGGGAGATCTTGCCCTCCACCCTGGAGATTTGGAGCATGCGGCAGGGGTCGTGTTTCAGCAGGTAGCTCTCGAAGGTCTCCCAGCCTCCGCCGACTCGCACCATCACGTGTTTGTTGTGCAGCATCTGCAAAGCAAAAGGCAAACAGATTTGAATTAGGCTACCCTCTTCTGAGGTACAATGAATGCATCAAAACTCACAGCTGAAGTTAAAGGAAATAAAGATGGAATTATCCACCCTGACTCAAAGAAATAACATTCTTTACCAGAGCAAATCTGAACCTCTGAAAATAAATTTATAGATGTTTCTTTGTTCAGTTAAACAGCCATGAGGCTACCCAAACACAGAAGAGTTTTGATACAGGAGTGTCCTTAGTGACGTCTTTAACTTCCATCTGTTTTACAGAAGCTCTTCAGCACGTGTCAAACTCAAGGCCCATGGGCCAGATGTGGCCTACCACAGCATTTTACGTGGCCCGCAAGAGCTTCAAAGACGTACTATCTTAAAATAAGCGTGCTGCTCAAAAGCCAGCATTGATCATAAACTATATCTCCCATATTGCATGTCGATTGCTTTACCTGCAAAATAGCAGCGTCCCATAGGTGGAGGTGCACAGGTTTCAAATATTTGTCATGTAAAATTTCCATTTAACTACATTTTCGATGGGTATTTTTGCTGCGGACCAGTTGCACTGGTCGTAAATTTAAACTGGAACGCCCCGTCGTTGGAAAGTGGGAGAGTTTAGAATTCGACACAGCAGCTACTCACCACAACACAACAGTGAGTAAAACTCTTATTTTTACTTTTAATAGGATTTTTGTATTATTTATTTCACATTTACTCAGTTTTACACGCAGTACATTTCAGTGTTTGTAAGAGGGTGTGTTAAAATACTGTTCTATGCAGGAAATACCACATAGAGCTCAGTTGTTGTTAACAGTGCTCAGTCAGAGTAATGAAACGAGGAACGTAACGTTTTTGTTTATTTGTTGTTTTATTAACCTTTATTTAATCAGGCAAATCTCATTGATATTACAGATCTTTTTTTTGCAATGGAGGCCTGAAAAACAATCAGGGTACATCAGCAAGATTCAGCCTCTATAAGTACATTGTGCAAATGTCTAACAAACCACATAATAGTGTTTTTTTTGTTTTGAATACCCAGAGTTGCAGTCACCTGATCCAGGACTGCCAGCCAACTGCTCAAATTATTCTGGCTGCTTCATCATTTGAAATCTAAAAAGCCTGAACCATGCGTGTTGCTTCTCCAAACAAGTATTTCTAATGATTTTCTCTCTTTATTTTCCTCTTCCACCTTTTTAAGGGTGTTTTCAAAACGATGACACCTGCCATATAAGGGCACATTCCCATGGATGGCTGCCATGGCAACGTTACCCTTTTAACAAGACGAAATATAAAAAGTGCTGCTACACTGGATGATCAAACGCTGGCGCTCCCAGGAGGCCGCACTCATAAACCACGTCTGCTTCTCTGTGGAGGTTTTTACTGCCGCCTTTCCTCGTTAACACATCATTCCACCTCGGCTGAGGCGGAGCTCGCTCACCGAACTCCACTTTTCCAACGGAGAGTCAATAAACGGGTGCTTATGGAGAAATTTACAATGATGCATTTGTCTTTAAAATGCATAAACGGTAAGATTGTGACTCAAAGCAAACTGAAGGATTTGATGGAGAGGATAAATGACATTGTCACTCTCTTTATGAGATACGAGGCCTCCAGGATTCTAACATGCAACATTTATAAGCCTCTTATAAGAATCAATCTACAGGACAGCACTTCCAATCAGCAGCACTGTGCCTCAGGGTGGGTTACTGTGCCTTTAATGGAACTGTGTAATGCAGAGGGGGGGTTTCAATCACACTGCTTGGGGACCAGACCCCTGCTTGAGCCAAGTCTCTGCTCAGGAGCACATAGGAGCACAGTGGGCCCCGAGGCTGAGCACTTATCACAAACACTGTGATGGTGCTCCTATGTTACAAGCAGCTCATTTACTCCAGGAGCGGAGAAGGTCAGACTCTCCAGGACGAACAGGTTCCTGAAGTGAGACTGCAGGACGTCGTCTTCGTCCCACAGGCTCCGGCTGTCTTTACTCTGTTCATGTCTCATCAGTGGGAGCAGTTTTAACTAAAGTGTCTTCACAGTAATGATAGCAGACTGGGAGACAAAACAAAGTGACTTTTTAAAATTCGTTTTAAATCTCATAGCTGTGATCAATCATACCTTAGTTTGAATATGACACTGAATGTCCATCCTTCATAGAAGAGGCTCCTTTGTTGCTTTTTCCAAATGTTTTAGGTTTTAACAGCACAATTTGAAGCCATTTTCAGCTCATTTACATGTTAGTGGTAAATATAAAACTGGGCTTGTCTCTGAGGAGTGTATGTTGTGTAACAGACTGAGCTGGACCAACACTTTCAGCCTCTCATCATTTGTCCTTGGTTGCTGAGCAACACAAAGAAGACTGAAGCTGGAAGAATCATTGTGGCATCGATGATTCACAGCACATGATTCCAGCCTTTATACTGATGTAAAAACAGGTCTTTTTATTTTCAATTGTGACACAAAACTTCTTTTTATTTGGCTGTATCTGGTATTGATCCAGATTAATTATGATTGATGTTAGTAGTTGCAGTAACATTAGCTTCCAACAGGGGGATCCAGGAGTGGGCTCTCGCCTGCAGACCTTCAACATACCACCAGCTTGACTCACATTCCTGGAGGTGTGAATTCTGGTTGCCAAGTAACCAGTTTTCCAAGGAGACCCATCTTACCCATCAGTCATTTCTCCACGCAGAGACAGCTGAGGAATGATTCCTCGTGATTCTCAGATCAATTTTATCATCATTGTACTTTAAAATAACAAAATCTGAATTTAAATGTTTAAAACACAGTTTTAAATCGTGCTTTTGTGTGGTTGTTGCTCACCACCAGGGCAAGTGGTTAATTATGTAATTGCCCGTGTCTGAGTATGCCTAATTTGTGTGTCTGTTAGCAAAATATCTCATGAACCACTGGCTGTATTTAAAGGGATTTTGCACAAAACATTAATTGAATGTACATCTACAAATTATTAACTTTGGGAGTGGTCTAATTCAAGACGGCTTCAACAACCTACTGACTTATAAAAACATTAAAATGAGGTATAACCCAGTCAAGTTTACAGAAATGGACCAATAATTTGGTGTGGTAGTAGCTGAGACTGATAGCTAATACATATTCTGAGGGCTAACAAATTGTGCAAGATCTTAACAATTTGGAGTCAACTCAAATTGTCTGTTAGCCAAATATCCAACCAATCACTGGATAGATGTTAACGAAACTTTCAGAAAGTAACGAGTGGATGTTCATGTACAACTGATTACCTTTTGAAATCAGTCCAATTCAATACAGCCACTACAGCTAATTGATCTTAGTCAACGCAAAAATGATTACAATTCAGTCAGTTTCACAAATATTGAGCTAAAACTTGATGTGGTAATAGCTGAGAGTCATTCACAACATATAACATATTGTGATAATGCATGAGGACTGCACTATTTAACCTTTTATTAAATGGCTACAAAGCCGTCGTTTATCATTAAAAGTTGATTTTAGTCTGAACCATGAAAAGTGGTGAGAAATATGCATTCCTCCAAGGAATAATTTAAGTTCTGGATGAGGGGAGAGTTTTTTTCTCATGTAATAGTTTTGTGATCAGATCACACAGGAAAGTGTGAGTTTATTTCTCCACACGGCCAGTGAAACACAACTGGATGAAAGTTGACATTGTCAGAATACCATCACCTCTGAAAGAGAAGCTCACAGCTACAGTTCTCTCCAGACATAAAAAAAAACTTTCATACCAAAGTATGATGTGTGTGTTTTAAAAGAAAATCTCTAAAATGCACTGATTTTCACCACTTTCACCTAAACTATGTCCAAGTTCCAGCAAACCTGGAAACAGCTCAAAGTTCTTTCTGTTTCTCCTGTCTTCAGAGGACGGTACAGAAAGCTAACTTGTATAAAATAATTTAACAATTGATTTTTTTAACACAACCTGGGCTCAGACCAGCAGTCTTAGATTTACAAAACCACAGCCTCAAAACAGCTTAGAGAACAAAAAGAAACGTACTTTCAAAACAGTAAAAATATTCAGGAAGTCTTGGGGAATCCCAGAATCCCAGAAGGCCAGGAACCACTGCTGGATGCACATGACCTTCGAACCCTCAGGCACCAGAGACCATCATATCATGGTTTTCAGAATCTACTTTGACTCCACACAGTCTGCCACTGCATGCAGAAATATAATCTAAACGTTGTTACACAAGTTGGTAGCTGCTGATCAACTTTGTGCAGAAACATGGCGTCGCTCTACATTCCAGATGGACCGTAGCACACGGGGGGGAGTCAGATGAGTTCACGTTCCAGATGGTTTTGGGAGGAACTTTAAGTTTTGAGACGAGAAATATACAAGTTGTAGTGAAAGGGACCAAAAGCAAGAGTCTGTGATGATCCAGGGGAGCATTGTGTAATATACATACATAGGTGACATACAATTTCTATTTACATAGAAATTGCTACTAACACTGGCTCGTATTGTTTTTATCAGGAGGTCTGTGGTTATTTTAGCAACACACCACCATTCTGCAGTATTTACAACAGCTTGACTTCACAGACTGAGGGTGACCTTTGACCTGCATGAAGAGGTGAATCACAACAAGGACTTTAGAATTTGGAGTTTGGAAAAAATGGACACAAAATCCTCCTGTGAAGCTGAAACAATAAGATTCTACCTGATAAAGTAAAAATTAAAAACTGTAGCCCTCCACCTCACCTTGTCTCACATCGTCTGTGATCGGTTAGTGCTGGGAGTGAATATAGAGGATGACTTTCAGCTACCACACCAAATCTGAGCTCAGTAACAAGAACATTTTCATATTTTCTAAGGTCAGTTAACTTAATGTATTTTATATTTTGCTAACAGACAAAAACACACACAGGCAGCTGTTTGATCATAATTAAAACAAACAAGTGGTTTACAAATGAGTGATCTGAACTTCAAAATCCTGATTTTGTCGTTTTAAATTGACAATAAAGTCGGCCAGTAAAAATCATTTACTTCATTTTGATCAAAAACAAAACTTAGATTCAAAATTTGTTGGGTTTTAGATAACTTTAAAAACCATCGCTGAAATTGTGATTTGCAATTTAAATATCAAACTATTGCACTGCAAAAAAACAATAGAATGTATGAAAACAGGAACAAATACATTATAACTGAGCTGTAGGATGTAATAACAGCAAATACAGAAGTAATGAGATATTTTAAAGACTTACAACTTTATAAAACTGTAATTAAATTGAAGATTTTTGTTGTGAAATATAAAATGTTTCACACTCACTCGTATAAAGAGCATCTTCTCCCCGACTCGGTATCGACCCTGCGACTGTCTCTCCACGCAGAACTTAGTCGTACACCTGCAGGGAGGATCATCGGCAATGTGTCGTACCTGTAACACACAAACATACACACGTTTGTTCTTCTATCCTCATGGGGACTTTGCATTAACTTCCATTAATTTACCGGTCATTTCAACGGCCTAATGCTGACCCCTAACCCTAAAACTAACCACTCCAGTACATGCAGGGGAGGAGGTATGTGTTTTCAGGCACATAGTTCAATTCTATACCACAATCAAGTAACTATGTTACTTTCAGTTTGACTTTGCATCTTAGTCTATCTAAACGCTTTGAACTTGGCTTCTGTCTCTTTAAGCACCCCTGCCATTTCTGACACTCCCACTTCAGCACGTCTTAGCAACAATGCTTCAGGGAAGTGGTGCTCCATTAGGCTGAGCCTTTGTATAATGAGGCGGAGCTTTGTACCAGCAAGTGTTTAGGCAGCTCCACATGGTTCCCACAGGAGATTCAAGGATTTCTCAAACATGCATGAATGAGTCAAAGCAACATTCTGGGTATGTTTTTGATGAGGAAAAATCATTATAACATGATATAAAGCTCAAAAATTAGATTTTACATATCACACAGATGTTCCACTACACGTGACACTAAAGTTAGAGGAAGACCACTTCTCATTACCGCATCATCCAAAAGCTTCCCGGTGCTTTTTTTGCTCGGAGTCACTTTAGTTGGCGTTTGGGGAGGGGACGGAGACGGAGATGATGATGAAGAGGGCGATGAAATGAGGGGCTGAGCTGGGGGTCCGGGTATCGGAGGAGGGAAAGGGGCCTTCTCCTTTTCCTCTTGTTCAATCTCTTTCTCCAGTTTTATAAGACCTGGAGGCTCTACGTTGTAACTAGACAAGGAAACAATGAATGTTAAAAAAGAAATTGAAGAATGTTGGAAGATGATGTAAAATAAAGAAGAACAAACCGTGATGCTATCCGACCCAGCTCTAAAAGACAGAGACACACCTCTCTTGGCTGCTTGTGAAGAACTGCAAAAAAATAAATAAATAAATAAAACAGATCAAGATTCAGGATCCGGTGATTCCAGTAAGACATAAATCTGGATAAAAAAAAGGCAATGAGTGAAAAAGAGTGACTGTGTGATGGTAAAATGCACACAAAAACAAGCTTCATGCAGCCAAATGTCCATTTACTCCATCATTACTGCACAGAAATGAGGGTTTTTTTACTTGAAAATATGGACTTGAAAAGCTAATTTTATCCACGTCAAACCAGACAGGAAGTGTGGGCGACACAAAGCATGATAGATGTGACACGTCGCACCATGCAGGTACAGACAGAAAGTCCACTGTGAGATGGCAAACCTGGTGTCGTTACCAACGAACTGACCGATTTATCCAGAGACAGACAGAAACAAAGAAAGAACATTTATCAGCCGCTGTTTGCTCAGATATTTTCACAGCATTTTAACACACTTGTGTCTCTCCTGCGCTCAAAAACTAATTCAGTGTGGATCTCTTACGGGGAATGTTAAGAATTTGCATACTTTACATTGTTAAAACCAACCTTAAGCTAAAAATTGCAAATATATTTCAAGAGCTGATCATCTTATCTTATCCAACATATCTTCAGTGCGAGCATACTTTTTGAGTAATGTGCAAGAGAAATCTTTGAGGGACATAAAACGCAGGGAGTGAGAATGTGGAGGAGAAATATTCTATGAGCTAATGAAGACATCTAGCCGGTGTAACGTTGGCCTATTTTTTGCACGTTTTGTCTGAGCTCCATTTGTTATCAGGATGTCTTTATTTTCAGGTGGAGCTGCTCCCATCTGTTCCCCCCTCAGACGGCTGCCCCTCATGAGTTTTTCTGTAGCACAGCCTGGAGATGTGAGCCGTCTGAACCTTAGAAGGGAAGGAGAACAAAACAACCTGAGCAGTTCTGTACCGGCGGCACAATCAGTCCGCTCTCTGGAGGCCGAAATCTGAGGCCGCGGCCTTGGCAGTGCCAGTTCTGGTTCCTTTGTTATTGTGTACACAGATTGTCCTACATTCTGTGGGAGACTCACCTAAACCTTCAGACTCAAAGAGACAGGTGTCTCCGACGCCGACCTCACGGCACCAGGACAGGAAGTTGGCAGTGTTGTCGCGTGCAAAGAAAGAGCCGGATGGAGCACTCCGTCGACACGGTATCCTCCGGTGAGGGATTCTGGGCTGAAGACACAGAAAAGTTAAAACTACTAAATGAGCTGAAGATGGATTAGATCCTTTGAGAGTTGTCATGATCTGCATTTTAGTTAGCTTTTTTCAGTCTTTTGTGGTTTATTAGATTTATTTGTACCATGATTTCTAGTGTGTTTTTGTTATTGGTTTTAAATCCTTATATTTTGGATTTAAATCATTCAGTTGGGGTCTATATAAAGTGGAACTGAATGCTTTGGTTTGAATTCTTATTGTAACTCCACAAGCCCCTCTTTCACCTTTTTTCTGGGTGTCTCTGAGCAACTCATTTTGGTACTGTCTCTTTAAATCCAAATGAGGTGCTACACACCCCTCCAGGCCTCACTCCCAATGATATAGATCATTATCCACTCCACCCCATTCGGTCATTTTTGTAGTTTGACAGCAGAGATATGATTATCTAGCTGCACAGAAATGTTTTATTTACAAATTAATTAAAAGATGTCAACAAGGGAAGACTTGTCCATCCAGCCTTACATGTTGGAGCCAGAGGAGAATGAGGACAACCAAATTGTAGTTGGTAAGTCCAGACCTTATTTGGCAGTTCATTCACAAACGATGTGGCGTAAAAATTCTGAAAACATCATAGATAATAGAGAAAACTGAACAGGTTGAAAACCCTAACAGACTATAAAGATATCTATGCAGCAAACTAAATTCAAATTTTCTGCAGTTCTAGAGACTCCAAGTACACAACAAATTGTATTTAATGGCTAAAAAAGTAAAATTTTGCATATGTCCCTTTTAAGTTCAGATACCAATCAGTCTGTGTTTCAGCTGATCAGTGTTTTGTTTCTCACATGTTCTCTGTCTGTAATCAGTTCAACTGTCTCTGAAACCTCTCCCCAGCCTTTTATAATCAGCCTCCTGTTATCACTACTTCAACAGTGCATTATTGGCTTCAAAGCCACAAGTCTGGTGTTTTCCTCTGAGCTTATTCTCCCTGTAATGGTTCTTTCTCCAGCAATTTTTCCCACATTCCTTAGTTTATGTCTCCTGGTGTAACAACTGATGTTACTAATTAAATCAATCTGGCATATTTCAGTCAGAATCAGTTCATGTTATTCTTGACCTTCCCTGTTTCTTTTTACCAGGTGGCGTCCATTGCAACACTACTTAGTGATATGCTGACTGTCCATCCTCAGCAGGGTCGGCCCTTGGCATAGGCAGTGTAGACAAATGCTAAGGGCACCGTACATCCAGGGGGCGCCACAAATGGGGGGCCGAAATTTTTTTTTATAACTTTTTATCAGAGTTTAGTTGATTTCGTTTGTAGAATAATGACTGGTTAGTCAGGTTTATGTTCTGTGGGTTTCTCAGCTGCTTTGTTACTACATGAGGTTATGATGCACAGGATATTCCATGATAAAAGTATCATATGATGCAGTCAAGACGAACTACTGGTGCTCAGTGTGTACACAGAAAACAAAATAATGATAATGGAAGTTTCAGTTATGATGAAGTTCATGTTTAAGTCTGGTTTTCTGTGTTCCGCCTTCATAAAATAATAATTTTATGTGGTTTTATTAATCTAGGGAATTTAGTCAAAAGCTTTTCAAATGACTGGAAAATGAATAGTTTAAATAGATCTTTCACAACATTTTCCTGAGGTGTATACCCCTGGACCCTCCTAGAACTGCTTCACTCCACCACTGCTCGTTAACATGAACAGGTGTTCCTCATTGCTGTCAGCAGATGTTGGCAGGTATGAGGCAGACTTCTGATATTTTGTTTGAAATTATTTACATTGTTAACTATTTTAATTGGACAACCTGGTTTCTAAAAATACAAAATAATATTGAATACAAAGCTGTTTAATCCGATGTGTGAATGTATGTAAATTGGCAGTGTAGTTTAAAAAATTGCACAAGGGGTGCCACCAGAAATCTTGTCTAGGGCTCTGAAGCTAGGGCTGATCCTTAGTTCATGGCCCAGCCATCTCAGATGACTTTCTCAAACTGCTGCACTTATATAGCGTCACCTTCTTAAAATAATTGCCTAAGTCATTTTTGGCAATTTTTCAGGAGACACAAAAAACTGCCATTGGCCCAT
>JARVJO010000002.1:19607449-19621744 GCA_031762555.1 Cynodonichthys magdalenae | reverse complement strand
ATGAAGAGATGATTTAGGCAAAAAAATCATTTTTGAAAAAAAATGACTTAGGCAATTATTTTAAGAAGGTGACGATAGATCACCATTAGTCAATCTCATGGGCCACATATTCTCCTTTAGACAGCTGTTGTGAAAGACATCCAGTTTTTTCATATCGGTCTGTGTTACTCTTCAACACTTAGATCCGTACAGCACAACAGATTTAACATTGCTGCTGTATAGCTTCAGCTTGGGTTTGAGGCGGTGTTGGTCGAGGTCTGGCAAAAACAACACATGCTTTTCCCAACCATGCTATAATGTCATTGGTTGTTCCATTGTCAGTATTAATAAAACTTCAAAGGTAAGAGCATTCCTGAACGACCTCAAGTGGTTTGTCATCCACAGTGATCGACGCACTTGACATTTTGTACTGATGCAGCTGGACAAGATGCCTAATTACAGTATTTCCCATTGTCATAAAAGTTGGGGAATGATGTAACTGCCTGTGTCTGTGTCTGTATGAGTCTTTCTATTAGCAAAATATCTAAACTTTCAGAAAGTAATCCTTGGTTGCACATCTACAACTAATTACCTTTTAGAATAAACTTTATTCCAAATTTAAAAAATGGGTATGACTCAATAAATTGAGCCTAAATCTAGAGTAGTAGTAGCTGAGGTTAATCTCCAACATAAATTAAACCTGCTAATAAATTGCACAAGTTTTGTTTAAAACTCATGCAAAGCAGCAGGTAATATACATTCCATAAAGGAATGAATCAACAGAATGCTGCTTTTCATTCATTTATTTGAAGTTGTATTATTTTTGTTTGGTGTCTGTTAGACATGGTCAAAGGACTAGTTTTGGCCCTCAGACCATATTTTTTCACTTCTTAGGGTCCAAATTAGGGTTTTGATTGAGACAGAGAAGACAGCAAAGTCCACTCCATCTGCGGCGGCTCTGGTTTTCAGACGAGGATCAAGATAACTTTTCCTCGCAGATCAATACGGGTCAGAAAGCTGGAGCTACTTTACCAGACTTTCTACAATTTAGTATCAGATGACGTGCTCATGAGTTTCAGCACCCACACGGTCTGTTCGAGGAGATTTATGTGCTTTCCTGTGGTTTTATGTGCGAGATGTGTGTCTCTGCTTAGAGGAAGGTGCAGTGAGCTCATTCAGGAAATATGTGAGCGTTTGTGGGTATTTTTCGCTTCATTCCCAACTCTTTTTCTTCTTTTTTTTTTTTGGGAGGGTGGGTTGTCATTGTTTTGTTCTATTGCACTGCAGTGGGGGAAAAAAGTTTGCCAGTGACATTAATAAAACAATCAAGATGTCAGGCAGGCATTTCTGCAGCAGCTTGTTGTATCTTCAACACCTTTATGTGTTTTATTGCCACAAAGTAAAGCTTCTGGAAAATATTCTCTTTACACAGATGGCAACAATGAGGATAAACACAAAGATTTATTTTATCTAAAAAGTCCAATTTGGAGAATATATTTAATTTATTTACGATATTTGGAAGTTTCACCACTGTCACGTCTGTTTGCTTAATTTCAACAGGAAGATAATCTAGTTTGGCTAATAGCTGGAAAAATGGGTGTTCTTAAATAAATTACTCAAATCTTTTGAATTGGGATTCTGTGAAAAAATATTTTACCTGTTCTGGAAAGCTCTTTGATTAACCTCATTTTTCTCAAGATCGACTTTGGTTTGTTATGGGTGACACATCTGAATCTATGCTTCAGAGATGTATTTCTTTCTCAGTTTGTTTCCAAACTACCATACAATTTTTGGACCAAACTTTGCTGAAAATGCGTCGATCAGTGATTCCAGGTTCAAATTTACATATTTTTCTACAGTTTTGTTTCTCTAACTAGTCACAGCTCAAAAAAACAAAGACTAGCTGTTTGTTCTTCAGTGCAAAATGAGGTTATTCATACAGGTAATACTGTTCATAATGTCTCCATCTGAGCCATTTTTAAACATGACACAATTTACCTGATTTCCAAAAACCTTTTTGAGATTTTGATCCGTCAAACTTAAAAAACCTGACTGCAAGAAATGGTCCAAACATTTCACAGTTGTTTTATTTTATACACTTTTGTCTGTTTCTTGATGGACAAAGTAAAATAAAATCATTCTTAAGCTGCTAAATTACCGGTCCACACATCTGTTGCAGAAAGATAAAAACCTTCACATCTTTATTTAGAAAAGATTTTTCTGCTTGTCTTGTCTACGCCAGCAGATCTATTTATTTATGAGTTTACTTGATTGGTGTTACACAACTTTTTTAGACTTTCACTGATTTTATCTTAAAAAATACCAAAAATATTGTTTAACCTCTAACTTTCTTTATACTAATTTGTGTTGTTCTATCTTTAATTACTGTTAACATTATGCTTTATTGACACATGGAACTTATTTTAACAAGAAATAAAATATAATCTTTCTCCTTCAGATGCAAATGGTTCCTGTAGAGCATGAACTAAGTTGCTCAGGGGGCCACAGTTGCTCAACCACTCAGGGACCGGATATTCAGTGTTGCCCAATATAAAAGAATCACTGCATTGTGTCAAAGAACAAGGATTATTGTCTTTTATCTTTTAAACTAGTTTAATTTGCTGCACTGAATTATACATTTTCTTTTTTAAAAATTAAGTAATTTACAAAATAAATAAATATATACATTAATAATTAACTCATAAGCGGGCCGGACTGAAGTCACCCGTGGGCCAGATGTGGCCAGAGGGCCACCAGTTGAATAGCCCTGCTGTGGAGATGTAAAGAAATGATAAACAGCATTAAACAGTCTGATTAGTCAGGGTAGCTCAGTCCACTCATTACAGCGTAACATTAGCCATTAACTTCAAATTTTGAGGGGCTTTAACAAGCTTTAGGTATTGTTAGATGGGACATCACTGAGCATCATTAACGTTTTTAGCTCATATGAGTTAAACATGCTAAAACTGATAATCTGTGTCAGACCTCCTCCTGCTGCTGCTGCTCCTCTGGACTCTGATCAATACACTCCTCTGTTTCAGGAGCTTCACTGCTGTCCCACGGTTGCTGACCTCAAATATTTTCTCACATCTGTGCTGCTGAGCTCACATTGAGATCAGGAGACCCGCCGTCATCAGTGATGCTCCAGTGAAAACACAACAACACTCACTGAAACAACAACAGAAGAGCTTTTGGCTGCTTTCCCTCTGAAGCAAACGCACAGTCTGATGATTTCCTCTCATGTTGTCACACTGAATACAAGACACAGGAGGAAGTGTGCAGCATAATTAAACTGATGTTTTATGGTATTTAATTGATTTGTTAAAAGAACACTGAAGCCTGTCTAGCCATTGTTTTAGTGTTGTTATTGTTTTTAAGATTAATGACCCAGAAAAATGTACTTTTTTCAAGATAAAGTTTTAAATCTTTACTCAAGGCTCACATAACATTTCACAGATTTCCTCCAATTCTCTTATGTGCTGTGGGGCCCCTCCACCTAATGTGTCCTTGCTTGGTTTATTATTTTTCCCCCCCTCTTTGCCCTGTTGGAGACTGAACCTCCACCCACCCCCATCCCCCACCTCACTACATGCACCCCCTTTTTTAAAACTGTAGAGCCTTTTGAAACGTTGGCGATCAGGAGTGTGGCTGTCTGAAAGAATTTCTGGTGCTACAAACCTAATGCCAAATACTTTACTCTGTGTAAAATGTTTAAAAACATGTAATGATTTGTAAATCTTACATCTTATTTTAGAACAAAGTGAAGATGTCAAACATTGAATAAAAGACAATGAAAACATGAGATAAGTTTGAATTTGATGACATATGAAGGAAATGAAGGCTGTAAAAGTGAGTGGTACAAATAAGAAACAGTTGGAGGAGCATTTAGCAACAAATTAGGCTGATTAGCAACAGGTCAATAAGAGGACTGAGTATGAAAAGAGCATTTTAGAGGCTAAATTTCTCAAATGTAAAGATGGGCAGAAGTTCAACAACAAACTCCTTGTTTACTGTCTGCTTAAGTAATGACATAGGAATGTCTGCCCTTGCAGGAACCCTTGCACAAATCATTGTCTGTAAACACAAATGCTGACTAAAGCTCTATCATGCACTGAAAAACCCATATGTGAACACCCTGAGGCACGCTCAATTCAAAAACCTGCCTCTCTGATGGTATGGGGGTGTATGAGTGCCTATGGCATTGGCTGCTTACACTTATGGAGAGGCATCATCAATGTAAAAAAGTATATGTAGGTTTTAGACCAGCATGAGCTTCCATTCATCAAAAAATCCAGAACAGACCCGGGACTGTTCGATAGCTAAAATTCTACACTCAAAAAGCAGATTGTTGGATTTACTTAACAAGTTCTGTCAACAATTTCTACTCAGCTGAGATGAGTAAAGTAACTGTAAAACCTCCAGCAGCAGATCTCAGTTCCCAGATGTTAATATAAGAAAAGGACACTTAGTGGTGAACATGACGGCCTCAACATTTTGAGATGTGTTGCTGAAATAAAATAAAAAATTACCATGTTTTTTTTTAAATGGTATCAACATTTGTTGTGTTTCTGTAAATATAATATGAGTTTATGAGATTAGTAAAGCATTGCATTGTCTTTATTTAAACTTTACATCCCAACTTTTTTTTAGCAGTTTTCTTAGTTTTCAGGTTGTTCTATTCCTTTGTTGCTCAAAACATCTGTATGTTTTTTAGATAGTTTGGATTTTTTTAAATTTTTGCTTCATAGGAAAATCTACTGGTTCTGCCCGAGTGACTTTAGTCTCAATCAAACACACACACACACACACAAAATACTCATCTATGGGAATAATTCAACCTTTCAAACAATTCTAATAACCGATCTGAGCCGAGCTGCTGGTAAATCACTTGAGACCGAAGTGATTCATCTGCTCATTTGTTCAATCTGACCAAATAAATCTCAGCTCTCGGTTTAGAAACAATCCTCTGCTAAATTCATTCATTCATGCTGAAAGTTAGTCTGGGAACGCTTTCAGCCAAAACTTCCAAATTAATCTGCTTTAATGCCAGACTACTGCAGCTCTATCCTCAGATGTATCTGTACCTTGCTGCTGCTGCCAGGACCAGGCAGATCTCCATTACTTTGTCTGAACTTCTCCTGCAGCGTCTCAGCCAGCTGGCACAACAGGAAACCATTGTCTAACTGATTCATGAAGCTCTCGGCGGTGATTTCCAGACCTGAGCAGGGGGGACACATAAAAAAACATTAGATATTTTTAAATCCAATCTGGAGTTCATTCTATCTTGAAGCATAAACTTTTTTTTTTATTGTTATTCTAATAGCTGCATTAATGATCAAGCCTTGTTGAGTTATAAGAAGCTCTCAAACAGCAGGACTTTAAAATGTGAATTTAGGGGGATTTCCTGGTGGATTAAGCAAAAGGGAAAAAATGGATATGGACACCTAAGAGGGGGACATCAGTTTGTCCATAGTTCTGCCTAATGATCCTGCAGTCACAGAGACGTGCTGAAGATCAACATGTGGTGTCCGGTTGACCAACTTCCAGAGGACCATTCCTTCATGGTGAGGTCATTGTGAAACAGGAGATGGTGGCAGGGGATAGAAAAGGAAGGGGGGGGGTCTGTGGAAAGAAAGTGGAGCAATTTCTCTTTTTTTTAAATCCCATTTCTGTTTCTTATAAGGGGGGTTGATGTTTAATGAGTTCCAAATGTTACGACAGAGCTCAGAAAAGAGCGACTGAAATCTTGAAAATTACTCTGAGTTCTCGTCTCACATTCAGCACCCCCACTCACCATCCCTTGGCGTGACGGGAAAATATACAACCACAGGGATTAGAAAGATTTCAACTCAAATATAGATTTGCCCCATGTCTTTAACCTACAGTATTAAAGGCCTAACATATATTTATGGAATGAATATCTCAGCTTTCGTGACAAAGTTTTAAGCTAGGCTCATTTTATGAAAAGAAGAGAAAGAGTTACAGCTGTTTTTGTCAAATCTTGTAAATTGTGCAATCTCATTCAAGATATTGCACAAAGTCTTAACTCACAGATGTGTGTTGTGAACAAAACTCAGCTACTACCACAAACAATTTTAACTTATTCTTTGTTAATTAATAAAATTCTATCTATTTATGTGTTCATAAATTTCAGATTAATGAAATGAGCCCAAATGGTAATCTGTAGATGCACATCCACTGATTAAATTCTGAAAGTTTCATTAAAATTGGTCAAGTAATTCTTGACATATTTTTGTACCAGACAAGGTTGATGTCTGCCGAAGTTTTAGGTAAAGATATCACACAATGTGTAGTTCATGTAGTACATGTGTACATGTGAATGACTCAGCAACCACCACACCAAGATGTAGCTCTAAATCAATGAAATTGGCTGAGTTATAATCATTTTTAAGTTTCCAACACTCATTTAGCTGTGGCAGCCATCTTGAATCAGGTTGATTCCAAACTGTAATCATCTGTAGACGTACATCCAGTGACACTTCCTGTAAATTTCACTCAAATGTGTCAAGTGGTTCATGAGATATTTTGCTAACAGACAAACTAATGAACATTTGCATACATAGGCAAAAGCAATATTGCGCTTCTTCGAGTGACACTGAATGATCAATGAAACGAAGACTCTTTCCGACTGAAAATGCACAAAGAACATAAACTAACGACGTCTCTGAGTGGCGTTGCATGTCGATGCATCTGAAGGCGCCCGATCTGTCACCGCTGTGGAGCTTCCTGGTTCGGCTGGTTCCCGGGCAAACAGAAAATAACTGGGAAGATTCTCTAGTTGTTTAAAGTGTCGCACAGATCGGTGCCTGTTACAGTAACCAAACCGGCTTACCTGTTTATTCTCTGCAGGATGTTCCTCCAGTCAATAAATACAATTCCACTATAAAGTTCCAAAACAAACTTTACACAAGCAAAACTAACATTCACACACTGATCCCTCCCAAATACATCAACAATTCACCATTTTAAAATATAATTTCCTTTATGATTTAGAAGACATCCTAAAAATAACTTTAAAAATATCAATTTTTTAATAAACATTTTGATTTTCAGTCTCTAAAGTGAAACAGCTGATATTTTAAATTGTACACAAATGCCTGAATTATTTTATACTAAACTGAGATTCAAGTGCTTTAGGTTTCCACAGACGATTGAAGAACTACAGAGCACAGAGGTCCCTGTGCTGCTGATTTTTCACCAGTGGCTCTGCATTATTTAAGAAAGGTTAATGATGGCCATTATTCATTTAATGTAATCTATTGAACGCTGAAGCTGTTTCTCAGTTTGTTGACTTTAAAAGGGGGAGTTGTAATGAGGTTCGGATTGATTTCAGCCCCCTGAAGGGGTGTTCACATCAGCAGTACTTAAGTTATTGTTAACAATAAGATGAGATTTACTTTATTTTACCCTGAATACAAACTGTAGTTATAGACCAGGGCATTTTTTTGAGATGAGTTAAAGCTCAGATAATCAAGATTTAGACCCATATTGGCAGTACAGTATTATATTCCTTTTAAAATTTAAGTGGTGTTGACACATATTTTATTTTTTATCGTATTTTTGTCTACGAAGTGTTTTACCAAGCATATTGGTGAGCCACAGGGCCAGGTCCTCCTTCATGGGCAGCAGGCTGGCTTCGTGTCGACTGGAGAGCCACTGGTGGTACTGCTGCATGTCTGTCAGCCCGGGTCCACAGGCCTGCTTGGGGCTCAGCGAGTTGTACATGGTTCCCTATAGATTACCTGCAGAGAGGAAGATTCAAAAACAAGGCAGCTGAATTAGTCCTAAACACCCGTGATGAATCTGTGTAGATATGGAAGTTGACACAAGATAAATAATAATAACGATGTAGATCAATACAACAAATCTGCACAATAAGTATCTGAAGTAATTGTTTGCATTGGCAGCTGAATGATGGATCATTATACTTTCATATATGCTGTAATATAGGTATCAGAAGTATTCACATTAATTACTCAGGTAGAAATAGGGTTTAAAAAAACTTAGTTCAAGTGTCAGCTCAAGTTCTTTAATCAAATGAAAGTGTACAAATTTTGGTTTTAAAATTACTTTAAGTATAAAAGTATAATGTAAAGAGAAAAAAAAGCCATTAAAGACAAAACCTTAGGCTGTGCTACAGGTGTCTATAATCCCACCTCCCCAAAAAAACATTTTTCTAAAGGTATAAGCTCAAAGATAGCAGAAGGAAGTAGAGCTGAATTAGCAGAAAAACCTCAAATGTAGCTGAAATTAGCACAAAAAAGCAGAAGGTTATTTAATATACAAAAGTGCAAATGTTTGCTGATTTAAGTAGAAAGAAGATGAAATGTCCACCTATTTGTGAATTTAGCTTGAAAATAATATGTTTAGCTAATAACAGCTGAACAGTAACTAAAATTGCAGGAAATATGTGAAATTAGCAGAAAGCAACTAAAAGAAGCATAAAAATCTCAGATAGAAGCACAAAAAAGTAGAAAAAAGCAGAAGAATAGCAGAAAGTTGAGACCAGAAAGTATAGCTGAAATAGTAGAAAAAAGCTAAAATGTAGCTGAAAATGCAGCTGAAAATGCTGATATTGGTACAAAGAAGCAGATGGAGCACATGTTTGCTGAATGTGCTAGATAACCAAAATATCTACTTAAGTAAAGTAAGGTTTTTGTACCTACTTGACACCTCTGCTGTTCAGTGAGTTAAAACAGGAAAAACCTTATTTCACGTTGATTTAGTTTATCTTCTGTCTGCAATTGTTGATCAATGCAGCAGATACCTCAGGTTACAGACTAATCAGTCACTTCACTCCTGTCATTTATACAGTACAATGTCATCATGGTATTTTGAAAACACACCTACATGTATTTATTTAATGTTTAAAAGTGTTTCTATGATGCTACATTTTTAGATTAAAGGTCCAATTTTTTTGAAGGAATGTATGTCACTTGCCACCTTTCTACTGACTTTTAGACTAAGAGCATCTTATTTCATTTAATTTAATTTCCTTTATTTAGATTTAAAACCCCATTGAGATCAAGATCTCGTTTTCAAGGGGGATCTGAGCACAAATAAACAGCACTCATCATAAAAGAGTTCCATAAGTCACAACCATAATGAAATGACAAACATTCTAACAATGTAGACAATCATGAAAGGAGGTAAGAACAGAAATAACCTTATTTAAAACGTTGACATTGATTAATGGAATCATGCTGCTCAATGTTAGGATATGCCATAAATAATTTTTAAAAAATGACATTTTCCCTTCAGACTGGAGATGGTTCCAAGCTGTTGAGGCAGCCAGACTGAATGCTTGTTTCCCTTTTTGCAGTTAGAACTTGAGGCACAAGCCAAAGAAAAATGTTTGAGGGAAAAGCACAGCAACTGTAAGAGGAGGCCAATCAACTTTAGTATATGATGATGTGTGAGACGTCTGCAGCCAGTTTCAAACCTCAAAGTACAGTGATAGACAGTGTTCAATGATTGGAGACATTTAGCCGAGGTTTTCAGGTACAAAACATCACCATCAAGCAAAGGAAAGAAAGTTAAAACCAATTTTTTTTTAAAGCTTTAAGGGAGAAATAGGGTCCATTGTGATAACAGAATCTAAGTTTCACTCTTAGTTTACTGACCAAATTGGCAATACTGAAATGAGTTGTAGCTGGTAAGAATATATATTTAGCTATTAGACAGACAAACACCTAAACACAGACAAATCATGTGTGTTGGAAAAAACTTCACCATGGCACCTTTGGCCTTTTGGCATTGGGTGTAACAGCTGTTTAGGCACAATTTGTCTTAAAAAAAAGAAAAAAAGAGGAAAAGAGAAAATGACATGTTTCTGATAACATTCGCCCCTAAGGTCAAACCCTGTTGGACTATTGTCCCACCTGAAGAATGAGACAGAAAGTCTCCAGTTCACTTCTTCATTGAATAAAAGCCATTTTCATAGCAGGCAGACTTGTACAACAGGACTTTTATATGACAAACAAAGAGCTCTTTCAGCTTCCTCTGTCATCAGTAATAGAGTCTGTTACACTTGAGCCAATTCAGTCAGCAGCACGGCAGCAGGAACTTACAGCAATCGATAACGTTTCACATCAATATTTAGAGTGATCTTTAACAGTAACTTTCTCTTTTAAAGACGTGTAACTGCATAAATAAGACATACATCACGTCTGCTTTTTTTTACTGCACTGAAGCTTTGCCAAATTCACTAGTATGATGTGAAAATCAGTCAAATTTATTCAAATGTCTCTTAAGAGACCTGATTGTCAAAGTAAATTGGTCCCAGATGTAAGCAGAATAAAACCACAACAACTCATTCACATCCTGAAACCAGAAACTGTTTGTCTCACTACAGCAGCAGTCCTCGGTCGAGGACCAGGATTAAAGTGTGACAAAACCATATTGTGATTCAGAAATGAAGACAAACTTGTAGTGCGTGAATGGCAGAATCACATTTTCCCCCCTCAGAGTTACAACAGATGATAGGAAATGATTCAACAATCTCATTTTCTCCCGCTGTAAAGAACTTGAACCTGAGATGAAAAATGATTAAATTGATTTTGAACTGTTTTTCAGGCAATATCAAGAAACATAAAGCTGCCTGAGAATAAAATTAGATTTTAACAATTACCATCTCACATTTCTCCATTGCAGGAGAATAGCAGGAAGATATTTGATGCAAATTACACGAGGTGTTTATTTGAATAAACAAATAGCTGCCAGGAACAAAGGATGCAGATTTCTTAAGGGCACTGAGAGGAATTTTGTCTTCAGTGGATGTGAAACAATTCAGGGTTGGACGTTACTGAATCACACTGCGACGCCTGAACCTTCATGTCTGACCGAGGTCACCTTAACTTCACGAGGTCAGCGGAACCAAACTGTTGGGCTCAGCACTCACACACAGGTGGCACATTCTTATCACCGCTGTCTCGGTTTGAAAAAAAAAAATCAGGAATGTGGACCAAGACGAGGAGCTGGAGGAGAAACGTCAAGATTTACAGATAAAAAGAAACAGAAAAACAAAAAAATTGGAAAAAGTAAGGAAATAAACTAACTTAGAGGACCAGATAGGGTATAAAACCACAATGCTAGACTGCAGATTGACTGAAGGAGCTTAAAGAGGCTGGTATTGAATGGGATAGAAAACAGGTGTGAAAAGATGAGCAGAACTGAGAAGAGAAACATACAATGAACAAATAATTAACACAAAAAAATAAAAACAACAAACCAAACAAATCCTGATTTGACTGAGCAGGAGGACTGAAGAGAAAGAATCTGCAAACGTATGTTTTTAAAAAAAGTATTTGGGACAAACAAAGTGTACCCAAGTAATCAATCACCAGAGTCATTCTCAACAGGAATATAGTTCAAGAGATCTCACACTATCACAAGATCACAAAAAAAAGTTATTTACAAAGTTTGACCAAAACATCTGCATCATATCTCATCACAAGATGAGCCTAATTAAAGCTCTAGCGTGCACAGTTGCCACCAATATGCATTCCTTAACTTTTCTGATCAGTGGAACTTTTCCATATATTTTTTTAACATCCTGCCAGATTTACCCTTTTCCTCCCGAAGAGAGTGGGGCTAAAGGAAACTATAACATATCGTTTTCCTCTCACAACACTGTAGGTTGACCTCTTCAACCCAGCCTCCCACACACCTCCATGTTAAACAGCATGTTTCATCTGCTGGACTCGTGCTCGCTGATTGTAGAAATAAGGTCAAAATGGGGGTTGACGTCTTGGAAGAGGGTCAGTTTCCTTTTCTAGGCCAAAGATTTTCAAATATATAAAAACATTAACACCTCTCGTGGTTCGGGAATCCCCATGACTTCTGCAAAGCTGTGCTGCAGTGAAAGCATATGGAAGGTCATTTTTTTTACTGCCGAATCCCATCAATTAGGAAACACAAAAGTGTCTCTGTCCAGTCAAACCTCTCTGCCTGCCTGCAATAGAACCAAAACCTCTCCAGACGGAGATTTACTCACGTGAAAGAAGAAACTCTGCTGTGTGAGAATACTCTGCAGACTCTATCAGCTGCTGCAGCTGCTCAATACTATCCAGCATCTTTACAGCAGAAAGGGGAAAATTGTTTACATATCTACAATTTCAAATCATACATTTCATACCATTTATTTTCTGCTACATTGAGATGCAGAATAATTTTATTTTGAATAAGTTGTCTTAGGCATTCAGAATACATCAAGAAACATTCAACTTTTCTTTGAATTTCCTCCATTATGCAAGAAAAATAATCCAAACTACAATAAGATTTCTGTCTCCTTCTTTACAAGCTTCACAAATAAAAACAAAGCCACAACAGACAATTTGCCAGACTGGTGAGAGGATCAAGGGTGAACGCCTAATGAGTGATGTCTGAAGTCTAATTAAAAGAGAGCAGAGGAGAAAATATGTCATATTCTCTGCAATTAAACATAAAGCTTTAGATAAAAGACAAAATAGAGAGAAAATTATAAAATTGACTGTCAAGTAATCCTCAACCCACCTGAACTTTTAAATTAACTTAGATTGTGCTTTTATTCTGAACAAAACTTTGTAAAAAGAAAATAAAAAGTAAAAAAAAAAACAGAACAAGTTGAGTCTCACCCTGAGGGGGTTCAGCTCATTCGTCCTGTGAGCTGCTGAGTCCCAGTTCTCATGCTTCTCTCAGGAGTCCCACCGAGACGCAGGTCAAGCTCCAAAACACTGAACTAATGTGGACCAGGGAGGTCTTTCTTAGCGCGCATTGCTCAGAGATCTGACTGTACACACACTCAGAGCACGCCGCTGCTGCTGCTGAGGATGATGATGGGAGGGAAGTTTGATTCTGCAGGCTGTCCCTCCCACCTCCTGTTGTCTCCATATAAAATAGCTACAATGAATTTGGCAACCCACAAAAGAAAACGACCAACATCGACCCGTTTCATGTTGTGCACCAAGAATTGTTAAAAATGCAGGACTTGATTTTTTTAAAAGTCCTTTCTCTTGTATGTAAACTCATTCCTGCCATGCTGGAGAATATATTAAAAAACAGATTCTACAGACTTGAGATGTTCCAATCCTGGTCCCTGAGAGCCCTTTATCCTGCATGTTTTACTTATTTCTCTGCAAATCAGCTGTGTTGGAGCACAGAAACCTGAGATGCTGATTTGAAAATTTTAGAAATTACTGTCACATAGGAGGTTGGACCCAAGAATGCAGACTGATGCAAAGAGCTAAACAAAGTTTACTTCATTATAAAAATACAAAAAGACTGATGTGGCAGCACAACTAAAACTATGTTGAAAAGTCACAAGGAGAACAAGACATGTCAGTTGCAAATGAACGACAACTCAGGGGCTAATGAGTGGAGTGGAGACACCTGGGTAAAATGACAACTGAAAACAGGTGTAGGTGTGCGTGACATGAATGGGGAACAGAAACTGACTTGGGAAAAACACAAAGAACAAGACTAAACACAACAATCACAAATTGCAAAGAAATAAAACACAACATCAAAAAGAGGTGGAAAATATTAAAAATGAACACAAATAATTACAAAATAAACACAGATCATGACATGCTAAATCATAATTTTGAGATGCTAATTATGAAATGCTTAGTTATAATTCTAATGTAATATCCCATGAATATGCAAAGTTATCGTTTTAAGAAGGTATTTTAAAATCTTTTAATCATGGAATGGACTTCCATATGTGCGATTCTACAACATTGGGACCAAATACACCAACATGCCTATATGTAGTGCCCACCATAAAATCCTTAAACTATTAAAACTATCGTCATATGTATTATTATTATTATTATTATTATATTTTACAATAAGTTCGAATCTGAAAATCCTTTACGTCAATATGTGACTTTTATTTTGAAAGGTGAAAAGTTGCGAGATGATGACAGCGCATGCGCAATAACGCAACCGGAACACCGGCTGGAAGAAAATCGAAAATACAAGTGAGTTATCATCAATAGTAACTTAATTCATGATAGTGTGCGTGTGCCACAATTGATGGTTTTACTTACAGTAATCATTAATAATCTACGGACTTCTAAATGTAATGTGTTTTGAAATGGTCCACCGGAAGTTTTGTTTACCGTCGCTAACTTCGTACATTACTGGGTAACCCGAAGATAATCAGCGTTTTTGTTGGAGTTTAGCGGTTTTTACTCGTAAGTAGGAGGCAGTTTGTGTTAATATCTAGGTTATGTGTTTTTTTCCTCAGCCGGCTCTTCTCCGAAGCCCAGAGGCTGGACTCTGAATGCGGAGAGCGCCACATCATGGAGGCGG
>JARVJO010000002.1:19542902-19596454 GCA_031762555.1 Cynodonichthys magdalenae | reverse complement strand
TCAAACATACAAAGCTTCCTACCCAGTTATCAGTGAAGTATTTGTCTACGATTTGTGCAATCTGCGATGGAGAGTCTGTTTTTTTTTTCCTTTAATACAGCAGGCTCACCACAGCTGTGTGGTCTAAGAGTAGCCACGCTGGGCGTACATCTTTCCTGCTGGCTCCTGAACATATTCCTCCGTCTTGTCCCAGTCCTGGACCCATCCTCCGTTCAGCTGAGCCGTGGCCCCGTAGCTCTTAGCCGGGCCGCCCATGGCGCCGTATCCCTGCGTTATGTCGCCCGTCTCCTCTGCAAGCTCATCCTCATCGATGAAGCCACACTTCTCCTCGCTGGTCTCTTCAGGGTCGGCCCACGGCTGCTTCTCCCCGGAGGCGAAGAGCCCGTAAAATATCACGCCTCCGTAGTGCACGAGGGAGGCAATGAGGAAGACATACTGCCACTCTTCACGGGTCTGAAAACACAGAGAGAGGTGAAAATAGACAAAGTATCAGATTTCCAGAGAGCACAATTTGTCTGGCCCAGTTCTGGCCCACACGTTGCACTTAACACTCAGATCCAGATGTGGTTTACCAGAGGTGGTTCATGTATGAACCAGCAACTCAAACCACAACAGGACCAGTTTTGCATGCCACCCTAAAATCAGTTTCATCATTGTTCAATCATTGCCAGACCTGGCCCACATCCCATTAACAAACAAACTGTAGGTGCTTGAAAGTTTGTCGATTTAAATGGGTTTTTTTCTGTATAAATATAAATCAAGAGATTATCAATCTGCCATCAATCAAGTCCTAAAAATGGATAATAAAAAATAATAAAATAAAAACAAGATCTCAAATCAAGTTTTTCTTTCATCAACGGTTAAGACTTTGATGGCTTTTTGAAAGCATTACCTTTATTCTGTTTTTGGTTGAATGTTGTTGTACGTACCTTTCATGGCAATTTTTTGTCAAGACAGATTCAGTTTGCAAAAAAAATGTCCAAACGTTTAGAACATGTACAGGTATAAATATCTGGTACATACCTGCAATGTACCAGATGTTTGGTATCTACCAGATATAGTACCTAACATGTGCTTGGTACTTACTAAGTATGTGTCTGGTACTTACCATGTACCTACCAGGTTCTTATGAAATACATACTACATAAGTATTGCGCATGTACCAGGCAGTCACCTTTTAAATACTACATACCAAGTTTATAGGAATTTTTTTACTAGTAAACATGACATTTTCTTTTAAAGAACATCTTAGAAACTACAAAAAACAGCATTAGGTGACAATCTTTCCCTAAAAAAAGTAATGAATGTTTTTTGTAAAAACAAAAGTTATGTTCTCAGAGATTTCTAAATCCTATTGTTGTTCCTATCAGAACAGACTAACCTTGTTCTTTGTCATTGCTCCAACTATAAGTGGACAGACCATCCCTGACAGAGTTCCCACTCCGTTTGAAATACCCATGAGGATGCTGGCATAGCGAGGAGCGATGTCCAGATGGTTCACATTGAAACCTGCAGCAAAATGAGTGAAGATTGTGAACTCTAAATGAAAAAAAAAGATACATTTTTTTAAAAATAATTCATCTTTTTAAGACTCACCTGATATTGCAAACCCACTAAAGCCCACTGCCAGGACTAGAAAAGAGATGGCTACCCCCTTACTGTGAGAGTAACCCACCACCAACAGGAGAGTCGCCTCCATTCCAAACCCTGAAAGCAGCCGAATGATAAGTAACTAATGAGAAACATTATGGAACATCACAAGGAACAACAAGGGACCTGACAGCAGCCTCACCTCCACAGTTCATGATTTTACGGACCGTAGTGGTGGACATGATGTTGTGGGTCCGCAGGTAGTCGGCTAACTGGCCTCCTAAAGGCACAATGATGGTCATGACCAGGTGAGGAAGAGCAGACAGAGCTCCAACCTGAAGAAAAAACATCAAACACGAGTATGAAGCAACAAAGAAACATCATAACCATCTCAGAATAAAAGTCAACCTCTGACTCCAGCGAGCCATAATTCACCACAGTAAGTGTCCAATCTCATTGTGGGCCTGAATTACAGCCGTCAGTGAGGCTTGAATTATAGTTTCTACTCTCACTCGAGGGCAAATATCAGAACCTTTTATGATTACATGAATTCTTTTGTCTGGATAAAAAAAAACTGTTTTCATGATGAGAGCTAATAAAACCAAATGGCGACAGTTTCTGTTCAAAGTTTCCTTTCTAGGCCTTTATTTTAAAACTTGTTTTTAATGTGACAAATGTCCTGTATTTTACAATTTTATGATGATTTTTTGTCAAACGTATAATACTGTATCTTTTTTACCTCATTTAGCATAAATTGTTACTATAAAATGATATTGTTTTAAGTTATTTCTGGTTGTCTGTTAAAAAATGTCTTCTGATCTGCAAAGTTTCCAAATTATTGGGTAATAATGAGCTCTTTAATAATTCAGACTATCCTGCTAGAGCTCATCACATGATGCACGAGCATCTCCTCATTCTGCTCACTTTGTCTTGCTGTATGCAGATGTTGCCATGAGCTGTTTTTTCCCCATAGCAGGGAGGTAATTCCTGACAGTGTCATTCTGAGCAGAAAATATGTACCTGGATTTGTTGTTTTCATAAATAAAAATGTAAAGTTGTTCCATTAACAGTGACAATCACTGTTGGTGGAACCCATAAAAGTTAAAACTTTTCCTTGGCTGCACCTCCTTATTTCTATGATGTAAAAATGCTTCTTGTCAATAAAGCTTATTGTGGGCACCTGATTGGCAGCACCTGGGCAGAAGCTCAAAACAAGTGTCAAATTCTGTAAAAGATTAAACAAATAATCCACTTCTTCCACACTACTAATAGCTGTTTTAATATGTTTTTGTCATCATCACCTTTTGTGTTTGACTTGAAATGACCAATTTCACCTAACAACTAATTAAGAAAAAATAGAAATGTATAACAAGCTTTTCTACGCACACCAAGCCCCACTTATATTCTTGTATCTGAGATTTTTTTTGTTTATTCTGAAAGAGCAGAGGCTGTTTTCAGAGCTAAAAATAGACATTTTTTTCAGGAGTAAGTTTTTTTTTTACCTTGCTGATTTCAAAGCCAAAGACTTCTTCAAAGTATGCAGGCTGGCTGATAAGCAGCAGGTAAAACGTCCAGCTCCTACAGAAATTGGCCACAATGATTGCATAGACAGGCATGGAGGAGAAGAACTTCCTCCAGGGGGTCTTGAATTTCTGTACAATTGTAAAAGTAAAAATATTAAAACAAAAAGTTAGCTAGATGTGACATACCAACTGTAACATCACGAATGAAGACGGGCTACTCACGTCCATCGCACCCATCATTTTGGCGCTTTCACCGATGCTGTCCTCGATGTAACGGCGCTCCTCTTCAGTGATGGTCGGGTGCTCGGCTGGGCTCTCATACGACACCAAGATCCAGAACATGTACCAAACTATTCCAAACGATCCTGAAAGAGAAGGGAAATAAAACATTTATGTTACTGTAAAATACAGCCGCTCTGACTTGAGTGTACTGTGCAAAAAATGTGAGCTAATCCTCATTTTATCTAATATTCTCCTTCCAAGCATCCCTTCCTCTAATCACTTAAAGTGATGCTTTTTCATTCATTTTAGTCCAGTGCCAGAAAGTTTTCCTGTTTATTAGACCTATGAAACATTTAAGGCATACAATGGCTCCCAAACTCCAGAAACGGATGTATCATGTTGACTTAAAACAGAAAACTTATCAAAATACTAACTTTAAATTAGAACTTGAATTACTTTAAAATCAGCTGTCTGTCATTATGACACAATTTGTTCCAATTAATTTTTGTTAGATTCAGGAAAAATTGATGTATCAAATTATGTTTTATCACTAACCCAAGAGCTGTTGGCTGAAAGTTTGACAGTCAGATGAACAGAAAAATGGTGGATCTTTCAAACCTTTGTTTATTTCCTAAAGAAATAGACACAGTCCACGCTTCTTTTATCCCCAACTTGTACAATTTTTTTATTTCTTAAGCAAAACTGCCCAACATGTTGACATGGGTACGAATAAAAAAATGAAAGCAAAAAAACAGGAAAATTTCAGAGAAAATTGTCAAAAACCGTCAGAAAAAATGAAGAATGTTGATCAAGACCACTTTAAAAGTTTTCAGAAAGTCTGGATCCTCTAAGGCTCTGATTTCTGCAGATTATTCAGTTTATTTGGACAGTGTCACTTTGTCGCACCAAAACTACAAAATCGGCGACATCCACCTTCAGAAACCACACTCATTTTAGTATTTTTTGTTCTATTTTATTTGTTACAGATTCTGATTTGAAGTTTGTAACTGCAGTGATGCTCACCGTACACGTAGAAGACTGAGGACCACCCTGTGTACTGCACCAGGACCCCAGCCAGAGGCATGGCCACCACTGCTCCAGCATAAGACCCTGAACGAGACACAAATGGTGAGTAAGCAGAATATGATCCAGTCTGTTTACCCAGAGAGTAGCCTCGTCCCTCTGTTGATTATAAATGTGGTCAGCTCAGACAGCTTAGAGAAGATATTAGCTTTACACTCGTTTCACTGTCTGAACCAAAGTGTGTAATAACATTTAACCCCAGCAGAAGTACCACAGAAGGAGATGGTTGCCAGACGACTTCTCTCCAGCGGTGGGGCCCATTTACTCCAGATCCCGTGGCAGGCTGGATAAGTCACACCCTGCACAGCAACAACACAAACCTCAGTATATTCTGACATTGTTAAATTAATTGATCAACATTTAATTACAAAGAGAAATTGTTTTATCTAGTTTGACACGTCCCCCCGCTATGCGTCACTGCCTGACTGACGCAGTCTCTTCTCATTTGTCAAAGCCTCGCCGGACAAATTGAAATTATTAACAAACAAAGTGACGTGCACTGGAGCTGGCCCTTCTAATAGAGAGTAATGGCTCGGGGTGTGAGTTAGTGCAAATTCAAGCTGACTCCCTCATTTTCTGAAAAAAGAAAAAAAATCAACTGAATTGCTCCCATTAAATCTTCATTAAACACTAAGTGGCACACAATCAGCTATTGATAGATTAAAATTGCTGGGGCTTGCAGTGGGAGACACCCTGAAATGCTAATGCTTAATTTGTAGTAATAAGTTGAGGTGCAGAACACAGGCAGCTCTTTCTCTCAATGGTCACGAGGAGCTATTGAAACGACCGTGTGCAGCTAAACACAACAACAAAAGAGGCTGACCTTCAGTCTGATAATAGCATCTCTTCCCTCCCTGAAACGAAGCCCCTTCTTGAGCTCTGGGAGCCGCCCGCATCAAGTGGTTTTTATCTCTTTTGTCCCCGTTTCAGCCCTGCTATTCAGGGTTTCATGTTTGTTTGTTGACCAATCGATGTACAGTGTAATGAATGAAGCCTCTTCATAACAGACAATTTCCAACAGAAAGCAGGGAAGGGTTTGTGTAAAACATGGCGACGAAGAGAATGTCAAGGTGGGTTTAACAAGGGGTCAGCTCCAGCTCTTGGCCCTGATAATGAGGTGTCGATTCGGCGTCTTTTTAAATGTCAGAACCTGATGAGCAAAACCGTGTGCATCCGTACCTCTACCAAGCCTTGTAATATCCTCAAACAGATTACGCATCCATAATGCGTACGGGCGGCGGAGGGGATGAACATGTTCAGGATGGATGTCAGCACAATGGCAGCTCCGAAAACCCTGGGTAAACAACGAGGAGGACGTCAAAGTATTGTCAAAACAAAATCGTCTTATGGTACAGAATGAATGATGACAACAGTATTCACCAGTTAGAACATTAAGGACCCTAAAAATGTAATGTTATAGCATTTGGGACAAAAAGAATGAATTAACACTCATAATGAAGGCAAAACAATCTTAATTGGACGTGTAATCACACAATACACATTGTGATAAAGTACTTTTAAATCAATTTAAGAGAATAAACTAGATTTTGAGCACTAATCCATGTAATCCATAATGAAGAGAATGAATGAATCCAGTAGGCTTACTATAGATTTGATACAAAATTCATCACAGCACTATATAGTAAAATACAATACAACAGAATAAAGTATAGATCAAGAGAAAAAAGATGGACCTGCGTCCTTTCATTGTTTAAAATTGAATCCAAAATATCCTGATTTCTGCAGGCTTAAAATAACTAATTACAAGTAAACTCACAATAAAAAATAATATCTAAAAATACAACAGCAAAGTAAGAGTAATGTAAAGCAACGTCCTTATTTTGTGTATTTTCGACTTCTTAGTTTCATGAGTTTTCATGAATTAGAACTTATACTGCAGCCAGCCTACAGGGGGCGCTCATCCCACTTCAGCTCATGAAGCCTGAATATAACAACTCAAATAACAACTGAGTGAGTTTTGACCACGTGACCATGTGATCTACTTAGGAAGCTATGGTGCTAAGCAGAACGGGCAGGAGTCTGGATACCATTACTGTACATGTTGGTAAATATAGAGAAAAAAAAGGACTGATGATGTAAAAATCATAAAAACTGTTAATAGTATTATTAAAATTTTTATTAATATTTTAGAGAGTAATGGCTAATTTATATAAATAAATGTCAGAAAGCTATTTATGTACCAACAGATTACACAAGTAAGCAGACTTTATCTTATTTAACTCAATGTGGATGTGTAACCAGAACTGAAGGTAAAAATGTAAAAGTTAAAATTAAAATAAAGTGATGAAGCCAATGTATGTTGATATGATTTTAGATAAGATATGATACGATACATTCAAATGACGTCCCGATACCTATACTTATATCTGCATTGATACTCCATTGAAAGTGTTACAGTTTACACTTTAAATGAAAACTTTGTCAGTTTCATGTTAAAGAGATTTGTACAAGTTCAATGAAAATTGTATTATTTTTATTTAGTTTATAATGTTGCAACACTGTATATCATGCCGTATATTTGAGCTGAAACAGAGGGGCTGGGAGAGACACCTTGTTCTAAATTAAGAAAATGTGTCATTGTGTAATGTTTAATTTGTAACTCAATAAAATACTCTATTGGTATTGGAAAGTACCCAAACTTGTACTCAGTTTGAGAAAACCTGGTATTGACACCCCAAATAGGATATATTATTTGATGTGACGTAATACAAAACAATACGTGAGATACAATAGTAAATATAAATTTGTAAATATATAAAAAAGAAAAAAGACATTTTGCACAACTCTTTTTTTCCAATACTTTTAGTTTCCAGGGGAGTGAGGAGGGGATGTTTCCTACAGAAAACATCAGTTGACTTGACATGATGAAAGATTTGCATCATATTTAGAGTGAGCTCATAAATTTAACAGACTTATAAAATATAAAATCATTTATTGTCTCTCGTCTAATTCTGCTAAAATGCCCTTTTAAATTCACAAATAGGGATCCTTTAAAAAATGTTGGGTTTTTTTCTATTTAAAGACTTCCTGTTCTTTGTTTCATATTTGCTTCAAATGGTGAGCTATATTTGGTCAGTGACTCGTCCCACAATCATCACCTAGAAGCAGATTTCACACAAGGCTTTGGCTGCTGGTGGTTGCCATGCAGCTCAACATAAAGGATTAGACACGGTGGTCCCAAAGGGGCTCATTAACATGAGGAGGCACGCCTGGCGGGCATGAGCCAAATCCACCACCACCCCTTTTCATCTGCTGCTTTCTCCAAGCCTCATGCATGAGCATTACACTTCTCTTTTTGAACAAAACAAAACAGAACAACACCACAGGGTTTTTACCTGTTTGCAGCCAGTCTGGAGGAGATGTATCCCCCTGGAATCTGAGTGACAATGTAACCCCAGAAGAAGGAGCCGTGAATCATCCCCACAGTCTCTGGGTCCCAGTTGAATTTAGCTTTCTTCAAGACACATAGAAATATATTTTAAAAATCATTTATTGTAATACGAAATGATTCTTTTGTAATAAAAATAAATTATTGTTTAATAAAGTTTGTTTTAGAATTTGATTTAATGTTTTATATCTTTGGCAGAATTTTCGTAAAATTGGTAATTTTCAAAAGTAGGAATTGGAACCTCATGTGGTTCACAAAACACCAAGTTCAGGGTCTTGAGATACAACAACCAAACTAAATCTCTAATTATTTTTTTTAAATACCATACATCATAAATTAAAAAGGTTAACAGCACAAAAAAACTTTTTTAAAGTTTGGGTTGAATTTTTCTTTGTTGTAACAATGCTTCTTGGCAATACTGGCACATGTATTAGGAAATATGTGGGTTTAGCAGAATAGAGTTTGGGGGTTTGCGCCCATGAAAACCATGTCAAATCACTTGACTTTTATTTTGAGCTCTGAACATCTGAAAGATCAGCTTAGACTTGATTTTCCTTTGAGTGACCAACTTAACAACTGACAACAAATGCTGGTTATAGAATGAGATGCCATCCCACTGCAGTGTGAGAGGGTGCCATGTGGTGGCTGCGTATGGTTCTTCCACTTAAATCCTTGTTTGTTAAATAAATACATTTTTAAATCACCAATATGTCTTATTTCTTAAATCATCCTAATAAATACCAACAATAAAGAGTCATTTTTTCATGGGAGCAACCCACAAACTCAACTCTGTTGCTCAACCCACACATGCATGTTCCTCACAAATATGGTACCATTTAAGTACAAATAAACAGGCTTTACAAACACAAATGTCTTTACTTTTTTGTGCAAATGAGTTCAATCAAGTATTTTTATTGTTATTTTAGGGGATCAGTAATTAAAAAGTTAGGATGAAACTAAATATTAAAATATAAAAATTCATTTTAATTCAGCTCTGCAAATATATCAGCTGCATTGTTTTACGTGTTTGGGCTCATGAGGCCCTCATCTCATCAGGGGGGTGGGGGTTGGATGCTGATGAAGATGAAAGGTATTTTTTTTTTTGCTGGCACCTCTTTGATGATGATCTTGCCGTTCTGATGGATCGTGCTGTTGTTAACCATGCTGACGATGGCCACACCCAGGTTGCAGCGGATCCCGAAAGAGATGCAGAAGCCGAGCCCGCTCAGCATGGCGATGATGTATCTGCGCGGGAGCCCGAAGCACGTGCAGTCACACATGGGGGGCTGGCGCTCCTGTTCCTCCCGGGGTCTCCCGTCCTCCGTCAGCTCGATGGCCTCACCTGTTTGCTGCCGCTTCTCCATCCTCCTGCAGCCCGAACCGAGTCGAGCGGGGACACGGGGAGAGAAATTTGTCTCAGCTGATTCTCATCTTAAACCAAAAAGTCGGATTTTATTTTTATTTTTACCTGGATTTGCAAAAGGAAAACATTTTATTCGTTTTTTACAAATTGAAATGCACGAATCATGTGCAGAATATTTCTTGAATATCTAAACGACGCAATCTTATAGTTCTTTTGTATATATTGTCGATTTTTGTCACTATATGGACGTTTTTACGCGCAAACCTCTAAAACATTAAATCATAACGATTAAAAAATGAGTTTCCTCATTTTTGGCTCTTGCTGTAAGTAAAGACAGACTGAGAACAAAAAAGGAGAGAAAAATGACCTTCATTCCGCATTGCAGCAGCATCATCTTCATCATTTACAGCTTTCATATTTTACTATTTTAATCGTTTAAATTATCTGTTAGAAATAAGCTTTTTATATTTCTAGGATTTTAACAAAAAAAATAATTTCTAAACACGAGCCAGGCCTGAGTGGTCCGACGGGGCCTGCTGGATTTAACCATCAGATTTATTTATTATTTATTGATTTATTTATATATATATTTTGGACATGAGTCACGTTTCTGCGCTTCCAACTGAACATCTGGATCCAGCTTCAGAGGCCAAAAAACCTGAACGAACGAGGTGGATATTTGCACAAAAGGTCACGTTAAAAATGTTGATTAAAAGCTTCATATAAACAAAAACGGATATTTTCGTTTGGCAATTTAAAAAATCAACAGTTTGAGTAGTATTTTGCATGAAAACTTGTAAATATTTTTATTTTACGCATCCATAAAATTAAAGATCACCAAAACGTTTCTGCTATCATTTTTTCTACATATCTGGATTGGGGTTTTATTTGGACATTTATGTCTTTCTAAAAGAACTTATGTGAAGTATATTGGTCCCAGATTCATTGAGACGGATTCATGAGGTCCTCGGACCTGATGTCACGACTCGTTCTGTTTCATTAATAATTAAAAACACCCCCAGCTGTTGGTGGATAGAAGGGGGGCGTCCTCCAGGGAAATATGTGATCCTTAAATATTCGGACTCGTGACTTTACAATCCTGTCCTTAATTTGTCACATACAGAAGATATTTTTTGCGTAATATTCGTGCGTAAATGGAGCGTTTTTAAGGCCGGGGTACGTTCATCACGCTTTAGAACATCAGCAGCGATTCCTTCTGGTCTTACCTGTACAGACCCCCCAAGGCCTTTCCTGCAGTTTGTTTAAACCCATCTTTGATCCGATCTTTGTTAATCTCCATGTCCAAGTTTGATTTTTGTCTTTTTCTAAAAAAAAGAATTAAATAAAAAATAAAATCCTCAAAGTGCAGCAATAAAAACACACATTTGTCCAAAAATTAATCCAAACGTTGTGCCTCTCCTTTCTTTAAGAAAACGCCTCGACGTCCTGAAAAGATTACAAGAAGAAAAAAGAGAGAGAGAAAAGGAGGGGGTGAGGGGGTTCAGTCTGAAAGAGCTGCTTCCACAAAACAGCAGCAGCCAGAAAACTCCGCTTTTGCCTTGCACGATCCGTGCAGAGCCATTTTAAAGATCAAGAAAATCCGAATGAATAAATAAAAAATAATAATAATAAAAGATTTTTCTTTCTCTCTATCTCTTTTTCTTAGATATGAGGACGAGCTTGAAGCCGGTGGAGGCAGCGGATTTCCGTTCTGATCTGAGGTGTGGGGCAGCGGCTGCAGCAGCAGCTTTCAGCACCGCGGAGAGCGCGCGCGGCTCCGAGAGCCCCCCTCACCTCAACTACCTCCTCCTCCTCCTCCCCCCAGCTCCTCTAATTCAATTACAACTTCATGCTGGATAGCATATCTGTCCCTCACTGATCTCCGACTGAACTGAAAATGATGTCCGATTGAATTCAAAGTAAATCTAAATCAGTCGCTGCAAGGAGAGAAAATAAAAAAGTGGATATTTTTACGCGCGCGTGTTGGCCACGTTCTTTCTCGGCGTAATGTATGAAAATGTAGGGCTTAGAGATAAATAAAAAAAAAATAGGAGCGTGAAAATAGGAATTTTATATTTTAATTATTTTGTTATTTTCAGCGTTTAGGCTACTTTAGCTAAAGTGTTTTACGCAGGTGCGTAAAACGCAGATCAGACCTCTTAAGTACTCCTGGATATGGGTTTATAGCTACATTTTTTTCCTTCTGTATATATTACAAGACGACCAGAGAAAGAACATAGGCTTCCTGATGCTCATTCATGCTGGGTGGAGGCGGCCAGCGCGCGCACAGGTGTAGAAAGCTTTTCTTCTGTCTTCTGATCTGCGCATGCGCACTAGCTCCTGCATAAGTGAGACGGTCAAAAGTGCCGTGAATCTCGTACCTCAACTGGAGGCCTGAACAGCTGATCAGAGAGTGATGAGACTGCAAAAACCTGTTAGGGACAGGTAGGCCAGGGACAGGGTCCCTCAGCATCCTAATCTGGCTGCTCAGGTGAAGAGGAAGATCCTCACGTTTTCTAAGCTTTTGAGACTCCAGATGTCTTTTTTTCGATGAAGGAAGGCCAATGAGCAGGAGGCTGTGGGTCTATCCCTGCCTGGGGGTCAGAGGAGGAGCGGGAGGGGTTTGAGGGGATAAACACCTCCAGGAAAAATAAGAATATTAAATCAAAGAAAACCTGAAAAGGTTGCAGAAAGCATTGTGCCATATAGATCTCATAAGCAGGACCATGATGTCTCCCAACACCTAAATTTGTAGTTCAAGGGAACATATGCAAAATGCACTTTTTCATTCGTCAAATGCAATTTGTTGTGTACTTGAGTAGAAGTGCAGAAAATTTGAATGTAGTCTCTCCCAGTGCTGCATTGATACCTTTATATCCTGTATGAGTCATATTTTTTACTCTGTTAAGTTTTCTCTATTTTCTATGATGTTCTGAATTATTGTCACAGTTTTTACAATAGAACAGCCAAATAAGGTCTGGACTTACCAACTACAGTTTGGTCATCTTTATTCTCCTCTGGCTCTGGGTCAGACTCTGGCTCCAACATGTAAGGCTGGAGGAAAAAGTCTTCTGTTGTTGACATATTTTAATTAATTTGTAAATAAAAGTTTCTGCTCTGCTATATAGTCATAAACCCATCAATCAAAATTGGACCATTCTGGAAGCTGGAGGGAGGCGGGGTGTGAAGCACCTCCTTTGGATTTAAAGAACAGCCTCAAAACGAGTTGATCTGAGACGCACCACAGAAAAGAGGTATAAGATGGGGCTTGTGGAGTTACAATAAGGAGGAATTTAGACCAAAGCATTGCAGTTCCACTTTATATAAACCCCAAATGAATGATTTAAAAGAATGATAGTTTCTCTTTTAAGCTCATGTTTTCAGTGCAACTTTAAGTCAAATATTATTTAATATTGCAATAGTTCAATGTTTAAAATTCCAGTGTACAACCTTCCTGAAGCCGAGTGTTGTCTGTGTTTTTTTATGTTAATGACCTCTGCACACTTGATATGCCAGAAAATAAACAACTCTGCCAGCATATTTGGGTGTGAACCACACCCACCAGTGTGAACAAACACTGAATAGTTATGAGCAGCATTTATCTTTTCCTGGCCATCTGTTCCATGCGGAGAGCTGAAGGTTCCACAATTCTCAAAATTCATCCAAAACACATTAAACTATAGCTGCACACGGTTGATCTCTCGGTTTAATTAGATTTATTTTGATGACATAATATTTTTAGATACAGGACAATTACAAAAACACAAACGAATAAAAACAATTTCACTTTGAGCCGACAGTAAACAGGTTCATCTCTTTTTAAGCTCAAAGTAAGATCAATTCTTTCAGCTTGTATCTAAAATATAACAGCAGTGAACATTGTGAAACAAAGAGAATGTGAAAAAATCGTAATAGAAAAAGAACATATTAAGGCAACATAGGTTGAGCTAAGGCAAAGAGGAACAGTGAGATACATGGACACAAACATGACAAACAGCAATCACAATCAGTCAGCATCTCTACGTACTAATATCCTTCATTTACCTTCCACACAATGAAAGTGATGTGGAAACTCCTTCATATTATTCAACAAATACATCCAATCTTTTTTTATTCTAAAACATAAATAAAACATCGATTCCTACAACTCTTGTTCCATTTAACTATAGTTATCATCGCACTCTGCTGCTTTAATAAACACTGTAAAAATAATGTCATCGCCTCAATAAGTCGTCCATCTTTTTGTGATTCTTTAAGTGCTTTGTGCAAAATCAAACAAACAAACAAAAAAATTGTGTGTCTTTTATTGTCTGCAAAGACACAACTGAGGAAACCAGGAGCTGCTGGGGGTTGATGGCTGATGAGCAAACACAGTTCAGTTGGAGGGAGTTGGAAAACACAAGAACCCATAAAAAAGGGAGGGGGGGGGACCCTTCACCTCTCATCTCCGGGTAAACAGTCGACACGCATCAGCCGCCGCTGAACAACTGGCCACGACGGGACGAAACCCGTCCCTACTCACAGTCGAAACAAGAGCACAGATTTCTCTTCATTAAACAAAAATAGCTACTTCACATGTCAGGTTATGGTCAGATGAAACAGATGAATCGAAGCGCACGCTTTGTGACCTCAAAGCAGATAAAGAATCAACGCGCAGACTTCCTGCTGCACCTGTAAAAACATAAAGTTGAACATGAACTGAACCTTTGACAACAAGCACAGAAAGTACATAAAAAGTGTGACTTATTAAGGCATTCAGTCTTTGGTTACTCATAGTGGCACTTAAAATAAATAGTTTTATGTTACACAAAACAAAGGAGTGAGCTACATTGTTTTTTAGACACAGTGAAGAAGATTTCCTCTTTTTTTACAGCAAAGTTTGAATATCTTCAAGTTGAATGTTAGAGCAAAGAGACTGACGAGTCTTAAATATGAAACAGACGTTTAAATTCAAGTGTCTCAAAGTGTCAGCATGCACAGAGGTTTGGTCTTTCAGCCTCCCCACAGTCAGCAGATAAATGGAAGTGGCATGGCTTTAGAGTGAGTAAAGCTCCTTATTAACCTGTGGGTTTGTACTCGATAAATAACCCAGCCGATTCAGCGAATCGATGTTGAGTATCAGAAAACACAAGCGAGGGAAATCCACGTCACCGTGTCTGACTCCCTGACCTAAATGTCTGGAAGCATCTCGTGTGAGGGTAAAATCGGGTAGATCCCCGGTGTACAGGTACACTCGTGGTTGCCTTGTTGGCTGAGTTGGATCTTCAGTTTCTCAACTTCGTAGTCGTGGAGATTCTTCTGGACCAGGTAGCGCTCTCTCTTTATTCGTGCCCGGACATCAGAGGGAACGTCTGGAATCAACCAGGCCACGAAGTATTTGACCATAAACACGACATGCTGTGGAAGAAGAAGAAGAAAGTCACGACTGATTCAATCGTTACCAGCACTGAATACGTTTTCTAAACATTATCCAGAATCGTACGAATAAATCAGACTGCAAAAATGCAATCAGTTGACCGTTTGCTACAACATCCTGGTAATGTTAAACTGAAATATGGTTATTATAAAGAAGGTAAAAATAAACAGTTAAGAAGAAGAGACATTTAGGCCTGTAACAAAAATGTTCTAATAAAAACACGATTTGGGAGTTTAACTTGGTAAAAGCTGATGCCAAAATTTTTAGACAAACCAAGAAACTGAAACAAACTAATTTCCTTTAGTTGCCTCTGAGGCCACAGCACATCATGTCCTGAACACCGTACACACACGCCCCCTACTGTCTTTATCAAATGTTGCATTTTGTACAACGCATCTGACGATATATGTCATTTATGTGTGAAACAACAGTGTTGGACATATTTCTTCTAATTATTTTAGAATTAATATTAAATAAAAACTAAAGCCTAAAGTGAAAACAAAGAAATGAAGTAACAACACCAGTCATCAGAGCAGTGATGTCCAAACGTTTGACTGACACTACACACAGTAAAAATGTGAGGCTGAGTTCAGATGACGAGACAGATATGAAAAGACAACTTTCAGCACTTTTTTTACCTCCATAATAATGATGAAAGCCAACTTAGCAGCCAAAATGTGCCAAAACTGCATCGTGTGGGAGTACTGCTTCTCGTGTCCTGGGGGGTAGCGGTAATCCCGATACCTACAGTGGAAAAACAGATAGAATCATATACATAGATGGGATTAGAAATTCAGGACTTTTATTGTTATTTTGTGGAAAGATTAAGTAAAATCCGACTGGAAACAATATGGGGAATCTGTGAGGGGGGGTTATGTTTGTTTTGAATCAAGAGAAAGATGAGACTGATGGCAGATTAACCTGTTCTTTCCATGAGATTAACGTGTTTCCTTCTGCTTGCTGCTGAAACACATATCACACGTATAGGACGGTCGTGTTCAGAAAAAAAAGTGTCATATACTATTTATCATAACTCCGGTTTAATATGGCCTATCAACACAATTTAAAAACTGGTGTATAGTTTGAAGTCCCTATTTTTGACTCAAATTAAATGTCTAAGAGGAGTATCTTTCCAGCTAGAGTGATTTAAATAGGTCATGTGACTCTGATCCAGAGGGTTAAAATATGTCACCATATTTTAATACTGAGGTACACCACAATACTGTCATACCACCCAAGCCTATTCTGCACACACATACACACGTTTGTTCTTCTATCCTCATGAGGACTTTGCACCGACTCCCATTCATTCACTGGTCATTTCTATAGCCTAACTCTGACCCCTTACCCTAAACCGAACCACCTCAGTGCATACCTGACCCTAAACCTAATCTAAACTCAATTCACACCTTGGTCCTAAACCTAAGCCCTGACCCCAATGGGGACTGGAATTTTGTCCCCATAAAAACAGTGGGTCCTCACCAGGCTGTGTATAACAGGAAAAGGGTCAAAAATCGTCCCCACCAGGTAACAAAAACATGTACACACACATACACACACACAGAGGAGCTTTGAATACTATTGCTTTTAAAACTGAAACTGTCATAAAGAGGCTCTATTTCCACAGTACTTAAACTACAGCAACATCTGCTCCACCAATCCAGCTTCAATATAATACATTTATCGTAGCAAATCTGTTACAAATCTGTCTGCTTTAGTGTAATCTGAAAGTTATCTTCTGCAGCAGTTACAAGGACAAAGAAGTAAAGAGATGAGTCATTTCTCCTCTCTCACCTGCAGGTCGTGATCGAGTCGTTAAACCAGGAAGGGTTCTCCCCCTTCTCAGGGCTGTTCTCTGGTGGGATCGCAGAGATGTTAAACACAGACAGGCTGTTGTTTATGTAGCCTTTCATGTTCATCTCCCCATCTGGCTGGTAGGCATACATGTACACTAACCGAGGGATCATATCAGAGGTGAAGGCCACAATGAACGCCTACAAGCAAAAAAATAAACAAGAATCATTTTAATTGGGTTAGTAAAACCAACAGCTATCAGAAATTAAGTTCAGAGCTCACGTTTGTGACGACGGAAAACACGGCTATCCCGTTGAGGATTTCCTGCCAGGCTCCGATGCTGTGGGCCTTGGCTGCCACGGGACGTCTGAACTGAGTGGTAAGCTTCCAGGCGTCCACTCGGACTTCGATGATGTTGTTGATGAGAGCCAGGAGGGGGGCCAGGGGGAAGGAAGCCACGAAGAGTGTGATGAAACCAAACTGGATCACTGGGACACAGAGAGAGGAGAGATGCTGGTTGGTGAGAGAACACAAGAAAACAGCACCACCTGCAGGACATAATCTCAAAACTCAATCTGTGAACACCACATTTTCAGCAGATCTGGTCAGCACTAAACGCTATATTCCATCTAGTCTTGATAGTTTGGAATCTCAAAAAAACTGATCTAAAAATTATATGATTAACTATGATTATTACCCATTTCCAGGTACTCGTAGAAGAGGCCCAGCTGTCCAAAGCTCTGCAGATCGTGGTCCTGTTCCCAGCGACTGTACAGACTCTCTGGGTGCTTCCGTGCCTTCCTGCTGCCCCACCAGTTCATCAGCCACCTGGAGGAAACCAGAGGGCGACTCAGGAAGCTTTTCACAACATTACTAAACACTGAGATAAACTGTAAAAAAAGATAAATTTATGTATATAATATAGCACATTCACATATTACCTATCCTACCCACATATCTGTATATTAAGTTCCTAGCAATACAAAAACATTTAATCTGTACTTGCTGTTTATGACACTGGTTGAATACCAAACTGAATGACATTCCCATGTACTTGTACATGTGTAATGACAATAAAGTTTAATCTAATTTAATCAAAACATAAAGTTATTATGTAATGTTTCTGTACTCACGGCAACAGAGCTTCCTGAATGTTGCCCCACACCTGTTTTCCAGTCATCACGATCACCAGCTGGGTTGTTAACTCAATCAGACAGCCGCCTGGGTCACACTAAACACACAAGCAGAGAAAACAAGAAAGACACCAACATTAACTAAAATATAATCTGAATCTGAATCAGAGAAACAAACCTTGTGCTTCATCAGGCATGCTATACCTCTTCATTCCTCAGTTTGCTCCACTTGCCAAACATATAAGCATAATCTCCAGGATAGCCGACAAACTTGCCCTTAAAAAAAGCCACATAGAAGCACGACGAGTAGTAGTTGACAAACTGGAAAAGGAACATCTTGACTGTCAGTTTGTTCTCATACTCCACATGGGTCTTTGGGATTTCTGTAAAACAGGTCATAAAATTGATTTTACATGTATTTTCACATAGTGACATTCTCAAGAACCGTCGCTTTCGGATCTGTTGTCAAGCTGTGGCGCTCACCCATATCGGTGATCCAAACAGCCACTTTCTCATACATGAGGTTGAGGATCATGATGATGACAAAGTTGATGCAAGAGGCTGTGACAGAGGTGGCCAGCTGGGGTGTGATGTAAGGGCCGACCACCTCCAGGTTGTTTGTGGGACTGTCCTTCATGATGCTAGCGAAGGCTGCGTACACCGCCAAGCGGTACGCGATGACCCCAATGATGCAGGCAATGATCAATGAAATCTTCAGGACAAAAAACAAACAAACAAACAAACAAAAAAAAAATAAACAGTGACAACACGAAAGACAACTACATGGAAAAAAACTGTGACAACATCAAGTTAGCTGCAAAGGTGCGAGCAAAAAAATAAAAATAACTCTGTGCACAAAGCAAAATGGTTAATTTTTTTCATTTAACATGCATGCAAATGGAATAAAATAAATTGTTCACTTACATGTAGTTTACAAACATAGGTAAAGAACAAGAATGAACACTGGATCTAAACACATAAAACTATTCCATTTAATGACTCCAAAGGCTGATGTTTCAGAAACCAATGCTGATCGTTTTTGAAGGCAGTTTTGTTTGTTTTTGGCTCATAAACATAACGGTTAAACATTCATACTGAGCTGAAAAAAAGGAAAACTTAGTGATTTATTCACAAGGTCCAATACAGATCTGTACATTCTGAGTGTGAGTTTATCCAGATTTCCATTTTAAAAGAATAATTTCCAATCCAACTATATAAATATATAGTTATTTAAAATAAATAATTATGATATTACTACTTTTTCTGATAAATAAGCTACCTGTGTACATAAAACCTTGATGTAAAAAGAATCCTGGGAAGCCTATTGGCAAAAGGGAGTAATGGTAAATAGAACAAGACAGTGTTGCCCACATATGTGCCTGTTTGAAAATTGAATTTTTTTTTACTTCATTTAACAAAAAAATAGTTTTTAAGTCAATTGTAAATTTTAAATTTTATAATTGAATGCAACAAATATACAAAATTTTAAAAGTAAACGATGATACTTGTTCTTCTGCATATTGCACCATCATTTGGCGATTTCCCCACAGCCCTGTAGTAGACGCAGGCCAAGATTGTTTTCTTTAAGATCAATCAGTCTACCTCCATTTTCAAGAATGCCAACAGTTTGCCACACTGTTTATATTTAGACTAGTTAACAAGAGCTACAATTGATTTATTAAAGTATTATAATGATTTTTTTAAATTATCTACATTCAATTTCATTTTACACATACAAGCCCTGGTTGACTCGATGAGAAAGATTATTGAGAATGAGTGGAAGGAGAAGACAGTAGATGGAAGCACTTTAAACAGACTGAATGTACCAAAGATACAATGCTCACCCACAACAGGACGGTGGCTCCAGACAGACATGAGCGTGCACACTTGCTTGTTATGGGTAAGTAAGGCTCCATTTCCTAAATCAGAAGCAAGCAAAGCATCGACAGAACGGTCAGCCATCCTTGGTTATATCCTGAAAAGAGAACTCTAGAAGGCCAAGTTTCTTTAATTACTCTAAAGCCTCACATGTGAGACAGAAACTCTTTACCCAATCAGAACTTTTTGTTGCATTTGTTTTTTATTTGTGGACAATTCAAGAAAATTCTCACGAGATGGATCGGCCACCTGATGAACAATAAACTTGTCAGAAGGAAACTCGTGCCTCTGAGTCTTTCCAGAAATGTCTGTTATCTGTCAAAACTACACCGCAACAAAACCTCCACCTCACCAAACTGTCAGTCCATGCTGAGATCACACTTACCCAGAACATCACTGCGACCCAGCACAGACAAAATTTCCCCGCTATATCTGTTACAGTTCTGTCAAGTACCCACTCTGGTTCCTACAGATGAGTGGGATGTGGTGATGCAGGGTTGCAACAATCGATTTCTGTTTATTTTACAAGCATGGTATTGTTTTTACTTCAATTCTATAAGATAAACTGTTAATATCCTAAAAAACAGCCTCCATTTGAACCTGCTTCACACAGATAATTGATACTGTAATCAAGTCTAATCATTCAGTTATTCTTGTAGGAGGTAACCTGACTAAAAGTAAAGTATTTTACAGTAAATTAGCATATTTCATAAGTGCAGTGGCACCTTAGTGATGGGGTTCAGCTTGCGGTCGTTACATTTGATTTCATATTCTGGTCGAAGCTGCAGCTGCTGTTGTTCCTCCTCAAAGTCAAACAGGTCCCACTCGTACTCGAGGCGAGCCTGTCGTCGCTTCCAGAACTCCAGAAACAGCGTCACTGCAGGGACATTCAACCCGTCACACCACATATATACCATCAGAAAAAGAACTATCTTAACATAAACCAGCTGTACAGAACAGGTATGAAGAACATGTCTTTAAATGAATGTTATTGGGTTTCTCATTTGTTATTTTCAAGTCTCTGATATTGAAAGATTAAATCACATTCCTTTAAGAAACAAATAACAAATACTTTAAGTGCCAATTAAATCCACTAGGTGGCACACTTTGTTCAACAAAAAAACAGAGAGCAGATATGTTTACTCACCCCAAATTCCCATGAAAATGGCAAAAAACACAGTTGCTACGTTGTCAAATAAGTGAGATTGCTGAAAGACAAACATGTTTGAGATGTGAGTGTATAAAAAAATTGATTTGTTAATATAAACAGTATCTACAACTATTCTTTAAATGTCATGTTTTGTGGGAAGAACATGAGTCACAATGAGCACAAAAAACTCACCCACGATGAGTTGCACGTCGTGTTGAGTTTCCAGAAGCCACATTTCTTGTCACAAAGTGGACACATGACAACATTCCCTCCAATCTGCTCGCTACATATTTCTTTACTGTAGAAAATAAAAAGGAATTTCAGTAATTCTACAACTTTAATCCAAAATAAAGTGTATGAAAACATCAAGAAACAAGGCTTTTATTTTGTGCAAACTGACCTCCACTCATTGTCGTCGTAGGTGAGGAATCCGTAAATGAAACAAAGTGTTCCTACGACTGCAGCGAACAGAAGCATCTCAGTGTAGAAACCAAGCCAAGCAAAATAAATGCCAATCTTCTCCCCATAATACTTTCTGTTGAAGACAGAAAAATCATGCTTTTATTCTCCAGCCTTACAAATATGTTTCTACAGACAGCAGCTCTTGGTTCTGTGGTTTTACCTAACAAGGTCGAGAGGCTGCTCCTTGAAAAAGCAGAGGAACCGTGCCCAGTGTTTGTAGAGAGTGTATCTTTCACTTTCACAGTGTGCAACTTTTGATTTTGTCCAGTATCTCGACTGAAGGCACACAGAAAATGTTATTTTATTATCACAATTACTGTATCTACGCTTTCTATTCAACAATAAACAGCTTTCAGCAGGATGGTAACAAAAAAACTACTGGAAACTCAAAGACTTTTTAAATGCAGGGGAAAAAAACAGGTTGACTAAAAAAGCTCACATCGTGAAGAGGGAAGGCAGAAGTGTATGTGCCATTATTCAGCAACCTCTTGATTCCCTTCTTGTCCGCATCTCCACACTCCTCCCTGATGTACGAGCAGCGGGACAGGATATAGTAGACCTAGTCAGACAGTTACAACAGTTTCCATTAATAAACACAAAGTTCTTCCATACATGAAACTTCTTTAATAAGTTAGTGTCCTAAAAATGTGGCTGATTTTGAATTCTGAAGGTCACAAACAAGATAAAGATAGATGCTTACTATCCTGTTGCGAGTGGAGGGAGGGAAGAACGTGTCTTTGTCCTCGATAAGGAAGAAGTCAGATTTGTCCTTGTTGAAGGGAGCCGTGAAATAATCTGGCTCCGGTTGCATGATGTCCTTAGGCAGACGAAAAGGCGTGGACAGCCAGTTCATGGGGATCTCTCTGCTGTTTTCTTGTGTGTCGGCGACCTTGAATGGAACCTTGATCTTCAGCACGTTTGCATAGGTGGCCAACACTTCCCACGGAGCGTGGATCTTTACAAAGTAGGTCTTTCCATCCTCTGACTCCTGGTGATGAACACAGAACGCATGGGTGGCATTAAAAGCTAGATTTGAGCTTACATTTTTAGATATAAACATAGAAGTAATATTGTAGGGCCCTCTTACTGATTTATCTTCTGTTTCCAGCTCCAGCCCAACTTTTACTAAGTTGGATTCATACACCCTCCTCTTCTCCTTCAGAAGAAAAACAATTAAACCAAAAATAAGACTAAACAGAAACAGTGAGAGGAATATTTGAATGGTTTGAGAAATACAGATATAACCATATGCTGGTAAGAAAATTTTACAAATAAAAATAAAAAATTAATCACACTAGGTATCTTATTTTGCAAATAAAAAGGTCTAGAATCTATGTAAAATGAATACAAAGATGCTAACAAGCAACGAGTGTTTTTATGATCAATTATATTGTGGAGTGTGGTTAAATCCAAGCTAGCATCATTCAGTAGATGTATTTGTAACACTCACAGCAGTAGAAACAGGTTGTGATAATCAGTTGTGATAACACAGTAGCATTATAAAAGCTACCATATGGTGCTTTGTTTTCATATTTTCAAAACAATACAATAGAAAAACACTTTTTGTGTCTCTGCAGTGAAAAAGAGCTCAAATAAAGAATTAAAACCTTCTTATTAGAGTTCACATTTAGTGCTATGTTTTGCCATGTTAGATGAAGCACAGGAAGCGGCCTTTAACTCCCCTTTCCTCCCAGAGAGGAAAAAATGATCCACTTCCTGCCTGGACCAGAGTTTTTTTCTGCTGACTCATTGGTTTAAAATGAGGGCAAAGTGTGAGTCGTCCTTAGGGTCTTGGAATGCTGACACTTTGGTGTGAAGTCTAACAGCTCAGTATGAAACAGAGACTGTTGCCCATCTGACAAAATACCTGCACATATTAAGATATATGTTTCTAAAGAAAATCTTAAATCTTAAATAGTTCAGCTGATTTTATCAGTACTGTAGAATTTGATGCATGATGTGGGAAAACAACTGAGGATTCCCCGCATGAAGCAACTCTTAAATTACAAACTCCAGACAAGGAAATAACAGCTTTTCTTTTGTGTGACATGTCAAGTTTTCAAGATAATCCAATCAGTGTACAATGAATAATCCTGTTATGTGTGTAGCTGGAAATAAAACTTATGTTACAAAACTTGTGGTCAGTAAAGTAAAAAAAAACATATGTAACCTATGATAAAACATTTAGTTTCTTACCTGTTTTCTCTCATCGTCTTTATCATCGACATACGACAGGACAAAATCGATTCTGCGCACTCCATCTCTGAAGAATACAGAGTCTTTACTCTGTTGTTGTTTGTCAATCTAAAACGAGATAAGACAGAAAGGCAAACATGTCATCACACTCACACAAAGGTCCAGTTTTAGCAAGTCTTTAGATGCAATCGCAACATAAGAACAGAGAGTTAAACTGTCCAGCGTTGAACGCCTCCACATCACTTCACACTTCATTACTCATCTTCATCTAATACTGATTACATTTTCACTTCACACACAAGCAGCATGCTTACAAAGGGCATTACTGTTGTCTAAGATATTTTGCTCAAGCTGTCTTAAAATAATGTAGAAATAAAGACAGAATTTTTTTTAATAAATCTGCTGCCTGTTCCTCAAGATGAAACAAAAAAAATCAGTGAAAGTCATCAGTCATTATTCACAAGCCTAAAGTTTTACTGGACTTTAGACTATGACTTTTTTTGTCAATTCTTGCTTTCATTTGGACTGAGACCATGAATGTTGTGTTAGCAGAAAATCCAATCAGCTATGCTAACCCTGAAGAGGCTACTGGACTGACAACAACACACAGCACAAGAATGCAGTAAAGGAGGACACAGCTTCTGTCTGTGCTGCTTCAGCTGTTCACAAAGCCAAAAATAGCAGCACCTTCATACACTTCACTACAGATGGTCCCAACACACACAAAAAGAAAACCAGCCACACAACTAAAACCACCACATCCTGCTCAGTCGTCCTACTGACAGAGTTAGCTCCGTCCATCAGCACGGTGCTGTGCAGAAAGGGAGGAAATGAAGTGCACTTTACCTCCATGGCTCGTTTTTATGCTTGTGATGCATTAGCAGCAGCTAAACTGCAGTACTCCAGAGTCCAGCTCTGTAAACTGCACAGCCTGTCTCACTCTTACTCCATTGATCTTCATTCAAAGCAGCTTACTAGACTTCCCAGGACAACACCTCCCTTGCTCAGTCATTCTACTCTTTACTGAAGTGGAGGGTTAGAGAAGAAGCATCCTAGGAATGACATCAGGACGGGAGTAGCATGGTTGCTGCCAGCTAGCTAATCTAATAAGGGCACAGCATCAACAAAGGGAGGGAGTTAAAGCTGGTACAACATGCTGTGTCACGGCTCACATACTGAACAAATCTGCTACCCAGTCTGGCCCAATATCTGTGAATTCATTATTCAGTTCCGGTTCTGTACTGGTGTCCTGCACACAGAACAAATATTGTTCTGCTCCATACACAGGGTGCACTCGTGTCATATGAGGACTCCATTGTTCAGGTCTTGGTAATGAGCGTCAGAAAAACATGCAAATTTGTTTTAGTTAAACACAGATGTAATCAGACAAGGACAGCAAACTCAAAGGCAAATATACCCATCATTATAGAACATCAAATGAAGACACTCTGCCAGACACACACACACACACACACACACACACACTAGAGCAAAAACTATGGTCTGACAAACCACAATGAGTAAACACGTGGGCGGTGCATTTGTTTGGTGGAAATGTTAACATGTTGGTGGAATGGACTTGAAACCGCTCAGAGGTCTTTTTATTAAAATGTTTCTGCTACAATATGAATCCCATCTGTTTTGTCATGAGACTTATGAAGAACCAACTGCAATTTCTTTAGGGCATTTCTTTTTAAATCACATAATCCTATCAATTGATTTTGTTTTTGCCCAGGTCTGTGAGTAAACATAGCTGCTTTTCCTGCTGTGTTAGTAAAATAACCAATGAAAAGCCCTGGACAGAATTTCATAAAACTCACAAACAAGTTCAAGACAGCTATCACAGCTGATCTCTAACTCAATCAATTTTACAATTATTGAACTAAAATTTGATGTAGTAATAGCTGAGAATCTTAATCAACTTATACTTTAAACACTAACTGATTGCACAATTTCTGTTCCTAAAACTATTGGAGTCAACTGTCTGTCTGTTGGCTAAATATGTCATAATTTTCAAAAATAATCATTAGGTGTACAGCTACAACCTGATACTCTTGAATGGTTGGTTTTGTCGTAGAATTATGACTGGAGCAGAGAAAAAAACGAAACGATGCTTATTATGTTCTACGTATGTTCAAGCTGTCTCTGCACCAGCAGGTACTGAACATTCACTTGTTACAATAATCTGATAAGAGTAAATTACAGAAAATACTGATATATGATAAAAGATAATGATGAAAAATAATTGTAATGTTGCACAATTAAACAGCTTCAAGAAACAACAAATACATCTTCAGTTTTAAAGCTACAGTTTATCTACACTCCTGGTTTCTGGCGTTACACCAACTCAAAGCTGAAAACGTGCACAGGACCTCGCAACATTTATTCGGTTCTCTAATCCCAAATTACGCAAAGATTTAAACCACTGGTCTGTATGACCACCCAGACCACATTTGGACCATGCTATCCCTGGCAGGGTGGGTGCTTTCTTTAACTTTGACACAGCTGCAGAAACTCTCTAATTTGCCAAAATTACAGATCAGCCGTATAGAATCGGTGCATCTGCCCGTCCATCTGCACATTCAGTGAAACTGCGACTCATTTCTGTACATGTACTAACCACCAAACTACCGGGTGTTTCAACAGGGACAAGCCCTTTATAATAATTAAGGAGGATAACTTTAAAAGCAAGGTGTATCTTGAGCCGGCTTCTAATTTCAAGGAGAGGAAATTAGAAGTCAGCTTTGTGCTTCAAGTTTCACCTTCATTAACTTAACATCGCTACACATGAGCAGCTCTAATGTCATTACAGCATACTTCAAAGTTTTTTTTTCTCAAAGTAAGATTTGGTTGTTATCACTGCATACAATGTCCTCCTCAAATGTGATCTAAACTGTAGATTCAGTAGCTTTTTCTATCCAAATCTGTAAATTTGCATGAAAACTGCAATGTCAGAATCTGGCAAACACACAGATGATGCAGCTGAAGAAATTATAGACATCAATGAACCAAAACCTGTTCCCATGAACTATGTAGAGATTATTTAAAAATTAAAATAGAATACAAAGTATTTGTAGAAGTCTCTATCTATACAGTCACTCTAAAAAGTCTTGAAAGGATTATACACTTTGTGATTAGAGAGAGCTATCAGAGAAGCTCTTAAGCTTTGTTAAAAATTGAGGCTTTTCATTAAAATGGGCACTCTCTGCTCTAACAAAACCACATTCAGGATGATTAAAAAAAAGCCTAGAGTGCATATGTTTAGCTACAGAGCATTGCCATTCTGTCATGAGAACAGGGCGGCGCCTTGATTACACTATATACACTGTACTTAGAATGGAAATAGACTTAAATGCACACGCACAAACGTGTGTGACTGCATGTTTATGTAAAGGTGTTAGCCTTCTAATTATCCTGTAACACCACCAGGTCGTCGCTCTCTCCTCAGTGAAGCAAACAATTATCAAAGGTGAGAAAAAAAAAAGCAATTCAAAAGGCTTTTTCCATTTTCAGTGAACTCTCAAGACACATCTGAGCACATTTCCATTGTTCTCTGGAAAAAAAACATGCTTTCTACAAGCCAGCATCAACTCTATGGCAAGAAATATTAATTGATTTCTCTAATGTCCGAGCTTCATTCCCTGAATAACTAATGCAGATAGAGAAACTCAACACTGAGAGGAAAATTGTGGCAGGCAAACAGATATGCTGAAAGCTGCATGACAACACAAGCCTGTTTTACCATGCCATACCCTGGAACGATACTTCAGGAATAGCGCCCGTTTTCTCGAAAGCTGTGGAGGAACCGAGTGGACAGTGAGAAAGGGACGGACACCAGATCTGTTCAAAACATGCCATTAAAACTGTAGCAACACTACAGATGTGAATGAATGAGTCAGTAGGTCACATTAAAAAATCTTTGAAAGAAACAAGATGGGACAGAAATGTTTCAGTCAGTTCTAGAGACTACATCTGTAATTTTACATGGCAGAACCCCCCACACACACACAACAGCATGCATCTGCAGCTCTGACTGCTGTCTTACCCCAGACAGAGCATTGATCTGCTCTGAGGGTTGAGATCTGTACTGAATACAGTCACTTAAGTCGGAGGAGGCCAGGGAGACCAGGCTGGTGTTGAGAGATTCACAGGTCTCCACACACACATCAGGTGGAGACTTTTGTGTGAAATGGAGGAAAATGCATGTGAATTAGAGCCATGTCTAGCAGAGCCACTGCTGTTAACAAAACAAACATCGTTAGAAGATGCTCCTTCAAATACAAAACGTAGCCCGTTGGTTTTAATGGAAAGAGAAGGGAGAAAATCTAAAGAACGTTTCCTGCTTTAGTAAACAAAATTCAGCAGCATGGATGAAGATACAAGACCAAATGTAACTGATTTTTTCGCACTCAGTGGTGGCTGAGTCCTGGTAGCTTGTAGCCATCCTTCATGACTTTAATCCTTTTTTATTATTATTATTATGAAACAGTCGGCCTTAATACTCCATCGTATTCTTGATTAAGTTTTTTTAATGTATACATCTAACCAAGTGGGTGATCAGCCTAGACATGCTAGATATTAGCCTCTCCAATGATAACACATATAGTAGTCTTCTCCTCATCTGTCAGCACCGGTTTCTCAGTTACCTGTGCTGGCCTATCAATAATCAGATTAGTAACTGGGTTTGGAATAGATATAACCTCCTGCTACCAGGATGCAGCTATGGCTCTTTGTGCAATAGTCGTAATTTTGGCCCTAATAACGCGCCGTAGGAGTAAGTATGGAGGTGTGGATAAAGTAGTGTCAAACTCAAACTTTTTAAAAACAAAGCTTGAATTTTATTTCAGATATTTAAACACTTTGCTTGAACTCCAATTCAAATTTATGTACCCTACAGACTAAAGTATCAAGAATAGATCAGTATTATAAGTTGAGAAAATTGTTACATAATGCAAAAATTAGCTGCCTTGTGGAAATGTCATGATAATGAAGATTGAGCGCAGTTTCGCGGTGAGCTGATGCTTACCACAGGCGGTCCCTGGGATCCTGTTCTTGATGAGGCATGTTGGTCATAACCATTCATATCATCTGCAAGACATTAAGATAAAAAAACACAACAAGTTAGTGACTAAGTTTCTGACAGAATGATTCACTAACCCATATTTAAAAAATTGCCACCAAACAGGCAATTTGGTGGTAGTAAGGTTTCAGGCGCACGAACAGCTGCTCGAGTCAAACGACGAGCCGGCAGCCAGTGTTGTGGTCTATATTTGTACAGCATGTTGTGGCAGCGGTCGCTCAGGGCAGACCGGCTGACTTAACCAGACCCTTCTGACAGAAAATAGACAGTGGTGTTGCTGCAATTCAACTACAAGAGTGACTCCAGGAAACAAGAATGAGAAACCGGGTAAACCTCCTATATATGATTAAATATAGAAGCAACTGGTGTAACAAAGCTACAATAAAGTTTTTGTTTCACTCTCCATTTACAGTCTTTGAAATGCCAATCTAACTTTCCAGGGTAGGATCTTAAAAACAAGATTTCCTTAAACAAATGCAGATGCAGATGAGAAACAATTCCAACAAACATGGCTGGTACCAGTGTCGCTGAACAAAAATAAAAGGTTTCAGCCTTGACGTCTGTGTTTTGAAATGAAACTCAAACTGTCCTAACTGATAGTTTCTGGGGTTATATTTAGTCTGGGCTCACAAAAAACATGCATACCCAGAGCTGAAATGAGCAAACCATTTGACTTGGTGGGTTTAAAGTAAAAGAGTGACATTTGCTTTTTTCACTGAAACATTTCATTAAAAACAAAAACTGCACTGCCTGTGATGCAGCTTTGATTTTGTTGTATGGGCTAACTGTTCAAATTGAACCTTATGTTTCACTGTGTGCTTTTTAACAGAAATATTTAAAGCAGGCTGTCGCTGATGTCATTTGCTTTATGTGTTTATGTTACATTGAGTTATAGCAAACAGAAGGTGTTTGAGGAAACTGAACTTGTATGGTCTGACAGTAAAATATATGTTCATGAAGAACTAAGAAGTTAAACTGGTCATCAGATGGAGTATGGGAGGTTTTAAAAGGACCTCTGTAAACCTTTTAATTTGCTGTAACCAGTGGTGGAGTTAGACAATAAACTGTATATATTTTAGACCAAGTGTCCCAGCCTTTCCTTGTTGTTGCTGAAAGCTGAAGCCAGCAGGATCCAGTTTATGGGAGTTACCATGTAATACTGTATTTTTGGGCTTTAAATACTAGCTACTTTCCTGCACACAATCATGCTGTTCCAAGACTTTTCTTTTTTTAAGCATCAGATAATTACCTTTTGAACATACAGCAGCAAGGTAAAAAGTATGTGTGTCAACATCAATCAACACTTAAAAAAAAGAACTGCTGTGTATTTTTACTTTTTTTACCAAGGATAATGTTTAATTTGTTTACATAAAAGAGGCGGGACTTAAAACTTGTGCCAAATCAGTCTGCAGGGAAGCTAGTCTGGTCCCATTCCAGCAGATCAGGGTATAGCATCCTAGCATCTGTTGCTTTTTATAGTACATGATCACACATAATTAAAGAAAAGGATTTCCCAGTTCAAAAGAGTTTCTGATGAAGCAGAAAAAACATCTTAGTGACTTTGATGTCCTCATCTATTCCCACTTACATCCACAAAGACAAGTAACTTCTCTTAGTTACCAACAATCAGACTTTGAACAATCATAATTACACAATGTACTTTACTGCAAACAAAAGCCAAAAATAAATGTTTTGATGTTAAACTACAATATTTTTTCACAACTTCTTGTTCTTTTTTCAGTTTTAAAAGACAGTCATATCTTTGACTTGAATGAACATGATCTGACTTTGAAACAGCTGAGCATATTTTGTCACAGTTGGGTGCATTATTGGATGCAATACAAGCCAACTAGTTGTGCCAAGAGTTTTCCGCACTAAGAAGGCTCCACAGAAAAAGCTTTGTTCAAGAGTTAGCAGCTGATCATTGTGGGTATGTTCTCTCTTTTTTTTATTCCCAGCAAAACAAAAAAAAACTATTTAAGGGAGTCACTGTGGAGTGAATCACTAATAAACACAAAGTAATGTTAAAACCCAGCTATGAAGAAGATCTGAAAAAAGCGCAAACAAAATAGCCGATTTGTTGAGGTATAATTGACCAAACTTCTGATGTTTTCTACAGATTTACAGAAGCTAAAATCCATAGAGGTAATGTTCACAACAACCATTTTCAAAAAATACATTCAAAAGGTTTTGTTTTCTTTTTGGTAGGTTTGATGTCCTAAAGCAGGAAGCTTGTGGTCACTGGTTGTGAGCTGCAAGTTCCAGACACAAATACACCAATGAGGCTGTGACGTAATGCTGGAGTTGTTTAAATATTACTAATGTAAACACAATAAACAATTAATCTTATTCTACAAAAATGTGATCTGGGTTTATGGGTCTCCACAAGGAAACGTATGTTATAATAAATTAACTATTATATCTATTGTGGGTTTTTTGATGTGGTGCTTTGAAGTGAAAAATATGACCTCCATTGTTATCTTGAAACATCATAAATCCTTGAAACTTAAGAACATTTCCTTATCTCGCAGAAATCACTCAGACTTTTAAGTCTCTTCCATACCACAATACTGTATTAAGCTCTTGCTGTAGCAGATGAAACTCTACACTTTATATCCTGATTCATACGGCTTTCAGTTGTTACAGACTGGAGCATCCGGGAGTGATTCAGCACCACACATTTCTTAGCCATAAATGGCCCGAGCACAACCAGCTGTGTGAATGTTTGCTTAAACCCCCCGTTCAGCTAGGAGCAGAGAGGGATTTGGGGTTTGCTGCGGTGGATAAAGTGACTGTCTGTAGGTGACAGAGTGTTTCCAGCAGGCAGGCCAGCTGCTGAAAGCCTGGCTGCCTGTAAATCACTGCTTCTGCTGCCTCCATGGAGAGGAAGGGAAATTATGAGCTGGTTGGGGCATTTAAGATGACATAAACAGGCTGGGTATGTTTTTAAAAAAGGACTAAAGGTGTTAATATGTATTCAGATCATGCAGCCGAGTAAACACTACATTAGTTCCAACATGTTATTATACCCTATTAGTTGTATTTTGGGCTGAATAGTTTATGTTTTAGCAATAAATGTAACATTTGATAAATAAGCAGAATAACAAAGAAACAAAAAATACTTTTTGTTTTAAGCGGTAGCAACATTTTTGAATTAATGTAAAACAATAAATAATAAAATATGAAAACTAAATCAAGATTTTGGCATTGATTCTATCGATTTTGTTTTCTAATTTGCCTGTATCATAACCAGTACTGGTTTTAATGTTTAAGGACCTTTAGCAACAAGAAAGTCTATAAATTGTAATTTTCAAACATAACAACTATAATGTGAATATTCAAATGTCAAAATGATTAGAGTGATAAAACTCCTAAAGCTTGTCCTTGAAAGGATGTTTTTGCCTTTATGTTCAAAAAGGTGGTAGTACGTTTAACACTATAGCACAGATAGTCCTTTGCACAGCACAACATAACTTAAAATTGTTTCCTTTTAACCAGATTTATATCTTTAAATGACTGTGTTGGAGTTGAGAGTAGGCTAAATAAACTTATTCTGAGGGTTGAAACAGAACTTAAGTGAGGAAATACTCAAGTTTCAGCAAGGTCAGTTTATTTTAAATGTCATGTTGCTCAAATAGAAAAGAAAACTGCGGTGCTTTCTGTCTGCTACTCACCGCTGAAAGAGTCCGTCGGGCTCATCTCAATTAAACTGTCCCCTCCCGTTTTCCCCGTTATTCGGTGCATTTTAGGACCGTCGTGTGGCCAAACAGTGGCTGTTTGCCTCCGTCGACACCTACAGAAATATCCTGTGCCGGGTAAATGCTGTTTCGTACTCCCACAGTCCGTAAGTTCAACTCCAAACCGCCTCTGCTTCGCCCTCGTCCCTCCCAGGCAGCAGCTAGCCAAGTAGCTGAGTCGACAATCTGTCCTGTTTTCACCCACTGACTGACCGCTCACCGCTATCTCCTCGGCCCTACAGTACAGAAAGAGGTGGATGTATGAGGGGAGGGTCTCCACACCACAAGCCAATAGTCTGACACTTTACTGGGGCCGAAAAAACATTTGCAAACAACCCCGGGAAACATTACGAACACAAGATTGACCTAAAAATCACTCTCATCATCATCATGACACGATAAGATCAAAAAAGCGAATTAGTTTGAAAAAAGTTTTTCTCACGCGCTTCTACTAGAGTGAGTGTTTTTCTCAATGTTATTTTGCCAATTAAATGTTAAAACAAACAAAATAAAACAGCTATTTTACATGGACATACATGCTGATTTCTCAGAAGCAAAGTCAAGCAAAGTTCTTGGAAAGCTACTCAAGCTGACTCCGAGTGCCGTTGCCATGACAACGAAAAGACTACAAAGCACTGGAGATGTCATCAGCATAGTCTGCAGTTGTGTAAATTTCATTTTATTCTGGTAATCTTTGACACGTTGTCTCGTTTTTTCGAGTCTACACTAACATTTAAAAATAATCCAGATGAGAATATCAAATATTACAAAAAACAGTGTGGATAAAGCACAAAACTATCTGAATTTTATTCCACTTACCCTTCCAGTGGCTGCATCGCTGTGTTAAGGGAAATTTTGCAGGCATGTTTTGTGCATATTTGGGTATAAGGGACAATACAAATATGTAGGAAGTAGATTTTAGTGACCCATGCTATGAAGTAACATTATTGCTGTTGAGAGCAGTAAAAAAGTCTAGTTTAACAATTTATTTACATTTAAGTAAATTTTCCTGTTCTCCCGGCCACAAAGCAGTTCAAACATTCTGAAATGTGGTTCTGTGAAGACAAAATGCACAATTAATATCATACCTGCTGAAAATACCTCTTTAAAGTGCATCAATATAAAAAATACTGTTTCTGACCAAACAGACAAACCAACAGCTAATCTAAATAGGGTTTATTTTCATTAAATTTTTGGTATATTTTGGTCAAGCACGTAGCAGCATTTAGCACACTTTGGACAGGAATATCATATTTCTGCTAGGATAAGCATGTCATATGATATTGAAAGTGAAAAAGTTTGTAAAACTGCATTTTACTGAAGTCCAATGAAAACTTTAAGATTTAGTTGTTCTACTGTATGTCAACAACAATCCACTGTAGTTATGATCCTAGACAAGCCAATAGATTATCATAATTTGATCATATGGGCAACAGTGGCAACAGGAGGTAAGGGTTCGTCCTGAAACTGGTGGGTTGCTGGATCAAACCCCAGCTCTGTCCATCTCAGTTGTTGTGTCTTTGGGCAAGACATTTCACCTGCTTTGTTTGCTGCTGGTGGTCAGAGGGTCCGGGGGTGCCAGTGTATGGCAGCCTCGCCTCTGTCAGTTTGCCCTGGGGCAGCTGTAGCAACAATGTAGCTTACCACCATCAGTGTGTGAATGTGTGTATGACTGGATGAATGACTGCAATGTGAAGTGCCTTGGAGTCCTGAAGAATTTGTAAAGTGCTATAAGTTCAAGCCATTTACCAATTTATTAAACTCAATTTCTACAAAGTTGTTCAAAGAGCCATCCACAACAGGTAAGGTATCATTTTCAACATCGGCATTTTCTTTCCACATAACTCACTTTAAAAGCCTTTAAAAAGAGGCTAATGAACTTGGTTGTGTCAGGCCTGGAAAGATGTGCTGTGTATCTAGATGATGTGATCATTTACTCAGATTCTTGGGAGGAGCATGTCAGACATATAAAACTTAGTTTGAAAAGCTGGTGTGGGCTAGGATGGCCATTCATTTTGCAAAGTGTGAGTTTGCTAAAGTAACTGTAACTTACCTGGGTAAAGTTGTTGGTCAGGGTTTTGTTCGATCAGTGGAAGCCAAAATAGTGGCTGTGAAACAGTTTCCACAGCCGGCCACAAAAAAGGAGTTAATGCACTTCATGGCTGGGTACTACCGTGGGTTTTGTAAAAATTGTTCAGTAGTGGTTTCCTCATTGACCAACTTATTAAAGGCCCACGTTGAGTTTGTCTGGTCCACCTAGTGCCAAGAAGCATTTGAGGCAGTGAAAGCTCTTTTGTGTTCAGCTCCTGTGTTGAAAGCACCATATTTGGGTCAACCTTTTAAATTACAGGTAGACGCTTGTCAGATAGGGGCTGGGGCTGTTTTATTACAGGAAAGTGATGAGGGAGTTGAGTGTCCAGTCAGTTTCTTCTTTCGGAAATTTAATAAATTCCAACAAAACTATTCAATCATTGAAAAGGAGGCATTAGCTCTCATTTGGGCTCTACAGCACATTGAAGTCTATGTTGGCTCTGGTTTGACACCTCTGGCAGTTTTTACAGACCATAGTCCACTTAAGTTTCTAAAGTCTTTGCAAAATCCCAACCAACGGCTCATGCATTGGGCTTTGTTTTTACAACATACAACCTTGACACTAAACATATTAGTGGTAAAGATAATGTTATTGCGGATGCCTTGTCTCGTGCTCCATTGAAGTAATCAATTTTGAATTGTTTTTTTTGCTTTCTATTTCTGACAGTCTGTTTTTTCCTCCTGTTGAGCTGCTCCTTAGGCAACCTGGTTCTCCAGTTGCAGGGATGAACGGCTGACCAGAGGGTGCAGATTTATCCTTGAAGAGTTGGGATTGGTATCATCCTTGTGATCGTGGGAATTTTCGAAAAGGTTTGATTGGGCCGAAAGTATTGGTTGAGGGTGGGAACCTCAATTTAAGGAGGGGGGTGTCATGGCTCCTCCCCTGATTGGCAGGGGCAGTTTCTCCTGCAAACAGAGGTGGACCTTTAGTAATGGGAAGCACCTGGGTTCAGTGATTTAATCAGTGCTCCACTAACCATTTCTCTCTCTCTGCTCCTCCAGGTAACTTCTTGGTTTTTGTTTTAGGTTGGATTTTGGTTTTATTTAGATTTATGTTTACAATAAAACTATTTTAGTTGGCCTTAACCTTGTCTCCTCTCATTTTTGTCATGGGCCATGGACTGGCTTGTGACACATAATGAGAGAACTGTTCAAGAATGACAGTATGTGTCTCTCCAGTAGAGTCCTAAAAACTTTGGTCTTCTGGTGGCCTGGGGTGGCCCAATAGTTCACTAATACTCTTTATTTTTTTATCCTTTACGTTTTGCTAATTCTTGTTTGTTAGGATCCCCATTAGCCCCTGCTTCAGCAGATGCTACCCTTCCTGGGATCCAACATTATTAGATATGCAAAACAAGGTTATTTTTAATTTCATAGAGGCACATTTCAAAAAGGTTTGAGACAGGGCCGTATGAAGCTTCTGCCATTCTTTAAACATCAGTCTGTACATGTTTAGGAACCGATGAGACCAGCTGCTGGAGTTTTTGGAGGGGAATGTTATCCCGTTCTTGTCTGATGTAGAACTCTAGTCTGTTCAACAGTCCTTGCTCTTCTTTGCTATATTTGTTGTTTCATGAAATAATTTTAATTGGTGAAAGTGTGGACTGCAGGCAGGACAATTCAGCACCTGGACTCTTCTACTACCAAGCCATGATGTTAAAAAGAAACATGTACAATAAGAACTCGAATCAGGTGCAGGAAACAGGTCCAGTACTCAGCCTTGAATGTTTATTCTCAGACATATAAAGTTTATGACATTACAGTGCTGTGGTCCATTCTGACCCTACACTTCCACCTAATAGATCCAGACAAAATAGCCCTGCATCACGTGCCAATGTTCATAGAAAACCTGGTCACACCCCAGATATGATTTTAAACAAGGAAGCATGGTCTAAAAACAATTATTAAAACTAAATAGACTTGTTGATCATCTTGCTATTTAAAGCACGTGATTACAAATGATAAATGTAAATAAAATATAAGAATGTATGTAAATTCAGTTAATCAGTCACAAATTATCTTACACTGCAATGGATGCAGTGAGTGGTTTAGCTTTGACTTGCTGAAATATGCAAAGCTTTTCCTGCAAAGGAGCTATTGTTCTATAATGTGTTTATGCATTTCTGTATTGATGGTGTTTTTCCATATGTGTAACTAACCTATGCCATAGACATTACTGCACCCCTATACCATCAGAAAGGCAGTTTAAAAAATCTTTAGTACAGAGGAAATGTGGCTTGTGGTTTCCAGTGAAAGTTTCACATTTCAATTTGCCTGACCACAGAACAGTTTTCCATTTGGCCTTAGACCATTTTATATAAGCTTTAGTCCAGAGAACAGTGTTTTTTTCTGGACATTATTCACATATGGTTTCTTCTTTGCACAATAAAGCTTTAAAGAGCATTTAAAGATAGTACAGACAATGATTTGTGGAAGTGTTCCTGAGCTTATGCTTAGGACTCCTGAAATAGTTTGATGATTTGACGAACTGTGGATGAGATTTTCAAAGTCTTCCCAATGTTACATTGAGAAACCTTTCTGGGTAGAGTTTGTATGTTCTCTCCATGCATGCATGGGTTTTCTCCACATACTCCAGTTTCCTCCCACAGACCAAAAACATGATTGTTAGGCTGACTGATATATTAATTGTTTGTGGTTGTGTTGACATTTTCCAGCCATCTATGTTGACTCTTGAGTTGTTTTTTTTAATGTTTGGTAAAGGTTTTTTTTGTAATGTGTAAAAATGGACTGAGTTCACAGCTTTATGTGTGAGTCCTCACATCATATTTGGGTGTGGTGGTGGTGGTATCTTCTCAATTTTCTCAGGTCTTCTCAGTTGAACACCAGGTTAACCCTTTAAAAAGTACAAAATACAAAAGTAAGTACAAAATAATGAATGATGCTATTGTATATAGGTGCACAGTGAACTGATTTGTGGCCTTGTACAAACAAGAAAACTACAATGTCTTACTTTGTAATTTGCCTTTATACCTCGTGAGACCTTAGATACCTAATTTGTTTTAATTTGTTTAACAAAATATTCAGAGTAAACTTCAAGAAAGAGAAAAACTATTTTTAAAAATGTATTAAGTTGTGCTTGTACAAAAAGAAATCGTGACTGTATTTCAACTCAAATTTTGGACTGAACAAATGATCCATGAGGCAGGATGTTTAACTAAGTGGTTTGTTTCCGCTTTGATCAGAACAATCGTTGGTATCTCTTCCCAGGCAACAAAACTGCTGAGTTTCTGTTCCTCTCTGGCAGGGAGATCTGTAAAAAAAATATCTCTCACAGCTCATCCCCTGGTCTTCCCAGCCGCCTCCCTGCTACACTCTGGTCATATTTAGCAGCAGCGGCCTCCTCTGTCACTCTTCAAGTGGTTTCTGCAGGCCTGTGCGGGTGTAATTATGTTATCCTCCTCTGTGGGGTGTGTCCGTGTTGCAGAAATACAGCTGCTCATTTGCTCCACCGCACTACTTTTTCCACCAGCTTCACGTCGCCTCTCCTCCTTGAGATGTGGGTCCTGCTGGGTGAGCACTGCCCTCCGAGTTTACGAAAACTAATGTTCAAACCAGCTTTAATAACAGGGTTCGGAGGACCACCCGTTAATGTTCCTTTGCCCTTTCCTTACACCCTAAATGACATGGTTGGGCAAAACAGAAGCAGCAAAGTGTGTGAAAAACGAGATACTGAGCATAAAAATGTCTGCAGTTTCCAAATGTTTACGCAATATTTTAGGATGCCCGTTTGAACCAGCCAGAAACAGATCAGTCATGACATGACAGCCATGTTGCCTTAATTAACTGTGGTGTTGTTCAGTGGTAGAGTTATAATATTACCAGTCGTCCTCCACATGGTAGAGGACGAACACGTTCTCAGAACTTTAGCAAACACAACTGGCTCTAGTCCAACCAGTTTTCAAGATATTAAATTAAAACTTGGTGTGGTACTTTTTCATTTTTTTGCCTTAAACTGCAAGCAGAATATCTCAGGAATAATTTGAATGAATTAGAAATCAGAAATGAATCATTGGCAATACGTCTAACACCAGCATTTGTGTGTTTTGTTCATTTATTATGAGTCTTTCAATTATATTAATATTTTGGGATTATTAAGTTTAATTATGCTTGACATGAACCAGGAAATGTCAAAAGGTGAGCTGAACTGGGAAATCATGACTCAGAGGCAGATTACAAAAAGGTAAGTGAAGTTTATTTACAGGTGCTATAAAATCCAAAATCTGAAAGAGTGGGAAGACACAAGGTGAGCCCAGGTATATGACAATGTCTTTAAAGAACTGATGATTAATAAAGTTTTTTCTCTTACAGGCATCCAGGAGGGGGTTGGCACTGAGGAGCGGAGCGGTCAGCAGGTGAGTCATTCTTTGGTAAAGTGACCAGAGGAAGGGAACACAGGTAAGTAGTCCAGGTAATTGAACAGGTTATCAGTGGGTAACAGCCACTGGCAGTCTGAGGAACAAGAGCCTTCCAGGAGGTGAGCACAGGAAGGCAGTCACTGGCAGGACACATCCAGGCAAAAACCTTGGAAACCCCACAGGCATGGTGAGGACAAGGTAAGTAACTCAGGAATAATGATAAGACTCGATCATGAAGGTGTGATGCCCCAGGAAAGACCAGGACACCAAGTGAACCTTTTAGGCCTCAAGAGCTCATCAGAAGGATCACCCACAGCTGCCAGTAATTAGGGCCAGGAACCAATCAGAAAAAGGGAAAAACACCAACTGTCACAATGCTGCAGTTTCCTGTCACCTGTTCACAATCTGTATTCAGCCCAGAAACCTAAAAGTCAATTTCCTCATCAGCCAACTTCCATGTATTCAGCCAGCATCAGCAGGTCATTGAGGTTTTTCTTCCAAGGTTTGGTCTTCCTCCTGTGCCTCCTGCATGTCTTCTTGAGTGTTAAGTTTTCTGCCTCATTTTTTTTGTTCTATAATTAAAAGAAAAAAAGTTTTGAGCTCCTGGTTTGAATCTCCGTTCTTGGGTCAATAAAAAAGAACTCTTGCCACTGTGACTTCTAACCTCATTAACATTTAGCTTCAATCCAGCTCAAGATGGCCGCTACAACATCAACCTTTGCTAATAGGAGCTAAAAATGTTGACTAGAGGCACCATCACAAGACTTTTCATGGTAGGAGAGAGCAGCCATATGTTTGTGGCGGGAACCAAACAGACAGTATTGTTAGCTGGTGAAGCTAAATGTGGTAACCACGACATGTTAAATAAAGGTCAGCACATCATTGAAACTTAGTTTTTTTAGTTTGATGGAAACACTTGTCAGTACATACTATCTTATCAGGCAAAATTATGTTGCCAAGGTGCACACATCTGCAATAAAATAGGCTGAAGCTAACCAACAAAAAGCCAATATTTATATGCAATTATACACAAAAATCTAATCCTGATAAAATGTTTACATTGACAGTCTCCCCTTTCCAATATGGTGTGACACCTTTCATCAATGTACCTCATTGGTCACCTCATTCGTGCTATCACATCCTTTGAGATCTCACTGTATCACATGAGATTGTACATAATGTTATTTTCAAAGTTTCACCAAAATATCAGTCACAGTCCAATCTCCGCTAAAATTATTTTAGGTCAAAGGCGATGATGTGTTCCGTCAGGAAATGTTAGGCTTTTATTACTGTAACCTTTTATATATCTTTGCTTTTATCAGTTTAGTGTTATAAAAGCTTCTTGAAGTGCTTTTAAAGCCCTTTCAGGAATGAGTGTTGCAAATTAGCATGTTGCTACGAGCATTAAGATTTTCGCACTGGAAAGATGTTTCTGTCACCTTGTGTATGGGTTTTTGTGAGCTGAAAAGAAATTCTCAGATGCAAAATAGTGCATTGCTTTTTACCATGAATGACTTACTCATTTAAATGTGCAAAGGCGGTTTGTTCATCATGTCACAAGTCTTTCACAAATTCTCAAAATCCTTTCTTTGTATTTCCTGTAAAGTGCAAATGTTTCTTAAGCAGAAAGAAATTTGCAGAAGTGAGAGTGCTGGGGCAAAAGATTGAGTGTTTGAGGAATAAAGTGTTTTCCTGCAAAAACTCTTAGATGTGGTAAGTTTTTATTCACCATTAAGAATTATGTCTTTATATTTCAGGTAAGTTTTCCTTTATTAATTTGTTATTCAAACTTTGCCAATAACTTGGGAGTTAATCCCGTCTGTCTGTTAGTAAAATATGGCAGGGTTTAGTCCACACTGAGAACAAGCTCAACTTTGTGCCAAGGATACTGACACAGGTCTTGCTTTGGTTCTACACAGTAGCAGAACCAGGCAGTTTTAACAGGAGTGACCAGACTGGGACCACTGGGACTCGTGGCCCAGAAAATGACTTGTTTTGTTTCTTATATAAATTAGCTGAGGATCTAATGGTGTTTCTTACACAGGCAGGGATTACTGTTTGGAATCACATTATGAGATTACTTCTTCTGAGGAGTGTAGTTGAAATGAACATGTTGGTATATGTTGATGGCAAAGCAGAGGTTGGGGTGGTGCTGATGAAGATTCTCAGTCACCCACTAGTGATCAATCCAAAAAAAGTAAAAAAAAAAACAAAACAACTGGAACTCATTCCTGAAACTAAAGACGTTTCACTTACTGTCCTGGAAGCTTTCTCATTTCAAAAGTTTGGGGTGGCAACTGGGGTGGCTGAATAATTTTCTATGATGGCCATGGCCACCCCCTCCAATACTCTGACTCCAACACCTGGTTATACAGAGACCAGATTGCTCTTAAAAGATGTCCCTGCTACTTTATACTCGAGCCTATTCCAGGTCCACAAAACCCATGTAGACTGTAGAGTCAAACTCCCATGGCTCCGTCAGCAAACCCACAGGGATGAAGATCTGGTCCATGGTTCCAAAGCCATACTACTTCTCCTGAAACTAAAGGTTCAGAAGGTAGACAGTGTCTCATTTCCAACACACTAAAGTAAACATTCCTGGGGAGGCTGGGAGGTGTGATCCATTGATAGAAGGAACACATGTTCACTGGTCCCCCTTCTTAAAAACCACACTTGCTGATACAAAGCACCGCCTATTTACACAAAGCTCCTCCCAGGAGCTCAGTCTGTAGCTGAACTCCCTACAGAGCACCTGTCCCTGAAGATTAACATAGTTAACATAGTTACATTAAGTGAAATACATACCCCCCCCTCCCCCAATTAAGGAGTGCTAGGCCTTTTATTTACTATAAAATATATAGCATTTATAGTCTAAGCTAATGCCCATCCCTCAGACGGGCCTTGCATAACAAAAACAGAGCAGAATAAAACATTACATTTTTATTGCACAAAGTAAGGTCCATTTAGTTTAACTTTTTCATGCTTTACATTAGCTTTACATTTCCACTTGTGAAATCACACTGAATAAGCAAATGTACATTAGTACAATTTTAATGGTATTTATATTTTATTTTAGTGTTTGAATAAAGTGCTTATACAGTATTATTACAATAAATCCATCTTAACACGTAAACTACACTTCTAAAAGAGCATTTTTACATTTAAGTATTGGTGCTGCTTCTTAAGAAAAATAATTGTTCCTTGAAAATGCCAATTATCAAATGTCAGACTGCTGATGTGTGTAGGATGATTCATTCACAGCCAACTCAGACAGGGACTATGTAAGTGGTCACACTCATTTTTATTCAGCCGGCTATGACCTGGGGATGGGAGGAGTTTATGTCAAACTTTAGGAGCAAGGAATCTTCACGTTAAATCAGGAATGACTTATCAGTGAAATATAATTAATTTAACAGTTGCTAACATGAATGTGCAAAACACAGAAAATAAATAAAAAATAAAATAAAATAATTTACTTGATTTATTTGTTTATTTGATATTTTTCAATCTTGCTGCAATGTTTTAAATCATAACAATCAAAACTGTTTTCAATCATTGTTTTAAAATGCTATTTATAATAATATATTGAAAATGTTATGTACAAGAGCTTGAAAAGGTTTGATTTGTGTTTTTCTGTTCTTATTGTCAACAGTTTGTTGAAAAGTGTTTTTCCCCCTGTGGGAATACAATAGTGTTTTTTTTAAACATGCTATAAAATTCTTATGCTAAACAGAAATAATAATAAAAAAATTCTAAAAGTTGATTGGGGGGGGGCAAGGCATTGAAAAATTTGGGAACCCCTGTACACCAGCAAACTCCGCCCACCTTGATCAGCCGCTTTATAAGCCGGGCTGTAAATAATGCGCAGCCAATGTTTACAAGTCAATGTTTGCTGCCATCTAGCGGCAGGTTGACGGCATTTTGCACGCCTTTTGAGGAGGAGGAAGCAATTTTAAAAATCACTTCCATTCCATCGCACCTGACAAATCACATCCAGAGTCTTCATTTTACCTTTTGATTTTTTTGGTCTAACATGACCACACACACGAACAGACGGCGTGGCTTCCTGCTCTGGACCGGATAAGGTGATTCAACTACAGGTGGCGGCTTTAAACGTTCTGACAGCAGCAACAGGGCAACAGGTGGAGTCGCGTTGACATACCTTTGTCAGGAAAGCATCAACGCTTTTTTTTTTGTTTGTTTAGGTGAAATCCGGAAGTTGTCTCCTGTGTGCTTGAAGACTGATCGTGTAAATGTTCCAGTTGGAGGCAAATCAGAGCAGCAGACTGAGGCTGTGAGGAGGAACCAGTGGATGGTGACAGGGGGGTCTGTTGTAATCCAGGGAGGGGGGGTCGTCGCAGCATCATGCCGGGTCACAGGAGACAGGTGGGTGATCACACCTAAACATCGTGACAACGGAGCTGTTCTGAGATCTGCCTTTTCTTGTCAGTTTTGATTTGCTGTGACTGCAGACCTTTCTGTTTGGCTGTTTTGGACACTGTAGTCTACCACTGCCGGTCCTGGTCACTTTTTTTTTACAGCTCCCGCCTAATCTAATCTCGGTTTTGGTTCTTGTTGAGTCTGTTGATACCACAGGGTTCAGATTCCACGATCAGCCACACCTTTTGTGTACTTAGACCCATTCTGTTGGTTTATTGGTAGGCTGTGGATGTGGGATCAGCATGGATTGGAATGATAATGGAGACCATATTACATGTCATGTCACTAATTCAGCTTACACTGAAACTGTGCACTAACAGTCCTGTATTATGAGTCAGACTGAGGCACAGTGGCAATCCTCGACACACCTCCGGGTTTTAGTTAGACAGGATTCCTTTGGAGTTAAGGACCTTTTTTGATAGATTGCGATGACAACATGAAACCATATGACCTTTTAGCAAAGAATGCTTGAAGCCCTTACATTTGTTGAACAAATGCACATCACCTTCTGTCCTTCGTGTTAGAATATCAGCAGCAGCAATACCACAAGCTGTCATGCTCTGAGTATATGTTCCACTATTATGTCAAATTTTAGCCTTAAAGCTGTAAAATCGACTGAGTTATAGTCATTTTTGTGTTAACCAATATTGATAACGTGACAGACATCTGGAATTAGACTGATTCCTATTGTAGACATCCATCTAATGAATGCATCCTGAGAGTTTCATCAAAATCTGTCCAGTGTTTAATAAGATATTTTGCTAACAGACAAACAGGGTTGTCTCCAAAACATCATGCTACAGTTTCAAGCAAAGATCACATGCAAAGGAAACTTTAGTATGTGTTGTGAATGACTCTCAGCTACTACTAGGCTAACTTTTATCACAATATCTGTAAAGTTGATAAAGCTATAGTAATTTTCGTGTTTTTCGAGTTCAAATGGCTGTGGCGGCCATCTTGAATCAGAGTGACTCCAACAAATAATCAGTGGTAGATATATATGTAATAATTGCTTTCTGAGAGTTTCAGTGAAACCTGTCCAGTGGTTCATGAGATATTTGGTTAACAGACATGGGCAAAAACAGTATCATCCGGCTGCAGTACCTTTTTATTAGTGTTTTGAAATTATAGAACTAATTCTTTATTAATTCTATAATAATGTTTGTTTTATTATTTTGTGGTAAAGCCCAGTATTGAGCTGCTGGAATTCATTGGAGTGGTCAAGGAGAACGGAAATGAACAGGCTTCAATTCCTCCAGTGGTGAGACGATTTAAGGCATCACTAGTTTAAAAAAACACCTGATTAAATTGCAGATTTCAGTCCAATCTGGATAAGATGATGCATTGTTTTCATCTCACAGATCACACCGCTGTCGAATGACTATGTCCTGGTCGCCAAATGGGTCGATGACCACGAGCGAGAGGTCTTCAAGAAACAGACGGAGTACATAAATGAGCTTAAGAAGAAGAACTTCAAAGTGACAGTGGGTTTTTTTTGTTTGTTTGTGTGTGTGTGCGTTACTGTGCGGCAAAGGTCACACAGTTCAGTCACTTTTTTTCCATCTCTTCCTGTCAGAAAATTATAGACGACAATCTTGTCTTCTATGGGATCCAGGCTCCTAAAGAAGTCTTTGAGAAGTACAGGTATCTGCTCAAAGTGTCCGATGCCTGTAACTGGAGCTCAGACCAGAACTCAGTCGCTCTTAGCACCAGGTAAACTGCAGCCACCTTTAGTATTTTGAACACTGTCTGATGTTATTTAAAGTATGCATCCTGTTCAGGCGCACAATATAATCATTACAGGAAATCTCTGCCGATCTCATTTACAGTGGATGCTTCATCTCTTTGTCATTTGTAGGTTAATCTTAGTCAGTCATCTTGCGCAGCTGTGTTGTTTTGAATTCTTTTTAAAATTATCCGTCAGCGTTAAAAAAGGCGAATTTTTTTTGGAATCCATTGTCTGAATGATGCCTTGTTTGCTGCGATGATGAGTTTACAAGTGATACTTGCCCCTCGTTGCAGGATAAGGATCGTCCACTTCATCTTAAACCACACACCGATCCACTCAGGAGGTGAGTGAAGAGCTGTTTACAGCCTCGTTTCTCTTTATTTCATTCAGCTTATTTTCATCTCTTTTGTTGTGAACTTTCCAGAGGGGTTACGGGATCTTATGAAGGCGAAGGTTTTTGAGGCAAAGTTCTGTTTGCACGAGGTAAATTTCAAACACATTTTTTTTAATACTGCACATTTTAAGTGTTACGATCTTTCATTGTTGTGTTATCATCACCTAATGTGTGTCTGATGTATCCCAGGCCTTAGTCCAGGGATGGGCAACTTCAATGATGGAAGGGGCCACATTTTTTTGTTGACACTACAAGAGGGCCACATAGTGCTGCACACTTACCCAAATGCAATAAAACTGCCATTTTAAAAATGTGTTTATATATCCTGTATGTTTATTAAACCTACAGACAATACAGTAACTTAGCATTTCATGCTTAAATGCATGTTTTACAGTTGTACTCTTCTTTAATAAATATGAATAAAAACACAATTGAAGCAAACAAAAAATAAACCCTTCAGTGAGCAAAAGTGTAACGGAACAAGACGCCTTGAATGTTAACTGGTAAAAATGTCACTGTTTATATTCATGCGACTTCAGTAAATTTGTCGTGTTTAGCTTTGTGCAACATGTAGTGACCTATTAAAATCCTTCATGACACATCGTCTCTAAGCAGATTAAATAAATAGGTTTACCTTGAAGTTCTGTTAACAAATGTATATTTTATTTTACTTCAAAAGCACTCGAAGCAGCTGTTAAATTTCCTCATTAGTGCCCAACAAAAGTTGCCCGTGGACCACGTCTGGCCCGCGGGTCGCCAGTTGTCTATCTGCCTTAGGCGGTCAATTTTGGAGAGAAATTTGCATGTGAATAAAAGTACTCGTCGTGTTAAAAACAATAATTTGTTAACATTACCAGTGAGTCAGAGGAGACATCATGACATTCTGATGACGACATAGAAAGATTATGCTGAAATATTCTTTCCAAATGCTTCTATTAGTTAAACTTGGCAGTAGTTTTCTAAAAAAAACAAAAACAAACAAACAACAAATTACTGTCGAACAAAACATTTTCTCTCAGAGATGTTGCGAGGCTCATGAATGCGGTGAGTCATACGATGCTGGGAGTAAGTGGGCATGTGTGTGAGCATACAGCGTTAATATGTGAGTGTGAAAACATTAGCATGTGTGCCCTCCTGTACGAACGCATGCAGGATCAAAGCACCTGGACATTTAGACTTTAAATGATGTACAGAGTCTTTTTAAGACTCGGCTCTCGGTGTAGCAGCATGTTGTATAAAGCAGTCAGTCCAAACCCTTTTTTTTTTCTTCATGTGGATATTTTCCTTTGATCATGCGCCTCTGCTTTCAGAAAAAGAAACAGAAAGAGCTGAAGGAGAACTGGGCACGATGGACAGCCTGTCTCCAAGGGCAACCCATAACTGCTGTCAGGTTTGGACTGCAACACGAACAGCCTCTTCATTATTCTGCTTTTCTTTCTGTTGATTAAATGGCTGCGGAATTGTTTCGAAAACAAGACCACAGCGAACATGTCCCCCAACGTGCTGCAGACGTGATCTGGATTCAGAACTTCATACAGCAGTTTGTTTGGGGTAGATTTGTCAAGTCAGAAAACTGAACAACCGTATTGAAAGTAAAACTACAATTTAATCACAGGAACATTCCACACCAGGAAATGGGGACTTTCAGAGAGTCGTTTCCCTGAGCCTCTGCATTTTCCCTGTAGAACCATGTGATTATAAGCACAGTGTGACAGAACAGAGCTGAAAAGATTAATCAAGTGACTCATTTCAGTTACAGAAAGTCCGCTATGTATTTACAAATAATAAAAAGGCCTAACAGTGCACTCAAAAGATGAAACCGCCCATTGATAGTTTAATTGATTTGGAACATGCTGTCAAGACCGGAGCTACTGTCCCATTTTAATGTTGTCTTCTACAAGGAATTATAAATTGTGAGACTCCTTTATTTCCAGTATAGGCAACCCACACAGCAGAAACACATGGGCCAGGTGGTTTGGTTTATGTGGCCCAGATCTGTCAGTGCCACAAGTGTCCTGGTTGGAGTTTGGTCTATGTGGCTGGAATCTTTTAATGCCACCACTAGTCCGGTTGTGGTTTGGTTTATGTAATGCTGGCCTATGCATGGATCACCTCTGGAAAAATTACAGCTGTGAAACCAAAGAGGTGCCATTCTTTGTGGTATCTGGGTCAAGTGTGCATTGTGTGGGCCAGAACTGGGCCAGACAAATTTAGGTATGTAGGAATTTATATTATTTCAGTTATGATGGACAAACTAGCCTGCCTTCAAACTTATTTATTTATTTATTTATTTATTTTACTAAATATGCTCCACTCCCATTCCTCAGCCACAATAAGAACAACAACAATATGGTGTCCAAACATGCTCAGTTGTCAAAAGACAAACTGTTGCGCTCAGTTTCAGGTGATTCTCCCACTCAGATCTACGTACCTGTTTGGGACTTTTATCACCTTGTAACAAAATCTGTAACAGACTCACAAACATCCTGATATTTCATTCCTGGACAAAAGTAGGGACAATCAAGGTGGAGGTCTGCATTTTTATAAAAGAAAAAAGTTTGCAAAGAGTTTCTAGGATGAAAAAACAAGACCTACCATTTCCCTGAAGGAATACATATTATCTGCTGCCTTTCGTGCCAAAGTTTTAAATTAAAATGATATTATAATGAGAAATGACAGAGTTGTAAATGTTTTAGCAGAATTTTCATGCTCATATGCTGATGATGACTTTCAGCTACAAACACAACAAATGTTTTGCTCTTTCTCTGCTCAGATTTGTGGCTATTTTTGTGTTGGCTGATGTCTATTAGCTGTGGCGGCCATCTTGATTTGCAGGTTGATTACAAAATGTGATCAGTTGTAGGTCTCCTGATTACTCTGATGGTTTCATTAAAATCCACCCAGTGGTTCATGAGATATTTTGCTAACAGAGTTGAATGAATTTCATAGATTATTTGCTCAAATATGACCCAAATATTATTTGGATTTGGTAGTTTTCTAACAGGGCTTTTATTTAATTTTTCTGACTTCAGCAGAGATTTGAAAGTCTGTTCAGTTGAACGTGCTACAGGAGATGTTCTTACTGTCTTTAACACATTTTAACTTGCTTCAACCAGATATCAATAGTTTATATCATTAATCAGAGTATTATTAACTGTTCAATTCTGCATCCTTAAGTAAAACAGAGATCTTACTTTGATATTTTCCACCTACTTAAACATTTATGCACTCCAATCACAGCCCACTCACAGCAACAGTAGCGCCAACACACTGACAGACACCCCCAGATATTGATTGTCCGAGTACTGAAACTGATCAGAGCTGCTTTTGTTGTTAAAACACGTTCAACACCAGGCTAGAGCTCATCATGATATAGTTGATAGGCTTTATGGTGTAAAGCTCAGAAACAACGTATAACATTAAACTCATTAAGTGTTGTGACAACAGTGTGCACAAACGGCACAAACTGAAAGCGTTGATGATGAATGCAGATCAGCCACTCAGAGTAATGACTCCATCAAACTTCAGCTCAATATCTGTACATTTTTTGTGTTTTAGCTACTTTTTTCAGCTAAATTCACCTTTTTGTGTTAATTTCAGCTTCTTGCTGTTTAATTCAGCTTATGTGTGCTCATTTTGTTTTTTTGTTCTAATTTAAGCTATATCAACTACTTCTTTTTTAGCTATTTTAGTCTAGTTTCAGCTTTTTTAGCTATTCACTAAACTTTTTTAGCATTAAGCATTCATACTGCATTCTCTGGTTACTTTAACTAGAGTTTTTCAAACTTACCTCCGTTACTGCGTTACTTTTTGAGTTAAATCACCTGCTGACTTGTCTTTTTCTTCTCAGGAACTACTTTGGGGAGAAGGTCGCCCTGTACTTCCTGTGGTTGGGATGGTACACATATCTTCTCATCCCCCCTGCTCTGATTGGGATCCTCGTCTTTCTCTACGGCCTCAGTTATTTCAACACCTCCCCCCTCATGTGAGCTTTTTTTTTATACCCAGTTTCTCACCACCTCTGAATTGTGTTAAAAGCATTTCCTCTTTAATCACTCCTCCTTCCTGACTTCACCTGTCTTGTAGAAACGAGGTCTGTCATTCTGACACCGTCATGTGTCCACTTTGTGACCAGGGCTGCAAGGTGTGGCGGCTCTCAGATACCTGCACGTATGCCAAGGTAAAAACACACGTTTACCACCATCAAATAACTTCATGAGAAGAATCACATGTCAGTGCTCACTGCTGATCATTTCTGTTCACAGCTGAGCTTACTGTTTGACAACAACGGCACGGTGATCTTTGCTATGTTCATGGCAATATGGAGTAAGTCTGTCAGTATACACACACATGTTCCATCGGGTACAATCTGTAATCCAACACTGTGTTTTACTTCTCTAAACAGTTTAAGCCAGACTGGGACACTTTGTTCAAATTGATTCTTTAATCAGCGGCAAATTAATTTTATTTAGCTGCCAGTTTTTCTCATCTCTGAGACGTTGCCAAAGCGATATCACAGAGAGAACCTACACCTCTTGGCTACCTTCACATCCTAACAAACCATCGCCATCTGGCTGTGGGAGGGGTCGAGGCAATAATTTATATAATCTGTAAGAATATAAACTTTGCTTATATTAAAAATAATGTTGGAACAGTTTATACAAAAATGTATTTGAAAAAAAAGAAAAGGGAAAAGAAAAATCCTGACAATAACAAGATATGATTCATTTTTGCCAAACAGTAATAGTTTTACATAAGAAGAATTAAAAGTAAAAACAACAGAATAATTTCTAAACAAAACTTTTCAGGGGGGGCATTTCTGGCTTGTGGGGTTGACATTATAAAAACTGAAATTATACAATGCATTTTAAAAATTAATATAATTTTTGCACATTAGGATGAAAAAAGAGACCATGTTCTTGTAAACAAGAAAAAAAACTTTGCAGATATAAACTTGGCATAAAAAGTAAGGAAAGTAAAGGTGGCCAAAAGGCTGATAGCATGATTTAAACATGTTTCACTCTTTGTATTAGTAGTATTGATCACATATTTGCAAACTAATTGACTGCTAAAGTTAGCATTTTCTGTTGTGAATATAAAACCCAAAACATTTAATCTCATGTTAGCTTTGATCAAAGCTTCAAAGAGTCACGTGTCCCCAGAGCCGCAGGTTGCAGCCCCTTGGTCTAGGACATCCTTTCTTATTGTGGATTTTAGAAGGAGCGTTATTTTATGCTTTTCAAAGACGCACATAATTATTTAGTGCCATCAAATAAGAAACATTTCTTTATCTTTCTGCAGCAACTCTGTTTTTAGAGTTCTGGAAGAGACATCGAGCTTCTTATGTCTGTGAGTGGAAGGTGTCTGACTGGTCTGAGGAAGAGGTATAGTTCATTAGATGTACTGCATTCCAGTTCAGTAACTCTGAGTTTCTAGGATGTCTTTTCTGTGCTATTTTTTTATATTTTATTTTTTCATTTTAATTTAATTACAGGAGGAGCTGATCCTGGAAATTGTGAATAATGCTGACTGTGAATCAAAACCTTTCAGGCACTCTTACCTTCACAGCACTCTGGTTCTGATCTGCGTAACACTCATGGTGGGAAACATTTCAGTTTCCTTCTCATTATCAAAACTTATGAAAGGAGATAAAAAAAACATTCAAGTGTCAGTTTAATAAATGAGGGTTACGGATGATTCAGGGTGAAGCTAAAAGATAAATGTAGAAATATTTTGCCAGCAGTAATAACGGTGTATATATATTCCCACAGATACTGGTGATCATCGGCCTGACGCACGTCTTAGTGGTGTTCAGGGTGATCGTTGCGAGGTTTTTGGCGGAGGGACCATGGGAGTTTCTGAGCAACAACTCCAACATCGGAGCCATGATGGCAGGGGCTCTCTTTCATTTCCTCATCATCACTGTCATGACGCGGGTATAAAGCTCTCCAAAAGTGGACTACGTGTGATTTTTTTTTTAATCTTTATCTTTTAGGTTCTCTGTGAACCTGATCATAACTTTGTCTTTGCAGGTCAACAGGATTGTGGCCCTGAAGCTTTGTGAAATAGGTATGATTATTGTTAATATTCCTGTTGTTAATACTACCCCCAATCAGGATGCAGGTGACACATACTGTGCAAAAGTCTTGAGCCATCCCTTATTTATTTATGTTTCTTATAATCTTTAAAAATGGACGATAATTCTTTAGCTGTTATGAAGGTTTTTCACAGTTTGTCTTGGACTTCTTGGCTTTTTAACCTTTCCCCGTCCAGTGTCTGACAATTTTTATCACCTAAGGTGGTTTATAATGTTATATAATGTGAATGTTTGAGTGTCTGTTACCAAAATATTTAAATCACTGGATGAATTTGAATGAAACTTTCAGAATTACTTCTATGATAGATTCATTTTAGTCTTTATCAAGATGGTTGCTACAGCTAATTGACATTAGCCAACACAAACATGGATAAACCTTAGTCAGTTTGACATACTGTATATTGCAATATTTTGCATGAGATTGTGTATAATTATTCTCAAGGTTTGACTAAAACAGCTACAACTGTCATTTTTCATCATAAGATAATCTTCATTTTAAACTCTGGCATGAACGGCTGCAGGTGATATGAATCCCTACAAAGAATGCTAGGCCTTTTTTTTGTTTGAGTCATTTAACTCTGATTTATAAATCTTGTTCCTAAAGTCAAGGGATGAGCAAGAATAATGTCAACACATACAGACAACTTGGCAAAGAACCAACTTGAAATTGATCTTTCACTAAAATCTAGCCAGCAAGATGTCTTTGATAAAAACTTTGCTACCAGCAGCCTCTCACAAGGACATCCTTTGTTTATATTTTTTTTGTCATATCTATAAAGTTACCAAAGATAAGATAGGTTGAGTCATGTAAAATCTAACTGTAGCACCAACAAAGTAATTTCCAAAGAGCAAATAAAACCAGACAAATAGTTGTCGATCCAACAAAGGATGATCCATCTCTCCTGTCCTGTGTCAGGCCTAACTCCAACCTTTTTTGTTTTTTAAAGACGTGATTTTTCAGATACTGTTCATGTGCTCTAGATACACAGTATCCACTTCCTTCATTTCATTTCTTCTTGATTTGTTTCGTTTATTGTACAGCACTTTGATCCAAGTTGCATAGTTTTAAACAGGGCTGGTCCTAGCCAATTTGGTGCCCCAAGCAAGATTTTAGGTGGTGCTCCTGGTGCAATTTTCTAAATCTCACTGCCAACTTATGGACATTCACATACCAAACTATAAAAATAAAGATAAAAGAAATAAAAAAAATAAAGCTAGTTTTACTTGGTTTAGCTAAACTAGATTTCAGAGAACAATGTTTTTGTGTGATTTAAGAGATCTCAATGTATTCCTTTGGGAAAAGTCTTTGTAAATGAAATTACATATTTAAATGTGTATAATGTTACAAATCCTAAAACCTACAGCACACTACTCTCAGTCAAGGCCACAGGTTTAATGAATGGCTCAAATAACACAAAGAATGCTGACTCGGCATTCACACTGTTATTCTAAAATGAAAACAGAAACTAAGGCTGAATGGGTAAATGGTGCAGGAACAAACGTGAAAATATGACACCTTCTAAGCACCCAGCAGAGCCTGACAACAGATCTGTTGTGTTTGTCAGAGAAAACCAGGTCATTCGCCGCCACAGAGAGGAGTTTTACAGTGAAGATGTTCACCTTCCAGTTCTTCACCTATTTCTCCTCCCTCTTCTATGTGGCCTTTGTTCTTGGCAGGTAAAAACTTGCTCCACTCATTGTTTGAATATTTTAATCTCTGCTTGTCTAATTAAAAATGGCTTGTTTTTTTGACACATCTGACAGGATTAACGGCCACCCAGGTGAATATGTACGAATTGCAGGACAATGGAGGCTTGAGGAAGTGAGTGAACAAATATATATTCTTTCAAATTCTGTTTTAAGAGGAACAGCTATATTCTACCTAAACATTTCCCTCTGTTATACATAGTGTCACCCCAGTGGATGTCTCACTGACCTGTTCATTCAAATGACTATTATAATGACTCTGAAGCAAGTCTTGAGCAATGTGATTGAGTACGCAAGCCCGTAAGTACTGATTAGTTTTCTAACATCGTACAGTTTGTATCACATTGCTTTGGATTAACCAAAGTTCTCTGATGCTTCCGTCAGCTGGTTCAGCAGGTTCGTGAAGAAGAAAAGATCCAAAAAGCTGCGGAGGAAATGTGCCCAATGCTACCTGAGAGATGAGTCTGAGGTCAGCGACGGAGCTGAGCTGTGCGAGAACTGCAAGCTCAGAGACTGGCACAAAAACTACAGGCTCACCGATGTGAACTCTTTCAGCCTGTTCAACGAGTTTTTAGAGATGGGTACGAACCGCACGCGCAGATTCATTAGACCAGGACAAACTCCTTTTCACAGAGGGCCACATGAGCTTATTGGTGGCCCTCAAATGGCCAGTTGTATAGGG
>JARVJO010000002.1:19517060-19542802 GCA_031762555.1 Cynodonichthys magdalenae | reverse complement strand
TAAATGACTGGAAGTCAATGCAAAGTCCCCATGAGTGCAGAAGAACAAATACGTGTGTGTGCTTCTCCGCTCCGCTCCACTAACAAACAATAACTGAGCTCTACGTGGTATTTCCTGCATAGAAACAGCATTTTAACACATCCTTTTACAAACACTGAAAAGTACTACATATACGTCTGATTAAATGTGATATAAATAATACAGAATGACTATTAAAAGTAAAAGTAAGCAGGTTTTGGTCACAGTTGAGCTGTGGTGAGTAGCTGCTATGGATTCTGAACTCTCCCACTTTGCAACAGGAAATTTACTCTAGAGGGGTGTTTCAGTTTAAATTTATGACCAGTACAATTGGGATGTAAAAGTAGCTGGCCATATTTGCCGACTACTTTTGCTGCAGTGAAATAGAAATTTTACACAGTGAATTTTGCCAGCTGCCGGCTACTTTTGAACCTTGTGCACCTCCACCTAGTGGTGGGTAGCTGTCATTCTGCAGGTAAAATAATCAGGAGATTACGGTATATATAGTGTAGATAGTGTAACATCAGTGCTGGGTTTAAATCAGATTATTTTAAGATCAGATTTTAAGAACATCTTTGAAGCTCCCGCGGGCCACATCAAATGCTGTGGAAGGCCACATTTGGCCCATGGGCCTTGTGTTTGACACATGTGCACAAGACTCTTGATTTGTTTTGGCTGAGAGTATTTTGTCTGCTTTCTCTTTAGTGATCCAGTTTAGTTTCACCACCATATTTGTGGCGGCGTTTCCTCTCGCTCCTGTGCTGGCTCTCATTAATAATATCATCGAGATCCGTTTGGATGCCATTAAAATGGTCACTCTAGAGCGCAGGATGGTTCCCAAGAAAACCAATGACATCGGTAAAGGGGGATTTCTGAATTAAAAACTGATTTTCATGACAAACTAGGCATGTTGACCCTTCTCTCTCCTCCCCTCAGGCGTGTGGATGCCCATACTGGAGGTCATTGGTGTCTTAGCTGTCATTGCAAACGGCCTGGTAATCGGGGTTTCATCCGATTTTATCCCTCGACTTGTGTACCGTTATCGCTACGGCCCGTGTGTCAATGGCACAGCAGCAGATATGGAGTGAGAACGTGTATTAATTTGGAAATTTGTAAAAGTTATTACTTTTATATTTTGTAATACTTTGGGTACATTTCACCTAAACTTTCTTCTTTTGTATTGCTTTAGCTGCATGGTTGGCTACATCAACAACACCCTCTCCGTTGCATCAATAGTGGAACAGATGTTTGATTCTGAAGAACAGAATGTTATTTCATGCAGGTTTGTTCTGTTGTTTTTCTTCTATACCTCAAGTCACCACTCTGACATTAAGAATACCACAAAGACAAGGAGTGGTGATCAGTGTCTGCACGAAACTGGAATGTTTGGTTGTTGTTGTTTTTGTTTTTTATCTTGATGAAGCTGCACAGTGTTATCAGGTAATGTTTACATTGTTTCAAAGCTGTCAACTGAACTTGCAGCCAGCCTGTCCAACATTTGAAATATACTTAAATTAGTCTTCTCTGTTCCTCTTCACAGCTACAAAGACTACAGAGACAGTGAATACAATTTCACCCCACAGTTCTGGCTAATTTTAGCCATTCGCTTTGCATTTGTCATCCTCTTTGAGGTGAGCCTTACAGCAGACTTAAGTAATTTTTTGCCTGTCTTCAACTCAACACTGAATTCTTTCCATATTTTTCTAGTTTGACCTGTTCTTATAGTCAACACGTGTACGAGTGGAGTCATCAGACTGCAATAATGAAACTGTTCTGCTCGTTTGCAGATGGTAGACAAAAAAAGAGGCAGTCCTAACATGTTTTTTTTCCTCTGCTTGCAGCACGTTCTTGTCATATGCAAATTCATCGCAGCCTGGTTTGTGCCATCTGCTCCCATGCAAGTGAAGAACGATAAATTGTTTGATAAACTTAACAGGCTAAAAGAGGAGCTCAGGTGAGTCTGAGACCTGGCTGGTTGCCAAATAAAAAAAAATGCCTTTTAGGTATTTTTAATTTCAATAAATTAACAAAACGTTTGAATGTATTTTTAGCTAATGTGCAACATTTAGTATCACAGACATAAAATCACAAAGTGCTGTACAATAAAAATCAGTGCTAAGTCATGACATAATAGCTTGGGAAAATAAGTGTTTTCAGTTGGTTTTTGGAAACCTCCACAGAGTCAGCAAGATGAAGCCATAATCAAAATAAAGGCTTGAAATATTTCACTCTGTTTAATTAATCTTTAATGGCCTGAAATGGTAAATGGCCTGAACTTATATAGCGCTTTATCAAGTCCCTCCGGACCCCCAAAGTGCTTTACACTACAGTCATTCACCCATTCACTCACACATTCACACACTGATGATGGCAAACTACACTGTAGCCACAGCTGCCCTGGGGCGCACTGACAGAGGTGGGGCTGCCCCCGGACCCTCTGACCACCATCAGTAGGCAAGGCGGATGAAGTGTCTTGCCCAAGGACACAACGACTAAGACAGCTGGAATGGGGGATCGAACCGGTGACCTTCCGGTTCCAGGACGACAAACAATAACTTTAACATTTATACAACTTGTGTGTGTGTGTGTGTGTGTGTGTACTTGTTTTTGTTACCTATTTAGGTTTACCGTTTCCAGTATACACACCTACCTTGTCAAGACCAGCAGTCCTAATGGGGACCAAAGACCGGTCCAAATATGGTGGAACTCTATTTTTGGGTTGAGGGTTTGTTTTAGGACTAAGGTGTGAATTGAGTTTAGGTTAGTTTTAGGGTCAGGTAGGTACCTGTGAGGTTAGCCTTAGGGTTGGTGGTCAGGGTTAGGCTATAGAAATTACTGGAAATGAATGGAAGTCAATGAATGGTCCTAAAAAGAAATACAAACCTGTGTGTGTGTGTGTGTGTGTTTTCTCTTGCAATTGTACTACAAGTTTTATTTGGTCTGTGTAATGAGATGATTTAGAGATAATAAATGTACCGGTACTTTAAATTAAAAGCATGTTAGTCCTAAATGTCTAAATGATGACTTATTCTGTTTTTTGTTTTGTTTTTTCTCAGGTCGTTTGAAGCGTGACAACATTCAGACACTTTAGTGGGACATAATCTGATCCTGAACACATTAACTAAGTGTAGCTGTGTGCTTTTTGCGTATAAAAGCTGTCGCAGCACTGGGACAGTTCAAAGACTCATCTTCCTGAAGAGATCAGATGAAGGGTCGAGGCTCCCTGTTATTGTCTGCTGTCAGATGTAAGCTGCCTATAATTACGTCTGTATGAAATGGACTTGGGGGGGGGAAGGCTTTTTTTTTTCCTTGGCAAATTGTGTAGAGTAACTGATACTACTGGTTATGCCTTGTCTGACATCTGCTCTTATTTTAACCTGAGAAAGCACTGAGAGCTTAGTGTTGGATCTGTGTTTGTGAGCCATATCTAAGTGTTTTCACTGAAAGCCTGAAGGTATTTTCGACTGCTCCTACAGACTGCTGACTGTGTTATTATCATATTGCCTTACATTGTAAAACAAATCGCTGTGATGCTTCTCGCTTTTATTTCATTCAGATAAAATATGATTGTGTTTTGTAAATGAGAATGTTTTGCATTATTTTATAATATTAATAAAAGAGGAAATATTTGTCCGAGCTGTCTTTTCAATTTAATGTGCTTCTGTGTTTTCATTTAGAGAGACATAAAATATATGGTACTTGGCATTATTATTTTTATTTTATGACTTTTTATGGTACGGAATATTGTTACTGTAGCTCTCAGTGAGAAAGTTTTTGTTTGCTGACATTTGAGGTTTCAGTGTAGAAGTCTGTAATTATATGGAAAGCACATATTCTGTCATTTTAAATCCTAATTTAAAACTTTTCTTGCACAGAAATTATTTAACTAGTATTTAACTTTGAGAAACGTACCTGTTACTTATAGTGTATACTTATTTACTAGTTTCATATTTACAATATATTTACAAAGTAAATATGTGATACTAATTGGTCACAAACCTTGTTTAATGTATACATACTTACAGAGTAAAAACCTTTTGCTTACCTGCTATGTACCTAGTTTAATGTATTTGGTACTTACCTCATATGTACCTGTTATTTGCTGGGTACATACCTGATTCCACTGATTCTTACAGAACACTTACTTTGTATGTACCTGTTAAGTGTTGTGTTCAAGGTTCTTGAAAACAAGGACAACTTATTTTAGTAAACAATTAGAAGATAAATGTAAAAATACAAGATTGTAGGCAAAAGTAAATGTTCATCTTTTATCCCTTGGAGAGGTTGATGGTCTCTAATAAAGAAGAACAAAGCAACTACCGGTAAATGAAAATTAAAAACAAGAATAAATTACAGTTATTTATGTTAAGCAGTATTATGATTACAGCTGTTTGTCAGTAACCACATCCCTAAAGTTGAGAGTATACATATCTTATTTGTTATAGTGTTCCAGGCACAAGATATGAGAAAGTATTTTGTGCAAAAGTGCTTTTCATGAATGGATAGTGAATTCTCTTTCAGGACCTGCCTTAGTTAAACATATTTGTATTTTGTTTAACAAACTCTTGCAGCTGGGTTTAAACTTACTTATATAACCTGTAAATAAGTATGTGATTGGTATAGGTACTTACAGTACTTTGTAAAGTCTGAGCTGTAATATATGCCACAGCTATGAAAAGAATTATGTTTTTTTAATCACTTATTAATAGTTAGTAATAAAAATGCCTGGCTCAGTTTTTCTCTGTAACCATTAACAGACCCTCACGTCCACCCAGCGCCATAAAATAGATAAATACATAAAAGTCTAAACTATTGTTAAATATTAACCAGGGTTGTAGCAGGTATTAATATAACTGTCTGCAAAATTTGAAAGAGACAATGTTCCAATTTGAATAGACTAAGTTAACATACTGTAATCACTTAAGGTCATGTGGTTAGAATTATTTCTTTAAATTTTTTTCCTATCAATTAAAAATCTATACTTAATACCATTATTAAGTATGTAGCCTTGATGAATACTGTACCTGCATTTGAGGGAAATGTAGCCTACAGCTGAAATAAATTATGAGGACGTAATTCAGTCCATAAAGAGTTACAGTATAAATGTGAGCAATAATGCAGGATTTGTGCTGTTTTTATATACTTCAGTTGAAATGTTTCTTGGTTTAAATTTGAGGAATGGTATTCAACTATTACAGTTTTGTATGGTGTTGTTTCCGGAGTTTTCTTGCACTACCTTGCAGGTAGAACCCGGTGAGAGAGTCACGTGACCACGGGGAGCCAATCATCTGCAGCGCTTCCGTTTCTTCCAGGTGCAGTCGATTAAACACACGGCGACGTTTTAACACAACGATGTTAAACTAAACTTTTACAACAACGTTAGTGGGGAGAAAAAGGGCGGCGTATGAGCGGATTATTTTCCAGCCAGAGAAAGGAGGAAAAATTACTTCGGCTCATGGCGAAGGTTTTATTTGCCTCACTGTTAGTCTGTTCCGCCTCCGGATTGTCGTGGACTTCCCTTTTCGGTAAGGATGTAAATAAAAAGTATTCCTTCAGTTCTGTTTAAACTTTACATTTTTCTTTCTTCTTTGATAATTTCTCTTTGTGCACATATTTAGTGAGTCAAGGAGTTTAAGCACACTAAGTTCTACCCATTGTTATTTATTACTAGTTTTATTAACGGAAAAAGAACCTCCAGGTCAGTGTGCGCGTGGTCGGGGCGTGCAGGGTCACGTAGTCACGTGATGTTGCCTGGCAACACCAGCGGACTTCGACCACAGATGGACCTGTTTACTTTGAATAGTTAAAAACTACACTTAAAGCAATATTAAAAAGTAAATATACATTCCTGTACAGGAAAATTGTTAAATTAAGCTCGTATATTTACAAACTGGTAGTTACATTTTCTGAATTATTGTTCATCGAACAATATTGAATGATTGAATAGAAATTGAAAAGTATTTTTAAGTTAACCTTAATATAGTTTTACTTTTATTTAAATGAAAATTGTTAGTTGTTTGAAAATCTTTGAATATAAGTATTTTTTCTGACTCATTTAAACTAACTGATTTTGATTTAGAAAACACCATCACATTCAGACTATACTACAGCCGTAACAGAGTATGCTCTTTGCTGAACTAAAAGGCTGTTTCCAATAATTATTTAAAACATCCTGCATACATATGGGAAAATGCACTGTGTAAATTAGATATGAGCCAACTATGCTACTTTTTGAGATTAGTATTTTGTGCAGTGATCAACAGATTTAAAAAATGGAAATGACATATCATGTGCAGGATGAACACTGACGGCAAATAACCAGAATCAGAACTTTGTGAATATTTTGTAATGTTAATATAATCTAACATCTTTCTTGTTTTTTGTTTTTATTTTTTAATCAGGCCAAAGTTGTGTGAATGAGAGCAGATTTAAGGAGCAGGTGCTTTATGTAAGGCAGCATAGGCCTTCATATTCACTGCAGTGTCCTCTGCAGCCTGTTCAGTACCAGAATGCCCAGTTGACCTGGTTGAAGGACTGTCAGCCGCTTCCCAAACAGGTGGGGAAGACCTCCCTGGAGTTTAGCAGCGTCAGCTTAAAGGACCAAGGAAATTACACTTGTACCACACAACAGGGAAACAACACAGCATCATTTACTGTGCGCCTCATTGTGAAGGGTGAGTATGAACTTCCATCCATCAATGTCCTTTACCTGGTTTTCTATGCATTGTGGCAGGAAGCTGGTGCCTATCTCCATCAGTCATTGGGCGAGTGGTGGGGTACACCCTGGACAGGTTGCCAGTCCATCACAGGGCCAAATAAAGACAAACAAACCATTCACACTCTCACATAACATAATATGCATGTTTTGGTCTGTTGGAGGAAGCAGGAGGATCTGGAAAAAATAAAACTGGAAAAACATGCAAACCCTACACAGAAAGGCTGCAGCCTTTATTCTGTGATGTGACTGCTATTATCAGAGCAGTTCTACTGTGACTGAATTGATCTGATACTTTCAATACCTTATTATCTGCTCCTGCTGCAAATTTAAAGTATGTGTCAGAGCATTAAAGGGAGTTTGTGGTACAGTTCCTTCCAGCAGCCATTCTCAGACTACATAAAGACCTTCATTGTCTGTAGCTCCCACAGTTAACTGTAGTGTGTCTTTACAGAGTCTCGGTGTGACAAAGCTCCAGACTTTACACCAAACGGCAGCTTGACTAAACTCTGGAGGAATGTAGGATCCACTGTGAGGCTGAACTGCACCGCTCTGCTCCTCTGGGATCCATCAGAAGAGCAATGTGAAATCACGCTGCAGTGGAGCAAAACTGGCCAGCCTCTCACCAACCACACTCTCTACCTTCACAACACATCGTCATGGTCGATGGAAGCTTTTAACAGATTAGTTTCCCTGCATCACAGTTAATGTTTTTAAGAGATGCTCAGATCCTGTTTTCTCTCTTTTTTTTTTTTTAATCAGGTCTCCTGCAGCTGGACAGTTGATTGTAAATAGCCTGCTTGAGTTCACTCTCAAAGAACCAGAAGATTTTGGACTCTATATCTGCACCGTGAGGAACATGTCTTCTGAATTCATCATACGAAATTCAAGTAAGACAAATTTAAACACACTGAATTTCTTTTGTTTTTGGAGTAGTCAGAGAATCAAATGGAGACATTTTTCGAAGTTTTGTTTTTGCTAAAGAGATAACCAGAAGACTTTTGAGTTCTGTCTTGGTAGAGAGAACAGGAACGGCCAGTCTATAAGGGCAGGTGAAGCTCATTTGCCCCTTAAAGTGGTTCCTCCTAAAAAACAATGTTGCTTTTCTACTTAGCTTGCCATTTATTCTTTAGTTTGTGTTTTTCAACTAATTTGACTGTTTTTAAATGGAATTTAAAGGGTTTAAAGGGCTCATAACAGTTCATACTCAGCTTTAAAAATGTGACATTTTTGCCAAGAAGGTAGGATGTTTTTTAACCTAATCTGTGGTGAAGGTAGGTGAATTACTTTGCTAATATAGAGCTGTGTTCATAAAAGTATTGGTCTGTGAGTTTGAGTCTTGCTTAAGGCGTTAGAGTTAAGATACATCATTAACCATTTTTTGTTTTTTACTTTATATTTGCTGCAGCAGCAAAGTCAGGAAAGGAGGACAGAAGAACTCCTATTTCTAGCAGTATAAATTTGAAACTGAGTTTTTGGAGACAAATAAAAAAAAAAAAAAAAGGCCGGTCACTACAGTGCACAAGTGCCTGCAGGTGAACTGAGGTGGAGAAGCCTACATCCTGGATAAAAATGTATATTTTTAAAAGCATATAATTTACACATGTAACTCAATATTTTCTCCTTTATTATTAATAATATTGTCTCCACAGCTCAGCTGCGGGCAGATAGTGACTGGACTTTTTTTTAAAATTTGTGTTCAAAAACTCAGTTTCGATTCAAATTTACTTAACATGTCAGAGCCTATAGGACTTAAATCGCATCAAATATTATAAATTTTTTTTAACCTACTCTGCTGCTAGAAATAAGTTCCTCCATCCTCCTTTCCATCTGATTTTGCTGCAGCAGTCCGCCTGCACCCCCAAACCCACCGCAGCTTACGATCTGGCTGCACACCCACCCCTCCACCCCAGTGCTGCATTCACTTGTTGCTTCACTTGATTATTTTTTACTTATTTTTTAGTGAGCTAGCTACTTAATATTAGTATTTGTAAACAAAACACTGTAAAAACAGTGTGAAAAGTTTCCATATTTCTGTACACAATGAAAAAGGTTGAAGTTTCAAAGTGTATGTTTAATGGAATTTAAAAAAATCTTTTCATATTTATTTTTGTTTAAAGAAACTGCTTACTAACAGAACAAATGTGTGCCGTTAGTGAAGGTGGATTTTATTTTTGTTTAGTTTTAATTAACCACAGTGGGTCTAATCTAACTAACTAAATAAATCATACGAGGGCTCAGTGGTTAGAATTAGATGTTTGTAAGGGAAATGTTTATTTATTATTAAACACTTATTGTTTCTGTTGTGTGGTCAGACAGTCCCAGCCACACAGCTGCTGTCACTGCAGCCATCATCCTCCTCCTCCTGCTGGGTGTAGCAGCCATCATGTACACCAGGTGTCACCTGAACATCAAACTCTGGTACAAAAACTCATATGGGGACTATGAGCTCAACGGTAAGTCTTACAGAAACAAGATGAAGTTATTATTATTCTTTGTGTAGTTTTAACACCCATGGGATGTTTGTTTCTCTACTTCAGATGGGAAACTCTATGATGCCTACATCTCATATGTCAGCAATGACTATGACAGGAAGTTTGTCAACTTTATTCTTAAACCTCATCTGGAAAATAAAAGTGGATACAAGCTGCACCTCAATGACAACGATATCTTACCTGGTGCAGGTAACATTGCGTTGAGAAAGAATATGTTTCCATAAAGGCTTTTCTGATTGTTTTTTTTGTCCATGTTGTCGTCATTAAAAACCTTGTTGGTTTTCTGAAATGTCTGAAAAGTAAAAGAACCTTTCTTCCACATTCTAGCTCCTTCTGCAGAGCTCCTGATGAACATCAGCCGCTCTCGCCGTCTCATTGTGCTGTTTTCTCATGCTTATCTCGAGCAGGACTGGTGCACCAGCAATTTCAGGTCAGACTAACATAGTCTTATTGAAACTAGAGAAAACTGTAATAGCGTATAATTTTTATGAGTGAAATCATTGCTGCACAATGTAAACCTACCACTTGAAGTCAGTGTTGCATGTGTGCAGCGTGTCTGATGAACTGAAGCTGTTTTCTTTTCAGACAGGGCTTTCTGCACTTGTTGGAGTTATGTCAACAACCCATCCTGATCACGTTGGAGGGTCAGTCCAGACGCATGAGTTCTGATGTCAAACAGCAGCTCAATGAGTACCAACATCGACTCACCATACTAACTTGGAGGCACAATTCTGTGGTACGATTCAGTTCATATAATCAGTGTATTTAAACACAGTTGTGTTTTTCACAAACAATTCATTTTATTTATTACATACGACTACAATATTACAGAGGTTTTTTGACCCTGGCATTAAAAACATTTGTTCTTGTACTGAAACATGGAAGTAAGATCTGCTTTACATAGACAGACTGTCAAAGAGATATGTCTAAAATTATTCAAACTACACTCAAAAAACAAGCTCCTAAAACCCAGGGGCTTTTCTAAAAAAAACTTAACAGGTTTCAAGCTTAAAGTTCAGGCCACAACAGACTTCCGTCATTTTGGCCGAGACAGATTTCCATCTTCTGTAAAAGTGAGAGCGTGGAGATGAGTTGTTTTCTGTTGTGGTCTCATTAAAGCCATTCGATCTAATATGATACAGGAATAAACGGACCCAAGAGCCACAGTTTTATCCAATCAGAGCAGAGCAGGGTATTTCTGATGTATAGTGAGGTGAGAGCAGAGACAGGTCAGCCTGCAGCTCCTTTCCTGAGTGAGCAAAACCTCTCCTCCCACTCTTTGCTCCTGAACTACCCTGGACTTTGGTCTCTAAAACCCGACATTATATTAAATGTTTGTTTTCAGAGCATCATTATCGAACAGATACGTCCTACTTTCCACACGTGACCAAACTCCTCCATCCTCGTGAGAGAGTGCTGTGATGGGAGCACATCTTGTAGTCCTTCACGGTTGATTCCCATGCTGTGACAGAACTGCAGTGATAAATGTGATTCAATAAATGATCAGATATGAAGAATAATTAGTATTAAATGACTAAGTGAGCTGAAACCCTCTAATCTTTTTTAACAAAATAGTAATTTTAACAAAGAAACAACTAATAAAACAAAGAATTGTAGTTTAAAGTTATTTTGTGCTGTGCAAAAGACAAATTACGTATTTGCTAAAATGTTTTTCTATTAAATTATAGCACACATACACAATGTGTTTAATTGCACTGAAAATTTATGGTGATGGTTAAATGACTATATCTGACTCAAGTCTTGACAGAAATATTTTTTTATTAAAACACTGAAACGACATTAACGTAAACTACAGAAAAGCTGTTCAAAATCACACTCTTCCTTACAAATCCCTTTGGTCCAAATGTTTCAGGTTAAAGTATTTGTATAACACTTCATTAGAGAACAATACTGTGTGCTTTGATTAAGGACAAGTTGTTAGGAATATAATGTGTACATGCCCTAAGCCAAAGTACAGAGGATAGGGTAGGAGTGTAATCTACTGTGGGTGTGTGCGTGTGTGGTGGTGGGAGGGTTTAGAAAGAAAAAAAATTATTTTTTTGCTTTTACCCTTTCTGGTTTGTCATCTATCAGAGCTTTTTTTAAAAAGCTTCCTTTCAGACAGTGCTCCCAGTCTGAAAAGATTAATGTGTTTTGTGTGAGTGTCAGTCAGTCAAAGTTTAGATTCAAATGATGCCTGATTCTGATTGGTGCCTAAAAGTATGCAGCGTCCCATTTCTCAAACTGAGCTCTCCTTATTTACAACCAAGGAGATGGCCTGAGGCGAAAACGGCACCGACAAAAATCTGTCTGAGAAATGAGGGGCTAAGCCTTGCTTTTATCTTTAATTATAGCCTACATCTAATCATACTTGGATTATAATTTCAAAAATAGAAACATATGTTGCATTAAAAAAAACTTTTGTATTTGTAATTCTGGAAAACATAGTTTTTGTTCTTATGGGTTGTAATTTCAAAACTTGTAGATTTAGTTATTTAATGAACCCTACAATATGGTCTTTGCAGGGTTTCATTTTATTTTTGCATGCAAAGGTTTTATACTTTCAAAAATTTACTTTCCTTTTCTTTACCAGCGTGAAACAGAGATAATGTTTTGTTTTTGTGGCTTTGATGCCCAGACTCCTTCCTCTGACTTCTGGAAAGAATTGGCTTTAGCGATGCCTCGTAGGGTCACCTTCTACAGTCAGGCTGCAGGAGACCCTCAGACTGTGCTACAAGAAGACGAAGACCCCATGCTGACCCTCGACCCCGACTACCTGGACTGTCACTCAGACACTGATCCAGCTGGAGACCTGGGTAAGCTCAGCAGTCACTTCTGCCTTGACACGTGCAGGTGCATTGATAAAACACAAAGTACTGCTCGAGTTTGAATGTTCTGCAGTTTGTTAGGCAAAAATCTTAACAGCTCAATTATATTTCTCAGCTTCACCATTTTAAATCATCTAACACTGACTAAACCACAGTTAATGTTTCACTTCATAACAAAATATAATTTTGCACAAATGTTTGCTTTAACTGTTTTGTAAAAAGCACAAAAGGCAACAAGGATCTAAATCAAAAATAGACGTCAAAAAGCATGAATAAATGCAAATGTCAATTTAGTAAATTATGCAGTAAGATTTGCAATCTTTTCCCTCAGTTTTATAAGTTTTATTCACAGAGAACTTTTCAGTTTGGACAAAAAAAGCTGAAGCAAACACTGAAATAAATGTTTAGGGACAATTTACCAATTGCAACTGGCTAATATATTTGATATTGTGAAGCCAGTATTTTACTGGGTCGTGACTTTTGGCGCACAGCATGAGGAAACCTCCAAAATATCTCACAGGGATGATTGACTTTTGAACATGTTCAAAAAATTTCAAAACAAATTTTCTTTTAAAATAGTCAGTGGCATCTACAACTTGTTTTAAATTGTTTCAAGTTTAGTTTTTGTAGAGCACTAGACATTTGTTTTGTGAAGTGCTATATTTGAACTATGGGATAAATGTATGAATTCGTAACTTGATTCATTAAAAGGAAAAAATAAGTAGGTCCTCTGGACGGGTTCATCTTTAATGAAACATTTAGTCTCTCCTCCAAGAGACTTCTTCAGTCTGACTCATAGATGAGTCTGGTTAGAGTCAAGAACATACAACCCGTTTTCTTTCTTTCTCAGCAGTACTTAGCTGTAGATTATCATTTTAACTGTGCTTGCTTTGCATTTCCCACCTGTTGCATCTGTTTGGTGAACAAAGCTTCAGACTTTAGCATCAGTGTTGACATGAATAAAACATATCTTCTCAGTCCCAGACATTTTCAACTTTTCGATCACTGTACGTGCAGAGTGAAATATTTAGTAAAGATTAAATAATACTGGGATAATCTTGTATGTGGCTTTATGGTTTTTCTTTCTTGCAGGTCTTCGGACACCTGTCCAGAAGAATCTGACCTCTAAAGCTCCAGTTCTCCCCGATGCACCAATCAGAGCAGCCGAGCCAAAACCTGACATCGATGTGTCAGATCTTGGAGCGCGCAGCTACGCTGCTCGCTCAGACTTTTACTGCCTGGTCACCAAGGAGGATGTGTGAATCCCAACGATCCACGAAATGACCACCTCGTTTTATATTTGTGGTGTGTAGCCAGGTGTGTTCTTTTTTCTGTTCACTGTGGGTATAAAAATGTGCCATTTGTTTTAAATCATCAGGTTTTTTTGGTACCATTGTGTAAAATATTCCCAGAAAAGAAGGAACTTGGTGCGTTTAGTTGATTGTCTGTCTGTCTTTTAATCCCCAAAGGGGAAAGTTAAGATAAGAAATCTGTCTTTTTAAGCAGTTTCTTTATTCCACAATTAATAACTGATTGGTATAAACAGATAAATTAAAGAGATAGTTTCTCTGGTAAACATACAGTTCTTTTCCTTTTTGACAGAACTAATGAGCTCTGGAGAAACAATTATGTTCAGTGAAGTAAGAGTCTAAATATGGGTGCAGCAGAGAACATCTAGTATTGTTCCTGTTTGAGCACGAGCAAATATGTAAACAGGGTGTGGTCTGAGCATTTCAGCGTCTGTTACAGCAACACACATATGAAATACTTTGGAGAATGTCTCTTTATTTATTAAATCAGATGATACATCCATCTGTGAAAAACATGGAAAAGAAAATAGTTTCCAAAACCCAAACATACAATCACCATTTATACCGCTGAGCAGAAATTGTTACAATTCCAACATTTTTTGTATTTTTCTAAAAAAAAAAAAAAAATGAACATACATTTAAAGTAATTTCTGTGTACCATGTTATATCTCTAGAAGGTGCTCAAATATGCAACATTTTCATTCATAAACCTTAAAATGAATTTTTTTTTTTTAGGAGCAAAGCCCCAAAAAAAATATTTTTACACTTCACCAGCTGATCTCACACCGCAGCATTTTATATAAAAAAAAATTGAGATTTTATGTTTTATAAAGCACAGGTAAATATAAAAGTCAAATGGTAAAGTGTTCCCTTTTAATCTATTTACATCCACATGTTTAATCTGTAATTTACCCTCGTTAATTTTTTACTTGAATAAGGAGATGTCTTTTAAATGTAGAACAAAATACAAAACATTAAGAAATATTTACAAATGTGCCTTAAATGTATTATTTTTTTGCATTTGGTTGTGTTACAACAGCAGGAGGGCACAAGTCATCCATCTGCATTATTAAAAAGGCTGTTTTATTTTAATTCATACTGTTCAGAGAGAAAACAAATCCCAGATAAACTATACAAACTGTTTAGAGTAAATGGTTTAGGTGCCGACATTAGTACAAAAGTTCATTCATCGTCCTGTTTCTGTAGTTCATTTCCTGTTGTAATGTAGACTGCGTTGCACAAAAAGTTTTAGGTCCTGCTGGTCAAATCCCAAAAAAAATCACTTTTGGGATCTTATCAGCAAGTCTTGCAGGTAAAGATCGAGCCTTGTTACTTTTAGATAATGAGAAAATCCTCCTTCTTCCACCCTTGCTGCAACACAGAGAAACAACTTTTATTTCAAATGATGTGAAAAACACTTGATCTTAAAAATCATCTTGGGCTGAGCTCAACATTAAAACCAAACTGTTCACGGAGTCAATCTGCACCACAATGTAGAACATAAAAATCCTGCCATGACAAATATTAACACATTTTTTTTGTTCTTGCTCGGACTTGTTCATTAGGTAACAGATTGAACGCCACACCTTTGGGAGGGGCGGGCTGTGATCTGCAGAAAGCTGTAAAAATCGCAGGGTTCAACCCATCACATGGATCTGCTTGGCTGGGGATGTGTGTGAGCAGCCAAAAGATGCATGGTTTTTGTACACATGCCGTCCAACTGACGAGGAAACAACAAAAATGGAAGAGTGTCATCCCTCTTTCTCTCATTTAAAACGAGGGTGGGGCACTGTGACAAGAAAGCTTTGACTTTTTGTTCCCACTCGTGTTGGAGGACAGAGGATTGTGTGTTTTGAAGTATACTCAGAACTTGGGTTCTTTAAATTTGTTCAAACTTGTTGCATAATAAATGCTAACAAAAAAGCAATTTGTTTAAGATTTTAAGAGATAGTTGCAATCTTTTGAAGTATAAAGGTTATAAACATTACTATTTTAGATTTGACCAAATTTGACTTAAATTTAGAAGACTGAGTAATCAAACCCACATTTTACATTTTAAAAAGTAGTGTTTGATTAAAAACGGTTCATGTCAGAAGACAAATCCTGAGCAGTCACTTTCTGGGAACATCTTAGGAATAATTTAAAGTCTCTCCATGAGAAACATCACAGGTTAGTTGCACATAAGCTGCTGGATAACATTTGCAATCTGTGCCTTTACAAATGCTTAACTTCACACACCTAAAGGTATTTTATAAACATTTTATCTTAAACACTTAGTCATTAGCAATACCTTTAAATATTTCAGATCCATTTTTTCAGCATCTTTGATTTTTTTTATTTGCTGTAAACTATGATTTATTAAAGTTATCATGATTCATGCAGCATCTTACCTTTACATACGCTCTCCGTTGTTTCTTGTACTGGTACATGTTGAGGAGTACCGTGCCTGCTGATTTCGCTTGTCTAATCTTCTCCACGCTGGAAATCATTTTAATCAAAAGTTAAAAACATTTGTTTAAAAATGGACAAAATCGATGCAAAAATCTGTGCAAACATTCGATGGGAGTCGAGTGCATTTAAGTCGAGGCACAGTGTGTTTGATGCGATGCTACGTTACAGACCTGGTGTCATGTTTTCTCTTGATATCAACCAGTTTTTCGATGCCTTTGTAGAAGCAGATTTCCCTGGCAGCCAACTCGCTGTGCATGACTAAGTTGTTGAGGACACCGCAGAGGTTGGTCACCACTTCTTCTCCGGGAGACTTCTGATTGCCGTCTTCTGGCAGCTTTTCTATCACTGAGGCCACCACCTTTGTAGCTAAACAAACAAATAAATTTAGCGGGCTACAAACTGGCCAATCATACATATAACCCCAGGGGAAATACACTATTAAAAAAAATCTAAATTTTAGATAACATAAGAAATCAAGACTCTTAGCTTTTGTTAAGTTTATAATTAAAATTCACAAAGACTGACCGAGATGATCCTTGTTTTCTGCATGTCGGGACAGATTCCTCAGCAATCCTGTGAGGGAACGCATCTCTTTATCCCTGTCTGTGCGCATGCGATCAATCAGGGTTGAACAGATCTGCCCTTCCTGCAAAGCCCAGTTAGCAAGCATGGAAGCGGACTGCAGAGACAGAGTTCCATCATGAAATAAACACAAGTTTCTTGGATATTTTTATTGAATGGAAGTCTGATTTGTGTGCTGACAAAACTCACATTGGAGTCTCCAGCTGTGATGTTCTGCAGAGCGCCAGTGGCTGACTCTCGTGTGGTACAATTGATCTCGCATGATTTTAGGATGTTGTGGTAGACGTATATAATAGAAGGGTGATAGAGCAATTCTACTCCCTTTGCAGCCCTTGAAATCTCAGCAAACGTGTACAAACCCTTCTTTTTCTGCCATTCAAAAGGACAATACAAGAAGTCAGCATTAAAATATTTAAGTTTTGTCATCAAAAGCACAAGCTGTAACTGATGTGTGCACGTACACTTTTGGCTTTTTTGCTCCGAGGTGAGAAGCAGCCGACAAGTGAACTGTTCTTGTTCTGTTCCTGGTCTCGGTTTAGTTCAGGAGCAATCGATGGAGGCAATTCAGCGTAGAGCTGGTACGAGAGGTTCCTCAAGATGCACATGGCGTTCTCCACCCCCTTAGACATAAACAGAGACTGGTGAACCCACAAACAGAGCGGGGACTTCATTTGAACTAGAAAAATGTGGCTTCCACTCTTACCTTTACCTCTGCCCTACACTTGTCAATGGAGGCCTGGATGTACTTCACCAAAGAATCCACCAGTTCTTTTGTTTCTCGCATCAACCGACGGGTCTTCTCATCAGCAGAGCTTACATTCCTGAACACACAAAAGGAAAGAGAAAGAGGTTGGCAGTAGTCATGTAACACTAACTCAAACAAACCTGCGATCTCTATTTTTATCAACCTGAATCCATCCAAACAGTTAACTACAAAACGTAAAATTATAATTGCAAGTAACCTCTCCACAGAACCCCTCTTCAAAAGATCTGATCTGTCCCTTTAAAGCTATCAGCGGAAGCAGTTTTTCTTAAATGCGAATAATGTGATGGGAGAGAAACAAAGTGGCACAGCTAAACCAAGAAAATAAAAAATATAAACCCAAGAAATGTGTTCCAGCAAAAACCTAATAAGGTACATTTTGAGCTTTGGGCAATCACAACACAATCTGATACCTTTATGAATTTATTTCACTCAGCTTCTTCACACTTGTCTATGTAAGACCAGCAGAAGTGTTTTAAAGGGTAAAATACCCTGGATGCTTGCATTGACTTGGTGTATAATTATCACCTGCAGCCATGAGAGGCAGTTAATAAAGAAACTGCTTGTTTGTGCTTGGTTTTTGTTATTTTAGGACTAGGATTTTACACTCAAAGTGAGCAAAGCAATGAAAAAGTGTTAGTGACGGATGGATATAGAACTTAGCTTCCTTTCACATTAAATCAATATGTTTTAGTTATATGTGACTAATCACATCAAACTGAAGATTAAGTCAAACTTGGTCAAAATGAACTAACCACAGATTCTTGGCTTTTTTACCTGGATCACCCTGATATGAGCGGTTCCAGAGATCTGACTTTAGTCGTGTTAATTCATTATATTTTGACAAAATGCAACAAGACTATATCTGCCTATCTGTCCACATACCACTTTGACACTTAATCCTCTTTCGATGTGATGGGTCACATAATTTACACACGTTTGCCTCCCCACTTTGAGATATGGAGGAGCAGCTGCTTCATTCAGCAGGCAGCCTATGATCAGTAACACACTACTTGAACCACTTTAAATTTAGGTTTTTGCAACTGCAGCTATATGGGTCACTATTTAACCACATCTTGAAAAGCTCAACAGAATTATATATTTCTATTTCTTGCCAAGAAGCTTATTGTACAAATATATATTCAATTTTTAGGTAGGAAAAAACTTTTCTCCACAACTCCTACATCCTGTTTATGAAAACAATAATAATCATCACAAATATATGAGCGAATACTACTTTTGTTTATTTACTATGTATTTCACACTGCAGTAAACAACAAAGTGAAGTCAGATCAGATGTAAGACTTGGTGTGATACGCACCTGAGGCATCCTGTGGTGTTGCAGAATATCTCATCCTGAGAGGGGCTCCCGGTGACCCTGTCAGAACCTTCTAAATACCTTGCGGCATCGTCCGCCTCTCTGGTTGCAATGGGGGCAAGAATCTTCTCAGTAAGTTTTGGCACAATCTGCTTGGCCAGTTCTGCTTTCAGGTTCTCCTTGGATGACAGGTTCCAGAGGATACCTACACAAAAAAACAAGTATAATGAAAACCTTTGTGTGACCAGCGCCTTTTTAGTTTGATGTTACAGTAAGCAGCTGATTAACTTTATCCAAGTAGTAGCTTATTTAAATCTTCCCTGTTGTCTCACTCAAAGGAACAGTTCAGATTATTTAAAGAAAGCTGTTCTGTGAAGTTATCAGTGACTAATTGTTCAAAGTTTGATCAATTTAGACATTCTCTCAGGGAAGGCTGTGGTGAACTACTTATTAAAACTAACTACAACGTGACATTGTCTGGTCACACTTCACAGTTTCCAATTTGCAACATAAATCTTACCCCGGTAATACAAGCATAAGGTATTGTTAAGGATGACACCCAGACTCTTGACGTGGGGAGAAGAAAAAACTAGGGAGTGGAAAATTGTTATTCTTGGAGAGGTTGGATTTAGTACCAACAATTAAGATTTCAGTTTTGTACCCTTTACGTTTAAGTTCTTGGAGAATTAGGACTTGATTTCCTAAAGGCAGGTAGGAGGAAAAGATAAGTTGGGTTTAAGGAAAAGGTAGAAGATGGAAAAGGTAGAGGTGTCATCTGCATAGCTATGAAACTGAATGTTGTGTTAATGGTATATGTAGCCAAAGGGGAGGATGTAGATGATAAATAGGAGGGGTCCAAGGACAGAGCCTTGGGGTACACCAGAGGAAAGGGAGGAAGGTTTGGATTAGAATGTTCTGAGTACGACCAGACAGATGAGATTTAAACAAATTTAGTGATGTGTCAGAATAGATTTTGCCCCTTTATATAGCAGAGACCGAAATATGTCCAAGTACATATTTTTAAGGTTTTAAGTTTCAAAATAACCTCGCTTTTTACAGTTGTATTGATGCAACATATTTTTGGCCGATCTCTGTGATGATAAAGTTTTTATTTATTTCCTCCTCTGCATGTATACAGTATAGAGCAAGGAGCTTGCAGGGCTCAATTAAACAAAAACGTTTGGTGTTTTAAGAAATCCACAGCTGGGTGGTCCCTGAATGTGTTAATCAGCACTAAGCCGGCCCAGCTTTTCAGGAGTCACAATTCTGTCACTACCTCACTCACACACTGAATAGGCGGAGGTGGTCAGAACACTCGCCAGTAATGGTTCAGGGACAGAAATAGATTTTTGCCGTTTTAAAGCAGCTTCAGTCTATAAATAAATATTTTATTTATGCAGTTATTGTTTTAGGCACCTTTACAATGCTGTTGTAAAACAGACTGTATTAACTTCTTCCTTTATGATGCAAATGTGAACTAGTAAAAAAAGCTAAATACTTGTTTATTTTTACACCATCTTACTCTTATCAGATTGATTGTCTGGTTGCACTTAACGGTTTCCATTGCCAACATTAAATTGACAGAGACCATCACTGCTAATGGATTGTGGACTAACTCAACCCTCAATTAAATGACAATAAATCTCTGAAACCAAAAATAGTAATGCAAATGTGACTGAATAAATTGTTTTTAGACATCTTAATCTGTTTTAGAACTGGCCTCACCCATTTCAGTCATTAGACCGTCTCCTCATAGAGAACTTCTGCCTACTATTCCCATCCAATTAAGCTCTGAGTGATTCCCACTGCAGGTAAGATACTGATTACTGATATCAGCATCACAGAATGCCACTTCAAAATAACCTGCACCAGCCTTTTAATTTGCTACTTCATATTTAAGTCTCTCAGCCAACTTTGAAGAACAAACAGCAATCCCGAACAGTTCAGATGTAGATCCAACGCTTCCAAAAAAAAAAAAGGATCAGATTAAAATTGACAGACAGATGCTTTTTATTAATTACTTTTAGATCTTTTTGAACTCAGGACTCGTTTGGCAGAAACAAATGAGGGTGAAACAGATAAAAGGAGCAGTGGTAATCCTGGTCAACAGGCCCAGACAGCTCCTCCACACTCCCTTATGCTCGTACAGAAACGCTGTAGTGGTGACAGCAGCTCCACCTTCTAATCTCAGTGCACTCAGACTCTCACTCTTCAGGCTTCTCCGTTTTTATCTGAATGTTATCATTTTCAAAGACTATCATCTGCTCAAGAACTTTCAAGGACATGAGAAAGTTTGTGTTGCCTTTAGAAAGCTTGTTCTTTCTTACAACGATGAAATTTCAGCGTGAGCATCTTAAATGCCCTATGCCCCGCCCCATACTCCGAAGATGCTTTTGCAGTTTCAACTAAGGTAGACATTTCTCTACCTGTGATGTTTTTGTGAAGCTCATCATCAGGCTCGTTGAGCGCCTGGACCAGCGCCGGGATGCCATAATTGCTCATTAGGACCACCTTGTTTTCCATGCTCTCATAGATAACGTTGCGCATGGCACCAGTGGCGAAACGCCGCACTTCCTGGTTTGGGCTGTTGAATAGATTCACCAGCGGTTCGATGCCACCTAAGCTGCGCACCTTCATAAATAAACAAAAACAGCAGAAATAGGGGTTGTTATTTTTTTAAATTGGGACACCATAAGTTGTCAAATTCATACAATGGAAAATATCTCATTATTTGAATGCCTCTTTTATTTGTAAACGTAGAATGATCTTACCTCTAGTTGCTACATAACTCAGTCATACATTGCAACACTTTTTGACTTGTTTTACTTTTTTATATTAACATTTTATTGCTATTTATATTTTAATAATAAACTTATCTTAAATCTTGTATATTCGTTTGATTTGCCTACAGTTTTTGACTTTATTAAGACAATTTAAAATGTGTTAATTTCCTAAAAGGGGCTATAAATAAAAGCTTAAATAAACTGAGTATGAATCATTTATGAACAGTAGTGCTTGCATCCCCCCCAAGCTTCTCTTTATTCTTTTTTCAAAGAGTTTATTAAATCACACAAGAAGATTAGTTGTTCAAATACGTTTGAAAAAAAAAAAGAGAAGAAAATGTTGATCTGCTCTGACTGCTTAGCAAAAAACACAACAGTTCAGGGGCAGATAGAGGAGGTTTAACTCAAGGTGGTGGAACTACAGAACAGTGAATAAAAGGGAAGCTTTGAATTTATAGTGTTTGGTGTATTTAAGTGTTCCCACAAATGGAGAGACATCAATCAATGTCTTGAAGAAAAACATTTTTCATGGCTGAACGTCTCTGTGAAGGAATGCAGAGAGGAACGAGGAATTCAAACCACAAGTTGAAGCTGTTTTTATAGTACCTCGTCTTTTGCCGTTTTCTCATTGTAGCACTGATGCTGAATGTAGGCTGTACCCAAGACCTGTAAATCAAGGTCGTCGTCTGTCAGGTATTGTATTGCTTCCTTCATACTGATGTTCTGGATCCTGCCAAAAAAGTAAACAAACAAATTCAAAATATAATTAATCTTATTAACCATTCTGTAGCACCAAATGTGTCTTTTTGATAACAGCAGTCACTGCGATTAAACGTAGACAATTTGTTTTGAAATTCAGCTTGAAAAAACTTTTTCAAAAACAAAACAAAAGAAAAGCAATGTTTTTGCAAATCCACACGCCTAACCGCTCATTATGGGATGTGTGAAATGCAAGGCCCTGAACTGAACTGCCACACCCTGAACCTAAAAACCAGTCCTGCCACTTCGGAGCCGCCTCCCAAACGCAAAGCTCCAATGAAACGATCGTCCCGCCATTATGATGCAGAAAAGTTGCGACACTGGCTCATTGCTTTCAGTAAATCTGCAAATGATTTTGAAAGAAACCGAGTCATCAAAACAACTACGGTTCACTGCTTCTGCACTACTGACTGATTCAAAATATTAAATTATTGTCCGTCTTAAAAAAAATAAACAATGTGCTAAAACATCTGGGCTTAAATAATCAGACATGTAGTGGATTGATTAGTGTCATGTTTTGGGTTTACAGCACTGACCAACATAAGAGGAAATGTTAGAAATCTGTTTCGTTCATTAGTTTTAAAAATGTTTTTTGGATAATGGATGCATAAAGGGGTTAAAATGTTTATATTGGGTATTTTTTTGCAGTAAAACGTAATTCATTTGCTTTAGTTCTGTTTGGTTTAGTTTTTTTTAAACTCCTCACCCGTTCAGGTTGCTCATGCTGGTTCCCAGTTCCATCTGCCCTCCATAGATGTCCATACCCCTGCCGACACTTTGCATGCTCCTGATCGACATGCTGCGGGCCAAGGTTCCTTGACGCTGCAGCATGAGGTTCCCCTGAGATCCAGACAAGGTGGACATCATAAAACCTCCGTCCATTCGGTCTCCCCCTGCACCCATGTTGCTGGCACTCGCGGTCATCTGGTTCCCGGACATGGAGCCGATGCTCGACCGGTTCCGGTTTGTGATCCTGCTGATTGTGCGGAAGGCCGGGCCTTTAAAGGACTGCTGCTGTTGGAATACTTCAGTTCCTCCTCCCCCTCCTCCTCCTCCTCCCATCATCCCAGTGCTGCGGGTGAGAGTGCCACTCTGAGATCGGCGCATACTCTGGTTCCTCATTTGTCCGGCGAAGCCGTTCACGCTCTGAGTGTACTGACGTCCGAAGGTGCCATCGCGTTCGGAGACCATGCTGCCTGCATCGCTGTTATCGACCATCCAGGGATTTCCAGGAGGCATGTTTCGAATCGAATGCACAGACATGACCTCCTGGTCCCCTCTGTTCGGCTGTCTCATGCTTGCTTGGTATCCGCCGCCCATACGTACGTCTTCTTGGTAAAAACCTCCACCGCCTGCGCCTCCGCCTCCACCTCCACCTCCACCTCCCCCTACGCTCATCCTCTGAAAATGGGCCAGGTCTGGTGCTGCAGAGCGGCAGCTGAACTCCTGCTTCTGGGACACGCGAGGACCCTGGAGATAAAGATGGATGTCACTGTTACAATTTATCATGCACACAGATTTACACAATATGATCCTGTGACGTGTATGAAAAGATGAAATGAACGCAAGTCATTTCACTAAATATAAAAGTGGTTTCTAATTTTGATAAGTGACAACATTCAGAGGTCTAAAGTAGCAGCTCAAACACAGCCTGCGTTGTTCTGTCCCACCACTAAAACAGTGGAATCTTAAGGACAGGCTTGAAAACTAGCAGCCTACTGTCAAATATCACACATGCTGTGTCCTGCTCGACCCAGGTTGGAGTCAAGTGTTTATTTTATCTCCACAATATATACAGGGTGAGTCAAAAGTCACAGGACACCCTTTTATTTCAGAAAGAAAAGCGGAAGATGAGATATCTGAATAACCCTGTAAATAATGGGTGATGGGGGGTCTATGTCCACAACATGGCAGCCATCTTGAAAGTCGCCACATTGGATTAAGGCCAAGTTTTTCCAAAGATAGCCCCCCAACTTCACCCATTACTTGTATTCAGATGTCATTTTCCTTTTTCTTTCTGAAATAAAAGGGTGTCCTGTGACCTTTGGCTCACACTGTAGTTCCTAATTGTATATATAAAATTAAACAAAGCTGCTTTACTCACCATTGTTTTTGAGCCTGAGTACATATAAGAAGATTTTGAGCTGAAACTTGGGTTGTAGGTGCTGTATTTCATTGTGGATGAACCACCGTAATCTGGGGAAAAAAAGAAGACAGAATACTCCTTTTATTAAAAAAAAAGAAAAACTTTCAGATATAGTGAAACAAATTAACTTTATGTGAGTTGTATAATCTGTAAAACTTCCACTCCTACAACATTTTACAGCGATGAATTGGATGAAAGGCATCAGAGTCTGAATAGCAGGTGTCCTGTTGCTCTGGAGACTGAATGTACAGAGTCTGTAAGAAGCAGGACCTGACCTGTTAACAGCCCCGATGTCTCCGGTTACTGATCGCTCTGAGAGCAGACGAACACGCACACATTTCTGCCAGTGTGTGTGGATGTTTCGCTCTCATTCCAGACTAAAATGACCAGACGGGTGTGTGAAGACAGGCGTGTTACAAAATGTTACCGACTGAAGAAGAGCAACAACAATATCTGTGTCAGAACGCAGAAAATGTCTGTAACAAAACCCAGATGTTTCTATTCCATCTAAAGATTGTAAAAAAAGTTTGGCATTCTTGATAATGTGCCAAAAAATGTTTACTTCCAACGATTTAGTAACTAGAACACTACTATGAAGCCCGCCAGGAGACATTGGGGGAGTTGTTTTTTTCGCATTACCTCGCAAAAAATGTTCATTACCTTTGTGCATGCCGGTTTATTAATATTTCATGCGCAGCATTATACAAGGGTCACTACTTTAATTCAGCTTTGGTATAAACATACCACAGCCCCTCGTGGAGTTAGATATTTACCTCTATACAGATGACGCACTATCACCGTCATCTCCCCTAAGTTGTGGTGACACATCCTGTTTCGGTAACCAGATATTTAAAATTCCCATACAATATAGTCAATACAAAACATTACAGTACTGCAAGGTAACGCAAACATTTTGCATTTGGGAATGTAAAAAGCTTTGTGATAGAAAAGAAATTAGCCTGATGTCCCCTTGCAGGCTCCATACTCTACAATAAAATGCACAAAGTACATCTGACACCATAATAAAGTCTGCAATTTATTTACTACATCTCTATAAACATTAGCCAACAGCTTGTAACCATTTCAACAAAGTTGTGGACAGCGAACACACCAGCTTTGTTCAGCGGTATTAAAAATTTAAAAAGCGCTCATCGTACCCGTCCTGTAATACTGCATGAGTCTCATTAAGAGTGCATGAGGCAATAGATATGCAAATACATTCCTGTCTCTGACTCCACCCTGCAGCAGGAGCAACGTATCCGTAACAAACACCCGAAACACCAGGGTTATTCAGTTCAACTAAATGTCAGATTTTGCTCTAAAAAGAAAAACTACTCACAAACAAATGTATCTGATTAGATAATAAATTGTATGAAATGATTCATAAGATTGTGCGAAAGGAAAACACAAAAACAAACAAGCGACAGCTAAAATCTCCCATCAGGGGCTTTTATTTTATGTTAAACCAAACCAGTCACCTGTGGCTAAACCCAGCCTGTCCTGATCTTGTTTTAAAATTAGTGGGGGGGGGGGGGGGGGGGGGGGGGGGGGGGGGGGGGGGGGGGGGGGGGGGG
>JARVJO010000002.1:19499688-19517050 GCA_031762555.1 Cynodonichthys magdalenae | reverse complement strand
CCTGATCTTTTTTTAAAATAAATCCCCCCCCCCCCCCCCCCCCCCCTCCCAAGAAAGACGGCGCTGATAAGACACTGATATCACAAAGACATGTTTCAGTGCGTACTTCAGGCAATGCTTGTGAGTTCACAATGTGCCTGAGAAGTTGACGTCTTCCCACTTCCCAGGTGAGGCGGCTGGGAGGGCTGCAGAGCCTCGATCACCGCTCCGGGGCACACCATCTCATCTCAAAAACCAGTTGGTGCAGTGGAGAATGAGTGACATGTTCTCTGACGTGTGACCCAAACCCAACCCTGACAACACCCAGCACACCTGAGAGGAGCAGCAGCACACACACACACACACACACACACACACACACACACACACACTCACACCCTGAAAACACCTTCGATGAGAAAACCTTTTCTATTTATCTTTAATCACAATCTCGTTGTGTGTATGTGTATACATGTGGGTGTAAATGTTTCTTTTGGATTTCTCAGCTGAGATGTGCCCGTCATGAAAAGCATTAAAAATAAAAACAAGAGCTTGTAGATGTAGAAGAGGAGACATTCCTTCTGAAGCCTTTACGTGTTTTTGTTTTCCTCATCTGCAAACGCTTACGCATTCATCACGGATCTTCTAAAGCCACAAACCACTTTGTTTGAAGAGCTGATATAAAGTTAGACTGTCTTCCTACAACAAACAAAGGCCCAGGGAAAAAAAAAAAAAAGAGAAAGACACGTCGGAGTGTCTGACAGTTATGATCGAGTTGTAAAACCAACCGAACATCGACTCGTTTAAGAGACTGGCGGAACTGTGAGCTCAGCCCTTCAAAACAACTAGGACAGCATGTTTGCCTGTTCAGGCAGGTATCAACGGCGCCTCTGGGAAATACTAAAACTAGAAAAATGAGTAAAAGGTTCCCCACCTGTATCGACACTACTCAGAATTCAGAGGTCACGCGAACAAACGCCCTGTTTTCTCTGCTGTTTGGTTGTACACAACAAATTCTATTTGCTGTTGCAAGAGGCAACAATTTCACACACCAGCAGAGTTTTTCCATTTTCAGCTCCTTAATTACGTCAAATCATTAAACGGGATGTAATTACTAACTCGATTAATTCCCACTTATACAGGAAACGTTTTTATTCACTCATTAAGAGTCATACCACCCAGAAAATTCCACCCTGATCAACTTAAAGCTTGCTACCGTGGACTTTTTTTTTTCTAACATATTATGACAACAAACAAAAACAGCTGGTTGTCATGACAACCCTCATCCCTTTTATTCGAGTATAAGAACTGAAACCCTTTTCACTCTGGAGAAAGTCTAACCTTCGCCCCGCTATCAGGGAAGTTCATGAAAGCGGCACTTGTTTGGGCCTGTTACACATTAACCGTTTGTGATTTGCACAGACAAGAGACTGTAAATCTGCTGCTGCTCGAGGACAAAATAAAAAATTTCCCCCCGAAGAGCTGATGAGAAACAGATCAATAGAAACTCGTAGGGGACAAATGTGGAGGAAAAACCACCTCGCTGCTTCTGAACAACACGTTAAGCTCCATTTGACACAGTTTACCGAGTGGAAGAGTCTGAACTCTGAGTAAAAAGAGAAAGTAATCGGCTTTAAGTTTCCTGCTTGGTCAACAAAAGACTTTTTATTTTTCAATCATTTTTAAACAGAATTCTTAAAAGTAAAATTCACAGATAACTCTAAAAGATGAAAAACTGCTAAATTTCATAAGATTTTTGTGACACATTAGACATAATAATCACAATATATGGAAGACAGAAACAGCCAAAATTAAGAGTACTTATAAAGTGGTATAAAGGATTTGAGTAAAATTTGTCAAAAACTTTTACTACTAAATACTTTTAAAGGTTAGTAATTTATCTTTGTATGTTACTCTATTTTTTTTATTCCATAAATTACTTATTTTTCATAAAACCGTTGTATTTTTTTATCATTCTCACCCTTTTCATTTTGTTTTCCAAACCTATATATTTCTGTTCATTTTTAATAACATACCTATGTATTTATAATTGTATACTATTATTTTCACATTACTGCACATGTTCCAGCTTCATTTGCAGAGAAGTGTGTCTCATGTGAGGAGTGCACAACACAGAACTTGCTAACCTTTAGCATCAATAGCAAAGTCAGCGAGTTTAATTTGCAGTAAGAACAATAAAGTTTTTAAAAGTAGCTCTTTGTTACAACTCCACAAAAACAATGTGCTAATCGGTTAGTGACTGAAAAAACTAACTGTCACAAAGGGTGTCAGCTTCATAGTGACGCAACAGGAAGTGCTAATTTTGTCATTGGTTCTATATGTTGTGTTGTTTTTTTAAGTTGGACTATTTTAGTATAAAGACAGAATAATTAAATAAAATGTAGACCAACCACCACAAAATAACCAACAAGTTCAAAATGTTATGAATGTATTACATTCCTTTGAGATGGTAATGTATAGTTACAAACATGTAAAATATAAAATAAATTAATACACAATAATAAAATATCAATTGTAATAGAATTGATATGCATGTTGATATTTAGACTTTTAAGACAAACATTTTTATATGTAGGCAAATATATTTTTATTTGGGCACTTTCAGTCCTCCATACAATAACGTTCAGTAAAGTGTTGTGTTATTTTGGGGTATTTAGATTGACTCGTGTTGACAACAAAGCAATAAACAACAGTTTGAGGTCAGGACCCAGGAGAAAACTTTGAACAGGTCCAAATAATTTAGGAGTATGAAGCAGATCATATTCTGTCCTCTTTTTAAAAACAAGTACATCGAGTTTCGTCTTTGAATAAGATGACTCAGAAGTTCAACTTTTATATGATCCCATAAAAGCTCCAAGTCAAACAGAGGATCGCCCATAAAACCTCAGCTCATTGGTCAGATGATGATATCAGCACCTGCGCTTCACTTTATGCCAGCTCTGAACGCAAATTTCACTTCCTGTCACTCTGAAACCAGGTCAAAAAGTCAGATAAGGTCATTTTTTTCTTGCTTGAAAGCAGAAAACTGAGCAGACGTGCGTAAGCCAAAAACAACTTGTTGTTTACCTGACATGGCGTACTGTGAGGTGGACCCATTCTGGCGCGGGACAGTGGTTTTTTCTGCCAGTCTCAGCTGGATCTGCTGCTGCACGCGCCGCGACCTGGCCGCCTCGTCCGACAGGGCGCCTCCATTCCCAATCTGCATGTCCGACGGGAGGGCGTAGGTGGTGACCGAGTTGTGGGGCTGTATGGCGGAAAGAAACACGCTCTCTGAGGCCATGGTGCTCATGGTGACAAGTCAAAGACAGAAAGAGAGACCCGAGAGAGGCGTCTGAGCTGCGGGACAAAACTGCTCTGCGTCGTGGCACCGAGCTGCGCGTTCACACAGAGGAGGGGGAGGAGCCACGTGGGCCCTTACCTGACTCACAGGTGAGCTGACCAACCCCACCCCCTCACCAAGCTGACTGACATCTTTTCAGAAAAATGAAAATAAATATAACTTCCGCTTTCTTTTTCATTTCAGAATAGTTGTAGTTGCAGGTTCATCATTTCATTCTGGGAGGTAAATAAACCCACTTTATTTTGTTATAGTAAAAGTTGAGCAAAACTGAGTTTTGAATAAAAGTATAGGTAAATTACTGCCATAAATAAACTTTTAACTAGAGTTTTTACTTTGAGTTCATACTCTTTCATAGCAGGAGCGCCACCAAGTGGGGGCCAGGGAGGCCAGTGGACCCCCAACAAAAATAGGTGTCCCCACCCCACATCATTGACCAGACAATCCTATGGTTTTATCGTGCATTTTTTTAAATAAATTTTGATTCAAAGCTATAAAAGGCTGAATGCCAATATTTGTGAGAACATTTAATTAACACTGATAGCAGCTTTGTCATAAAATAAAACACGTACAAGTCAAATGTTGTACAGATCTATGTTTTTGATTGTCCTCTCTTAGGTTTGTGTATTCTCTTCTTTGTTGTGTTTCCTGTGTTCTACTCCTCTGCTGGAGCTCCGCCCACTTTCACTACTTGTCTTCATTTAACCCAGGCGTCTACTTTCTCATCTTTCAAAATGTTCTGTCAGTTTTCATTTGTCTGTTGAGCATTGCTGAGCTTCATGTCATATTCTGTGTCCCCTCATGCCTAATCCAGAGTTCTGCTGCCATGTCAGCTTTTTTTCATGTATTTTAAATAAAGTTACATTTTATTTTGAGCTTCTTGGGTCAGTCTGTACACTGGGGTCCTACCTCTTCAACAACCATGACAAAGGTTGTTTTTGTTTTAGTCATTTTTGTCTAAAATATATTTTGATCAAAGCTCAGATACAAGAATTACAGATTTACTTTCTACATGTAACCAAGTTTCTACGTACGCAATGACTTTAACAAAAGCTGACAGAAAGCATAGTATTAGGAATTGTGTGTGTGTGCGTGTGTGTGTGGCCTTGTGTTGAACCTGCTCCCTCCAAAACCCTGAACAGGACCAAGCAGGTCCAGAAATGGGATGCATAGACGGCTGAGTGTCCCTGCTTAAATAAAGGATCTGAATTTTCCAAAACTTGTGTGTGAGAGGTAAAATAAATGGACTCTGTTTATCTTAACCATATTTCTACAGGACATATTTCCTGAGTCACACACGGCAGAAGTGACTATAAAATCTGAAAAGTACAAGATTATTCCAAGGCTAACATCCGTCATACAATATTTGTTTTTCATGTTTGTGGGATTTTTTTCTTAAAAAAGGAATGTAAGAACATTTTTTTTATTTGACATGGCAGTTTGACATCTTCACTGGAATAAAGACATAATGACAAAAAAACACACTGACTGTTTGTTTCCATCAAACATTTGGCCCTTTGAGCCCGATCGATGGAAACAGTGGTTGTCAGGATGAAATCACTGTGAGGACTTGATAACAGAGATTATTCAAAACTGGATGTGATTTAAGGTGAATTTCAACTTGAATGAAACAAACAAACAAAACATCCCCCACATTCACCTTGAACTCCTGTGTTCAGGTAAAAGTCAAACAATGCAATAGTTTGTCCAACGACTAATTTTTAGATGTTTAATATACTACACTAATTTTTTTTATCTTTTGCCAATTTGTATTCTTTGTTTAACAAAATAAAACAATAATTGTGAACTTTTAAAGATAAAACACAGAAGAGAAATCTCTATAAGAAGCTAAAATATGGACTATGGGAGCTTTTTCTAAAGGTGGCATCTTAATTTCCCCACTTCTCAGACAAATATTTGGTCTATTTTTTGGGGTAAAAGTTCCCAAGTTTTTCATCTAATGCTAAAATCCCTAGTATGTTCCAATAATCTTAATTATTATTATTTATGTAAGCACAGTTTTTAACAGAATGTTATAAAGCAGATTTTATTTACCACGTGATAAAGCAACAAAACATTACATTTATATAAATTATATAGACAATTTTTAGGATTTTGCCTCTCTTTCTTTTTGTTTTGTGCAATCTTTAAATTTCGCAGTGTATTTAGGAGCGTTGTTATTGGGCTGTTCGAGCAGAGGCAGTGATATTTGAGCTGCAAGTAGTAATTTGTTTAAAGCCTTTTTTTTTACAAACTGACTTGTGTTCAGTTTGACGGGCTGGAACAAGGTGTGGCTCTGCTGCAATCTGGTATTAAGGTGAGGCCGCACCTCAGTTTTATTTGTTTTGCTTGATTACAGCTTAGCAACAAGAATTATTGTCTCAAAATGACAGACGAGGAACTGTACAAGTTAATTTCTGCAGGTTTTTACTTTCTAAATAGCTCGGTAAAAAATACAAAAAGAAACAAAGATCTTCACTCTGACTTTTTCAAATGTTTTTTTCTTTTTAGTATTTTTAGTTCTGGACTGTTTTTGTTTTAAATCTATTTAGTAAAAAAGGTTAATCAGAATATGCAAAAGTATCAGATAAAGTCAGTAAGTTTGATCTTATTAGGATGGGTTTGTTTTTATCTTCCTCCGTTCTCCTTCCCTGCAGCAATAAACAGCTTATTTTAAAGCATCCTGGTTTGTTAAAAGTTAAACTTTATCTAAATTAAATTTGGTCTTTTTTAATCTAAAACTGCATGAAAGATGAAAAAGAGAGAGAGAGACAACGACAGGACTCAAATATGTGTCAGGAGGTTTGGACTTACCATGTCCGCTGAGGCTGAGTGTGATGTTCTCCTCTGGAGTTTTGTACCTGTTCTGATCCAATCCAGAGGGAGTTTCAGTGTATTAAAAGTTTTAATTACAGTCACCGCCCTGAAATTTTTAAATTCACATTTTGTATTTGGTTGCCAAAAAAAAAGAAACAAGACAAAGACAGGATGAGTCAAAGGAGGCCTGGCAGGGTGTGTTAGAGAAAAGTGACAGTCTGTCTGATGAGAGCTGAGCCGCTTGTCCTCAGTCCTTTTAAGGTTTTAGATGAGTAATTTCTTTAAAATGGCACTATTAAACAATTTTTAGTAAAGGATTTCTCAGGCGGATATTTCGGACATGGAGTCATCAGATTTGATCAGATTTAGGATTTAGAAGAATTTCTGTGATGACTCAGAGCAGCAGACAATCAGAGCAGCCGTTTTCACTGGATTTCAGCCAGACTTAGAGCTCAGTGTGTGTGTGTGTGTGGGTGTTGATAATTACACGGCAGTGATTTGGTCTGCCTGTTGTCTCTTGTACCAGCAGCTACCACCTGGTTTGTCTGTTGATTTCTCTGAAATGACGTGGAGATGACATGGTTACATGAGCGAGTCATCACAGAAACTAAAAACTGACACTTGATAAGAGTCTGTGAACGCATCATTTGTGCCGGGGGGTGAAGGGGGGGGTCTGTTTCACTGAACCACTACAGCTTCATCAGGAGCTGTTTTGAAATTCACCAAACATATAAAAATGTCACACTTATTGTTTAAAAAAAGCCAAACAGGTGATTATTCATCAGAGTCATTGAAATGATAAGTGAGCATCATGTAGACAACCCAACAGGACAGCTGGCAGAAATAAAACTTTAACTCTTTAAATGTTCTGGTCATTTTTGAAGCAGTTTTAGTGACTGAATCGTCATCAATGCATGTTTCCATACAATCAATTTATTTGACCCATCACATGAGGCACACCCAAGTGGAGCAGCAGGCAGCTATTAAAGCACTCAGGGAAAAGTTGAGGATTACATATTTTGTTTAAGAACACTACAACATGTGGGCATGGTGGGGAATCAAACCTGTGACGTTCTGGTTTTAGATGATTAGAAGATCTAAAAGTTTGAACTTTCTGGTCAGAAGTCGACTGCCCCTTAGTTCTTTATGAGCATCAGTATGAAAAAAGGGCAGAAGTCTTCTGTAAGGCTAGGCTAATAGCTAACAAAACCGCTTTTTCTTTGTCAGTTTTCAAGGTTTATGAAACACTTCTTAAAATTCTTGACAACCATCTTACTCATTCTTTTTATATTGTTTGGCATTTTGCAGCAGCAACTCTTATATTTCCACTTTTTATTTCCATCTTCTAAGAGATTCTGTGCTTGTCTGATTCTTACCTAAACAGTCTGGAGCCGATTGCACGATCCAGTCTTCCATGTGGTTCTTAGGGAACTCATCCAAGTGCTTTGTTTATACTGAATGCATACCTGCATTTTACTACTGCATATCAATATATAGAAAATCACTGTAAAGTAAGTAAGTCAACTCAAACTGCACCAGCTGATATAGTTCAGGACAGCATTTTGTATGTTCGTTTTCATACTTTGCTAATGAGTACCTTTAAACCAGCAGTCTGGTCCTCATTGGCCACCATCCTGCAAGTTTTAGATGTTTCTCTGCGTTAGCACATTTGATTTGAATGAGTCAGGCTTCTGCAGAACTTGAAGACCTGCCGAGGAGCAGGAAGTCAACTGAACATGTGGGATAGTGGCCTTTGTGTTACTAAGTAAATACTCAACTCCAGGCAGACCGATATGTTCAACAGCTTTAAGGGTTTAACATTTGTGACGCATCTTCATTTGGAACAAATTAAAGGGTGGCATCCAAACCTTTAAAGATTTAATATGAACTAACGTAGCATTCTTTTATATCACAGCTGTTTTATAAACCTGATATGATCTAAAAGTGGCCCGGGTTAGCTGTTAGCGTAGCCTGAAGAAAAAAAGAACAGAACTTAGTAATCTTAGGAGGGAACAAGACAATCAAACGCTGTGTCAGCAAGTGACAGGATTACAAAGTGATTCAGTGATTACAGAGCAGGGAGGTGAGAAGAAACCGTTCACTGTTAACTCATTCACTGCGGTTAATCTGCCTCCTGAAATCACAAAGAGCTGCAAAGTTAAACTTTGTTTTCACCTCATCGTATTATCCTTATATCTGATCAAAACCTGCAGAAATGGTGATCTTTTATTTTCTAAAGGCGTCACACCCAACTGTTGTAAGAAAATACTTGTTCAAAGGTCTCTGCAGACACAAATTCTCTGACATTTCCCATTTACTTTAACTACATACAAATGTACTTTTAATTTACTTTTTGCTCATTTGTAAACACTTAAAAATAAATGTTAGCAATGAGTTGTGAATGACTTTCTTTTAACAAAAAAGAAAAAAAAAGCTTAATTGTTATAACTAACGTGAAAATATCAAACAGCTTCAATTGGAACCATTTCATTAAAATTAAAACTTGAATTAAAAACGATTGTTTCGTGTTGTTTGAAGCTGATTCAGTTTTATCTTTCAGCCATTTGTGACATATGGATTATGTGATATTTCAGATTATAAATTCAGTTCTATAAATGTTTCACAGATTTGCACACAAAAATTTGGGAGCCTGGTTGCTTGAAAATGTCTCCCAATCACTCAAAAAGCAGATTCAGGACTGGTGTTGGCTTCAAAAGTCAACCCTAAACTTCATTATTTTGTGCACAGAAAAACAGGAAACCTGACTTCCACAAAGTGTTGCCACCATGCAAACACACTGTTGTCTAAATATCACTGTGCTGTAGCTCAAAGAGACCTTTAATCTGAAATCTCAAAGCTGAATCTAAATGAGACAAAACGGGGCTGAGGGTTGAATATTTACCTGAGTGATAACAAAACAGAACCAGTAAAAGAATTGCTAAACCATAAGAAACCCAGCATTCAACAGATTCTTTCTAAGCTCAAAAGTCATGTTAGGAGCGATGGAAGCGTTTGAGCCTGAGGTGGTTTTTTTAATTTAAAAGTTGTCACACCTGACATCAAAGCAGAGAAGCTGTTTCCTATGGTGAGAAAGTGAGCCTGTTATCAGAACAAACATGTGCTCTGGGTGTGTCCACTGTCACCGCGCCAGAAATACAAGTCTGTTCACCTTTTATTGTTCTGCAGGCTTTGCTGCAAAGAGGAAGAAACAGTAGAGAGTGAGTGTAACACTGCCGCCTGGTGGAGACTCGCAGCAACTACACAGCGTTTGAGACATATTTGAGACAACAAAATTAGCATAAAATAAAGCAAAAGGTCGACATATGGTTTTATCCTCCTTTAAATTATTGGAATAAATAATTAAAGGAGAGAATGGCTCATAATGTAACAGAGTTATTGCTTAAAGTCAAGTTGTCTCACTTCATTAAACAACAAACAAAAGGATAAACATCACTGGTACAGGAAACTTGACATAATTTATTATCATTTGTAAAAAAAAAAAAATTAAAATAAAATAAATGCGGCTGCAAAAATTTATAGAAGAGATGTACAAATCATCACTGATCACAGAAACTCTTAATGATGCTTAAATAACAGTCAGCTGCAGCAAGATGCCACGAAAACACTCGACCAGGAAATACATACACTCCTAACTGCTATTAAAAAACATCAGTTATATATGTACAATTTATACATTTAAAAAAAACAAAAACACTGACTGCTGGAGAAGCTTATTCCAACAAAAATAACTTTGACAGGTGTCGTTTGATAGATTAAAGAAAAACAAAAAACGTCTCGCAGCTCGAGGGTCAGTTACAGGTCAGCCGTGACAAACAAGCAGTAAAACAAGATCTAATCTAAAATTAAAAAATGGAATTCTACCCATCTTGTGCCACGAGCAGCACAGAAACACGTATCTCTGTAGTGTGATGCGGATCATCCTGCTCCCCTCAGTACATGCCTGGGCTGTTCCGGATCCCACAGCACAGCACCATGGTGAAGATCATCTCAAAGATCTGAATGGAGACAAACAGGGGAAATGAATCAACACGTCTGCATTCCATAGAAAACAGTCGAAATGATGAGTATTTTTCAGTGTGACGCTCACCATGATGGCAGCAACCACCAAGGCGGCGAGGCCGATGAGGTAGAGCTTCTCGGAGAAGAGCAGGACCAGTTTTTCATGACAACCCTGGGAGGAGGAAGAGTCTGGGTGAGGATGCTGAGGTGGGGGAGGCTCAAACCACACACACACACACGTCAGGGATTCAATGTCATGAAAAGCTGTTTACTGTCCAAACAAAGCTGAGTATCTGCTGCTCATATTAAATGATCCCTGAGCTCAGGAACACACTGCTTTGACTTTAACAGTCTGCAGGTACAGCTGGCTTTATGGTTATTCATTAAACAGGTGTGGTTTCAGTTGTTCCAGTCAAAATAATCACAGTAAGTTGATTAAATCCTATAAATAACTTCTTAAATCATTACAGTGACAATCTGTTTAAACAAACAAGGAGTGTATTTGAGTTGAACAATATTTAACTAAAGTTATACCAGTTCAAAAACATTCCAAATATCTTGAGTTTAAAGAGCAGACACTTCAGCATAAAGGGATAGTTTCACTAGTTTTAAGCAGGGTTCTGTGGGAAGTGTGAAAACCTTTGCTTAAATGGTTATTCTGGCAGAATTCTTGTGGTTTTCCTGCAGGAACAACAAACTTAGTCAATTTTACAGAAGTTAAAGTTTAATGTGGTAGTTGCTGAGAGTCATCCTGAATACAAACACTGAACGTTAACAGATTGCTGAGATCTTTGTGTTATTGTGTGAAATATTGTTGAAAATATTAGTTTATTTTTAACATATTTGTTTTGGGCGACAAAGAAAAGCATGAAGAAATCAAAAGTTGTCATTTTACAGATAACTTTTCGCTCACCCTGGTTTTTGGAGCAGAAAGAGGTTTGGGGCGACACAAAGTTGGAGCAAGTTGTATGAAGAGAGCCGTGTCAGTGTCTCCTTTCCCGCAGCACTCGAGCTACAGAGGAAAAACACCGAGTCATGCACTTCACAGTGTTTAAGATTTAAACAAGAATCTATTCTCTGAGCCGTACCGTAGAGTGGAAAGCCTCCAGCACCTTGACGGCGGCATCTTTACTGGGTGACCCTGAGACATCTACAGCCTTGATGTACGCGGCGTCGTAGAAATTAATAAGTTCCTTGGAAATCTGTGGATAACCAAAATGTTTAGAGACGGCTGATTGTAGCAGGATTGGAGGCATTAAACAAGTGAGGTGTGTGTGTGTGTGTGTGTGTGTGTGTGTCTCAGTACACACTGTGTCTCTGTTCATGAAACCCCAGATTGCTGCGGCCACCTCACAGGCGAACAAGATGACCAAGAAGAAGAAGAACTACAGAAAAAAACATCAGAACATCAATCAGATATTTGTGTAGATGCTGAGTCAGCATTTATACCAACCTAACTACTTAAACCATTCTTATATCAAAACGTACTATGAAAAGACATTTACAGTCGATCACTTCAGTTCCTTCAAAGACTTTGTTGCTTTAAATTAATTTTAGTAAACTGGCTTCCTTTTTGTTTTCTTATGCTCATTTTAGCTTTTAGCTGTTGCCTTGCTAATTGTTGCTTTTAATTAGTTTTGCCATTTTTAACTTTAGCTATTGTTTTGCTACATTTAGCTTTTAGCACAGTGCCCTAAGAATACTTTGATGAATTATACAGAATTAAGCCTTTAGTGGCATTTAGCAAATTTTAGAATTAAACTATAGTTTTGCTAGTTTTAGCTTTAGCTATGTTTTTTTCCCCAGCTTTTTAAATACTGTTTTGCTACTTGTAGTTTTTAGAGATGACTTGTAAATTGTAGCTTTTAGCAATGAATTTGGGATTGGCTGATTATTTCTTAATGCTTCTTGGGAATAAATCTTAAATCGTTGTAAAACCTGTTTATATCCCTTTTAAATGGTGCCACATTTGTAAGGAACATGCATTTGTGGGATGAGCAGTACAGCTGAGATGTGGGTTGCACACATGTAAAATTTGCCAAATCTTCTCTTCCAAACGTCTTATTTTGCTGTTATTAACACATGTTTTGAGCTTCTGGTACCCCCAGGTGCTCGCTATAAGATTTATTTTAAGTCTATAATGTGTTGCAAGTATATGTTGCAAATTTTAGCTATAGCTACAGTTTTGCTACATTGAATTTTAGCTAATTTTTGGCTAATTTTAGTATTTATCAATTGTTTTACTACATTTAACTTCTATGTGGTTTTGCTAGTTTTAGCTTGTAGCTGCTCTCTTGCTGATTTTAGCTTCTTTTCTGCTTGTTTTAACTTTATTCAGTTAATAAATTATCCTCCAACAAATTCAACAAAGCATTTCTCAGTACTCAGCGGTCATGCTGCATGTTCACATTAGTGTTTAATTTACTTTAGTTTAACCCATTTCATGTTGCAGAAAGAAGAATTTGAAATAAAAACAGTGTAACTTTTAGATAAAGCAGCATGATGTTGAGGTGGAGTATTAAAATGAATAAGGGAGTTACTAACTGTCCCCAGCAGACACTGAGACTCCTGAATGGCTCCATAACATCCGAGGAAACCAACGAGCATCATGATGGCTCCAACAGCTATCAGGATGTACACACCTGGGAACAGAGAGGCTGTCAGACAGGAAGTACTTCTTCAGCACCACTAGGGGGCAGCAGTCAGCGCTGCACATTTCACAGTGACGGATCTCCTGAATGCTTCTTTCTCATGACATAATCCACATCCTGAAGGTAAACAGCTCCCAGTTCCTGAGTAGAAGAGGTTGAAGAGGTCGCACACAGCTGCCAGCCAGGCAGGGAAGTGCCTCCTGGACACCCCGGACTTCCCTTCTCACCCCTGCCTGCACTGACCCACGACCCCGAGCAATACCCAGGAAACATGGAGATAGAGACACTCACCCACACATGTTGGTGCATTTAGACTGATGTAAAGAACGCTGGCTCTTTGTGTTGGCTTTAACACAGAAGTGTAAAACTGGATTCAATGCAGGACAAACTAATAAAGCTCCAGTTTCAGCTCAGTCAGGCTGTAGAAAAGCAAACATTTCATTAAACCTGCAGCTAATAACATTCTCATTATGCAGGACAATACCTGTCAGAATGATCTATAAGCTTATGACCAGGAGATAAGGGGAGTGCATACTGGACTTACAGTAGCCCTACTGTGCAAATATTTTTAATCACAACAACAAAAATAATAATCATCCATGTTCAGCTTAGATTTGTAAATTTTTCTTCCTGTTTTACTCACACTAGATCTGTTTTCATTTCTTAAAAAAGACTGAAAGTACAAAAAAATAAACAAAAAATATTTCATTAAACTTGTTGAACTTATATAAATTCAAACAAATCTAACAATTACCAAACTAAGATGTGTTTGACAGAGACAGTTAAAACTATAAACTGTAAAAGATTCTACTAATCCAGATAGAATAAATAAAAACACTGGACTTTTCATTTGGTCTTGTCATTTGTTGCTTTGTTGTCCAATTTAGCTGCTTTTTCACAAAACCTAAAAGAGTCCTCTCTTAGCGGATCATCTACAGTTTGTCAAATATTTAGTTAACAGCCCTTTATGTCAAAGATCTAACTTCTGTGTCAACAACACTGGTTCACGTCTCCAGTTTAGGAGCCTTTTTTACACCTAAAATGGCAAAACAAACAATTAACATGTTGCCTCTGAAAATGGTTAGGTAGTCAAAAGAAAAAAAACTTTAGAAGATATTTAGGAATGATTGATAAAGACGACTTTAAAGAAGAGACAGTCAGTCTGTTCAAAAGCAAAATGTAAAGAAAGTCTTGACTCAAGACTTTTGCACAGTATTTCACTGCTTAACTAAGTATGAAAATGTCCGTCTGCAACTACAAGAGAAGGGATTTTAATTGACTTAACTCTGCACAACAGATGAGTCTCAGTATAAAGTATAAATTACAGTAAAAGTCCTGTGAACAGGAGGAAACCTCCTGCATGAATGTTTGAGGCAAAAGTAGGTCCAAAGTGCTTCTTCCTGGCATTGAGAGGGTTTTGTTTTTATTAGCAGATTCACAGGAAGTGATGTGTGACACAGATTAGAGGTTGGCTGCAGGCAGGGAAATAATAACCAGAAATGATTGGAGAACATTTAAAGTTTTACCAGAGCTGCTGTTTAGTTTATCATAAATATATTCTTTAAATAAAGACGTGAGATCAGGTTTGGACATATTGTAGGAATTTAATTTCGTCTGAATGTGTATCTTGCAGCGAGGCTTCGTGGAAACGATGTGTTTGGATTTTCTATTTTTAATTCCCAGGAAACCAGCTTCCAACACAGCCGACAGTGAGACCCAACACTCATTTCCCATCTTTACACACCCCCCGACCCTGCCCCCCTTTCTCTTTCAGGGCTTTTGTTATATCAAGAGGCGGCTACCAGGGCCAGTCAATCTGTGATGCAGAGGAGCCATTATTTCCTCTGCCCTCCATTTCTATGGCAACACCCTTTCAGGTTTGGTGTCTATTGAGGCTTTAAAGGCGACATGCGATTTGAGACTCTGGAGAAGTTCATTTATATCTGGTCTCTACAGGAGGAAAATCAACAAAACAATAAAAATAAGAGGTGAACATCAACTAAAAACTCCACTTGTTCTTTTCATCCAGAAGAAAAAAAACAAACATTTGAGATTTCAGAGTTACTTCAGTAAGGAAAAATGATAAAACATTAAACCTTTCTCTCGTTCGCACTTAAAGAAAAGCAGAAAATAAAACAAGTTTCTGGTTGACTCAGGCTCACATCTTTGAGATTTTTGTAAAGCAACACCTCCTGTGGTTAGTTCAGCTTATAGCAGAAAATAAAGGGTTAAAAGGCGAAAACATTCACCAAATCTAACCCACAATAAAAAAACATTTTGTACTTGTTTAACGGCTTTCAAAAACAGGCAAAATTATTATTTAGAAAAGAATGAGTAAATTAACACTTCCATTTTTACTGGCCACAGCCCAAACATAATAAGTGTCCGATTATGTTTCTCCTCATGTCTGTTAGCAAAGTATCTCATGAACTACTGAATGGATTTTCATGAAACACTCAGAAAGTAACCATTGGATGTAAATTTACAACTGATTAATTTTTGAAGTCAGTCCAGTTTAAGGAGGCTGCCACAGCCAACAGAGTTTAGAAAACACAAAAATGGTTGCAACTTGATCATCTTTACAGATACTGAGGAAAAACTTGGTGTGGTAGTAGCTGACAGTTGTCCACAATACATTCTCTGAGCGTTACTCATTGTGTGACATTGTGGCATTAACTGTTGGAATTAAGCCTGTTAGCAAAATATCTCAGGAAAGTATGAAAAGATTTTAATGAAGCCTTCAGAAAGTAATCACTGGATGATCATCTACAAGTGTTTAACCACCACAGATGATCAAAATCAGCAAACACAAATATCTTGAACTAAAATGTGGTAAAACTGTTCAGTGTTTAATAAGCTCCGATCTATTTTCAATTTATGCAAATAAACATGAAATATAACCTTTGAAACGATTTCCCCATCAGATTTACACAAAGCTAAGCTCAGATCTGTGTAGAATTGTTTTTTTTTTTTAAACACAAGAGTTTTGTCGATCTTCTCATTTTCCTCTCAGCAAGTTAAGAGGAAAACCTAAACTCAGACAGTGTGAGGACTTTCTGCACTAACCAGACCACGAAACTGCCACCAGTAATGATTCTGAGCGCTGCTGCAGAGGTGGGAGCGAGTGTATTTCCAGTCTTACATAAATACCACTTTGGGTCGCTTGTAAGCTAAAAGCACCCACTTTAAGCTCTAATTTAAGGGATGATGTGCAGATGTACAAGGTTATTTGAATTATGTAAGGGCGTGTGTTTAAGGGATGGTTTAACAAGACATATTTATATATATATATTCCTTTCATCTTGCTTGGGTGGGCCTTTTTTTTGCCGCGCCTCCTTTTAAAATGACTCGTGTGCCTCTCTTTCTATAAAAAGTTTGGGTTTGACTCGGCTCTGTGTACTTACTGAGCAGCAAGTATAGCAGAGCAGGAGCCCAGATGTAAATTAAAAGGTTTACTGGAGTTCACCACCGCAGCAGACCCAAGATTGTGGACCTTTACATGTTTACATCATGTTTCTGGGCTTCAAGTCGCTCTCTGAGCTCTGAGCTCTGAGCAGGACAAGAGCCACAGAGACAGACGGAGCTGGGATTAAAACTGGAGGACGTCCACAGGTTTAGAGACGAGCTGTGAAGATTAAAAACTGGTTCAGATGTGAGCAACAGAAGAACAAAGAGACTTTTCGGGGTTTTGCATCTGTCACAACATCTGGCTGCTTTCTGGAGCACACCTCCAGGAGATATGTTGGTATAAACATGCACACTCAGAGTGTTGGGGTTGCAAAACAAAACAAAAACAACTCTCTTACTGTGGTCATGAATGAAAAACTACAGCTGGTCGAGGTCATGATGAGGTTGCGGATTTACGCAGGTCCTGTTTCCTGCTCCTTAGAGGTCGAGCTGCTCCTTTTAATCCTAAATTTCACTGTTAGCTTATTTATTTTTAAACTTAATTATGTGGTATACATTGCTTTTATTTAAGAAAAACAGAGACAGAAACCTTTGAAGAGGAAGGTGTAAATCCAGAGGAATTTACTGATGGTGGAAAAATAAAAACAGTTTATTTGCCAATTTTACCAAAATTGTAAAAATCGTAAAGACCACATTCAGTGTTAGTGTGTTTAATGTAAATTATCAGTTTCATCACTAAAGCCTGAACACATACGTTTTTATAAAAACTCATTAAAGCACAGTTCTGCACAACACGTTAATAAAACTGACGCTTACCAAAGATTTTAAACAAAAATCACATAAGATCAGTTGATGCTCTGAGCATGTGTTGGGGATGACTCTCAGCTACTACCACTTTAAACTTTTGCTCAAAATCTGTAAATTTGATTGAATGATGGTCAGTTTTGTGTCTGCTAAGTTTAATTATCTGTGGTGGCCATCTTGGTTTTAGCAAACTGAAAACTAAATCAGTTGTAGACGTGCATATAACTTTTTTATTGCAGTTTTTTTAAATTAATTTTATGAGATATTTGGCGAACAAAAAAATAAACACACACACACACAGGCAACTACATGATTCCCCACCTTT
>JARVJO010000002.1:19483585-19499681 GCA_031762555.1 Cynodonichthys magdalenae | reverse complement strand
CCTAAAGCACTGTTCGATACGGTTCGATACGGGTACATGTATTGTTGCACCCCTAATATATATATATATATATATATCCTATAAAAAGCTTATAAAATCTTCTGTTTTGCTAAATTAAATGAACTGTTTATTTATAAAAATAAAACAATAAACTAGCACAACTAGTTTATTAAAACTAGTTTGGCAATCGTTTTTTTTTCTATCATTTCAATTATTCTGAAGTTTGGACACAAAAAACATTGTGATACTTCAGAATTGATTTTTCTCAACTTAACTTTTTCTTTAGTCTTTATTTGAGTCAAAAATTAGCAGAATAAGCCAAAAATAAAAAATAAAAAATACTTCAAGTGTGAAAATAAAAGTAGTAATCGGGCCAGGCTGAAAAATCTTTAACCTACTTTTCTTGTTTTTGTAAGAATACAATTTTAACATCACAATCAAACTGTAAAAAAAATCTAATGTAAAGACGGGTAATGGTTGCAGCGTATGTTTTTGATATTAAAAGTGTAAAATTGTGTTTGACAGTGTTTGCGTTAAAGTAGCAGACCTGGTTAATGACCATGTGAAGCTGGTTTCTGATTTCCTGTGGGGGATAGATACTCACTGATGTAAAAAGTGTTCGGCGCCTGCTGGCCTTCAAACTGAAGTATGAGGAGGCTGCTAGTTTGGTTGTCATGGCGTAACCACAGGGCCACTCCTAGGATCACACCTCCGGCCAGCTGTCCCAAAACAGAAACAGGCTTTAATTATTCATTTTCTCACAAGGATCTGAAACGCTCACTGTATGTGGGTGATGTTCAAGAAGAATGAACAAGAAGGTCCAGTAACTTGTGAGACTTGTTTTAAAAGAGACAAGAGGCCAACACTGTGAAATTATTATATAAAGTGTCATCATCTAAACTTTTCTGCTAATTTTTCTAAAATTGTGTGACCAGCTCCACGAGACAGCAGCCTTCCTGACACCTCGGTGACCTTTGCCGCACACGGTGCCCTCGCTGAGTTGCTGAAAGCCAAATCATCAACTCTGGTTTTTAACTTATCTTTGATTCCGCACATCATTAGGTGGAAACATCCTTACACGTCTTAACATTAAATGTTATGGAGCATTAGGGTTGTGCGTTTATTAATGACGCAAGGTTATTCGTATCAAAATATCTGCCCTCTTGTCTGCTGACTATTGTTCTCAAAGAAACAGGAAACTGAATCTGCAAAGTGAAAAACAGCCGAACGAGGAAGACGGGACTCGAGAGCCTTCCACAAAGACGAGCAACGCAGCAAAACCAACAGAGGAAACAGTCGATCAAATACTGCGTGTCCAGGATATGGAGACTCTGGGCTCATCTAAACCAACCACAGCTGTTCTATGGAAAAATACCACATACATTTGTTTTTTATATGTAAGCAAAAAAAAAAAAAATCACAAGCAAATACATATTTATGTGGTTTTAAGGGTTTTTTTGTGTCAAAATAAAATAACCACACCTGCTTTTTTCCCCACTCAACTACTGTGACACACCTTATTTCTGAAGGAGGAAAAACTGGAGGAGTTCAGTTTAAATAAAACTTTCGATAAAATACACCAAAAGAAGTTATAAACTGAGGAAAACAGAGGTTTTAAAAGTAGAAACCTCCTAAAGTCTGTCCAGTTTGTTTGTTTAAAGAACAAATGACGATTTAGTTTAGTTTTACCTTCAAAGCAACAACAGAAAACCAAGAGTATGAAGTAAATCTAAAATTATAAATCCAAAGCAGAGCGGATGAAGGAGATGATAAAAGTATAATCCCAGAGAGGCCTTCTTTCCAACATTTTGGGTGGTGCTCAGTCATGTAGAAAGTACCAGCTGATGAGGGGTAAGAGCATTTTCAGCTCCTGCCTGACCAAGATTTGTTGCCCTGTTGCCTACATTCTGAAAAACGTGGCTTTAGAAACTAAACAGCCACAAATGATCCTAACTTTAATCTCCCAGATTTATAAATCTGCAACCACAAACTAGCTAAAAAACATTTGTTACCTAAACAAAAGACATGCAAAAAAGTGAAATAACTCACCCAAAATATAAAATTAAGGAAGAATAACATGTATTTTATGCATTTCGTACAGCCCGCCACAGCCATGTTGTCACTTTGTATGAGCTGGTTCCTGTTGCTCCAAATGAAAGAATTTTTAAGTCCAGGCTTCTTCACACGGTCTGCACCAGAAGAGACGGTTTGATTCAGGCCACTTGGGTTCGGTGTCTCACAAACTCCTCCTTTATAATGAAGAGGGGGAACCGAGACGAGGAACTGCCCACAAATCTGGAGCAGACAGGAGAAGGCTGAGCGGGCAGAAGGAGGAAGAACAAAGTTTAAGTAAATTAGTGAGTAAGAAAGAAAAAAACTAAAAAAAACAGAAAAAGATTTACAATTTTTCTGAATCATGATAGAAGTATTTTGGAAGAAAAAGAATGAGGGAGTCCTGCACGGTGTAAAAAAAGCAAATTTGGGTGTTGAATTAAACAATTGTTTTAGGGTAAATTTAAATATTATGCAGTTAAAGTAAGCAGGTTTTGTTGAACAAAAGCAATAAATCAATCTGAACACTGTTAAAGCCAATTTAATATCTGTGCTACTTTTGCCTGAATAAAAGTTGTCTCAGAGTGCTTCCAGTACTCGTGTGGGTTACTCCTGAGTATAAACTGTATATATTTAGACTTCCAAACAGAACCTGGTTGTTGAACCTGGAGCTGGACCAGCTTCTCTGCTGGCTGGTTCCAGTACAAGTTATGATCTCGCCTCCTTCATGTAAACAAATGAGACATTGCTGTAGGTAAGATTTTAAAAGCTCAACCTCCAATACATTTTTTTAGGTATTGATTCCTGTAGTTCTTACCTTGCTGCATGCAGTAAGTCCAAATACTGATTTTTCAAAAACTGTTAAGTTGTAATTAGTTATTTTGTGCTTTAAAAGAAAAGTGACATGACACAATGTGTTAGAAAGTAAATTGAACTGTTTACATAACTTGGTTCAATAATTTCAACAATCATATTTAGAGGGATGGCAGCTGCCATAAACCAGGTCCTGCAGACTTCAACTTCTAACAAGAGAAGGCAGACACAAAGGTCTATAGTTTATTTGGGTTTTATAATGTATACATAGAAGGAATTTTTCATATTAACAGATAGTCAAGCTGCTATTAGAGCTCGCCAAGGGCCACACTTTACATCAGGGGTGTCACATTCATTTTCACTGAGGGCCACATGAGAGTTATGGTGGCCCTCAAAGGTCGAGTTGTAATTAACTTTATCGTTTCGTGTTTAACTTAAACTGCATAGAAAATGCCAAGTTCCTCATCTCATTGCTGCTGAGCACTGCTAACAAACAATAACTTAGCTCTACATGGTATTTCCTGCATCGTCTGTTGTGGTAGGTCTTGAATTCTAAACACTCACACTTTCTGACAGGGAATTCCTGCATAATTGACATGCACTATGAGAGATATAGTTTATGGTCAAGGCCGGCTTTAAAGCAGCCTATTATAAGATAATAATACAAGACTATTCAACAAAATTGCTCAGGGGGCCGCAGTTACTCAAAGCCAATGACTCAGGGGCCAGACAAGTCTTATTATTCTTTATTTTTGAAATGCTTATTTTGTTGCATTGAATTGTAAATTTTTTACTATTAATATAAAAACTGTTTTCATATTAAATTAAATACTTTTTTCTTTTCTTTTTTTTTAAGGGGAGTGGAGGCAGGCTGGACGAAAGTCATTCATAAGCCTTGAATTTGACACATGTGCTTTACTTCATTACTGGTTTGGGAGCGTGCCAAATCAGTCTACCATCTGGGGAAAGATAACTGTGTTACTGTTAAATGATACCAGGACACACTGGCATTAATGGTAACAAGAGAGATGACCACCTTGTAAAAGTTGGCGGTCAGGCACACTTCAAAGGACCAGAGCTTGTTGTAGGTATCTCAACAACAGTCTGTAGGACTGCCCTACAGGCCTGGATCAGATGTCAACACTCAACCTGCTGGAGGGAGCTATGGACTGTAGACAGGCACTGGAACTGATAAATCTAAGGTTTAGGAAAGCTCTCATCACCCTGACAAGGAAAACTCTAAGCACACTGGTTGGAGTCCTAACTGGGCACAACCTGCTCAACCACCACAAAATGGTGATGGGACAACATGACAATGGTCTATGTGATGCCTGTGGCATTGAATTAGAGGCCTCTTTGCTCTACTTGGACAACTGCCTGGCTCTGAGCAATAAAAGGAAAAAAATTCTTGGGGACCCTTTACGGATCCTGAGAAGCTCAGAACATTGAATGTTTCTAATCGTGTGTTCTTCATAATGGACATGAAGGTTTGAATAAAGCTCAGTGTGTTTTGGGGAAGAGCAATGAGCCCGAAAATAAGGCCCCTGCTGGTTCTTTATCCATCCCCACTTACCAGTACCAAAGGCTGAAGGTGAAGGCAGAGGGACCATACTTGTCTTTGTGCATGCGTGCTCATCTGTAGCGTTACCAAAATATCTCATGAACCATAATTTTAATTGAAAAATGATCACTGGATGTACATCTACAGGTTGATTTAGGATGGCCACCACCAGATGGAATCTTAAGAAACACAAAAATGGCTTTACCTCTTAAGAATTTTGCAAATTATGTCTTAAAATTTTGCACGATATTAACTGATAGTCATTCACAACACATACTTCAAGCACTAACGCATCACTTGAGATTTTGCAGTTTCATATTGTGTATATATTTTTTTTTAACTCTAATTTCTCAACAAAAATTGATTTTAGACTAAAACTTTGGAACAAAAGTCGATAGGCGACTTGCATTCCTACAGGGAATGCTTTTTAATTTACTTGCAAGCAACCAAGTTCAGAAGAATCAGTTGTTATAAGTAAATAAGTATTCTTTATTTTAATCTGTAGTGTTACAAAGTGAGGAGCACCAGCAAACGTCTTTGCAGGAATCTTTAGCGCCCTCTAACGTCAGATAAACCAGATGTCTGATAATTACATGAATCAAGTGCAGCACACAGAGTGAATATTAACCTCTGTCACTGCATGAAGCTGTTTCTGGACTCAGTAATTCATCTGCAGCTCAAATGCAGCTGCAATTTCAGACTGAGCTCTGACACATCTGTAAACCACAGAGCCACAGGAGGGGTGGATGGGGCTTTTGAGGCGCATCTGCGCGTTCATGGCTCCGGGGTCACACCTTCTCCAGACAGCTGTGCATGAGGACTGCAGCTGCTGCTCTCCAACCACAAGACTGAATGGGATGGAGCAGAAAAGTGTATGACTTCATTAAATAGAAAGTGTTGTTTTAAAAGGCTGTAGCCTATTCAGGAGCTTCCACTGGGCATGCTCAATGGAAGAGGCAGCAGGGCTCGGTGTGAATAACAGGCAGTGAGTTTGGGCGTTTTTGGAGGAGGCATTTGTCGCCCTCTCATCTTTGATTTTCTTTATTTGATCTCGAAGCAGCATTGATGTGGACGTTTTCCCTCAAACAGAATGCGGGGTATTTGCTTGTAGCCAAGGCGTGATTTACAGGAGGCAGAGTCTCCGAGGTGTCTGCTGAGACAAAGACCTGCTGGTTTCAGCGGTGGCGTCGTCAGAACGCTGAGAGGGAGCGGGATGAGCCGGTGAAGGAGGTGGGTCTGTGGGCAGCAGCAGCAGCATCAGGACCAGGCGCTGTCCGCTCAGCACCACCGCAGTCACCTTGCTGTGAAAGTCAGAAACCTTGCATCTGATCAAACCACCTCCACCTGCTGAATCCGTGGAATCTGGAGGAAATCTGTTGTTTTATTCCGGCGAAGTGACGTCTATTTCTGATGTGATCCCATTGGCTGCTATCCGTTTGGATTTCGACCCTTACACGAAGTCTGTTTTTTTTTAATAACCAATTTCAGCTAATCCAGGTGCGTGCAGGTGCAGGGCTTTTAAGAAGGGGATGTAGCGCGGTGCGTGTCAAACAGCATCCCACGTCTCCAACTTACACCAACAGGCTGCTTCGTGCGTAAAATTTTTCCCACGAGTCTGATCGGGCGCGCCTAAAGGCTGACCTTTCGCGATGATGAGGGGAACTTATTGGAGAAATGCCTAAGGGACGCGATGGGTCTGAGCGACGACAAGGATCGCATTGTGATCAACGTGGGAGGGATCAGACACCAGACGTACCGCAGCACCCTGCGCACCCTGCCCGGCACGCGGCTCTCCTGGCTGGCCGAGCCTGACGCGCCCAACCACTTTGACTATGACGAAAAGATCGAGGAGTTTTTCTTCGACCGCCACCCGGGCGTTTTCGCGCACATCCTCAACTACTACCGGACAGGTAAGCTCCACTGCCCGGCCGACGTCTGCGGGCCGCTCTACGAGGAGGAGCTGGCCTTCTGGGGCATCGATGAGACCGACGTGGAGCCGTGCTGCTGGATGACCTACCGCCAGCACCGGGAGGCGGAGGAGGCCCTTGATAGCTTCGGCGGCGGGGGTCTGTTAGACCTGGGGAGCGAGGACCCGGAGCCTGAGCCGGATCACGAGGATGATGATGAGATGACAAGGAGGCTGGCTCAGGGGGACACGCATGACACCAGGACTGGCAGCCTGTGGAGCCGGTGGCAGAAACGGGTATGGGCCCTGTTCGAGGACCCTTACTCTTCGAAATATGCAAGGGTGAGTGTTTTTTAGCTCATGTGATCATGTAAAAGTCATGGCAGCCAAATAGTTCTGAAATGTTTTATTAGTTTGAGCTGAATCAAATCATTAGATCATCTCCTGAAACAATAATGATGAGACCAGGAGGCTTATGGAGACCTTATTGGGGTCCACAAGAAGCAGCAAGTCATTAAAAGCCTAACAGCCTTTGAATTAATACATATCACCCACCGACTGTCAGACAAGAGATTTAAACTAAAATCACCTTGAAAATATGCACTTAAAGTATGTTGAAATATACAAACTCCAAAATTTAATCAGCTATAGCAGTTCATCAAGTTATTATTTCTGGAGTCTTTATTAAACTCTGTCCTGTGGTTCATGAGATATTTTGCAAACAGACAACCAGGGTTGACTCCAAGAGCTAATGCAAAAGTCCCAAAGATCTTGCACAATAATGTTATAAATGACTTGCAGCTATACAACCTCACTAAACTGTAACTCAATATGAATTGTATCCAGTTTTGAATTTTTAAAATCAGTTGGCTGTGGTAGCTGTCTTGAATTAAAAAAAATCCTTTGGATTTAGAGACAGCATCAAAACGAGTTGATTTGAGACACATCAGAAAAAACGTGAAAGAGGGGATTGTGGAGTTACATCAAGGAGGATTTCAGACCAAAGCACAGTTCCACTTTATATAGACCACAACTGATTAATTTAAATGTGAAAAAGGATTTAAAAGCATTTGTCTCCTTTAAAACCATTGGTTCATGTGAGGTTTTCCTAACAGACAGATGAACACACACAGGCCCAGACAAGGGTAGAAACATTATCCCCTGCCTTTTGCCTTTCAGCAGTGGGCAATAATGAAACTCATTCTGACTCCTACAAGTCTTTGGATCAATGTTTTCAGGTCACAAGGATCTGTGGCTCTTCGGTTAAATAGGTCGGCTGCACATTGGGAAAGCAGCTCTTTGGCACCGCCACAGTGTTTGTGGCAAACCTCCAGATAAAAAATGAGGTTGCTATTTGAAGTGACATTTTTAGTTTTTGTTATGGGCTCCTTTCCATTTGGGCAAAATGCCCTCCCCTTTTTTCACCCCAGTATTTTTTGACCATCATGTCCTCCTAAGACAACCGAGCTGCATGCTGTGTGAACAGCTGCGACCACCTGACTGGTGTAAATATTACCAGACAACTAGAGGTGTACATCAACAGGTTTTCGCCCATATGCATAAAAAAAAAATAACTGGATCGCATTCAATTTTCTTTTTTCAACAACAAAAATTCATCAGCGTCCCACATTCAACAGTGAGGACTGACAGAGAGTGACAAAAACTGGCAAGAAGATTAATTAGACTGGAGCTTCAGAGTTAATTACAGACTCTATTCACAGAGGATATAACAGAGGAAAGCCTTTGTCACAACATCTAGCTGTAGACAGTGGCAAGGTTTACAATCAGGAGTAAAATATACCTCCAAAAATAAAATAAATTGTTGCCCAGCCACCCTCTTTTCAGGCAAATCTTCCCATCTGTCACATAGAAGCACGATTTAAGTGGTGTTCTGATAAAATGTGACATTTGTTTCATTGTTTGGAAAGTGAGATGTTCAGCAGGCGAACGGAGTCATCTGCAGTCAGAAAGTGATTTTGTCACACTTTGGTTTGTTGTTGATGAATATCTTCTTTTGTTTTTTTTTATTATATTTTTTTTTACAAGTAACGGCTGTTGTACTCATTATGTTCTAAAGGAAAATTAGAAAATTCTAAAAAGACACATAGTCGATAATCACAAACCAGTAAGAAAAAAAACAACATGCAGCATTGTTGGTTTGACTTTTCGCAGTCGAGTTGACATGAAATGGATTAATATTTTAAGTAGTGTGTTTCTTTGTTTTTGTGCAGAACACATACCAGAGGGGGTGGACAAAACAACATTATGCAATCAGATAAAACACAAGCACTTGTTACGAAGGGTGAACGCTTGAAAACTGTGTTTTTAAGGAATTCAGCTGTTTTGAAAACATCCATCAGAAATGCTAATATGCAATGTTTTTTTAATCTTTACTCTTTAAAAGTATTGTTTTGGACAAAGTGCTCTGTATTGTACACATGTATACATTAGGAGATTGGCGTCACTTAAAGACACTACAACGTAAAGGGCTAGCAGGGAATTGAACCTGTGACTTTCTGTTTAGCTGTCCTACCACTGCTCCACAGCTGCCTCATTGCAAACAGCTAAGCGTAGACAGTTTTTCTCTTTCAGTCTCTGTTGGAACATTACAATAATGTGGAAGGGAAGCAGACATTCATAAGCAGAGATTTCCTCAGCACAGTGTTGATGAGATATTCTAATGAGGGTCTGTTTTCCATCCTGCCTCCCTGTGAATGGCTGCGACTGCCACAGAGGCAGAGATGAACAGACAGCAGAGTTCATGCCCAGACCTGCCCATTTTAAACTGACGTCCTCTCCACAGCTGCTCATTATTCTTTACTGCTCCTTAACAACACCATGCATTAGTTTAAGAGGCACTACAAAGCCGGACATTTGCACGCATAACCAAACTGCTATTGATCCGACTTTTGCATTTTATTGGATGACTATCCTCTCTTCCTGTTTTACTTTCCTGTCCATCTCTGGTTCACTCACCTCCCTGAGGATGCAGCTTCTCTTAGTGTCTAGTAAAAAAAAAAAAAATCATGAGCAGTAAGACATGCTGTAAATGAACACAGTGTGAGAGGAAGATTACGCGAGGAAGATGAGCGCTGGGCTGCAATCAATGCCTCTAGAAAAGACAGTATTTGTTGCACTCGTGTTGTATTCACCAGAACTCTCTGAACCTAAATGTGATGAAATCTGAGAGTCTAATCGATACATAATGAAGGCTAAAGTACTCTTTTGCCATTAAGGGAATTATGGGTTTCTCTAAGTTTCCAGTGATTCCCAAGAGCTGATCATCAGGACAGTGTGACCTTGTGGAGGGAAGACCTACTGTAGGGATAATGCTGAAGGGAAGAGCCCGGGCTAAATTTAGCCAAGAGGGTTGACACTAATGTCCTGTTTGCCAGTACTGCAGCTGGCTCTTTGAAATTCTGCATATAGGACACCCATGAAAACACCACAACCTTGAGCCACAACAAAAAGCAGGAGAAAGGAAAGAGCAAGCTTGCTCTGATTGTCCCTTTAACAATGACACTTGAGTCAAAGAGATTAGTCACTGTCAAACTGAATGTTGTTGTGTGAGATGCCATGATATTGTGTGAGATATTAGAGAGTGAGCTTTATGTCCTTCTAAGAATGGATAAAGGCATCAAGCTTGATTACATTGTATGTGTTACTGTGCTCACTTACCTCTCTGTCCTCCTCTTCCCGCTCCATTTCTTCCTCTGCACCCTGTTTTTATTTTCCAGTGGATAGCTCTGGCCTCATTGTTCTTCATTCTGGTGTCCATCACCACCTTCTGCTTGGAGACCCATGAAGCCTTCAACCCGATCATGAACCGCACAGAGGAGGAGCTGGTGGGCAATGAAACGGTGGTGAGCACCTACCAGGAGACCGAGACGGCCGCCTACCTCACCTACATCGAAGGCGTTTGTGTGGTGTGGTTCACGTTTGAGTTTCTAATGCGAATAACTTTCTGCCCGAATAAATGTGACTTCATCCGAAATGCGCTGAACATCATCGACTTTGTGGCCATCCTGCCCTTCTACCTGGAGGTGGGCCTCAGCGGGCTCTCCTCCAAGGCGGCTAAAGACGTGCTGGGGTTCCTGAGAGTGGTCCGCTTCGTGCGGATCCTGCGTATCTTCAAGCTGACCCGTCACTTCGTAGGGCTGCGTGTGCTGGGCCACACTCTGAGGGCCAGCACCAACGAGTTCCTGCTCCTCATCATCTTCCTCGCTCTAGGTGTCCTAATTTTTGCTACTATGATCTACTACGCTGAACGCATCGGAGCTAATCCCAATGATCCAAGAGCCAGCGAGCACACACAGTTCAAGAACATCCCGATTGGATTCTGGTGGGCCGTGGTGACCATGACGACCCTTGGCTACGGAGACATGTACCCGCAGACAACCTTTGGTATGCTAGTCGGAGCCCTGTGCGCCCTGGCAGGCGTCCTGACCATTGCCATGCCTGTCCCTGTGATTGTCAACAACTTTGGAATGTATTACTCTTTGGCCATGGCGAAACAGAAACTACCAAAGAAAAAAAACAGGCACATCCCTCGGGCGCCCCAACCAGGTTCTCCTAACTACTGTAAGTCCAGCATCAGCTCCCAGCATCCAAGCCCCATACCCCACGACGATGTCTTTGAGATCAAATTCCAAGGTAAGACAACAAATGAAACACAAAAATAGATTCTGTTATCTCACTGCATCTCTTTGCTCTTTCTTTGGCTTTATCACCATTCAGCAGATTCACTGTCTGGTCCCACACATCAATCAGCCAGTGATTCAGGCACAAGATTAAACAAATGAATGAAATTCTGATAACCATCCACAGTATAAAACACTGTATGTAATGAAAAGCATATTTGACTCTTGATAAAAGAACACAAAGACCATGAGTAATCTTGTTATTGATTTTGCACTTCTTAATGCAATGATTCACTCCTCCTCTGTCAAGACTGAAAGGATGTAGTTGCAGTGTTAAGAACAACCATTAGTAGATGCTAAATGACTTACTGTCCCTCTGGTGAAGTCAGTGCAAAAGATATATTGACCTTTGGTGTTGTTTGTGCACAAAAACATTCAAAGCTTCAAATGGAATTTTTACAAACAAAAAACAGTTTTATGAGCTGTTTTATTGTACCTGTCGACTTTTGTGTGGACAGATGTTAAAGCCTTAGATCTGATGTTTTTAAGTGTGGTTCTATGAAAAGTTTTTGAATAATATATTCCATTTTGGTCCAGGCCTTCGTTGGACTAGCCATTATAGCCATTAGCTTGTCTATCCAACCAGAGTTCAACTTTATGACTGTGTCTCAATTCGGAGGCTGCATCCTTCGCAGTGTATGTTTGTAGGCCAGTTACATCACCGGCCAGCACCGAAGTCTGTCCCATTTCATAGGCTCCTACCCTTGAGGCCAACAAAACCCCAAAATGGAAGGCTGCATCTGAGTATCCTTTGCAGATGACAATATTCCAGGATTCATTGCGCTGTCTGAAAACTAAACAAGAAAACAAAGACGGCAGAGTTTTGAAATTCATCACAGAACCAAATAATTAATTTTTAAATGTATATTTAGCTACTTAGTGATGGAACTTATGCTGCAATGAGATGTTAAATAAAAAGCAACTACAAGTACTGATGCTGGAGACCCAAATTATTATTGTTTATTTATGTATGTAACGTTTTTAATAATACATTGATTTTTGTGAAGTTATACCTCACATGAAAAGAAATGTTAATTCATGTTGCGCATTTTGAGTACGAAAGCGTGTGAAATAAAATGTAGCACTATGGTAACGGGATTTTATGTGACCACTGGAACATGGGTCATCTGAAAACCAGACCGTCTCATTTCACCGCCTTTATATGCAGCCTACCTGAACTTCACAGGGTGTGGTCCCCTAAATTGAGACACAACCTTTTTTTACAAAGTGAAGTCGGCTGAAGAGCTCTCTACAACAAGGAGGGCATTAAAATGTTCATATCTTTTAAAGAACCCTTCTTTGAAAATCTGAGCGATTACGTTGAGCAGGTATTAAATGTGATACAGAATAAACTAAAAAATCTGATTTTGTTTTTCTTTTGTCTCATTAATCAAGACTCCAAACTGAATGGTGAGGCAGCAAACGCAGCTCTGGCCAACGAAGATTGCCCACATATAGACCAGGCCATATCTCCAGAGGAGATCTTCAGCCCCAGTGAGAGAGAGCGGCCCTGCTTCTTGGTCACCACCGCCGAACGTCCCAACCACAAAGGGGGCAGAGTGAAGAGGGGTACGTACAGTAACAGCCAATCACAGGGCCCCCCGAGACACTGACACCCTGTACACCGTAGACACGACACACTCCTTTCGTTGCCTCAGTTTTTCATAGGCATTGACTCAAAAAACACACAACAACAACCAACCTCACACTCTTTCACAACAGCTGCTTTCCCTCAATCATCTTGCTGGGCATTGTAAATCTATAAATATACGTAAAGTTCCAACCCACGCACATTCAGGTTAAGCACAATCACCAGAAATATTTGTCCACATCTACATATTATATTTTTATACCATGCATAATGTAATTATTCCTTTTTATTTACCACAGTAAGAAAGCTATTTTTGAAATTTCTATAATCTAGAATGTTGTCGTACCTGCCTAAGGAAGTGTTTATGTGCTACACGTGTATCATGTGTGTTTTAATGATAAATAACATGTTGACTTACGAGAGCATTCCTTTTGACCATAACGGTGCATGAAATGTCTTGCTGAAGGGTGCTATCAGTATGGTGGAGGAGCACAACACAAACAGCTAATGTTATTTATATGTACTCATTTCTTTACGTATAATAATAACAAATCCTGTTTTAGCATTTGTATTAGTAATTCCTTTTATAAAGTGATATAAAGCTGTGTGCAGTAAAAGGCAGACAGTGTGAAATTCAACCGAGGGTACATTTCCCGCCTGGGGTGCCTACTTTAATTGACTTTTTCCTCGGTGTTTTACTCCAAACCATGCCAGTACCACCCGGTGCATGTCGTTGTACTCCTGATGCACTCAATGCATGGAAAACAAGTTGTCTCAAGTCTGTGTTTGACCTGTTTCTTTGGAGACAAAAACAAGAAAGCAACAGGTTTAGGATACATTAAACAGTGAGGAATACCAAAAAAAAAATTTTTTTTGTCATGGATTCAGTGCTGCAGTGTACTCAGAACGTTCTCTGTTTTTCAACTGAAGGTTATGAAAAGCCTTGGAGCCTTAACAGCATGTCTGGCATGAGCGGGGATGCCTCTGGAGTGTCCTCAGTGTCCGCCCTGCCCTGCAGCCCACCCTGTCTAATGCAGCACTCACATTCTCCCATCCCATCCATTATGTAGCATGGTTGAGTAGCAGACACAATGCCATTGGAAGGCCAGTCCACACTTCTTACCTTTCCTGTCAGATTTTTTGCTTTTGACACTTGCCTTCACTCCTGCTATATATTTTTTTGTTTTGTTGTTTATTTTATTTTATTTTTTTACGTTTGTTTCTGGAAAACTGTATCTTAACTGTGCTGATACTCAAGCTTCCCAAGTGTTTCACTTGGGTGTGTCATCATATCCTAGAGTAGACAACATTGGCACATGCCACTCTGCATGGGTCATCTCAGCTGCAGACAAAGCTCCGTTCTTCTGCAGGCTAACTCCACTCTTTTTTCCCTGTGTTGACATCATTGCCTGTTGCTCTGTTGCTTTTGATCTCTCATACTCTTCTGCTAATAAGTTGGATCTCATTTGCTTTTTTGTTTGTTTTCCTTTTTTAGTATTCTGTGAACTAAAATTTCATGAGATGTAAGCCCTGCTAATAGTATGCTGGAAATCAATATTTCATGGCTTTTTTTTAAACATATCCAAAAGCTGTTAAGGCAATTCTTAAGTGCTTTGTGCGTTGCAAAGTAGAGACGTTTGTTTTATTTTTATTCTGAAGTGCAATCCTGACAAGACTCAATGTTAGCTGAACGGCCACTATTGGGAATAAAAAAAACATTTGAACATAATGTTCATGGTGTCCAATGCAATATGGAGTTGATGACAATTCTTATGATTCCGATGATATATTTAATGTCAACTGAACTAAAACTGTTATTTTGCATGATCTGCATGATAAATTATGTTCATTGAAGAAGCTAACTGTAATGCAGTACCTGTAAGATTTTTTTCTTTGAAAATCTGATGAAGCTTTGTCATTTTATGCATTCTGAGAGCTTTATAAGAGACTCAGTCACAGCAGAGATTTTTATGTAGCTGCCATTCTTTGCCTTTCCCCAATTTCATCTTATATTTTCTTGTACTCATTTGACTGGGGCCTCCAGAAAATAAAAAAAAATTATACATAAAGAGAGTAATTTAACTTTAGCAATCTGTGATAAAGCCAACCAATGCTGTTATGAGCATAAATCCTTTTTATACAATTATATTTACTGGGTTTTTAAACACTATTAGTAGTCAGCAGCAACTTTTCTTAGTGCTGTTAACTGATGCAGGACTAAAACAAAAAACACAAAAACAAAGGTGCCTTCATATGTGGTGAAGCAAAGTAATTAATTGACACAATATACTAATGTTCCCAGTGTAGCATCACACCTAACCATGCTCATAACAGTGTAAGAAAACTTTACTTCACATTCAGGGGTACCTTATACCTTTTGCACTACTTTCAAAAAGTATTTTACAAATGTCCTCTTGGTTTCAATTACTAGAACATGTACTAGATTTTCACCTTTAGAGCAGCGGTGTCCAAACTTTTTCACATATGAGCCAAAATCATCAAATTGAAAATACTTGCAGGTCGAAAAAAAATTAACATTTCAATAGCATTATTTTAAATATTCTTATTCTAATGGAAAATGAGTTCGGAATTGTTTGAAGCATAAAAGGCTTTTCAAACATTCACCTTATTAAAAGACAAGCATTCAGTTCCTTTGATTTGTTGATTATTTTTAGTTTTCTTGTGGTTTAAAAGTACATTTTAGTTTAATATTGGAAACAAAAATGTAATGTCTTTAAAAACAATCTATAAAAAGTGGTAGCTTGGCCTTGCAGACTGTTGAAGTGAACATTTTGTTGGTTTGCAGTTTAATACACACAACCATGGATATCCCCTCCTAAAAGGGTATCAAAACACTAAAAAAAAAAGTCTGCTGCTGGCAAAAGCTAAAAGTTAATCATGACTGGGTTTTAAAAGACACTGATCAAATTTTATGTAATACTCCATATACCGTTAAGTAAGTCCATTTTCCCACTATCATTGATTAAATCAGCAGTAAATTATTTATTTTAGTCAAAAATACTTGCTGCATTTAGCCATGTTTTATAAAAAAAAAGTCTACCAAAATGTCTACATTTTGGTAAGAGTTGGTAAAACGTAGTTGTCATTTTTATTATAAAATTGGAATAAAAACACTAAATGTACATTTTAAATTTTTAAATTTGTATTGTACTTATTACGGCACATTTTAGGAAAAATAATTTTCAACCTATTTTATTTGTTAATTATAAAATGATTACCCTTAAAATTTGCTCTGCATTAACCTCTTAAGCCTGCATGTAAAATTATACTTTTCTTAAACTGAAGTCACGGGCCGCCAAAAATCATTCCGAGGACCACAAATTGCCCATGGGCTGCACTTTGGACACTCCTGCTTTAAAGGGACACATATAGCACTATATATACACTCACCGGCCACTTTATTAGGTACACCTGTCCAACTGCTCGTTAACACTTAATTTCTAATCAGCCAA
>JARVJO010000002.1:19458507-19483485 GCA_031762555.1 Cynodonichthys magdalenae | reverse complement strand
AGGCAAAAGGGGGTCCAACCCGTTACTAGCATGGTGTACCTAATAAAGTGGCCGGTGAGTGTATATATATATATATAACAAAAAAATCTGCGTTAATATTCCTCATTACTTGTAAAATAAAGCACAAACATGATAAAAAAGGGGGACCAAGAAACTCTACAGAAGCCAAAATATATCAAAGTATTGATCAACCAGCTGATTCCTGCTGTTCGTATGTCTGCTGATTTATAAAGGTCAATACTTTTCCATGTACTGATACTGTCCCAATATTTATGCACAATTTTTTTCAGGGCACTTTATCAGATCCTATATGTAAACCAGTCAGTCACATTCATCACTAGAAAAAAAATAAATAGCACTTATAGCAACTCGTCTAAGTTTAGTTTTTATTCTGAATGAACAGTTTTACATTTCAAGTCGTGTCTTTTTGTGGTGATTAATGAACATTATGTATTTAAAAAAAAAAAAAAGAAAGAAACATTGTGTAGATTTGATGTGAAGAGATGCAGTTGACTTATATGGTGATACAATCCAAGTGGGGGAAGAAAAAAATAATTCAATATGACAGTATCTGATTCTGATGTGGGTTTACTTGGGGAAAGGTAAATGCATGTATTTTACATTTATGCAAAAGAAAAAGTATTCAAATAAAATATGTAAATACGAGTCCTTGCATGAAATAAATTTTATACACAACGAGCATTTAGACTTTGTATTTATTCAGCAGCACATGCATACATACATCATTCCTTCTCCTACTGGCTTACTTCACCCTCCAGCTACTCAAGTTGTGGTTAAAGAGAGTTTAACAATAAAAATAAAAAAAAAACGGGGGGATTTGAGAGCATGATGTAAAGTCTAGAAACGCATGACGGGGACTGAACTACTCGACGTGAACCTTTTAAATCGCAGCATGATTGGGCATGTTCATTAACCGACCCAAGAGTCCAAACCTCTGCACTCAGACCGTTTGGTGTCTAACGCCTTGGCTGAGCATGGGAACACATGGTAAACCCTCCGTTTACCATGACCAACTAACGGAGCACATTTTCTTTACTCTCCATCATCGCCATCACTTCCACCGTGCCGCATAATTTGTGTAATAATTTATTTTTGTTATTGTTTTATATGTTTATAGAGACCCAACGACAGCACCGGAGCAGACAACCAACAGAATCAGTTTGTGTTATGAACCATGGTGTACCAACCACTATGTGTATGACCCATAATGGCCCATCACCCACTTGATAGTGCTGTAGCATTTTTGTTTGTGCGTGTAAAACTTAGTATTTTTGAAATGGGTGTGACAGCGACAACCTGTACATCACAAACTCAGCATAGATGTAGCACTGAGGAAGTTTTGTTGTCAAGCCTTATGTAGATCAGTATTTGTGACTGGTTACTGTGTTGTAATTTGTGTGCCTATTTTTATTTATTTTTTGTGTGTGCGCGCCAGTGCTGTAAATACGCCTTTTTTATGTGTGTGTTGAATTTGTGTACCAATGTTTTTGAGAGATCATCAAATATCTGTGTGCTTCTTGTGCTGAAAAAGAAAAAAAAATGTTGCTCCGATTTTAGTCACACCCCTTTTAGTGTAAACAAAACAAAAAAAGAAGTATCACTTGTCTCGTCAGCCAGACCTAACCGATGACAACAAATGGTTAACTTTGCACTGTCATGGTCACAGTTTTGTAGTTTTGCACTGTTTTGCACCAGTGAACTTTTAACATTCCTTTGGTATGTTTTCTTAGGCATCCGAGAGAGAGTATCCACAAAAGGTTGCACTAAGACAAATAGGGTAATTTTTCAATGAAGCACCACTTTTACCTTATTATGAGGGTTTAAAGGGATAGTTCCAACCTTTTGATGAAAAGTTCTATGAAATAGTTAAATAATGTATGTCTTACTTATGATCCATATTAGAAATCATCAGAATTTCTCCCACTTTAGAATAAGTCATGCATAGCTGAGGCTCTTTTTGTTGGATGAGGAGTCAGAGGAGGAAAAACTTGTTTTTGTTTTCTTGTTCTTCCAGGCGGACACTCTAAAATAAGAACTTATTCTTAGTTTCTTGCCTGGTAAAATAAAAAGTTAAATATTTAAAAAAAAAAAAAACAACTAAAATGTTAACTGCGGAGATGGAAAGATGTGGACATCAGTTCCACGATCAAATGTTCGAGTAGATGAGCTGCTCCTCAAAGCTAAGAATAAAAAAAAATCCTAAAGTCTGTATTAAGGGTAATATTATATACGAGGATTCAATTTTTTATGCTTTTTAAGCTAAAAAATAAAAAATGGGGGGGTTGCATTTGACTCGTATTGCATAAAAAATGTGATTTGAAGAAATAGATTTTAATCCTGACCAAACTGTCACTCTAAAAGCTAATCTGAGTGTGGCCAAGACCAAAACAGATTGCTGCCAAGTTAAAACAACTCCAGTCCCAAAGACTTTGTAACGCTATTTTACAAACTTTTACATTGATGTCAATTTCCCATTCCAGCAGAAATATTACATTTTCTGCATCAGAAGCTTTACAACATCAATAGCTTCTGTTATGTCTGCTTACTTGCAAATAACCTTATAATACAAAAAATGGTAGCAGTGTAAAGATTTATAAAACTGCATTTACATAAACCACTATTAAAATCTTTGAGATGGGAATTTTCTTTTAAGACGCCAGTAATCCACTTTGTGATCCCACTTGAACTAGCCACCAGTTTGTCAATCCAGTCAAAATTAAACTTTTCCCCAACTGTTTTTTTTCCTAAAGCTACATTACATGGACCAAAGTATTTAGCTACACCAGACCATCTTTGTTATGAAATCCAAACATTTTATTATGGTCGGCCCCTTTTGTCAGCTTTACCAGCTTCTACTCTTCTTAGAAAGCTTTTCACAAGTTTTGGGAATATTTCTGTGGCAATTTGTGCCCAGGCTTGTTTTGTGCACTGGAGCACAGTCATGTTGGAACAGAAGGGCATTCCCCAAAAGTGTTTGTTTAAAATGTATCAACATGTAGAGACATCACATTGGATGAAACTAACCCCAAATCTGTCTGAAACAGCTGAATTCAACATTTACCAGGTGTGGAAAAACACGTTACTGATGTCCATATCTTTAACAGGCACGGATTGTTCATAGCCTCTCCACAGAAACTACATTTAAAAAGTCTGAGCTGTCCCTTCAAAATAACAAGCTGCCATGTAAAAAAGTTAAAATAAAAAAATAAAAATCATCACAGTTAAATGTGTGCTTTGATAGAAAAATGGTTTACGCATAAAATATACCATTCCATATTTTTGACCTTTCTAATCTAATTATGCAGTAGAGTAGTATTTTTATTGACAATCATGTGAAATTGGATTTTGTTTTCATATACATATGAGCATCGATGTATTAGTATGTAACGCCAACGATGGCCAAATCATTTTCACCAAACTGGACAAGTGCCTCTAATATGCAATTTCCTCAACTTTTAGGAGACTAGATTACAAGATACCTACTGATCAATAAGATTCATCATTAGTCACCAGCCATTATAAACAAGCATTAGTTTTGTACTCAAAAGGCATATTAAATAAGCCCCCACCCCCATGTGAATCAGCTCTTTTAGCAGTGAGCGTTACTAATAACCAAACTGCGCTGGATCTTGTTTGTGTAGAAAAGTTAGTGAGAAGGGACCAACTTTTTTAACCAAACAACTGCAAACACACTGCCAACACCTTCTGAATGCAGTCGATCAGATGATTTTAGCCTGCCAGTACAGATGAACACAAACGGGGGGGGGACAGTATGCTGGTTCAACAACAACAAAAAAAAAAAAAACTAAACTAAATGCAGCTGCTGTTATTGTGGACGGAACAAGAAAAATAAAAACTGCAAGGCAACAAATGTGCCATTTAGCGAGATATTAGAGCAGTGGTGTCCAAAGTTGGTCCTCAAGGGCCGGTGTCCTGCAGGTTTTAGGTGCTGCCCTGGTTCAACACAGCTGAACCAAGGAGTGCTTAATTAGTGGGCCTCTGCAGACCTTGATGGCAAACTGAGAAGGTAAATCATCTATTTGAATCAGCTGTGTTGAAGCAGGGACAAATCTAAAACTTGCAGGAGCCGGGCCTTGAGGACCGGAGTTGGACATGCCTGTATTAGTGTGTGTTTTAAACACCGTGCAAATTGTGGTTATTTATCTCAGTGAGGTATTCAGTGGTCTTTTTGATTAATTTGATGTTTAGAGATTTATTTTAATATTATTTCTTTTTGGTGGTGTCTTTTTTTGACAGATACAATTCAGACTTGTACAATAAATAGTGATAAATAAATAAAAAAACACAAATAACCAGGTTTCAGTGAGTGTTGATTTATTTTCTTTTTACAAATCCAAGTAAAGTTAATTTTCTTTCATGCATCATTTCAGCAATCTAAATGTTTCACCTAGCCGAAATGCATAAAACAGAACTAAAAATATAAAGACAGAAAACAGGAAGTGTAAGGCAGACATGAGACGACTTGCATCTTTTCAATGTCTTTAACAAAAGAAACCGATTTGGAACTTTGGTTTTATCCAGGTGCTGTACTCTGCTTAGAAATATATAAAGCAGTAAATAATTATCACCAATGTGAGCTAACTAGAAACAGAAGTAGTAAAAAAAGTATTACCAAAGAGAGGAAATTAATATTCTGCTAATTGACATGAATATAAATTGCTTGGAGACTTAAAAACAAGGAAAACATCATTGTTCTGTTTGTTTTAAGAAGTCATAAGATAAGAAAGATTTTTTCTAAATTAAGTGCAGAGATTAACTACTTCCTGAAACTTATGACAGCAATTAATCCCATCATAGGAAATTAATGTTTTTAGCACCAATCCAATAAATTCTTTAAACAACCCACCGCAGTTTCAATATGAAAGACTAACATGATCCTCAGATCTGCAGCAATGGATACAGTCATCTCTGCTAAACTCCAGACAAATAATGAGCCATAACTGTGTCCAAACACAGGAATATTATGACAACTTCAGATTAAAGTATGAGCTCAGGAGGACGTTTATAAAAGTGAAGGTTTCTCAGCATAAAGGGGACTTGAAATGATGGCATGAGGTCTTTGCGAAACACCAGTAAATGACTAAACAAAAGAATTGTCCCCAATACCAGCAAACCATTCTGTTTTCTGTAGTCTGTCATTCTGTCCAGTTTGTGCTCCAGAGCTTTTCATGTGGAGTCAGTTCTGTTATGAACCAGTTGACACAGCGCACACTGCCATAGAGTGTCCAGCTCCGCAGCCAACGAGAACAGGTCTCAGATCAGAAATGAGCCGAGGCTGAAAGACGTCAGCCTGAGAACCGTCTCCACACATTCCATGTTCGTTCCAGCCCCACGAGAGAAGACAACCCCCTGAAAACGAGAGCAATTTTGCGTCAGTGACAGGAGGGGAGGAGGTGGGGTGGTGAGAGGACAGAAGTGTGCAATGTGGCTAAAATTAGAAGCCTACCGAGAAAAAAAAAACCCAACAAGAATGAATACATGAATAGAACAAAGGGCTCACACACGCAGAGCTTCTCTGATCTCGACACTCGGCCAGCAATAAAGCCTCCCTGCTCTTCACAGCTGGTGAGCTTGTTGGTGGGTGTGGTCAGGTCCGCATCACCGAGGAGACACGTGCCATGGCAACACAGTTACCTAATAGGCTCCATTGCCATGGTAACAGAAGCGAGCTTGCTTCCTCAAGGGTAACATGTCTTCAAGCTTCTCTCTTGTGCCTTTCATGTTTTCATATAATTTCATGGAGCAGTTTCCTCTTGTTGTCCTGTGTTTTTAGCCCGTCACTTGGACATTTGGAGCCTCCAACAGACACATATGCTTCCCACCAGTTAGCGCACCGAGATATCACGCCAGCAAGCTTATGTCGGTGTGAAATTCTGCCAGAAACAGCTTTCGCATTACAAAAGCACTTGTAGCCCCATCTTTAAGATAAAGCATGAGTCCATAGGTAGACTGCATTTGGCATGATTTCTAAGTTAAGTGCGTTCAGTAAACAGTTTTTCGTACCTTATTGGAAACTTAATGTGTTGAAGCATGCTCTTGGAGGGGAGGGAAAAAAAAAAAGCTTTCTTTTTGTGCTGTGCTTAATTCATGGATTCACTGACTAGAGTACAGCACATCGGTGTTTCCATGGCAACAAAGTGCCAGTACAGTACTCTGCACAACAAAGCCATTTCCTGGTAAACAAATCCGGTCACAGATTTTCCAATTGGACTTTTTAAAATTTTCACACCCAATAACAAAACCACAGTGACATCATCTGCAGGGGCTGCTTCCCCACCTTTTTTTTTTTTTAAACTAACTTGCATGAGTCTAAAGGTCGAAGTAATTAAAATTAAGTTTAAGGTGTTTGTGCTTCCAGAGTCAAGTTTAGGTACTATTCACATGACCGTTTTTCCCTCAGATTGGATGAGCTGTGCCCACAGAGTCTTTGGCCTGTCTCCCAGCTCTGACCGCCGATGATGAATTTCATGCATGAGGACCACTTGCTCAGGTGCAAATGAGCACAGGCCGAGCAGTCAACAGATATAAGCAGCGTGCAACGCTCTTTATTCTTTTCCGCCTGACCTACTTCAGCACCAGAAATAGCAACACTCAGGTCTCTGCTTCCAATCCTGTTTTGCTATTTCACTGCTCCTGTCACCAGAGCTGAGACAAAAGAAAGAAAAAAAAAAAGGAATGGATGAGGAGGAGGAGGGAGCGTAGCAGAGGAGCAAAGTTATGGAAGTTCACAAGAACCCCTTTTCTACCGGCCCTGCATTCTCATCCACTAAATGAACTTTACAAAGCACAAAACTGCGCTTATGGTCAACTTTTGCCAAGATGGACAGTCATTGCTAAAACGTTCCCTCACAGCATGTCTGTTATTATTTTACGGCTGATCAGCAGATTGAATGCAGGTGGCGTGCATGTTTATAGCAATACAAGCAATGTTAAAGTTTGCTCTCTAATGGAACTCTGCACTTGCATTTTTAGTGTTCATCTGTGGTGATTTTATATTCATGCTGATGTAAAAAACTGGGTCGCTGTTCAAAATTTAATGTGAAAGACTTTACATCCAAAATGTTTCTCATTGCTACTTAAAACTTAGGAAAAGCAAAAACTGTTTCTGAAAAGTTTTTTTTTTTTTTTAAACACACTTAATCTCTACAGGATTTGATGTGATGCATTTTAGATCACTAATCATGGTTTGTGGCTGTAGTGAAAATGATTGAAGCAGCTCTCAAACCATTTAACCAGAAAAAAAAGCAGTGCCTGTAAATGTGGTTAATTTAGCTTCTTCAAAAGCTTGTTGGGGTAATCGCCTCTGTCGATGATATCCATCTGTAATGTTGTAATTACTGCTTGATGAAGAGCCACAGAGCAAAGAGCTGACCTCAAAACCACTCTGCAGCTTTACTCAGATTAACTTTTTACACTGTGGTTCAATTGTAATGTATTAGATAGTCCCCTTACTGATTCTTTAGTACCATAAGATGGATATATTGAAATAAGTTGGTCTCAGGTGTGTGTCTTCTGTGTTCCTTTATGCAGCCATGTCAGGCCAACAGAGGCGGCTCGTGTTTCAATCATTAGCACTTTTAGAAACCAATAAAGCTCTTTTCAGACAAGAGATATAAAACATTACTGGCTTCATCAGTTTGTTATAATGACTTTAAGTCATTCTTGTTTAAAGTACTTTTCCACATGGCTTTATTTTTTTTATTCACTTACAAGATCCAGAGTTGCACACGTAATAGTTGCAATCTGCACATGAATGAACAGTATGTTAAATAAGTGTATCAAAGACCAAACAAAATAATGTGCGTCCTGAAAATGACAAGTCATGGTGTGAGAAAGATTGATAAGAGTGTCAAACGTGCTGTGGTTGTTTATAAATGCGAGAGATGAAGCAGACATTTTGATTGTTTTAAACATTTACCACGTTGATTAGCCCCATTTATGTTAATTATAGTTGACCTATTTCTTTTCCTTTTGTGTTGTCATAAATAGGTTTTGTTTTTAGTTTTTTGAAGGTGCACAAAAATTTTCCATTTTTTTATTGGAAAGTTTTTGTTATGTATTTACTTATGACTCACTATGCATTCAATAAATGTTAATAAAAAATGACTAACATGGGAGCTTTGAGTTAGAGAACATTAATGTCTGAAAAAAATGCAACTAATGCAGTGAACTGATAGAAGGCGGAGCTCATATTACTTTCATGAGAGAAACAGACATTAGAAACAAACATGGAGCAATTATTGCAACAGTTAACACATTTGCTGTGAACGGATGCTCCAAATACAAAATCAACTTTGCTGAACATTTTATGAGTGCATTTGGCTAAAACCAGAAAAATTACAGTATTAACTTAAAAAAATACTTCATTTTACTTCATTCAATTAAATTATCATCATCACTGCATGTGACAAACTTTAATAACAATCAAAACTACGTTTTATAACATGATCGTTCTTCAACGTTCGTCAGAAAAAAATATCCATTTTAGTCAAATGAGAGGTTCACAGATTATTCCTTTTGTGAAGAGATGCTTTGGTGCTGCAGCTAAACATGGTAGAGAAAAAACCTGCCTGTTTTTATTTAATGACAACTAATCAAAATTCTTTAAAAAAAAAAAAAAGGAGCGCATTTACAAAAATAGCCACAACATGCTACAGCTTGCACTGTGTTGTAAGTGATGCTCAGATGTACCAGGTTTGAACTAGAAAAAAAAATGTTGCAAAATTAAAAAAAAAAAAAAAAAAGAATAAGGATGATCATTCAAATATAATAATGTGTTCAGCTGCAGCCAGATGGAAAGCAGTGTTTGCCTGAAAGGGATTCATTTAACCTTTTTCTTCCAATTTGCCATAAATCTCCTCCTTCAGTTATATTTTTTGTGCATCTTATAAACGTGTTGAGAAAACAAGAAAAAACAGAAGAGACTCACCCACAATGGCAAGGTTATGTTCTGATCCGCAAGAAATCTGTAAATAAAACAAAAAAAGACAAATGTCTGCTCAAAATGTATGTTAAAACACAATCACAGTGAACATGGAGACATACAGGAATCCTTTTGCGAAATTAAAAAACAGGAACTCCAACTGGTAAAAATAAACTCATTGTTTTTACTGAAGAATGTGATGCAATATTTACAGATAGCAACAAGAAAGACTGTTTGAATTTTATTGGCGTTTTTAATGTCTCTATTTGTATTCAAATAAAAGGATAAATAATGTCTCACTGACACAAACCATCCTTTCTAGCTCTGTTTTAAGAATTACATTTGATTTAAGCATAAATGTAAGGTAATTTATATCCTTTGAAGATTGAAAAATGTTCCTCATGATATTACTTGCTTGCTTTATAAACCGTGACTGTTTATTTAATATTTTGTACTTAGACACTATTTGAAAGACTAAAATGGGTTCAGAGATTTGTGCTTCACTCAGGTAATTCCTCTTGCATTTTGGCTCACAAGCACAGACACACACTCACAAGGTGATTACAGTTTGACACAGGTCAGTGCTTCTGCACTGATCTGTGACTCAGTGGAAGAAGGATCCAGCACTCCCCCCTCGCTCGTCCCTGACATCCACTTTATTGACGACGATTTTCTTCCACACAGCTGCCATTAAGACCACAAGTTAACTGCTGCAGTAATAATTACCCTTACTGGAGAGGAGAGCTCTGCCTTCACTTTAATGTGGTTTCCCTTTCTGCTGCATAAATAATGATAGGAGCGCTCTTTATGCAGGATATGTTGAAGCAAAACATCATGAAGCTTTTATTTTTTCCAGAGAGCATCGTGTTTCTCTCCATACTAAGTAACCTTCAGCCTGTGGTTTTATTCTGCGGTTGCTTGACGCCCCCTGCTGGACTGCAGAAGACATTTTATTTTAATTCAAAAACTGCACCTTACCTGTGCTGCTCCATTAAGAACTTTAACTTCTTCTGGGAGGCAATTCTCTTTGGTTTGGCTGCCACCTTCTGCTACAGAACCATCTGAGTGCGGCTCTATTTTCTGATTGGTCGAGACTCGTCGACCCAGCTGTCCATAATCTCTTCTGCCCCATGTGAACACTCTGCCGCTTTCTAAAACAGATTATGCAAGCAACTGTTTAAAAAAATATATATATCTCCACCACCTTTCATACCAGACCTTTTATCTAAGATCATCCTATGAGAAATATTAAGGGTTGTAAGCAAATGTGTTAGCACTCAGAGTATGAGCTAAGGATGAGTCTCGGCTACCATCAAACAAAGTTTTGGCTCGATATCAGTAAAATTACATGAGTTATAGCCATGTTTGTGTTTCCTAATGTCAGTTAGCTGTGGACTGATTCAAAAAGGTAATCAGTTGTAGATGTAAATCCACTGATTTTATTACTTAGAGTTTCACTAAAATATGTCCAGTGGTTCAAGAAATATTTTGCCAACAAAGTTGACCCCAACAGTTAACAACGTTTTAAGCTAAAATATTACAGAGAGTGTAGCGCTTGCAGTAATTGTCGGGGATGATGCTCAGCTACAATTATACCAGCCAGTTTGAATTGGATTGACACCAAAGTAACTCAGATTTAGATGTTTATCTAATTTTCTGAAGGTTTCATTTAAACCTAATGCTTCATGAGATATTTTGCTAATACAACAGAGAAACGCACACACAAGAAAAACAAAATCGCCTGCCGCCAAAGGATGTTATTGAGCATAAATAAACTTGTACAACTGCGCTCGTACCTGTTTGAGCAACATTGTGGGTCCAGCCGCTCCAGACTTTCAGAACTTTCTCTGCTTTAAACAGACAAGGCTTCAGGAGAGTGGGAGTGGGCAGAAAAGGCTCAGCTGTGGTCAGCTGGCCATGTTTGTTGCTTCCCCACAGAAATAAATCACCTTCTTCTGCACAAACAATAACAACATTCCTGTTTATCCAACAGAAGCAGAAAGGCCAAACAACAATCATGAGGCTTTTATCTACTATTTACAGAACAAACAGTAATACGTGGAAAACTACTCACAAGAGTGAATCAGATCACGTGCGGCACATTATACGCCTGTCAACAAACTAATATACAGCAATGTATAGAAATGACCTTGTTTTAACTTTAACATTGATTAATTACTTTGACCTTGAAGCTGCGGTGGTGAAAAATGTATGTAACACTTTGTCTAGTGATGACGCATGTTTATCAACCTTCATTAAATTATCTTGAGTGGTTTTGAAGTTATAGGTAGGAAAAAAAGAAAGTATGTATAAATGGAGACTTTACACATCCATCTTCGAGAGGCGTATGAAAATGTACTTACTGTCTGCTTTTGGATTACAGATTCTCTGGTACTTTCCTTAATTTTTTCCACAAAATCAGGACATTTTCATAAGCGAGTTGTCAGTCTTGTTTATGTGATCGAGCGCCCGGCACCGTTTGGGATTTACAGTATTTGTCTTACCTGTAAGACAAGCACAGTGAGCTGAACCTGCTGCTACCAGTTGTGGTTTCCTCTGGTTGAGACCTGCGATGTGGACAGAAAGATCAGTCACGTCTTTCAATAATGAGTGTTAAAAGCAAACAAACCATTCATTATGTTGCTGTTATTAATTCTGCTCAGCATACATTACCTGGAACTGAGCAAGGAACCCTGGAGCACAGGTGTGAAGGAACAGGGTGTGGACTGAGTGCTCGTTTAGCATGACTGAAAAGGCCCGTTCCCCATTGATACACGCAGCCTGAGTCTGCAAGGTAAACAGAAAGACTTGAGTTATGACTTTAATCCTAAAAAAAAAATAATAAGGATAGCTAACAATGCTAACTTACCGCTAACGGCGAGCGAATGTCGAAGTCCTGCTGCAACACTCACTATTGGTTCTTTCAGACCCTGAAAACAAACACAAAGTGTCGTTTAAGTTTGATCCAGATAGAATTTACAGGTGTTAAACTAACAAACACCTGACTTCATAAAACATATGATAATGTCATGAGCTCACCACAATAGGCAGAAGATCAGCAGTTTGGTTGGTTGTGTCTCCAATACCCAGCTGTCCAAATGCGTTAGAGCCACAAGCCAGTACTTGATAACAATCTGTCAGTGTTACAGAAAACAGAAAGTTGTGTAAATAAAAAGAATCGTAAAACCTTATATTTGCATCCTTCACATAGTCCAGATGGAACATCGCTCCATTTCCCGTTGGTTATGCAAGGGGAACAGCTTTTTAGAATGTCTTTATGAGTAATGCATGAAAAATCATCAGTTGCAGAACACTATAGCATTAAAGTACATGTTAAACATATGGCTTTTTTATAAATGAAGCCTAGATTTAAAAAAATGGTTAATACTCACCCGTAAGAAGAAGAGTAAAATCCCAACCACAGGCTACATATGTGACTCTCTGATTCAAGACGGGGCAGAGCTGAAGAGTCGAGATGTTAATGTTGTGGCCAAGTCCGAGCTGACCTCTGTCATTCTGTCCACAGACAAACACCTCTCCACTCTCTGTCCAACACAAAAAGTCACCACAAATCTAAGCACACCATTTAACACGTTTAATGATCATGTAAAAATTACATATCTTAAAGATAACACGCAGGACTGTGGGTGAGGAACAGGTTGAAGATCGCTGATGATTAGCACAAAATATAACAATTAAGATCTTAAGATGAATAACTTACTGAGTAGGTAGGATGCACAAAATTGCCTTTCAAACTATTTTTAGTTGCTGAAATCAGACTGCCTGTGAGGTTTGAAAAGTGAGTGAAATCAATCAGTTACCGGTGATAACCACAGAGTGTCCCCCTCCACCGTTCACAGACCGGACTGTTCTGCACTGCAGTGCCGAGCTGGAGAGCCGGGGGACACACTGGTCTTCCGCATGTCCCTGTCCCAGCTGTCCGTAGCTGTTGGCTCCCTGACATTAACGAAAATATATCTTATCAGAGGAAAACAACGACTTCTATGCTAAATAATTTGCTAAACATAAACTATGGGAGTTGCTAGTGGAGCTAACTTTAGCAAAAATGCTACAATAAACTACGTGTTATTACTTTACAGAAAGAGCGGAGCTGAGATAATTTATATGTACGACTTGACACATATAACTTAAAATTTAGTAACAAAAAATAAACAGAGATAAACTTACCCAAGTGTGTAAACAAAACTCAAGCCGTGAGGGTGTTTCCATAGAAAACCAAACGAAGGAAATCTGTCTGATTTGCGACACTGTCGTAAAGGACGTTACTGTTTACAATCTCTGAAGCTGGGTTTATTATATTGCATTTAGACATGTTTTGTACAATTGAAAATAACCTAACTGTGTAGGATTCGTTTGAGCTAGGTAATGTAGATTTAAAAAAATTGAAAAAAACTCGTTAAAAGGTGTTACCGTTTTCAAATAATTTGAAAATCTAATCATTTCAAGCCTACCGAGTCATAATCAGTAAAGACATATTTGAATATAAAATAATTTGAAACTTTTATTTTCTGAATCTATCTACAGGTATTATTATTGACCCAAATTACACAAACTAAACGTTTTTTCATATTAAAAATCAATTATCAATCATTATTATCTTGTACTTTTATCACTCTAAATTAAAAATTAAAGGGGGAAATTCTCAGTTTATTTATATACAAATAAAGGAATAACCTATTTTTGGGACACATTCCATTCAGCTGTTTTTGTTCATTAAAAATTATGCAGAACAAGACTAATTACATAATAACTGATCATAATTATTAGCACTTTAAGTTAATGTAATGAAAATAGTCTGTCTAATAAAATAATAAACAAGGAGGTAATAATTTATAATATAGGTAATAATAATGCCATCTTGTTCACAGAATTTGATTTAAAATGAACAACACAGATACAACTGAGTTTTTTATTATTATTTCAGTGTGACAGATAGCCTAGTTACACTTTCTATATATTTTTTAACAGTAGAAAAATAACGTTTTAATATACTGACCACTACAGATATATTCACTCAAAGAAGAGTTCAAAACATCACTGTAAAATAAACTGCATACATTGGTCAAATCTGCCATAATCAATTATGAAAGCATCCTTTTAACACCGCTGAGTTAAAATTTTGTCTTTTATAATTTCCTTCAGCAGCACACAAAGAATATCAGGATAAAAACAAAAGAGTACAAACACCATACATTTATCACTGAAGTGAAGGAGGGAAGATCAAATCACATGATCATACGCAAAGCAGAGTCATTAATAGGAAGTGTTGTCATTTAGTGGTGGTGGTGTTATTAAGGTGAAGTGCCATGAAAACATATTGATACAGAATCCAAAACAATCCAAACACAACGAAAGCAAAAAAAAGTGCTTTAGATTAAGCAGATCTTTGGGTTTGTGAAACTGACATTAAAACTGAATACGTCACGTGTGTAAACCATACAGAGAGGAGGACAGAACATTTAGCCACAAAGTGGTGTACATTCATTATACTGACACAAAAAACAACAATGCACAATCTCTACTGCAAAGCTGAGGGTGACATGGCGAGCATAACTTCAGCTGAACTGTGGGACAATCAGACCCCCAGCTGCTTGTTGAGCCGACTGAGAGCGTCGCCCACGATGTCGAGCTCGTGCCGGAGCTCCTCCACCACACTGTTGATGCTGGGAGTGTCTTTTAGCACGTCCACGCTCTGGGTGTACGGGTTATACCGAACTGTGAAGGGACGCTTGATGGTCTTGGCAAACTCCCTAAAAAAAAAAGCAAACACATAATATTATTCTGGTATTCAGTAATTCTTGATTCACACAATGCTGTATCAGCAGTACTTTTCTGTACGTTTTTTTAGTTTTTTTGCTATCTAACTACTTTAGTAAACTTAGTGTTGTTTTAGCTGTTCAAATATCAAAACATTCAGCTGATTCAGGAGATAGGTCCTATGAATTTTTAATTTTGTGACTTTTACACTTCTAAATATTATTTCAATGTTCTATTTGAAATCAGCTTCAGCACACTTGCTCTGTTTTTGTCTTTTATGCTTTGTTTAATTTTAGCAAAGGTTCTGCTGCTCTCAGATTGATAGCATTTTGCTAATTGCAGCTTGTAATAGCCTTTTACTAATTTTAGCCACCCTTTTACTACTTTGACAACTTTTAGTTAGCTCTTTATGTTTAACTTTAGATAATGTTTTGCTGCTTTTAGAAATTGCAATTTTTTGCAAGTAATTTGCTTAATTTAGGTTTAATATAATGCTTTCAACTTCTTCAGCGAAGTTCGACAATGTCAGTAAGTACTTGGAATTCACTGTAATTTCTCTACTTTTACCAGGATAAAGTTTTTAATAACAGAACCAAAAGAAGCGCACCTCATTTTGACTTTGGCTTCCTCAAAGCTGTCGGACACAAAGTAGACATCCTGAAATGTTGTGATGATGCATTCCTGCTTGCAAGTGACTTTTGGGTCAAAAGGCATGATCCTTGCATTACCAGAAAGAGCGTGCTGTAAGACAAAAAGCATATAGAAACATTAAAATGTTGTATACTTCCTAAAAACTTATAAAATGCTCTCATTTTAACTAGTCTTACTAAATCAGTTAAAACTGTATAAATAATGTGGGTGCAATATGTCAAAAACAGCCTGTGTATCAAGTCGCCTGCTGTCTTCACCTTAAGCTCGCTGATAGATGACAGCAGGCCGGCTCCATACGCCCGCAGCTGCCCTTCCTGTTTGCATAACCCAAACTCCACCGTGAAGAAATAGCACTGAAAAACAGTCGAGAAGAAAACACAACCTTCTTTGAGATTTTAAACATTAGCGAATCTCGGTGAGATTTGATTCGTCTGAACGCACGACACTCAACTGTGGCCAGTTTCTGGACCGAGTCGTCTGAGGCTCCGAGGGAAGCGAGACCGATCTCCTGCGAGAACTGAGCGAAGCTTGGTTCTGCCAGCAGCGGGACGTGACCCAGCAGTTCATGACACGTGTCCCTTTTAATGAGAAGTAACAGATTATTTAGCTCCGGAAGCTTTGTTTGTAAAACTAATAAATAATAATCAAACACAGCAGCAAGACTGTGGGAAGTAGGGGCGCTGAGGGTGCTGCAGCAAGAACATGTGCATGCCCAAATACAAACTTCATGAGTGCTGCATATGTTTATATTTCAGAATATTTTAACATGATAAAACTTTGTAAGTCTGCACTGTTACTATATGTTTGTAGGCATATGGACTTTTTTGCAGTTTTATAAAATACACCATTTTCTATTAAGACAACATGCACTACACACTTTATTCCATTGATTTGGTATGATGATGTTTTTCATACGGGTGTTAAAGGTGTCATACAAGTTCACACTTGCTCACAGCACACCTCCAACTGAACCCTGTTCCCCCCGCCCTGCACAGCAGTGAACATTACTCACGGCTCCGGGGTGTATAAGGGGTCGGAGCTGTGCCGGACATACTGGGTACAGTGGAAAACCCGGAAGGCCAAACCAGCAAGGAAGTCACGAGGAGACAGGTAACCCGCCACAGGTCTGATGGTGAATCCCGATCGTTCTGAAAAGATGTTTCAGTCAAATATTTAATCATTTAACACAAAATAAAAATTGTTTTCATCTGGGATTAAAGGCTCTACCTTTGAGGAAGCGAGAGACGTCTTCAAGCTGCGGGATGTTGTCCTCCCGACATTCACAGTATTTGGACAGCAGCGGCAGGTTCTTCAAGTACTCCCGACAGGCGTGGGTGGGGTACAACTTGTTGAGCTCCCTGTACACGACACCCCAGGTCTTCACTTCTTCCTCTGTGAACTCGATGCGAGGGATGGGATCCCCACTGAAAAACAAATGACAGAAGTGATTAAGGTACCAAGGGAAACAATAAAATTAAATCTTCATGTGTTCAAAAGTGATTTTTAAAAATGCAGAATCCTACTGTTTGTATGCCATGGCAAGATCTGCAAAATACTTTCGCCTTTTCCGGTAAACATTGTCCTTGAAGCCCTGAAGAAGATAAACAGATCATACAGGAATGCCTCTTATTTTTCAGTTTAGTTGTTTTTTAATAATGTTTTTTTTAAAAACAGACACATTTCTGATAATTTACCGGATGGTCAGCGTCCAGGTCAGAGCCGTACATCAGGACACGGTTAGCACATTTGTCCAAGTCGGAAATTTTCTTTGGAAACCAAGGTACGTCATACATATCTGAAAACAATATGAAAAACAAGAGTAAATATTCAGTTTCAAACACATTTGGAGATGTGGAGATGCCGACTCACTTTCTTCGAGTAGACAGGAGTTATCTGGAGGGTCCATTTCCACCACGTTCACATGCTTCCGCAGCAGCTGGATGATCTCCTTTAGTTGTTCGTGGTCGCTGTCGCAGTCCACAAAGATTTCAAACTCGGAGTTGCGTCTTTTGGATTTTCTGGACTCGATGTGGACAAGGTTGACATGGTTTTCCTGCAAAAGGTGTTTTAAATTAGCCACTTTTGGGTTTTGTTTGACTGCTCAAAAACAGACACAAAATCAAAATGTGACACAAAAACAACACTGCAGACATATATTTATTGATAAACTGATCCTACTTGGAAGAGTTTGAGCGCCTTCACCAGTCCTCCCACTTCATTCTTGAGGGAAAAGATAACAGTTGCTCTTCCTTTCTCTGGTGTGTTCTTTTTCTCTGTGTTTTCTTCAATCTTTGTGAAGGTTGATTTGTTTATCTGAGGAGGGGAAAAAAAACAGAAAATCAAAAATGATTGAACCTGAATCTGTGTTGCACGTTCACATCATGCATTTGTCATCATGCATAGGCTTGAAAACCCTCAAGCAGACAATGACGTGAGTGTGCACAACTTCTAATCACTTAAGAGCATCTAGAGATCCAATCTTTCTGAACATCCTGTCTGCATGTGCGCGCGCCCCCAGGAGCGACGCAAAGAGTCAGACTTGGCATTTAAATAGTTTTATATTTGGAGAGTGGGTGGGAGAATACAAAAATAATGTTTTGCGCAGACAGAGCTGAAGCTGGAGCAGATTAAAGGAAGCTGGCGCGCTCACGTTAACGCATGGCTGCACGCGCCAGGAGAAAACATAATGATATAATCCCGCGTCAGGGTCGCACGAGTGAGTCTGCACCAACAAGACAGTATATAATAATAATAATAATAATAATAATAATAATAATAATAATAATAATAATAATAATAATAATAATAAGTTGCGTAAAGTTGGGAACGCGTGCGTAAAACACAATATTATCTTGATTTAAATTTTTAAACTGTGCCATGTGATCAAACGACTACGGCTCTTAGATTTAAAAAATCAAGTTAAACCTATAGTTCTTACCATGTTTGGTCCTTCTAACAAGGCGTAGGCGGCGCGGCAGAGCAGTTTCCCGCGAACCCTGGTCCCTGAATGCATCAGTGTACACGGTCTGGATCAGGACTCTCTCTGGAGGGGGGTAAGACTCTTCGCGTCTCGGTTTAATGAAGATGAACTTGTCTCTGTCTCCAAGAATCGCCTTACAGCAAATCTCATTTAGAGAGCGGGAAAGCCTATTATTAGCTCCCCCTCAGACATTAATCACCGGAGCCAACATGTGAGACGATCGAAGCTTCATAATTTATTATTTTTTTAAGTTCAGCTATTATTTCTTTTTTATGAGCATGACTGGATATTTTGCCAATGTGGTTTTAAACATAAAGTGGACGAGTTTTATATTTCTTCATTGGCGATTTGCTTAATTGGAACTGCACATGCGCAGTGGGTGTCAAACATTTTTAGAAGCTTTTTTCACAATTTATTATTCTAAACATTCTTTATAACAATAAAACTCTCAGCTGAATCTGTTAATCTCCTTTCCACGTGCGAGATTAAAAAACGAAAACGACATATATCCCATGAAATTCCCGCATTTAACCCTCTTAAACCTTTGACGTAAATTACAATAAAGAAAAACGGCTTAAAATAATCTGCAGTGATGACAAAGTGAAAGCTTAACCAGGACCTGATCACCCCACCACAAGTCCAAAAAGTCACACACATCTCTGTCTATCATTTTAATTACCTTATTTTTCTAAATGTTTTGGAAATATTCCTCACCTCATTGTTCAGCAGTTTTTCTTCAAAGCCTATGTTCATGGAGTCAAAGGATCTTCCTCTGCGTGGCCCCTCAACTTTGTTTGAGTACATGTTAAAGGGCTCCACTTTTCCCAGAAGCTCTTTTTTTCTACTTTCTATTCAGCAGGAATCAACTCATTTATATCTTCTCTTTCTGCCCAGGGACGCTGAGGGCTTTGCTATTTAACCACACAGAGAAATAGGTGGGGGCAATAATCTGCACCATGCAGCAAATGGAAAAGGAGCAGGGCCTCCCACGTCATTAGGAGGGGGAAAGGGGGTGTCTTTCTTTGATTTATTTTTTTGTTTAAAAGCCTGAAACAGCTTCAGTGAGATCAATAATTTAAGGAAAAAAAAAACACATTTAAAATGTAAAACTCAAATGTGTTTGCTTTACGTATAATTTATACCTCAGGCTCAGACTTCATCGTTACACAAGCAGATATTTGCTCCTGTTTGTCGACTTGGTTAGACTGAAAAAAAAGGTCAAGTTTAAGAGGATCCGAGTCTTTTAAAAATCCATTCCATTCCATAAGCTTCTTTGACCTCCCTTGTTGTACAACAACAGGCCTAATCTGAGTGTTTTCTTCTCTTTGCCAGCCTGCACCTTTTTAAGAAGATCAGGACAATTAGCAGAAAAGGCTTTCGATGTGCTTCAGTGGACGAGGGAGGCCTCATTCATTTTAACAGATAACTTCCGTTCTCTAAGCTTTGGTCACCTTCCCAACCAGACGGAGGAGAGGTGTCTGTGTCTCCTGCAGCTGATTCACACACCGTTTGTCTCAGGTGGGCCTGCTCTGAGTCACCCGTGACATGAAGCCATGCTTTACACAAGCCAGGAGGCAGTGAAGGGAACTTCCCCTCCTCCCCTCCCCGTCTGGAACTGAACCCAGATCTGCTGTCAGGTGTAAAACAATATTAATGACATGGAGAGCAGAAACAGCTTGTTATTAAAGGAACAAATTGGCATGAGAGCACCCACTCTGTTCTGGTGGTCCTTTTAGTCCAGATGAACCTTTTCTATGAAGAAGTGTTCTTCCTGTTCCTATAGGGACTGCGTGACTGATGATGAAAGTTTCTTACACATTTCAGGATATTATGATATTAGGGCTGTGCATTGACTTCCATTTATTTCTGTAGCCTAACCCTCATACAGAACTAACCCTACCCCTCCATCAATTCATGTCTTAGTCTTAAACCTAACCTGTAACACGTCAACAGAGTTCCACTATATTCAGACCAGTCTTTGGTTCCCAAACAGACTGGCAAGGTAGGCATTTATAACAGAAAAGGTCCTAAAAAGGTAATAAAAAACAGGTACACACACATTCATGCACACAAGGCCATATAAAAAAGGAAATGTTATTTTTCAATAATAATAATAATAATAATAATGGTCATGTTGTCATGTTGTCATGTTGTCAATAGTCATAGTCAAGGTGATCAAAGATGTCAGAATGTCACTAAGTAACCTTGAAATTTGTTTAAAAACTTTTACTTTTTTAAACCACACACACACACACACACACAAACACACCATTTTAGTTATTACAATAAGAATAAAGAAGTTTATGATCTTCAGCCTTTATTGCCTGACCACAAATACAACATACAATCACCAAATTAATACATTAATAAAGATTTATCTAACATGTTCATGTGATCATTTTGTATTAAGGATCAAGCTTTGGAAAAATACCAGATAAAGCAATAAGTAAAAGAAAAATATATTTGATATTTCCATATTTATTAGTAAAATAAATAAATATCCATGTCAAAAGAAATTCATGTCATTCTTCATGTGAGAGTTCAGGTTGTTTTATTGTTCCACCGGTTCCTACAGAAACTCTGTTATTCCCTCTTTATTGACTCAGTGTGATTCGTTTATTTTTCAATTTACTGTTAGAGAGTGGATTACTGGGAGCTTCATGCCCTTAAAGTATAAATATATGATCCACTGTCAATGAAAACAACTGGTTTGGTTTTAATAATAAAATAAAGAGTAGTTCCCCATCGGTGCCACAGCTGCTGGTTTTCACTAGAATAAATCAGAGTCATTTAAAAAGTTGCAGAATTTAATCAACTTCCAAACAGTCAGGACCTTTTGAACACATTCAGGCATATAAACACTGAGTGTGATTTTCTTCATGGATCCTCATCATGAAGCACGTTGGAGCTCCTATAACTTCATTTTCACACGTGACTCCGGTGATGCAGACGCTCTGCCGCTGGCTTTGATCCTCTCATCATCTGACAGCTTCTGGATCTGATCTCACTTCATTTAAAGCCTGATGCTTCTTGAATGTCATGTTTCATCTAAGTACAGAAAAAAATGTTTTTGTTTTTTTTTTACCTCAAAAGGTGCAGAATTATAAATGTATTTAAAATGACATCTTTCAGATCTAACAGTCAGAGGGTAAAGGCTGCAGGTGCTTCAAGATGTTTTGAAGCAAACTGAGGATGATGAATAAGAAGGTTATTGTGGTTTATTCTCCTTCAGTCTGAATGTTTTCTGTGGCAAATTAGCTTCCAGGATAAAAATACATTTTGCAACATTTTAGCTTTTTTCATGAACAATTTTGGAACCAGTCTCAAGCAAAGGAGATCATTTAAACACAAACAGGAGATTTCTTTCATGTTTGGTTGTTTGCATTTTACTGATTGTTTAAAAAAAATTCTGATTTCCAAGGCAAACATTCATTATTTGACTTTTTTTTTCTAAATAAAGCACATGGAGAAACATTTGCATTTATATTTTGTCAGTCGGCACCAAACATTTGATGAAACTTGGTCCTGGAGTCAGATCATGAGTACAGTTTTCCTGCTGACATCATAACTGACCTCTGACTAAACCGACAGTCAACCAATTTTTATTTGAACACTCCAGAGAAAGGTTTTAAGATGCAATAAAGAAAAATGACTTTTACACCGGAGGTCAGTAACGGACACGTCTGCGTGTCGGAGCGTCCCTGTGACCAGTCTGTCCCAGTTCTGTTCATTCCAATCAGAAGGATTTACTCTCAGTGTCTGAGCATCAAGCTGCTCGAGATCTGCTGCACTAATCTCAGCCGTGGTGCTGGCTGCTCATATTAAAATGCCGGTGGTGGTGGGAGGTGTTTAGCTTCAGTGGGGCAGACATGACCCACCAGTAAACCTCTGACAGGACAGAAAAATCAGTACATTCAAACACAGGACAGAAGAAAACTAAACACAGGTAATAGATCACAGAAAACAAAGAACAGAATAATCTAGAAAAATGAACTCAAAGAACTAAATAGCTTAAAACAGGTCCTCACAGCTGCTTTAAGTCGTGAAGCTGTGCCACTGAGTCAGAAGGATTTGAACCACAAAGACTCGACACAATTAACTCAAGGAAATAAGATATTTTTATGAACAAAAACAACGAGGCAGCAGAACAACTTTACAAAACTGAAGGCAACAGGCACTGAGGAGGCACTGCTTCATAAAACTCCACTGATTCAGACACTGAGGGGCTGTGTGAGCTGAGGCTAACAAGGAGATGACAAACCGCTGAGATAAATGAACCAGTGCAGGACTGAGGAGCAGGATCTGAACTGAGGCTGAACAGAACAAAAACATATATGAGTACACAAAAACTGGAAAATATCAAAAAGGAATAAAATCACTGTTTCCTAAAAAAAAAAACACAGATACTCATTGTTGACCATTTTTTCAGTGTTATAACTTTTTCCAGCTTTTTGTGGCCCCACCTTTTTAAAAACATGACAGCATCAAAAATGAAAATATTTTTAAAGAATGGGAAACATTTTGCAACCATTATAAGTATTTTGTATTAAGACATGAAAACGCTTTGATTTTCATGTCTTAGAATAAGTTAATAAAAAACTCAAAGTTAATTGACACATATAACATATCAAAGCAAATCAATATTTATTTAGCAAAAACTTGATGAGAAATAAAAGCAGTATAAAAACCCAATGTATGGGAAATACCCTTTATAATGAATTCATGAGTTATTTTCGTTCTTAAAAAAATGTACAATTCAATTTAAACTAATGCTTTATTATGCTGCCTTCATGCAACTTTCGTTTTATTTATATAATTTCAAAATCTTTGCCATCTGCTTTCATAAACTCTAAAATAAACATCGTTTCTTCACAACATAAACAGAACACCTGGTTTTTCTCTCCACCTGAGCACAGCAGTGTTTGAATTTCCAGAATTTCACAGCCTTCTGAAAAGCACCTCATCCATAGTTTTCCAGTGTTTTCAGCAGATCCTGAGCCGTGTTTGAACAACTAACCAATCCGAGCGGTGAATGGTCTGCTTACGCACACTTCCTGCAGCCGAAACACGTCTCTTTAATTAGATCCAAGTCTTTCATTGCAGAGCAAACAGCAGCATAATGCTGCGTGCTGACAGGCTCACAGGATGGAGCTGCTCCCAGCTACACCTGGCCCAATTAAAACAAACAGGCTTTGAAACATTTACAGGTTTTCATTCTTCTACTTACAGTAATGCATTTTATTTTTTTAATTATATAAAAAAATATTTCCTTTGTGATTACAAGCTGAATATGATGCTCCTGTTACATAATAGGAAAACTGCCCATTATGTAACAGGAGAGTTTATTGTTTTATAAAACTGTCACACATCATCAAAACAGTATTTAAAACCTTATTTGACAAATTATTTTTTAAATAAATACACATTTATCAATTTAGCCATTACTATTACTGTTTTCTTTAGTTTTTTCTGCCATCCATCACAAGATTTACTTTCTTACTTATTCCTGAAAAAAGAAAAAGAGAAAAAAAAAACATGGGATGAACATAAATCTGTTCATATCCATAAAAATTCACTCAGTCTCTCACTGTTTTTCTTCGTAACACAACTAAGAGAAGGTAGTGTACACAGAAATCTTATCTACAGAACCTTAGAAAAAATGTAATTTCTTATGTTAATGATGTTATATTTAGTTTCTTGTAAAATGTATACAGATTCAAGATTCTCATGTTTAAGTTTCACAAGTTCTACTGAGAGTGAAAATGACCGTTGAGATTGTAAAGTAAACAAATATAAACATTTTATTGTGCAGTTAAGGTTTCATTTCCCTATTTAAACTCGGTATCTGTGATGTTTTATTGTTATATTAACCTTTATTTATTCAGGCAAATCCCTCTGCCATCACAGATCTTTTCTGCGAAGACCTGAAGGCAGTGTAACCTGCATGTATTGGACTGTAGGAAACTCACACAAACACAAGGAGAACATGCAAACTCCACACAGAAAGACTTTGAACCAGGGATTGAACCCAAGACCTTCTAGCTGTGAGGCATCAGTGTTAACCACTAATCCACCGTGCTGCTCGTTTCAGTGTGGGTTTGTTGACACAAAATATACGATGAGGGAACTGAGGAAACGAGCTGAACAGAGCTTTGATTGCACCGTGTTTTTAACACACATTGAGCAGCTGGTGATGAAGGAGCCAAAAATCAAAGGAGAGGCTACGTGAGGCTGAACATGTCACCTTCATCCACTCGTCATTCCTGCTGGTCTGCAGCAGAAAGGCCTCATCCAGGCTGAACAATTTTATTATTGTTGTAAGTGTTGCTTCAGCAGGTACACAGTTGTTTTTCTCTCCAGGGTTGCTTCTGTACATTTTGGGGCATCTCAATATTTCAGCTTTTTTCTTTTTCTTTTTAGCACTTTTAAACATTCAGGTATCCTGAAAATTCATTCAGGATGTGAATAATGTGACTTCTCTTTAACTTATTTGGTTTTATTGAAACAAAATGTTTTTTTTTGTTTTTTCCGTTTTCTTCCGCTTATCCAGGGTCAGGTCGCGGGGGCAGCAGCCTAAGCAGAGAGACCCAGACTTCCCTCTCCC
>JARVJO010000002.1:19433465-19444161 GCA_031762555.1 Cynodonichthys magdalenae | reverse complement strand
ACTACACTGTAGCCACAGCTGCCCTGGGGCGCACTGACAGAAGCGGGGCTGCCATGCACCGGCGCCACCGGACCCTCAGACCACCATCAGTATCATGTGTTAGCACACTTAATGTAGCATTAAACCAGATGTTTGTTTTGTGAGCTGCTGTCGGTCTCCGGTCATACAGGAGGGGTTGGTGCTGCGGGAGTTCACTTGTTGATTTGTTTTTGTGTCATTTAGGAATTTCTGTGGTTTAAAGCTATAGTTTGGGTGTTACTTTTGTAAAAGAGAGGATTAATTCTGAGCCAGGTTTTGGATTTGTTATAATAACACAACCTGCTCCTTGGAGCATAACAACCCTACAGGCAACATCTTGACTTTTGACACAAATATCTCATAACTCTTAATAAATTTTAATGAAACTTACAAAAACTAATCATTGGATGAACATCCACAGCTGACAGTATAATAGGTGCTACAGTCAACTGACACAACAAAAAACACAAAAATGGCTGTAACTCATCACTTTTACAAATACTGACCTAAACCTTGGTGTGGCAGTAGCTGAGGCTAGTCCCCAACACATCTTTTGAGCACAAACAGATTGCACAAGATTTTTGTTGCCAATAAACTATTTGGAATAAACTGTGTTTGTCTGTTAGCAAAATATCTCAAAAACTACATGATATATATTTCAATTAACTTTTCAAATTTAATTAACAAATGTACCTCAACAACTGATTAGACATTTGAGCCAATTCAATTAAAGATGGCTGTTACAGCCAACTGAAAAGTAGCTAAAATTTAATTGATTATACAAATACTGAGCTAAAGTTTTGTGTGATTGTAGCTGGGAGTGATTCACAGCACATACTCAAAGTGTGACTTACTGTGCAAGATATTTGATCAAAACTTTAGAATTACCTGTCACAATCAAACTTGTTTTACTGTTAGCAAAATATCTTATGAACCACTCAAAGGAGTTCAATGAAACTTTCCAAAACTAATGACTGAATATTCATCTACAACTGATTAACTTTAAGAGTTAATCCAATTCAAGATGGCCACCACAAATAATCAAATTTAGAAAACAGAAAAATGTCTTTAAATCAGTTGATTTTGCAGATTTTGAGTTAAAATCTAACATGGTAGTAGCTGAGAGTTGTTCCCAATATGAGTTTGCTCATTTATTTTTTATGTTTCTGTTATTTCTCATTATAAAATGGTTTTAGTCTTAAACTATGGCATGGAAGGGAATGTTTATCAGCTGCAAATTTCACTTGCAGTTTTATAAAAGTTAGTTTGGATTTGCAACAACTGATAATCTTGTTGAAATCGCTGATAAACTCTTTTGAGTCTTCAATTTAAGTTCCACTCTTTTCTGCATGATATCAGATGAAATGCTTTCCTGACAGCGAGATGTTCTGCTTGGCTTGTTCTGTCGTCTCAGTAAAACAGCTCTGTTGAATTTTGACGCACACGGTTTTACGAGAAACAATGACAAGTGTTTGATGAAGTAACTTTGCCAACCATTGCTCCACACATTTAAAAGTCCTTCCTATTATCCACACTGTCTTAAGACTATTTCGCAAACGTACCATCCTCCTTCAATCAACAGAACAGTAATAACTTTGGATCTTTCTCATCATCCAGCTGTCCGTCTGTGGGAGTAGTCCAAGGCCATGTTTGCACTTGGAGGAGCTTAAACTAGACGACTGTATAGGAGCGTGCCAAGCAGCTTTTGTATTTGTTTTGAAAATTTAATCAGAAATAGTGCTAATGATTAATAGGCTTTTAACAAATGGAAAATGAGGACACACATCAATAAGAAACACTCTACAAGCTCCAGTAGTTATTCAGAATATTTGATTGTTTGTGGCGTACTGACACACCACTGACAGAACAGGCAACAGACGGATTCTGTGAGAACAGAACAAAAGCATGCAGCCTCTTCAAAAAGTTATCCCACCCATTGCTGTGCATTGTTCGCATCACTAGACAAACGATGCCAAATCTCTTGAGATGACTGCAGGAGGAGAACGATGGCAATCAAGGATGTAGCGTCATCATTTTATGGTCACATCCTGTGCAAAATCGTAATGAACATGCAATTAAGATAGTGCGGTCTCAAAACAAATATTACCTTTTTTCGGTAGTATAATTTATTACATTCATTTGTTTTTTGCCGTTAGTTGATTCTTGATTTGTGGTTTTATCAGGGCTCGTGTCTGTGTTCATTTAGCAAAACATCTCATAAACCAGTGGATGTATTTCAATAAAGTTCTCAGAAAATACCCCTTTCAAGACACTACAGCAAATCAACCTTAGGAAACTTAAAGTCTAACTCAGTTTACAGATATTGAGCCAAAATTTGGTACTTACTGATTACTGATTACTTACGATTGCAAAAAAAATCACCAGGAACTATTGAAGTCAACTGTCTGTCAAATATGTTGATTGATTTGAATTAAGATGTAATCTATAATCTACCACTCAGGCCTGACTCTTGGACTGCTGCAGAAATGGTCGTTCTTCTGGAAGGTTCCCTTCTCTGCACAGACCACAATGGAGCTCCATCAGAGTCACCATTGGGGTAAGATCAGCCTGGGCATCCAGCTCTGCAGAGTCTTTGTGTTTTCAAAGTTCAGTCACTTGTGGATGGTTTAAACCACGGTGCTGATTGGGACCTTCAGTGCTGCAGGGATTTTCTTGACTCTTGGCCTAGATCTGTGCCTCGATACAATCCTGTCTTGGAGGTCTACAGGCACGTCTTTGGACTTGATTTGCGCTTTGACATGCACGATCAACTACAGGACCTTTATATAGATGTGTGTCTTTCCAAGTCGTGTCCAATATACTAAGTTTACATGGCGGACTCCAACCAAGTTGTAGAACTATTTGGAGGATGATTAGTGGTAACAGGATGCATCTGAGCTCAGTTTTAAGGTGTCATAGAAAGGGCTGTGAATACTTATGAAGACATAATTTATTTATGTTTTATATATATTTGCAGAAGCACTAAGTAGCTTGGTGGTCAGTGCTGTAGTCTCGTTATCCGGAGGCTACGGATTTGAGGGTTTAACCTTTAATCCTAAAAGAGATATTATTCCTGTAGAGGGAAGGCATTTGTGGTCAAAAAGACAGTTTTATTGCAGCCCAAATAAAATTTGTCACCAAAAGCACAAATATATTTGTTTTATCAAGAGATAAGACGGATGTAAGGATAATTTATATGGGACTTGGGAAAGGCGTCGGACACTTATACTGCAAATGTTTGCAGTGTCTTGGTAGTAAAACTTCATATCCCAATTGGGGAAAGGGTGGGCACAGAAAGAAAAAAAAGGTGCAATCTGAATATAAAAGGCACGCCAACTCTAGTTTGACTATTTCCAGCTTTGACTGTAAGCCTCACAGTGGCAACGATGAGCTGGAGATCTGTGTGGTTGGGTTTCCTGCTTTTATCGGTCGTCAGCATCACCGATGTCAGAGCCAGACTGGGTAAGGATCAGATTTTAAATATGAAGGCATTATTTAAAAAATAATCTTTGTGATGAACAGAATACACAGGAATGAATATGATGTTCCTGTAAATCTCTTCCAGTTCGCAACCATGTCAGCAGCATCTGCAGCACGTGGGGCAGAGAGCACTTCAAGACCTTTGATGGAGACATGTTCCAGTTTCCTGGTTTGTGTGAGTACAACCTGGTCTCCGACTGCCACGAGATCTACCAAGGGTTTTCGGTCCACATGAAGAGAACGGAGGAGGATGGGAACCATAGGATCAGTTATGTTGTGGTCACCATCAATGAGCTGTCATTTCACCTCAGCAAGAGTCAGATCACTGTCAACAGCCAGCAGTGAGTAAAAATAAAAACCTATGAAAGGATATTTGAGTTTTACAATAAAAAAAAACATTTTTTTATTCTTTCACTAGTGTGACACTGCCATATCACAAAGGAGGAGTCCAACTGGACAACAATGGAGTTTATATCAAGCTGCAGTCTAAAGTTGGATTCACAGTCATGTGGAATGGAGAAGATGCAGTCATGGTAAAAACATAAAAGACTTTAAAAATGTTAACTCACTCATTATAAAACAGATATCATTTAAGCTCCTTTATAATGATTAATAAACATTTTTATCTCACTGTGTAAGTATTTCATTAGGACACTATAACTTTATTTTACATTCTATGAGGCAATTTTAATAGTTTTGTGTTTGCACATATTATTTCCAATACATCATTTTCAAGACCCCTTTGTGTTTTTTTAGGTGGAAGTTGATAGTGACTTTTCAAACCGTACCTGTGGTCTCTGTGGAGACTTCAATGGCATTCCGGTTCACAATGAGTTCATTCACAATGGTATAAATATGGTTCTTTATGTTGCAATGATGAATACACTCAGGAATCTGGGATGTGACTTGGTGAATGTATGATACACACAGGTCGTAAAATCAGTCCCATCGAGTTTGGCAACAAACACAAAGCCCACCGCCCAAACGATGACTGTGAGGACCCCTATGAGGAGGAAGACGAATCACAGGAGGATGTGACGGTGTCCTGCAAAGAATTTGTGAGTTTATCACGCAGTCAGGGTTTAAAAAGTGTTCTGGGAGATCGTAACTTTCCTTCTGTTTGCATCTTTTGTGGTTCCTTATAGGAGGATATTTGTGAAGACATGTTCCACTCAAAGACCTGGAGCTCCTGCACCAAACTCATCAACCCTGAGGCGTACATCCAGGCCTGTGTGAAGGACATGTGTACCTGCAGCAACGGCACCAAGGATCACTGTGTCTGCAGCACACTGTCTGAGTTCTCCCGCCAGTGTTCCCACGCAGGAGGACAACCTCCCAACTGGAGAACACCTCAGTTCTGTGGTAGGGATTTATTCACCATATTTTTAGTTAATGCCTCTATATCACATGTCAAACTCAAGGCTTGTGGGCCAAATCCTGTCCTCATTAACATTTTTTCATCTCCAATGGTAATATTTTAAATGTAAAAGTTTTATTTTTTCTCTTTTGATTGATTGATTATACTTTATTGATCCCAAGGGGAAATTACAGTCTTACATCTTTTTGTCACTGAACTTAGTGCAGTTTTTTCTCGACAGCAGCCTACTTTAGTTTTGTATCCTCTTCTATTTTAAAAGTCAAGTAATTGGATTTTTTGTGAGGATTTGCTGGATTGTGATCAAATGTAACTAAGAAATAGTAAATGAAATAGTTGTGAGTAGAGTGTAAGGTCTAAGAAAAAAAATGCTAATGATGTGAATTTCTAAATGCAATCTTTTTTTCTTCATTTGTTAGGGTCTGTATATTCTAAACTCTACATAAAATATGTGAAAAAAAGGAATTTGTGTTCATATAGGATTCTTTGTTAGATAATATTTTAAATTGATGTTTTTTTCAATAAATATTGACAGAGATTGAACCTTGACTTGGACCAAGTTTTATATTTTAGCCACTTTGTGTAATTGAGTTTGACTTGCTCTATATGATAAATTGCTAATGTGGAAAAGCACAACTGATATTATTTAAATGAAAACAGCAAAAAAATATAATCCCTTAGGTTTTTATTGTGTATTCAATTAAACTTTTTAGTGTAACTCTCATGCTCCAGAAGCTGCTCATAACACACATCAACTACCATCTTCTTTTGTTTATTTCTTCTTCTTTTTCTTTTTGTTTTTTACAGCTAAACAGTGTCCGTACAACATGGTGTTTGAAGAAAGCGGTTCTCCTTGCATGGATACTTGCACACACCGGGATGCAAGTTCACTGTGTGAGGAACATAAAATAGATGGCTGCTTCTGTCCTCCTGGTGAGTTTTCTTCTCGTACAAAATGCACATTATCTTAAGCTTTCTTCCTCCACCAGCATCACTGACACATAAGTATCTTTCTCAGGAACTGTGTTTGATGATATTTCCATGAGGGGGTGTATTCCTAAGACTCAATGTCAGTGCAAGCACGACAAAATCTACAACACTAAAGAGGTTTACAGACAGGATCGAGAGGAATGGTGAGTCTAACTAAGGTTTCACTACATGGAAAGGATCTATTTTTTGTAGCAGTTTATTACATTCAAGCGGTCTTTGTTTCAGTACATGTGTTGAGGGAATTTGGGACTGTGTGAGTCTTGAAACACCTGCTACATGTTCAGTTGAAGAAGGTTCACATTTCACTTCCTTTGATGGGAAAATCTACACCTTCCATGGAGACTGTTATTACACCCTGGCCAAGGTGGACAGCAAGGTAAATGTATAATTTAATGGTAGGAAACACTATATGATCATTTATTGTTTAGGAATAATATATGTAATAATTTTGGGCTTTCATTATATACACATTTTAGGATGGGAAAAGTCCAAAGTTTACAATCCTGGCCCAGTTGGTGCCATGTGCTCACCAACAGTTTGACACTTGTTTGAAGGCTCTCAAAATTCTGCTGAACAACGACAAAAACAACGTGAGTTTCAATTAGTCATTTGTAAAAACTTTTGCAACACTTTACTGACTAATTCTGTTTATTCAGGTTTTAACATTCAGTCCTGATGGCTCAGTTAGGCAGAATAGGCAGGCTGTCAGTTTGCCCTACTACTCAGGTAAAAAATATACTCTGATACGTTGGTTTCAGCTTTAGTTGGTGTTAATCATGCCCAAAGATCATCGTTCTAATTGTGTTTGTATCTCATTTAAAGGTGACATCAACATATTCCGTGCATCATCCTTTCACATCTTGCTCCAGACAAGCTTCGGGTTACAAATTCAGATCCAACATGTTCCTCTGATGCAGGCTTACATCAGCCTGGAACAGAGCTACAGAACAAAGACACGAGGTAGGTTTTAGTGTTCACGTTTATGAACGAAAAGCAAGTTTTATCAGTAAACATGTGCTAAACCCAAAAACGAGTTAAAATTATTTGCACATAATACAGTATTTTCTTGTAAACTTTAACTTCAACCACAAAAAAAATCACTAAGACATTTTCTTTGTTTACTGAAAATACGGTTGTCATTTCTAAGCGTCAATACTTTTATTAAATACAGAAATCTTTCCTCTCTTCAGGTTTATGTGGGAACTTTAACATGGTCCTGAATGATGACATGAAGACCCCTCAGGGGATTGTGGAGGGAACCGCAGCCACTTTCTGTAACTCTTGGAAGGCTAACCTCATGTGTGCTGACACAGAGGAAAGACTTGATGACCCCTGTTCCCTCAGTGTAGAAAATGGTAACAGTGCTGTTTTAACTTATTATATCCTGAAGCTGTATTTCTGAAGCTAAGGGGACATTTCTGTTCTTTCTCAGAGTTGTATGCTAAACACTGGTGCACCTTGCTCCTAAAACCAAACAGCACATTCTCACAGTGCCGCTCAGTGGTGGATCCTGAGATCTTCTACAAGGTACAGTAAAACTTTTCTTTCCAGCTTTTACTGCATTTGATTGGTACTGTACTGTACTTTTTTTTTGTTGTTTTCTGCAGCGCTGCCTTTATTCCAGCTGTAACTGTGAGAAGAGCGAGGCCTGTCTGTGTGCCGTCTTCTCCTCATACGCTCGGGCCTGTGCAGGAAGGGGAGTGATCCTGACAGACTGGAGAGAGAACGTGTGTGGTAAGGGTTTAGTTTTTATATGATGTAGCTGAGTCACAGTTCCCTGAGTTGGATCATTTTTGTTTGTAAGTCATAAAACTACTAATGATTCATCTTGTTGTGGTCTAAATGATAGAAAAACACACAAAGAGCTGCCCAGTGTCACAGATCTTCTCCTACAATCATCAAAGATGTCAGCTGACTTGCAGTTCACTTGCCTCGGAGCAGCAGACCTGCTCCTCTGACTTTATCCCCGTGGAGGGCTGTTCTTGTGCTGAGGGGCTCTATTTGAATGAAAAAGGTGTTTGTGTCTCCATGGCTAAATGTTCTTGTTACCATAATGGAGTCTACATCAAGCCAGGAAAGTCCATCAACATCAAAGATGAGCACTGGTGAGTCAGTTCAGGACTTCCTCTGTGATACACAGTATATATCTACTTTCGCCATTATACTGTAAGTCTTTTTATTTTATTTTCAAGTGTGTGCAACAATGGAAAGCTTCATTGTCATTCTTGGAGAACCCGCTCATCAGGTCAGTTTGCTATATCTTTACTTTTTAGTCACACACTAACATTGGGTTGCAGTTAGTGGCTGAGAGAAGGTGGCAGTAATATTCAGCAGGACAGTCAAAAGCCCATGAAGACACTGGTACTGGGAATTCAACAGAGCTTATCCTTCTGTTAAACACTCTTCAACAACATTACAATGCCCGGTTGAACAGCTGCTATCTTATCATACATGAAGCTAACAGAGTCCAAACAACCTGTAACGTTACTTGTGAGTTAGGGAGAAAAATATAAAGTCCACCTCACAGTCTGTGTGTTTCACATGCAAGTTTCTCCCCTAACTGTCTACAGAGGGCAGTGACACATTCCTGTCACATCACATATCAATAACTTCAGTTGTCTTATAGAGACAGCACACAATTACGACTATTACAACACACATTTAGCTACTCTCATTGACATATTTATTTTGTTACAGCGTGTTCTTCTCCAAAAGTCTTCTTCAACTGCTCCTCTGTGGGGTCAGGAGATCTTGGACTCCAGTGCGCTCGATCTTGTTTAAATCTGGAAAGTGATTGCGTGAGTTGTTTTTACTGCTGTGGTTTTTCGAAGCCTCTCAGAAAATCCGCTGGTTGTCTGGTTTCAAGGCAATTTCTCACAATAACAACATAAAAATGTCACTTTTGATCTGTCAAAGGTAACATTTGTCCTCCTCAGGAATCCACAGAGTGTGAACCCGGCTGTCGCTGTCCTACTGGGCTCCTTGAAGATGGCAATGGTTTCTGTGTGGAGGAACAAGACTGCCCGTGTCAGCACGACGGACAACATTTTGCTCCTGGAGCAAAAATACCAAATCAGTGCAACAGCTGGTAAGGCCGTGTAGAATGAAAAGTATATAATTATTGTGTACAATGCAAACTTTCAAGACATGAATTATCACAACATCCTGTAAATTAAACTCAAGCATTCGGCACAAATTTATATTTTACTGTTTATGACAAATCCAGCACCTGCAAGAGTGGGAAATGGGAGTGCACTGAGGAGAAATGTCCAGGAACCTGCGTTATTTATGGAACCGGACACTACAACACGTTTGATCAGCGAACATACGGGTTCCAAGGAGACTGTGCTTATGTTGCTGCCAGGGTAAATAACTCTTCTGTTTTTCACTCAAAAAATCCTCTTTTCCTAAAAGGACACACTTACAAAAAGCTAATGGATTAACTTAAAATAATAGTTTAGATCTTTCAAAGGAAGATTTCCATTAAAACAATGCCAGTTTTAAAAATATCCTAGCTGTAAATACGAGGTCTGTTTTATGAATCTTTACATTACTGTCAATTTTACAAATTTCTTTCTTTTTAGAATAAATGTGGAAACAAAACAGTTGTGAACAACTTTGGAATCATCACAGAAAATGTACCATGTGGCTCTACTGGCACCACATGCTCCAAAATGGTCAGAATTCAACTTGGGGTAAGTCCAGATATGAAAATCGGATAAGTTTTCACTGCTTAAAGTGTTGGATTTAAAAATACATATATTTCAATATATATTCAGAAATCTCTTTTGTCTCACAGCGAACAGAAATCAAACTATCAAAGGGTAAATACGAAGAGGAAGATCTGGAAGTGGGCCCAGAGATTCAGTACAGAATAAGGACGGTTGGTTTGTACCTGGTGGTAGAATCTAAAATCGGTGTGGCGGTGATGTGGGATCGCAAAACGACTGTCCGCATCCTGCTGGAACCACAACACAGCGTGAGTCAGAGTAACCATTTTATTTCTGATGACTGAAACCTCTTACTCTAAGAATTGTTTATTTTCTTTGTTCATACACTTTTCTGTTTTGTACCAATGCAACATGCTAGTTGGGCTAACGAGCTGGTGACTCCTGTGTGTGTGTTTATTCAGGGTGAGGTGTGCGGCCTGTGTGGAAACTTCGATGGGGATGGCCAGAATGACTTCACCACTCAGGGTCAGCTTGTGGTGAACAACCCGTTGGAGTTTGGGAACAGCTGGAAAGTGTCCAGCTCTTGCCCAGATGTGGAAGAGAATGTTGAAGCTTGTGAAGCAGCTCCCCAACGACATCACTGGGCCAAAATAATGTGCAGCATCATAACAGGAACCACATTCAAAGACTGCCACCACAAGGTGAGAAACGCCCGTGACTTAGAAAGTTGTGCAGTTTGCATTAGGAAACATATCTAATAAATCACTTCTCGTTTTTTCATGACTGAAAAAGGTTGATCCGCATCCATTTTATGAAAACTGTGTGAAAGACTCATGTGCCTGCGACACAGGAGGAGACTGTGAGTGCTTCTGCTCGGCTGTTGCAGCATATGCTCAAGCCTGTAACGAGGCCGACGTTTGCGTTGCGTGGAGAACTCCGGACATATGCCGTAAGAGACCATTTTTGCTTTGATTTTTAAGGTTATTCATCATCGTCTTAAATGTACGTAGGTTTTGACCCACCCAGAAAAGACAGTGTGTAAAGGACCACAGACTTATCCTGAGGTCAGACCTGTGTTGAATTAACTATACAGTGGGGCAAAAAAGTATTTAGTCAGCCACCGATTGTGCAAGTTCTCCCACTTAAAAAGATGAGAGAGGCC
>JARVJO010000002.1:19419798-19430981 GCA_031762555.1 Cynodonichthys magdalenae | reverse complement strand
CACCTCCACCATCCACTACAACTCCTGAGCCAACCACGACCACAACAACTACACCTACACCATCCACTACAACTCCTGAGCCAACAACCACAACAACTACACCCACACCATCCACTACAACTCCTGAGCCAACCACGACCACTACACCTATACCATCCACTACAACCCCTAAGCCAACCACAACTACAACTCCACCTCCACCATCCACTACAACTCCTGAGCCAACCACGACCACAACAACTACACCTACACCATCCACTACAACTCCTGAGCCAACTACAACCACAACTACACCTCCACCATCCACTACAACTCCTGAACCAACCACAACAACCTCACCCCCACCATCCACTACAACCTTGGAACCAACCACAAGTCCTTGCTTCTGTATTTTTGATGGCAAACAATATCAGCCAGGTAAGAGACAAAAAGTCCTGAAAAACAATGTCATGTTTTTAATTGTTGCTTTTCTGGTTTACTGACTCAACTTTAAAACTAATTTGTTTATTTGTCATCATTTTAGGGGAGATAATATTTGATTCACATCACATTGGATCAGGCATTTGTCTTACAATGATATGTTCAGATATTTGTGAAATCCACAACAAGACTGACATTTGTCCCCCACCCACAACTACACCCACACCTACACCCACAACACATATACCTACATGTCCTGATTGGGATGCTGTGGTAAGTGTGAGTTTTTATTGTTTCCTGCATACTAAAACATATAAACTATGTCCACTAGTATAAATTTTAGCAACTTAAAAAAATATTTTTCTTTTTGTTTTAACAATTTTGCATTGGTTTCAGACTAAGCTTAATGTACAAATTATGTTCTTGAATTCCATTTTTTCCCCATAAGCAAAATGAGACCTTTTGGTTGTGCGAGTGCTATATGGCCAGATGTATTGAGGACAATATCATTGAAGTATTTCCGATTGTGTGTCCAACTCCGGAGATCATAACTTGTGCCAATGGAAAGATACCTGTTCTTGTGTATGATGAATACCTCTGCTGCCAACATTATGCATGTGACTGTAAGTTGTACTTTGTTCATCAACTGTGAACTTTTTCTTTTAATTTCACTTGACACTGAATTATTCTTATTTTTCTAGGTGAGTGTGAAGGATGGGGAGATCCTCATTACATCACGTTTGATGGATTATATTACAGTTATCAAGGAAACTGTACCTATGTTTTGATGGAGGAGATTACACCAAAACATAATTTAAAGCTTTACATTGACAACGTCTTTTGTGATCCCACTGAAGATGTTTCTTGTCCACGATCAGTAACCATAGCATATGGAATGCAAGTTGTAACACTTATTAATCATAATCTTATTGGAGCTCCAGACCTGGAGGTAAATCTTTATGACATCCATCTATTAGTAGACATCCATCTACTCAATTCTTCATTATACACTGTATTCTAAAAAATGTGCCAAAATTAAACAAATTCATTCTGTCTCATTGCAATGATAATAATTTATCTTTTTGCATTGGCATTTTTTTAAATTTGTGAAAATATGTTTTATTTCTCACTCTAGGTTGTGAAAAACGGAAAAACATTAAAACTACCTTATACACAACATGGTGTTAAGATAATCAGTTCTGGCATAAACTTGGTTTTTGAGATTCCTCTTCTCAATGTGGTCATTAAATTTGGAATGACAGGCTTCAGTGTTTTCCTTCCATATCAACACTTTGGCAAAAACACACAGGGTCATTGTGGTAAGAACTTTCTCTCAAATGTCTTTTAGATGATAAATCTTGAATATGTAGAAAGAAGGTAATCCCTTAATATCATTTTAGGGACATGCAACAACAACCAGGCTGATGACTGCAAGCTTCCAACTGGTCAGCTGGTACAAAGCTGTGCAGTGATGGCTGACTATTGGCCAGCAAATGACATTTACCAACCCAACTGCCCAACACCACCTGCAGTACCCACCAATAAACCTGAACCTCCAGTGGAACCAACTCCATGTAATCCAGACTCCATCTGTGAACTGCTAAAGAGCAGGTAGGAATCCTCTATTCCTCTAACTGAGTTCATGTCTTTAAAAAATCTTTACTTACTGCAAGTAAAACAGTCACTTCTTTTTTGTTTGCCCTTTTCTTTCAGTGTCTTTGCTGAATGTCATCCACTGGTTTCTCCAGAGAACTTCTACAGAGGTTGTGTTTTTGATAGTTGCCATGTTTCCAACCCAGTCGTTGAGTGCACAAGTTTGCAGACATATGCTGCAGTTTGTGCTGAGGTTGGAGTTTGCATCTACTGGAGGAACCACACCAAACTGTGTGGTAAGCTCCTCTCAGTATTTTAAAGTTAATGAAGGGGCCATGTGAATCAAGAAGAAATATATATATTACCCTTGTTGCACCTAATTTATTTGCACTGAACGGACTGAGTATGAATTAAGAAAAAAAAACAAAACTTTTTTTTCATCAACAGCTGGTGACTGCCCATCAGACAAAATTTACAAGCCTTGTGGTCCAGTAGAACAGCCAACCTGTGAAGACAAGTATGTTTCCACATAAACATTATTATATTAGCTTCTTATCGATGATCGTCATAAATAATAAAACAATAAATAAAATTTTAAAAATCTACTGGAAGCCTCGTTTGGACATATAAATACTCTAATTCTAACGATTATATAAAATTTAAAATATCTGAAAAACTTAGTAAAAAAAACAATTTTCATAAGTTGGCATAAGTTGTCTAAAACATTCTAGGGTGATGAGCATTTCCTGATAACAGATAGTGGTAATGAATAGGTGGTTATGTGGTTGATTTTTAACTGTAAATGCACTGTTTTGTATTTTACCTCAACAGTCCCAATGAACCAACTACAAACATCACCACTGAAGGCTGCTTCTGTCCCGAGGGAATGAAACTCTTTAATAAAGAGTCTGGGATATGTGTTGAAAAATGTGGTAAGTGTGGTGTACACCCTGAATGGGTACGGCTGATCAGAATGCATTGATTTTATGGTTTAAAAAGACCAACAGGATTGTTGTTTGTTTTCTAACAGGATGCCTTGATCCTGAGGGCGTTCCTCGAGAGGTGCGCTAGACGTTTTCAAATCTTAAGCATCATTGTTTGCATGTATAATAAGACAATGAATTTACATGTGTGGTTTACTCTCTCAGTTTAATGAAAGGTTTGAGTACAAATGCCAGGACTGCATCTGTGATGAGCCTACCAAAACTGTGATTTGCGAGCCTAAGAAATGCCAGGCACCACCCAGTGCCAACTGCTCTGCTCCAGGGTTTGTTGTCATGAATCAAACAAATCCTGAGGACCCCTGCTGTTTTGTCTATGTTTGCCGTAAGATGTGTACTATCGTTGTTTTTTAAAAACTTCTATAAGCTGCTGTTTGTTGTAGAAATTTACGAATGCATTCATCTCCTCAGAATGCCAAATCAACACCTGCCCGAATAACAACATGAACTGTCCGGTTGGATACAAGCCAGTTGTCAGTGTTCCTGAAGGAAAATGTTGCCCAGAGCACACATGTGGTGAGTGCTTTGACACTGTTTGAACTCAAACTGAACAAACCAAAACAAATTGTTTAATGCAATTTCCCTTATCTTTGTTTACGTTATGCACTTTTCTAGAACCTAAACGTGTTTGTGTCCACAAAAATGTTGAATATCAGGTAAATGAGGAACATTACTTTATAGCAGGTTTAATAAATCCTTGCTGAACATGGTTCTGTATTGTCTGACCAAAATCCCAAACATTAACTCAATTCCCATTCTTTGTTTAGCCCGGTTCTAAAGTTCCTGCATATGAATGTCAGGATTGTACCTGCAGCAACCAGGTTGACCCAAATTCTGGTCTTTTCAAAGTAACCTGCGTGTTTACACCATGTGAAGAGAAGTGTGACATGGTAAAATTAAAGGGATTGTTTCATGTACACATATGTATCCGACAGTGCATCTTGTTTTAGTGTGATAAACGTAAGGGTTAAACTTTCTCTCTCAGGGTTATGAATATGTGGAAACTAGCCTTGACGAGTGCTGTGGGACGTGTGTGCAGAAACAATGTGTCCTGGATTTAAATGGTACCAAGCTGCTCTTGAATGTAAGTTGTGTTGTCTCTAAATCCAAGAATATAAAATTAATGAAAGCACTGTAATGCTTTTAGCTTTTATTGGCTGTTGATTGTGTGCCTGTGTGTGTCTGTCTCTACATCCATCTTTCCTACTCTTCAGAACGGAGAAACTTGGTCTCCACCTGAAAACATGTGTAAACATTACACTTGTGTTAAGAGTGGTGAGAGTTTTTCAATCTTCAGTTCACACATTGTTTGCCCACCATTCCAACAAGACAACTGCCTGCCTGTAAGTATAACTTTCATTGGATAAATTTGAAATAGTTGTGTTTACAAGAAAACAGCAGATTTTGGTGACGTTTTATATTTTTTTCTTCTTTAGGACACAATTCAAACTGAAGCAAATGGCTGCTGTAAAACATGTGAGTGAGATTTTTGCCTTTCAGTGGCATGAATGATACACAAATATAAATAAGCTAATGAGAAGTATTTTTTGCACAGGTGTGGCGAAACAGAAGGCCTGCAAGATGAAGACTATGAAAACCCATGTTAACCACCACGGCTGTCAGTCTGAGCAGGAGGTGGATATGCCGTACTGTGAAGGATCATGCAATACTTTCACCAAGTAAGATCGATACGAGCTGCACTTATCATTTTTACAGGAAGTCACAAAATGCCACAGGTGTCAGCTGACGTAGACATGCATTAAGAGCTGCTCCCGTTTTCCTCAGGTACTCGGAAGCAGCGGCTGCGATGGAGCACTCCTGCTCCTGCTGTAAGGAAACAAAATTCAGCGATCGTTCCGTTGAGCTGCTGTGCTTAAACGGGGACAGCATCTCCCACACCTACATGCACGTGGAGGAGTGCGGCTGTGGCAACACCGAGTGCACCAGACCTGCTGCTCGCCGAAAGAGAAGCTTCAAACCGCTGTGATAGATTCATTTGTCCTCATGTTATCAGATGTTCAAAGCATCTCTCATACTATTCTAATAATCCGACAGAGTAATTTCTATTAAACTGAGTATTTATCAACTGATCAAATAAAAAGCTGCAACTCAGTTTGTGTCACTGGTATTTACTAATGTCCTGGGTGTGTCAGTCCTTTGTAGTATTAAAGTCTAATTACCAAATTGAACGATATAATTAAATTGAATATTAGAAATAGGTTCCTACCATTGCTTTGTTGAAGTGCTAATGGGTAAAAAGTTTTATAGAAACATGTTAAGGGTAATTTTTTAACCACAAAAGTTTAATTTTGAATGGTCATAAGTACAGGTAAAATGTTTTAAAATTGTTGCTACCTAAAAGTAATTTACATAAGGACATAAAAAGACTATAAAGTGAAGGAGAATTAATTCTGAAGTGTTTCAGGTAACTTGCTTATATTCAGCCAAATGCTTCAGAAGTCATTGGACAGTGCTTTAAAGTTCAGACGGACAATGATCCTAATAATATTGTGAAAGCAACCACAGCTGATGAGCTATCACCTGACCTGAATCTGATTGAGCATTTCACTTTCTGAAGACGAAACTGAAGAGAAAATGCCCCAAGAACAAGCAGGAACTGAAGACAAATATAGCAGAGGCCTGGCAGAGCGTCACCAAGGATGAAACTCAGTGTTTGTTTATGTCTATGTGTGCCAAACTTCAGGCTGTAACTGACTGCAAAGGATTTGCAACCAAGTAATAAAAAGTTTAACTCATGATTGATAATTTGTCCCATTACTTTTGGTCCCTTAAAAAGTGGGAGGCACATCTGTTGTGATTCGTACACCGTTCACCTGATTTGTATGTAAATACCTTCAAATTAAAGCTGAGAGTCTGCATTCGAAGGACATCTTATTCATTTCATTTCAAATCTATCGTGATGTTTACAGCCAAAAAGATGAGCATTGTGTCCATGTCTCAACATTTATGGAATTGATTGTATGTAAGACTGTAAGTTTGCATAATCTTTTTCATGCTTCTGTAACGTGAGCTGCAGTGAACAATCGCTGGCATATCTCTGTATGCAACCCAGACGGTTCTCTTTTTCTTTGCCGAATAAGTATCTAAAATCTTGTCAGACCTGTTGACAAAGACTTGCAGAAGCTCTTGGTAAGCAATCACAGAAGAGTTTGATTACATGGAAAAGCTGATGGGCTTAAGCTCAGTTTCACCCTAGTTTGTTTTTAGCTTTCACTTCTCAGCTACAAGCACAGATTGGGAAGAATCACAATCAGAGCATCATACAGGCTACTTGTTGGTGTGCTGAATTTTTTTATCTATATGAATGCAGACTGAAGTTTTGGTTAGTCATTAAGGATCTGATTGAAAATAGTTCCATGGAAGCCTGCAGTACGTGATAACATTAGGTTAGAAAGCGTTTTGTTGATGACCAAATTTATTCCTTCCTGCTTCCTGTGAGACAAACAGTAATTCTGCAAAGACAAATCGTTCACATCTTATTAAAGAACACCTAATCTGACAAACATATTTTGGTGAAACTCTGTTATGTTTGTCCCTTTCTGCACTGTTTAATCATTATAAAAAAAAAGTTTTTTTCTCAAAAGGGATGCAACATTTTAAATCTGTAAAGAAGTTAAGGAAGTCATTCATATTTTCATCAAATTGGGATGATTTTTGAAAACATGTTCTTACAATAGTTTTTCCAATGTCTGTGAAATAAAAATGAAGGTAGACAGTGAGGTATTTGTCTGCAGACTGATGCAGACTGATGCAGCTACCACTTAATATTAGCAATTTACTACAGAGATGCTGTAGTTCAGGTGTTTTAAAGTGGGATTCTGAAGATTAATGAACAATGACTATGTTACATTTAAAAGCCTCTACACAATTGTTAATTAATCATTGTGCAGTTATTTTAGTAGAAATATTATAATATTTATTAGGGAAGTGCCATAGCACTGTAAGTGCTATAGCTAGCTGCTGCTGCTCTAGCTCTATTTGCATTTGTTGACAACCATAAAATGATGTGTTAATACCCATGACATAGACAGTAAAGTAAACATTTTAAAAAGTTGCATTTTCTTGATTCTCTACAGGAAATATTTTAGATAAAAGATTTTTTCAAATCAACAACAGTCGACTACAGTGTTGGTCTTGGTCAGACCAGTCATTAACTCTAAATGTTCTACTCTATCAAACTGACATCACTCAAACACCTATCTGCAGTAAATAAGATGTCAATTATTTAAAACATTTCCACAGAACCCAACGTTTAATCTGACTAATTCTTTGCATTTCTAAATGCAGCTAATCGGTCACTAATTAGAGCTGTAGTGAAGATAAGGACCTATCATGGACATCATTTTGATAAACAAATCTGACAGGAAGAATGTGGTGAGGGCATGAGAGATACAATGAATAGGGTCAAGTTCTGCAAACTAAAAAATCTACTTATCAGTTTGACAGTTTGATGAAACAATCAGCTGCCTAATTCTTCAGTTTCTCAGATTTTTCTGAGAGCGGTATGTTTGCTGTAAAAGTAAGGTTCTGCATAGAAGTGTAATCCAAAAAAAAAACCCACTCCTCCATCTAATGAACTTTTAAGTAACACACTTGGAGGTTTTCTGATCACTTTAGATTTTGTATTATTAGGTAGCTTCTCCCCTTTAACCAGCAGCACATAATGAAAGCTTACAATTCAGTCTGTTGACTCTATCAGATCTGGGAATACTTTCAAAGGAAACAAAGTAAAAATCATTCTGCATGTTCCAAAGTAACTTGTCCTGGAAGAGCACCTCCAAGTGCAAACACATCTGTGGAGCACGCCCAGCTGGTCGAGGAAGAAGCGAGATCAATTCTCAGGAATAACATATTATGTATTTGATCAGGGAGGACACATGGGTTTGTAGAATTCATGCTGAAAGACATGAAACTGGAAGATGATCTGCTTGAGATGCTATCTATGTTTATATAAAACTGTTTAACTTTAAACAAGGAAATCAAACAAGTGAGATGGTTTAAACAGTAGGGTGTCACTTTTCTGTGGAAAACTGGTACTGGTAATATTTTTATGTATTAAAACGTTAATTTTTTAAATAATATTTTATCAAACTTTGTTGTGTTTTTGGAATATTTCCCAGGCAAGCCTGCACAAATGCTATAAAGTAAAAAAAGTGGTCAACATCTTCCTATGTTCCTCTATTTTTGTAAAAATCTAAAACTAAACTGAGACAAATCTTAGAGCAAAACTACATAAAATTGCCTGAGTAAATGAAAAGTGCAAGTTTTAAAACTATCTAATAGGTTAAATAGAGCTAAAATTACAAATGTGTTAAAAATCCTCAGTATCTTATTGCTCTAATAACATTTTTGTTATTTCTTCATCAGTTTTCTCCCGTTTCTGTAAGGTAACGGTAGGTGCGCCGATAAGGAAGATTCTCAGAAATATCAACATTTCTCATTTATTAAAGCTTTTATTTGCTATCTGTCAAGAATGTTTCTGTTTGCATGTAATTATACAAAGAAAACACACGCTGCTTTAAAAACTCAAACAGTGTGGGCTTTGACGCATTCTGCCGGCAGGTTTAGTGTCTAGAGCAGACAACCTGTTTGTACAGCAAACAGCTGAAAAAATATTGAACGATTGTGGTTTTTTACAGGTTCATAAAGTACAACAAGGTTTAATGGTACAACAATGTTTATTTTTTATTATTATGAGTGTCTAAGAAGCAGAAAATGATGTTTTACGACAAATTTTAAATTCTAAGCTTGAGGCACCAGAGCAGTAAACCCACTGAGCCTTCCAATAAGACTGAAGATTAAAAAAGTTAATCAGACGTAGTGTAACTATACATTCAATAACTATTTTCAGCAAGTTTTGTTAGAATTTGTAAGGTGGTTCATGAGGTATAATGGTAACTCACAGACATGAGCAAAAACATCCATCACTTCTTGGCTCTGGCAGCAAAAATAACTAGTCTTTGAGTTCCACTTTCTGTTAAACTACCACACCCTCAAGACCATGACATGAACATGGTCAAATCCCAAATGGTAAAACACTCCTTTCTTGACAGAGCACCAACATCCATCCATCCATCCATCCATCCATCCTTCCTTTACTCGCTTCTTCCTTTCAGGATCACTTGTGCCCATATCCAGCAGCTCCAAAATAATATTTCTAATTATTTATCTCGACATGCAACATGAGATGTGTCAATGGAAACAAGTGAATGGATTGTTTTTATCAGTATCATTAACTACCATAAGGAAGTGTGGCATTGCATATACCCATGTTAAGCTCTATAAGAATATAAACAAAAAATAAACAAAGGTTGAAGCTAATAAAATAATAAGAGTAATAAAAATAAATAAAACATTTCATGTTTTATTACTTTTAGATAAAACACAATAAGGTGAAAAGACTTGCAATTGTACTTATTTATAAATTAAAACTGTAGAAAAATCAGACTGTTTCTGTAGGAAATCCAGTAAAATCCGAAATCCAATGTCTTTTCTAAATATCTTCAAAATAACCACAAAGGACCAAAGTGTAAAAACAATAAAAAGGAGAAATACAAAATGAAATCTATAGCAGCAGGTACACAACAAAAAATAAAAAAGATAGATAAAATACATGAAAACATGATAATAACACAGCACTGAAAAAAAACCAACAAAACAATTAAATAATGTAAGCTTTACATCTCATACAGTGTCGAAGAAGAAAGTAGAGATGTCCTAAAATCTTTCTTTTGTTACATTTTTATGTCTCTTCAGACATACCTGACATGTTTCAACGTTTTACATCTGTTTTTATCAGAGGTGTCACAGCTGATGAAGTTGGTTGTTTTGTGACAAATTTTTTTTCTGTCATCGGCCCCTCTAATTAGTTCCTCTGTTGTCATTCCTCTTCAGTTGAGCATTGTGTATTCATACCAAGTCTGATTCCCCTGTGCCTCCCCTAGTTTTCTAGTGCGTCCTTGTGTTTTACGTGTGTCTGCTGCACTGATGTCCTTTTGTTTTGCTTAAAAGTAAAATTAGGTTTAATTTGATTTTAGTGCTAGTCTGCATTCTTTGGCCTAAAAACTAGAGCAAAAGCAGAGTTTTCTCTGAGCTTATATTTAGTTTTTGTCTGATCAACTGACATGACTGAAGAGGTGGGTTTACAGGGGTGTAGCAATTCAGAAATATCTGGTGGTGCAAGTCCATGTAGGGAGCAGGAGAGCTTACTAAAACCATAATTTCTATTGTCTTTTATTGAATTTAAAAAAAGTCAAAGCCATCCAATCATCTAGCAGGTTAAATTCTAAGTTCTGTCTCAACTCTGCACATAATCATTAGATGGTATTAGCTCTAACCCTGGATTTACATTAGATACGACTCCGCTCCACTCCGCTGTGCTACAGTGTGCAGTTCGCAACTGTTTGTTTGCAATTTATACAGCGTCCGCTCCGCTCCGCTCCGGTGTAATGCACAGAGGAGGGAGCGTGTGCAGGAAGAAGATAAATCGCGATAAATCCAGTGATAAATGTGGAAGTTGGAGCAAAAAATAATTCATTATGTGAATGACGAACTCCAAACACAGTAGAAAACATAGATATATTTGAGATCTATGGTTGAAACTGTATTGCTGGTTGTCTTTTTGAAACTTCTGATTTCAGAATAAAATCCACGGGTATTGTGTGTGTACACATAAGTCTGGAAATCTCTCCTCCCGCGGACAAAGAGGGAGGCTCATCTTTCTCTAGATAAAAAAACTAAAGACATTAAAAAATGTTTTTCCGGACAGATTTCTAATTTTAATGCTTACCATAAAAATTGTTACAAAACCTGAAATGGCAATGCTTCCTGATTAAGACAGATAAAAATGAATTGTTGCAATGAATAACCTGTTCATGGGTGTGAGCTTGATGGAGACAAACATCAAGAAGGCTGACACTCTAAATCTTTTGTTTACCCCTCCTGAACTGCAAACACCTGGGGACTATATCATGAGAGATGTACCGGTTAGCTCCACAATCTGTCCCAAGGCAAGAACGACTCAGGACCATGAGAGCAGCCAGGATCTTTGTGGAATGGGTGGTTCCTTGGCTCACCTTGTGCCTCGGACTATCTACAGCCACAAGTATGTAAACTGATGGAAACATTAACGAGCTGTAATAATAATGG
>JARVJO010000002.1:19388462-19410984 GCA_031762555.1 Cynodonichthys magdalenae | reverse complement strand
GTTTCAATTGAATAATGCTTCCTGTGTTCTTTGTTTTATACTATTCTACTTTTCTTCATCTTAATTTCATAAGAGAAAATAAACATTTGTAATACAACTGTTATGCCCATTCATGGTTCATGGATATGTAGACATGTAAAATAACTATGGTCTGAGTTGTGCACATAAACACATATTTTAATACTTTGCTGAGCCATCGTATGCTTAAAGAACAGCTTCAGTGCTTATTGACATCGATTTAACTTTACTGAAAAGATGGAAGATTTTAAATTGAAGACAACAAATAACGAGTCAGGAGACAGAAATAAATTTTAGAAAAATGAAGGCGATCATTTGCAGCTTTAAGAGTTACAGAGGACACATTTACGTTTTTTTTGCAAAACCAAAAATTTAATTCAAATTCAATTCAAATTAAAAATATTCTCTTAACCAATAGTTGAAACTATTCTGATTGGAGATGCTTTCTGCTTTGACAAAATTTCATCTTTGCTTTATGTATTTTGTTAGTTTCCAAGCACGCAGAGACAAAACCCAACCGTACAGAATCGTGGTCGTACCTATCTTCTGAGTCGTCTGCCAGTCATCTGGGAGTTTGAGGGTTCTGCAAACTCAAACTTTTCTAGCTGTTCTTAGGACTGCACACTTCTGGACAAAGATCTCTGAGGTTGTTCCTGGGATCTGTTCAAGCCATGCCTCCAATTTGGGGGTCACAGCCCTGACTGCTCTGATGACCACCGGCACCACTGAGGTCTTGACTCTCCAGCTTTTCATTCTCCTTTTTCCTGATGTTGAGTCATTTGAGATTGCTACATCCATCACCACTGCTTTAGTCTGTATCTTGTCAACCACCACAAGGTCCAGTTGGTTAGCCATCGTCTGCTTTTTTCCATCTACAATCAGTCATTAGTTAAATGAGTTACAACATCTAATTTCCCTCTGGGATCAATAAAGTGTTTTGAATTGAATCTTATCCTTACTGTTCTCCACAAACCCTTTTTAAGATTTCTCACTTTTGTCTGCCTGCATCCTACACGCCGTTATTATGTGTTGGACTGTCTCAGGGGTGTCTTTGGGTCTTATCTAGAATGGTGGACCTCAGTCTCTATTGCTTCTGTGTTGAGGGCCTGCTCTGCCTGCCTGTTATTATTGGTGCCTATGTGCTGTCGTTTAGTCCAGCCTTCTCTAGTAGGATGTGATATTAGCCACTTCCTCAGTCTGCTGGTGGTACATGCAGGAATTTGGTTTGATGATGTTGATTTTGCATCCTACTAGAAGTCAAGACCTATGACGGTCAAAGTGTTTCTATTGCTAGTAACCAATATGGGTGCAAATACATCAGTACGGCACCTGGCATTCCCAGGCAGTCTCCCATTCAAGTACTAACCAGGCCCAAGCCTATTTAGCTTCTGAGCGTGTTCAGGGTGGTATGGCCGCTCAGAGTGGTATGGTGCAAGGGATTATCTTTCCATAATGTAGTCCATGACCCGGAGGAAAGATTGGTATCAAAAAAGGAATTAAAATATTTTGGTATAGGTGTTAAGATAGATCCAAACTATTAACAAAAATATATGATGGCCATTTCAATTTGGTAGTTTAAGGCTATTAGACACAATTTTTATTTTTAAAGAAGCAATGAATACTGAATAATAGGGATTCCCAATAATCTGTTAAGAAATGCAATAAAAACTGAGAAAATAGTATTTTTGAAGAGCTTTCTACACAGCGTTTAGATATCCAGCCATTTAAAAAGTAAGGAAATGCGCTGACACAGATATTGTGTAATGGTGATTCAAAAATAAACACTGACCATTCCAAGTGCTTTCAATTAAATAAATCAAGGTAAAAATGTAAAGTGGTAGTGTAGTGACAGAATGTAATAAAAATATGAAAGTACTAATGTGTTCCATGACTTGAATTAGGTGCCAAATTTGTCCTCAACTCTTATTTGAGTGGCCCAAGAACTACATTGGATTTCTGCTGCCTGGACATTCACTGGACAGATAATAATTGAAGCAAATCTTCCTGATGTACTCCAGGATCTTAGTTTTTCATCCTGTATTGTGGCAGTGACACTCACTTGTCCCCTGCCCCCCTACTTTCTCTTTGTGAGAGCTGGACTTCATACATTGTGTGAAGTTCATTTGTCTTGATATCAGTGGCTTCTACTGCATCTTTTGGCCAGGTTAATAAACCAGCAGACTGTATCTGATGACTAGCAGCCGGGCATACGGGTATGTGTTGATAGCTTGGACTTTGGTTTTAACATTCATCTGGCTCTAGAGGAAAATTATAAATTTAATTTCAATTGGAGGGCATAGTCATGGTATTTTCAATTCAAGATAACAAATACAAAGAAAAGTACACAAGATTGGATAAAAACATGGAGCAGGGCATTAAGAGTAAAAATAAATTTTGAATTGGAGTGACCCCTGACTGGTTAATAAAAACACACCCCATGGTAAGGTTAGCCTTGAGCTAGCTAAATCTCCATGATAACATACAGTATGTGTCACAGTTTTTCTGAAACTCAAACTTTCTGAAATAAAAAAAAGATTAAGTCAGGCTAGCCAGAAAATAATGTCTTCATCTATTTTTCTGCTTTATAATAAAACCCTAAAATTGAACTCGAGCTTGTGACATAAACCATTTTTACAACACAAAATAAACTAGACTAGACAAAACAGAAAAATACAATTTTGGTAATGTACACAGCAAACACACACGAGTAAAAAAATTAACAAATTTAAAAACAGAACTTTTGACTTCATGTTTTTGGATGTCTTACTGACATATTACCCACCTCGGAACCGTCCATAGTCTTATTTTCTCCATTTCTGAGGAAATTCTACCGAACGGAACTAACATCCGAGTATTACATTCCACCGGAATCTTTTCAGAGTAACACGACGCTTGGTAGTTATGTCGCCGGTGCTGAACTCAGATCGTTCACTATCGTAGTAGTTATTATTGAGTTAAGATAACTCTTTCTGCGGTTATTTTCGTGAAAATACATAATCGAGAGATTATGTGTTTCGTTAGAACGACGTAATCGTCACAGAGTTGGTTTATTTTGAGGTAAAGTAAGTTTACTGCCGACTTCACCCTCAGGCTTTTATTTCACTGATTGTTAGCTAACGTCAGGCTAAGAAGGACCGTGAATGTAACAGTTTAAATTCGCATTATGAAGTAGACCTTACATAATTAGGACTTTGCGATGTAGTGAACTGGATCGTTTTAATTTGCTCGCATGCGTGTTACTGCTTTAATGAGGTCTTCATGCTTCCGTTTAGTCTATGTTGTTTCTGCAGTTGGAATTGAAACAGATTCCTCTTCAATAAGTTATTAAACGGTTCTATCTCATTTCTTTACCTTTTATATCTGTGACATGTTATTTATGATCATTGTGTTTTTTTCAGTTACCTGTTCGAGCCATGGCATCTCTGTCAGAAGAGGTGCTGCTTGTGGTGAAAAAGGTTCGTCAGAAGAAGCAGGATGGCACTCTGTATCTGATGGCTGAGAGAATAGCCTGGGGTCCAGAGGGCAAAGACCGCTTCACAGTCAGCCATTTGTATGCAGATATCCGCTGTAAGTCCAAATCACAAGCAACCCTAAAATGCTCGCGTGGCGGTGGTTCTTACATGATGCACTTTACTTTTGCTCTGCAGGTCAGAAGATCAGTCCTGATGGCAAAGCCAAAATTCAGCTTCAACTGGTCCTTCACACCGGTGACAGCACCACATTCCACTTTGCCAATGAGAGCACTGCCCTCAAAGATCGAGAGGCTGCCAAGGAACTGCTGCAGCAGCTACTGCCAAAGTTCAAGAAGAAAGCCAACAAGGAACTGGAGGAGAAAAACAGGTATGACTATTGGCTGTTTTACCTATAACACAAGCATTTACGGTAGTTTTTACATGACCTCCACTGTCCTAACCATTGTATTGCATAATAAATTATTTCCATTTAGATTAGGGTTGGGTGATATTGGCAACAAAATGTATCACAATTATATGTGTCATTTAGCGAATAACAATAATATGATGATTAATAGATGACAATTGCACTTGCATGTATCTGACATTGTGACCTCTGTCCGCATTCTCTGGCTTTTCACGTACTCTGGTTTATGTCAGTGTTTCAAGTGATTGCACAAGTTCATAGGGTTAGTTGCTGTGTGCTGGCTTCCACCATTGAGCTCACATTCACACCTTAGAGTGAGGGTGCATCGAACATACAAATACATCCTCACATGACACTAATTGCAGTAATTGCAATGTGGCAAATATTAATTGTTGACATTTTTTTTGACAAATAATTGCATATTATATGATTTTACTCAACCCTAATTTAGATCAGAATCAGAATACTTTATTGATCGCCAAGGGAAATTACAGGATCCCCAAGGGAAATTACAGGATCCCCAAGGGGAATTACAAAAATAGATACATAATAGCTGAGTGGTACTAGCAGAAATGTTATAATATTTTTCCTTTTCTTCAAGATTTACCCAATATACATTATATTGTCAACTGTTGCCGAACAATATGGAGCATTTCTTGATTTATTTCCTCAAAATGCTCTAAATGGCCCTTGAACTGAGCAAAAGATACCATTAAAACAATCGTTCAGTAAGGCATCAAAACTCACTTAACCTCTCATTTGTTGATCAGTGTAAATGAAAGAAAATGGTTAAGAAAAAGCCAGTGAGATGGCATCACACGAGCTGCTGCATCACATTTATTATAACTGCAGTGTTACTGAGAGGACGACTCTGCAGCATGTGATGAAAATGGATTATCAAAATTTCATTCCTCTTCTTGAAGATGAGTTTTAATAAAATTAGAAAGTCTTTGGTATTGTCAGTGATTTTTGTCGTTATCCTCATTAATGTCTGATATTTTCCCACTGAATGAAGAAGCAAATAAGATACATAAACCTGACAAAAAATGCAGTTCATTACTTTTTAAAGCTGTGTCTAACCTCTTTAAGAAAAAAACATATAATTTATTATATTCTGAGGGTTAGACATGGCTTATTCATTATGCTTTAGGGAGATGTCAGTTAGAAACTGATGACACTAACTATATTTTTAATTAAATGTATTAATAATCAGTGCTGCCAATTCAGACTTAATAAGAGAGAACACATGATTGATCAGGCAAATTAGCTGCTGGCTATTTTGAAATGAACCATGAGAAATCCATGTAAATAGAACAGAACTGGATTGTTGAGGCACATTTTTCTTGCGTGAGTGAAACTGCAGCTCAATGAGACCAGTGATCAGTGATGTTCCAAACAAGAAAGACTTTGACTCAGCAACATATTGCCTCTACTTCAGTGTTTATGAAACAAAATGTGTTTATTGACATTGCTGAACCATTGCCCGTTTAGTGTTTTATAATAATACAAATTAATATCATACCCATTGAAAATATTTTATTTTAGATTAGTTTTAAATGTTATGACCGTTATCTAGACTAAAAATGATCATTTCACATTATTTTCTGTCTTGTATGAAAATAAGTCCAGTAAATCATGTTGCACCTTTCTTAATTTTGCTATTTTGGTCTCTTCATACGCAGCTGTTGAAGTAGAATGTACTTTATAACTGATTGTATACTTGTTAACATATCTCTGGTTTTATCTCTGGTTTTATGTGGTGCATCATTCTACAGCAAGAAGAGTTATTCATAACAGAAACATTTGAGACGGTTGCAATTTTTCTCCAGTTAATTTTAAAATGTTCATACCATAGTCGGAGTATGAAAGTTACAGATAAAGATAATTTACAGGCCTCAGTTAGCATATTAAATGTTAAAGTTCATGTCCGTACAAAAATCTGCTCCTCCAGTTGTAGGAAAGTTTAGGTTAGAAGGTTTGCAGAGTTTCATGTGAACAACATTTAGACCTGAAACAGAATAATGAATGATTACACCATAATATTCACTGCAAAATGTCTGTAAATGAAAGTAGTCAAGGTGTTGCAATGGCCCAAAGTCCAGATTTCAGCCTGATGAAAATTCTTGGGCAGGACCATGAAAGAGCTGTACATAAACAGATGTCTGCAAACCTCACCGAACAGAAGGAATGCTGCTGAATGAGCCAAAATTTCATAATTAGGAGGAGTCATATAAAGTCCTATAAAAGAAGACTGCTTCAAGTTATAGGTGCTAAAGGTGGTTCTGCCACTTGTAGAAATAAGGGTTGTTTTTTTTGGTTTTGATTTTTGGCATATAGTTTGTATTAATGGTGCATATTTGTCGAGTATAGTAGTCCATTTGCAAGCTTATTATAAAACGATGACTAAATTATTTAAACTTTATCCCATTATTTAAAAGTTTAAATGTGAAAGAAGGTGTATTTAATTTTAATCATCACTATTAAGACTTCCTGCTTCATTGAGCCGAAGAGACACTTTAGTCAGTCAAGTCAGGTCAGATTGAAGCAGCTTTGTGTCTGTCTGCCTGCAGGATGCTCCAAGAAGATCCTGTGCTTTTCCAGCTCTACAAAGACCTGGTGGTGAGCCAAGTGATCAGTGCGGAGGAATTTTGGGCCAACCGATTAGGAGGCATGAACAACGGAGAACCTGCACCTTACAGCAACAAGCAGGACGTTGGTATATCTGGAGCCTTTCTGGTAATTACATATATTCTGGCACAGCTATCCTTTCTGAATGTTTTCAGTATCAACAGCTGCCCATTGCAACGCTTTGTGTTTGTTTTTCAGGCCGACATTAGACCTCAGACCGATGGCTGTAATGGTTTGAGATATAATCTGACAGCTGATATTATTGAGTCCATTTTTAGAACTTATCCTGCAGGTAAACAATGACTACTTAACTTAAAAGTTTTAAGCAGTATTGACTGATGAGAAAAATGTCGTTATTTACAAGCAAAACGAGCAAAATGTCAGTCACAGTAGAAGTTTTAGATTGTTTTCTCAGATAAACTGCACTTTTTTTTTTATAAAATTTGCAAAAGCTTGAAGCAAATGCATTGATATGGACTTACATTTTATTTGCAGTGAAGCAGAAGTATAGTGAAAATGTTCCTCATAACCTCACGGAAAAGGAGTTCTGGACCCGCTTTTTCCAGTCGCATTATTTCCACAGAGACCGCATCAACACGGGGATGCAGGATATCTTCTCAGAATGTGCCAAGCAGGATGAGAAAGGTAACCGTTCCTGACATTTTTCCAGCACTGTTGGTGAATAGATTATTAGATTTATGCAAGAAAACCACAATAATCTGTAATTTGTCGTCCACAGGTTTAAAATCTTTGGTGAATCAAGGAGTGAAGAATCCTTTGGTTGACCTTCTGTCGTTGGAAGATAAAACATTAGATGAGGTGAAATAAGCATTAAGCAAAAATCTAAACACATTTTACATCTAACTACCGTAACTCATTTATTTTAAAACCTTTTTTTTTCCGCACACAGGGTTATGGAATTAGCACAGCTGTACCCTCAACCTCTAATGCAAGCAAGACGGTAAAAGAAAGCAGCAACTCTGCGATTATAAAACGATTCAACCATCACAGTGCCATGGTGCTGGCAGCAGGCTCACGCAAGGGGTAAAAAGCACCGTTTTGTATAAAAAAATTAGGACAACTTGATCGCGTCTTCGTCTTCCTGCTAACCTTGTCCTGTTTTAAAGGGACGTGCCAACCGACCAGGTCAGTGAGACGAGCAGCACAGACGGAAACTCAAGGGATTCCGACTTCTTTCAGCCTCCTCTTAAGAAGGTACGTCAGCTCGGGAGGTCGGTTGAGGAGTTACTGTATGACACAATGATTTTCACTCTGCAAGGATTTGAGGTCACTGTGCTTCTTTTGTTTTTAGGTTAAACTACAAGAAGCCATAGAATATGAGGATCTACAAAGGGAAAACAAACCAAAAGTGGTTGCATTAAACCTGAAGAAGTCTGACAGGTACAGTTTGTTTTGATTTGTTTCAAATAGTTCAGTTTATCAAATCATGACACAAATCTCTTAAATATTCAACTGATCTGATATTAAACTGTTGATTTGGACTTTACAACCTGAGTGGGTTCAGCAAAGCCTGCAGATGTTTAACAACTCTGCAACCTGAAAGAAAAGAAGGCTAGTTGCTTTACTCCTCTCGACGGAGCTCTGTTTGTTGTGTTTCATCTTAAAAACAGTATTGGGATAGAATAACAGAAGACTGGATTCATTGTATTTACTCTACCAGCAATAATTGGCTGCTCCCTTTCCTCGCTGGGAGATGCCTGCTGTCTTTCCACAGCTCAAAACATTTTATGATCCTGTTCACACCCTGCATGTTGCTTGGTTATTGTGCCTTCAAACAGATATGACGATTTCTTTAACAGCAAACTGACTAACGTAAATAACTGTAACTCATGTCCTTGTTTGTCCGTTTCGTAAAACATCTCATGAACCACTGAATGGATTTGATTTAAAACAGAATGTAATCACTGGTTGTATGTCTACAACTGATTACCTTTTGGAATCAATCTAATTCAGGGTAGTTGATCAACCTCAGTCAGTACAGAAATGGCTAGACAACTACTGAGTTTGTTGTGGTAGTAGCTGAGTCATTAACAGCTCATACTCTGAGCTCTAATACCTCTTGGTAGTTGGTAGATCTCAAAATTTCACAGATTATTTACAAGCTTTAACCCAACTGATTATAACATCTTTTTGTGCTCAGGAGTAAAGCTCCAAAATACAATAAGAGTTTTTATTTTTTGATGTTCTAGGGAGTTTTAATCAAACATTACACTGCTTTTAGGCATAAAAAGTAAACCTATCTGTCCACAAGTCTTGATTGTTAATTTTTTTAGGATGACAAAACAATTCATTCTTCTTTTCTGAACAAGGTACGCTCATGGTCCCGTGCCTCTTCAGTCCCAGCAGTATACAACCAGCCAGGATATCATCAACTCTGTCAGCTACATACAGCATGAGATGGCCAACTACAAAGCTAACCTCACTCAGGTTAGATTATTAAAAATCATAATAATATTAATTTATTTTATTTTTATTGTTGTTTTGTCTGAAAGTTGAAAATCGTGTTTTCACATATTCATTAGTTTAGACTAACTGAAGCACAAACCAAACATGTCTGATTGTTTGTGACACAAGTGGGAAGTCGTCAGTAGAAAGTGTTTTTGATGAGCTAAAACGTACACTTTAAATAATTTTTATGTAACATTAAAAAAAATACTTCCCACCTGAATCTCACTTTGCTTTAAGCTTTAAATTATTGATGATTGGGTAAATACTTGTTATCTTTAGTAACATATTTGGCAACAAATTCCTGTGTTAACATTAGTGGACTGTCTCTTGCTAAATAATTTCTCTTGATTTCACTTATTTTGTGTACTTTATTCCTGATGTAGAGCAAAAGGCTGAAACTAAAACTAGGATTTACAATAGTCATGTTTGCATGTTTTTGAATCTGAATCAGTTTCCCTGTGTTGTAAAATTATACTTTTAATTCATCTGTCAAACTAACTTCTTCATTTTAACTGGTATAAACAGTAAGCTGTGAATTGAAACCCTCCTTTTCCACACTGTGGAGTGGTAGCAGATTTTTAGTAATGCAATATGCCACGGGCTCGCTTGAATCACACACAAAAATACTTCATGCTAAAGCACTAATTACAGTAATTGTAAAGTGGCAAATATTCATTTTTGGCAATTTTCCTGACCATTATTTGTACACGATACGGTTTGGCCCAACCCTTCTCTGCTGTCCAAGTCTAATACTGTCTACAAATACAAACTGGATTAGAAAGTTCCTTAATTTTCTTTAAGTAGGAAAAGAAAATTAAATATACTTTTGACTGGTAAGGTTGTACTATATGAAATAACCTGGAATCCCTTTCTGTTCTACAGTAACAGCACAGGTTGTCAGATTATTCTGAACTGAGCACCGCAGTGATGAGTCTTGATGTGTGTATATATACTTGTATATAACGAATACTTGTATCTATTTTTCTTTCATAATCTGTAGAGGTAGGTGCCGGGGCAGAGTCTTTGTTTGTTGTTTAAATATGTGATTTACAAAAAAGACAGAAAAAGACAAACAGCTGAGTCAGGATTTTATTTAGACTGTTTCAGATTAAATTTTAGGTTGACAAAATTCCAGGCACTGATCCTCGAGTCCTAATTTTATTTCAGACAGCGAAAACAATTTGTCGTCTCAGGGCCCTTTAGAGCTGACTCTTTAGGTTTTGTAAGCTATTTAGAACGTTTAAAACACACTTCTGATTCTATTTTAGGGCTGCAGCTAACAGTTCTGTTTTAAAACCGATTAGTCTGCTTGCAGTCGTCTGACTTTTATTTTATAAACACTTTCTATGACTTCATTGATCGGTTAATATTAGTGTTTAATGCAAAAATCTTTTTGCAGGTGTTGTCCAGTGCAGTAGCTAGTTCTGCCATCGCGGCGCTCTCTCCAGGAGGTGTCCTCATGCAGCCCGTTGCACCGCAAGCCATAAACCGTAAGTGTGCGGTGCAAATCAAACTTTACTTCTTTTCATGACGCTGTTGTTGACCAGGCTCAAATAGTGAGGAGCAATGCAGTGAATTGTTACCTTTTTATTATCTCTATCTGAGAATGTAGTTAAGGAGAAGAGGTATTTCTAAACAATGATACAGAATTAGTTTTTACTCAACTGCATGTCAATATTGTTTGTTTTTTCAGAGATGGTACCCACAGAGATTCAAGGAGAGCTGAAACATCTTTATGTTGCTGCAGGAGAATTATTGAGGCACTTCTGGTCCTGTTTTCCTGTAAACACGCCATTTTTAGAAGAAAAGGTCACTTCAGTTCAGAAATTTATCCTACGTAAAATAATTAACTTTCAATATTTTAACTTCTTCGTCTCGTACTTTTTATTTACAGGTGATAAAAATGAAATCAAACCTCGAGAGATTTCAGATGACCAAGCTTCGTCCTTTTCAGGAAAAAATCCAGCGACAGTACTTGAGTACAAACGTAAGTCTCTGAGGTTTTCAGTGTCTCTGAAGCTTTCACCAGGTGGCACTCGTGTTTAATCAGTTTGATGTTCCCACAGCTTACAGGGCACTTGGAGGACATGTTGCAGGCTGCCTATAGCAAGTTCCACATCTGGCAAACCCGCAGGATGATGAGGAAAACCTGACCTGTGATCAGGAGCCAGAGAGAAGACTAGAGAGACTTTAATGTATGGATAAATGACTCATGAAGGTCCTCCGTGTTGTAAGAGGACCACAGCCCAATGGAACATAGTTCACTGGGGCTTAAAGAGGATATAGAGGGACGCTGCTACAACCTCAGACGTTCAGCAGAGAATGACTGCATCTCAGTCTCAAATAACATTTGTTTTGTTCTTTTCTTTGTGTTTTCTCTGTGGTTAAAGAGCTCTGCCTGTAAATGTTAAGCAGGACTTTTAAAATGACCAAATTTTTGCAAGAGGGCTCTCAGGACAACACACCGAGAGAAGAAGATGCAAGTAAAGGACGGTTAATGTTTCATCAGTGTGCAAAGCAGAGGAAAAACAGAAAGGGTGGCTCTGAGGCACAGTGAGCCCCTTTGAAAACATGGGTGGTATGTGGAAGTATTAAAGAAAATCTGAAAGAAGATGCAAATTTAGCAATACTGTAAAGACATTTCACACTTGCGTGCATTAGGGTGGCTCAAATGAAACTGTCACCGGTTTATAATGTCTGCACTACCTGTCTGCACTGAAGAGGAAGACAAATTAGAAAATTAAAGTGAGGTATTTGTCCATGCTGATTTATATTCCAAATGCAGTATTTCATTCAACCTCTTTATCTGCAACTAAGCCTTTTGGTGTTTAGTTCAGTAATCATTTATTACAGTTTATTATCCGAGAGGTGTCGACTATCTGCTTTTGTACATTATAAACTACAGCATTCAAACCTGTTTGCTTGTTTGTTTTCTTTGTGAGCAGCTGGTTTCAGTTTTCCTGCAGACAAACCTGAGCATCCAGAGGAAGCTGCTTACAGGAAGTGAACTCACATCAGCTGACAGCAGCTGTCACGGGTCGCCTGGCTGCAGTCAGAAACGAGTCAGTCCGACCGCTGACTTTCTCCTCAAACCACCCCACATAAGTAAGGATGTAGAACAGGGGTTTGGTGTTTTTTTTGTTTTTTTTGCAGGTGGTAATGCTGACGAGGTACTCTGTATATCCGGTGAGTTTCAGCTGAGTTTTAGCTCTCCTGTTAGCATGTTGGCTAGGTTATTAAGCGATTTTTGAATGGCGCGAGTTGAAACTGAAAGCTCCTCAGGCATATATTTAGAGGGCGTCATTTATAAGAAAATGTTTAATTGTTAATTTTACATGGTGTCGTTGGTTTATTTATTTTTATTGAAATGTTAGCATCAGCCCTAACAGACCAGTCTCGTGACGCCAGCTGCCATGATTGATTAATCGTGGCTGCTGGCTTTCTACCAGCAGCTACTTGACACTGTTTTCAAAAAACTGTATCGTACAGACAATAATATAGTTTTTCAAGAAGAAAACGTTTATCTTTTGGTGAGTTTCGGGCAAAACATCTGTGGTGAAAGTGTTTCTGTGGGATTCTGCTACTTTTACGTCAGTTTAAAGGTCAGTGGAGTAAGTAAATACACACACTTTACTACAGATTTATAGTGTTTAAGTTAATTTTTAAATGGTGTTCAATTTTCCCAAAGGAAATAATATACTTGACATATAGCAATTTATGTACAAATAAAGCTTTTTATAACATGTTTGCTTGCAAACTACTGTATGAATCATTACTGAAGAGAAGTGTTGAAAATAATTGTAGTTTAGTAAAAGGTTGCTTTCACATACTTTTGTACTTGTAAAACAGTTGTGTGAAGCTTTTTAGTTTTAAATTGAAGGCTTGAACAGATCATTGGGCTGTTGTCATTCACCGTTATACATTTTTTTTAGTTAAAAAATCCAAATTGATTTAAAGTTTCCAGATTTTTTCCAAGATGTTAAAGAATGTAACCCCCCCCCCCCCCCCCAAAAAAAGACCAATTTAAACTATATTCAAAAATTTACTTTTGCTTAAAAAATGCAGAAAAACTATAAATGATCCCAATAATCGTCTGTTTATTTTTTAGAAACTGACTAGCATTTTTGGTACTTCATGATGACAATTGTATATTTTGTTTAAAAGCAGAACTTGTAGCTTTTTGTATTGTCATTTAGAGTGGAAGGCTCTTCAAGAGGTACAAAATGTGGCTTCATACAGAACATTTAGCATCTAATATGATGCAAGATGCAGAAGATTAACTACAACTTAACTATTACAGCTAAGCTTAATAGAAAAAGGCTTTTTGATACCAAGCTTTCAGTAATGATTGCTTGTGAAAAAGGGTGTGACACTCGGAGTGTTGTTCTTCCCAAAGTATTTCTCAAGATAACACAATTGCAAAAGAGAAAATCCTTCTCATCCAGGCCTTATCATGAGTAACTTTTACACACCTTAAAACATTCAGTTTCAGTTTTTGATGTATTTTAGTAACAGTTTGATGCTTGCATCAAGTTAGTCCTCCTCAAAGCAAAATCATCCAAGTAATGAAGTGTGAACAAATACAGTCTCACAAGTCAAAACTTGCACCTTCTGTAATTCTGAGAAGATTCGTTTTGTTGTGTTTTGAAGAACTTTGAAAAAACGATTCAGTTAAAAGTGTGGAGGAACATTAAAGTGAGGATAGCAAAGCTTCAGTTTCACTTCTGCTTTCATGAATTCATGTGGAACCACAACCAGTAAAAAGGGGGTTTCAGCCAAACTTTACAAACTTAGTGTGTCCTGCCTGGTCTATTTATATTAGAAATAACCTGTTTTTTTCTTAACAGAACCTACTTTTTAAAATACTGGTTGGAATGAAGAGCCCTTTTATCAATTTTACATTAATTTTGTTAATTTTGATTATTTTATTGATTTCAGTTTCCTCCCTCATGCTGGCAATAAAAAAGAAAATTCACAAAACTTTACCAAATTATAAGCTGCTGTGAGGTTTTTTACACCAGATGGTTTTACAAGAGCTGATGAAGTGTGTTCTGGCTGCAGCGTAAAGGGAAGTCATGACGGATCAGTTTAGGATCTGAGGTGCCATTGGGGAAGTCATCAAATCCAAGTTCCAAAAATGTTTACGTTTTGCTCATTTCTGCTCTCTTGTTTAGCTGTTGTTGGAAGACGGGTGAAGATGCCTCTGATACCAGCTGTTCCAGAGAACCACAGCCACGTCCTGGCAGAGTTTGACTGCCTCGATCCGCTTCTTTCTGCTTTGCGCCTAGACTCAGGCAGGCTCAAGGTAGGCCCTGCCGTCACATCTGAAGGGTTTATAGTAGCCTGTTGACATCTTAGTTAGAAGAAAGTTATAAAACATCCTGTAACATTTTTTTATAACCTCTGACAGCTGCTGTGAAACATGTGGGTAAACATAAAAGTTAATCACGCTGTAAGAATTGTCTTTAAACTACATATTATTTGACTTTTTTAATGTGTTTAAGTGTACCTGTCTGGCTGTGTCGAGGAAGTGGCTTGCACTGGGAACATCAGCTGGAGGGTTGCATCTGATTCAGAAAGAGGGCTGGAAACAGAGGCTCATCCTCACCCACAAGGTGAGACTGAAGTCCTGCGGGAACTGTTGATCTCATAAAGGATGTGAAAGCACATTAAATGAGTTGAAGTGTTTGTATGAAGATTATCCCTGTGAGAGCTGCTGCTTCACAATAAGGGCTCTGTTTGTTTTAGGAGGGGTCCATCACTCAGGTGGCGTGTTGCCCACATGATGAGGATTTTGTTGCAGTCGCCACAAGGTGAGAATTGGTTCATAAAGTTAAACAAAACGGTTATTTTTTCTGAATAAAAATACATCATTTTGTCTTTTTCCTTCTTATCTCTGTGTTTTGTTGGTGGCGGTCTGTGCTCGTCCAGTCAGGGTCTGGTGGTGGTGTGGGAGCTGCAGCTGGAGCGGCGAGGCCGTCCCGAACGAGTCAGCCTCTCCTGGGAGCACAGAGGTCACAGCATCACTTCCCTCTGCTGGGACACCAGCGCACTCAGAGTTTTTGTTGGGGACTCTGCAGGCAAAGTGTCTTACCTGCGAGCAGGATCCTCAAAACTGGGGAAGGTAGAAGCCGTGAAGAAACTTAATGTCATTTGACCATTGGTGATTATTTAAACATCTTTTTTTTTGTCTCTAGGGGTCAGCGTTTGTGATCTTCCCCATTCAGACAGTCACCACTGTTGACTCCAAGGTGGTCCAGTTGGGGTACCAAGATGGCCGCCTGCTTGTGTCTTCTCTGAGTCGCTGCTACCTCTGCGACACCGAGAAGTAAGTATATGTGAGACCCTGTTTGGATTGTGTCTGTAATAATGCCAATAATTGTCTCAATGAAGGTTTCCTTTAAGAAAATAACAAATTTGTTTTAAGAACATGCGCCAGTAAATAAACAAGACAGTAAATAAAAGAATCGAATCAGGGGTTTTCCTATCTTTGTCTGCTTTTAGGGAGAAATTCTGGCGTGTTGGAAACAAGGAGCGTGACGGAGAATATGGAGCCTGTTTTTTCCCTCAGAACAAGGGGTTATTGGTGGGTCAGCCTCCACTGCTGTACTGTGCCCGGCCAGGGTCTCGAATATGGGAGGCTAGCTTTAACGGCGAGGTTCTGAGCACTCATCAGTTCAAACAACTACTGGCATGTCCCCCCCTACCTCTCATCACTTTCAGGTAAGCTGCGCTCTCACCTAATCAAAGCCAATAAAACACCAAGACTCATAATTTACTTTTGCTTTTTTTTTTTCTACAGAAATGAGCCAAACTACAATCCAGCACAGAAGAGTCCACAGTCTCTCACATTTTCTAAACTGCTTTATTTGGGGTAAAAAGTGTTTAAACTTGAAGCTGAATTGTTGCACTGAACATGACTGAATCAAGATTTTATGTTTGGACGCAGAGACCAAAACCTGTTGACTTGGACGGATTCAGCCATTTATATCTTTACACCTCAGAATGGACAAGTTCTGCTGTGGGCTGAAGTTAAAGGTGAAGTTAAACTTCAGCAGCAAACTTCAAAATGAACACAGCCGACAAAGTTTAATTCATAAACTTTTACCTTTTCACTCAACAATTACATTTTTTTAAACTATTTTGATAAATATCAAATCACCGATAATTAAATTTTTCTTTTCGTCCTTATAAACCTGCTTATATTTTGTCTTGTTTTTCAGACGTGGCTGATGTTGCAATCCACCGCGGTGAGCTGTTCTGTCTCCACAGCAGCGGGCGTCTGTCCCACCTGTCCTTGGTGTCTGCGGAGCGTTGTGTGGAGCGTCTGCTGCGGCGTGAGTCTTGGACTCTCGCTGCCTCCGTCTGCTGCATGTTCCAGCACGCCATCATTACCAGCAGGGTAAGAAGCTAACTGACCTCATCTTTGTGCACAGTGATACTCACGTCCTCAACTCTCCTGCCTTTAAGCATACATTGTGGTTAAGACCACTTGTGTGTCTAAAACATAAAAGTCTGAACTTTACCTGCTCATAGATACAGGCAATGTTCTGTGAATACATAGATTATAAAAAACATCTGTATTAAAATGTTTTTCTTTTTAATTCAGGCGCGGAAGTCCATTCCTATGGACCGCCTCGAACACCTGAAGTCTCAGCTCAGCTCCAGCACAAACTCTGAGCTGATCAGCCAGCTGGAGGAAGTGATCGCAAGGCTGGAGCCACCGGACTCTGCGTCCAGCAGCCGGAGAAGCAGCATATCCTCACATGTAAGGGGTAAACACAGGACCTGTCAAAAGTTTGAACACACCCTCTTATTCAATGTTCTTATTCTTTGACACCAAAGTCATTCAGACTATGAAGGAACACCTTCTGTAAAGAAACATGTAGCAAACCCAAAAGTGCCAAACAAAACAAAATATGCCCCAGATTGAAGACCAGTCAAAGTCCCGTTGCTCTGACCACAGACTGCACAGTCCCAGTATTCTTTGGAACTCCTTCAAGTCTGTTGGAAAACCGGTCCAGGTGATTACAGAACCTCATGAAGCTGATTGAGAGAAAGGCAGATGTGTTCACAGCTGTAATAAAAACAAAAGGTCCCACCTTGAAAAATCCAAAACGTGTTCTGGTTTGTTCAACACCTCCCAAGTTTACATGGCTCCTTCTGTGTTCCTTCATAGTCTGGATGACCCCAGTACCACCCCACAATGTAGGGAAAATAAAGAGAAACATAAAAACATTGAATGAGAAAGCGTGTCCAAACTTTTGTCTGTCAGTGTATGTTTTTCTAATTAGATTATTTTCAAAATAAGAGTTTTTCAGATGAACATTTAAGAGTTGATGATGAGGTTGTTTATTGTGGTTGCTCTTTAGCTAATGATAAGATGCCTTAACACAATATAGGACACAAATATTACTGTAATTTATTTTTCTTAATGATTAAACTTGTGAATTTGTTCACATCCAGCTAATACTTCATAGCTCTAAAACTCTAAGCTCTAAAAAATTTTGTACAAAAGTAAATCATTAGGTAATGAGTAGATTTTCTTTCCATCATTCTGGACACGTAATAAATGAGTAAAGTGATGACATTTACATCCTTATCTAGGAGAGTTTTAACGTCCTGGACTGTGGAATCTATCGAGTGATCAGTCGCAGAGGAAGTCAGTCCGACGAGGAGACAAACTCCCTCATCAATCACTCCACGTCAGAGGAGGAGCGGCTCAAAGACTTCAGCTTTGTGCAGGAGGAGGATCAGGTGGATCATGGTGAGAAGCACTAATGTTAATTTTATTTTCACTGCCATTTTACCAAACGTTCACTTTCTTTTTGAATAACCCAGTTCAAATGAAGAAAAATGTCTTGTAGAAGTAAAGGTGTAAGATTTTCACCTCAATGTAGTTAACATTCTTTGCACCAAGTCATTAAAAAAACAGCATTCTGTAAAAGTAGCCTCTAACATCAACAGTACATTTAATCTACAAATTTTGTATTTTTTTTCTTGTTTCTTTATCTTTTTACTGCCGTTCTCTTTGTGTTTTCACTCTCTAAATCTACCTGATGTTTGTTTAAAGCAGGACTAAACTTCCTTCCTGCTCCTGAGTTCAGTGGTAAAAAAGAGTGAAGTTATTTTCAGTTGAACACTTAAAAACATCAAATTTTAAAAACAGAAATGACAAAATTATTTGATTGGTAACATTTTTAGCATTTCAAAGTGACTGATGATAATTTAACTCTTTGACGCTCTCTGTTGTGATGGAAAAGCATTTAATCGTATGTGTTGATTTGCTGCTGAACCACTGGATTTGCTTTAAAAAATTATTTGCTTCACAAAAACAACCTTCACTTTGTCGAATTGTTGACGATTTTCCTCTCTGTTCCATTGCATCACACATTCGTGTTTGGTTTTGTTTCGTGCTGCATTTGATTTTCAGTCTCTTCACAACCTACAGTCTTGCCTCGCTTTGGCTTTCTGTCCCAGGCTTCTCGTCATTTTCCTCCAGTACTCCATCCATCTGTGTTTTTCCTCCCACTCCTGCCCCTCATCTTCACTCAGATCCACAGAGCAGCGAGCGCGCGGAGGCCGATCGATCGGATCAAGGCCTGCAGTTCCACCTCCCGCTCTCGTTCCGCCCCAAGCCGCCCCGCATCGCACTGCAGGCCGTCAAAGACAGGTGAATGAAAACAAAACAAACGAATGGCTCCACAGCCACTTTGCTTAAATTATACATGATGTTTTTATGGTTTTGGGGCAGTATCATGTATTTTCCAGGCACATAGTTCAATTCTTTATCACAATCAAGTAACTATGTTACCTTCAGTTGTTATAAAAATGCTGCAGCTGTCAAAAATAAATGTGATTTTTTTATCATAGTCAATCTTAAAGCTTTGAAATTGACCTCTGTCTCTTTAAAAACCTCTTACCATTTCTGACATTCCTACTTCAGCACATCTTCACAACAATACTTCATGGCGTTTACAACCTGCAACTTTTTGTGGGAGAAAAGTCCATCTATTTTTGACAAGCTGTGTTGTTTTAGGAATCCTAAAAAGAGGGTAGTCTACTTGGCATCCAAAAATGCATTTCCTTAATTAAGACATTTTTTTGTAATACGAGAAGGACTGAACTGAGAAATGGTTGGAATTACATGATCAACAGACGTGCAGTTCCAACAGGTGTTTGCTAGTTGTTGCTGCCACTAGTGGTGGAGCAGTGTAGGGGAGGGGTGCTCTGTGGGACGGGATCTCAGCTGCAGACTGAGCTCCAGGGAGGAGCTTTGGGTAAATGGGCGGTGCTTTGTACTAATAAGCGTTTAGGCAGCTCCACATGGCTACCACAGGAGATTCAAGGATTTCTCAAATATGCATGAAAAAGTCAAAGCAACATTCTTGGTATGTTTTGGATGAGGGATTGAGGGATTGAAGGAATGACATAACTTGATGTAAAGCTCAAAAAGTCAATTTGAATTATACTTTATTGATTCCAAGTGGAGATTACAGATTTTGCATAATATTTCATATTGTGGATTGAAACTAAAAGTGCAGCTGCACTCTCAGGTGACTCACTTCTCTTTTCTACTAAAACCCACATCTTTGCATCGACCAGTTGTCTCCTGTTTTATCTCAGAACAATATTCATTTGAATGACACGGCCGTACTGATTTTTTGTTGTTGTTAAATTGTAAGAACAGTTTAACCAAACTTCACGCGGCTGCAGTTATTAGATTGGTTTTTTTTCCCTTCTTTTGTCCATCAGTGTTTCCAGTTTTGTCAAGAAGACAACAGAAAAGATCAATACCCTCCAGATGAACTCTGAGCTCCGGCAGCGGCCTGAATACAAAGAGAGCGGACAGAATGAGACCATCTCCAGCACAACGTCCTACTCAGAGGAAATGGAGAACGAGTAAGTGCAGACTTTTAAATAAAAAATGTCTGTTATTAAAATGAGATTAAATTCATATGTTGTGATTGCAGCTGTAAGGAAGAGAAGTGATGTTTTTAATTTACTTTTATTTTTGTTTAATATGCCACCAAAAGTTGACAAAATAAAACCCAATAATGATATTTTTCCTCACAGACTTTGTAATGAAGGATTTAACCCTGAGGCTGATATGCAAGAACTTCGCACAGCGACAGAGAAAGCTGTGTAAGGACCCCACAGTAATGTTTTTGGGTTTTTTTTTTTTTTTACTTTAAACTTCATGCTTTTGTTTAGATGTTAATGTTTTTCCAACATCAGCTCACAGATACAAGACCCTTTGGTGCTACTTGATCCAGTTTGCCTCAGAGAAGCTCTGCAGGAGTGGCTGCAGGTTCTGGAGCGAGTCCTCGGACCTGATGCAACCGACTCAAACCTGGATGGATCAGGAGAGGACAGATGGGAGCAGGATTATCCAAACCCCTGCACAGAGCAACAAGGAGAATCCACAGAGATTGTTCCAGAAGAGACAAAAGCATCTCCTGAAATTGGAAAAAATAGTGAGCGCCAGCTGACATCAGACTCTGCTGAAAACATCACGTCATGCAGGAGTTGTCTGGAGCCCGTCCGAGTGGTGTCCCCTGAACCCGTTCCATCAGACCTGTCGGCTGATCTCACTGAGCTGGCCACTCTCTACACTGAGCTGAGCTGCTTCAGGAACCAGAACGAAGCGCTCGGATGCTTGGCTTTCCTGCGGCGCTACTTCTTTCTGCTGGACCAGGAGCGTGTGAGGAGGATGTGTCTGCTGTGTTATCAGGAGCAGCCTGAGATGATGAGCTCCTTCACTGACGCCATGCTGGGTCAGAAACTTCTGTCTGTAACCTATTAGGGCTGGGCAGTGAAACAATAACAATATATATCGCGACAGACACATGATCAATATTAATAAACGCATGATAAATTTTACATTTTGTTCTGTCTTTTCAGAGCTCACTCTGTCCAGCAAGGTGGTGGAGGTTATTCATAAGGGCGATTTGCTGAAATCTCTGCGAAGTCTGAGGGAACTCCAAGCCTGGGGTGCACCTCATCTCCTCGCTCACCTGCACAGGTCAGCCCGCCAAGTTCTGTCCAACACATCAACACATCAAATGGAGTTTGTTTGGTTAATGGTTGATAATAAAACAAGGAAAGTGCGTTCTGAAGTGGACGCTGGAAAATTTTACAAATTCTTTTAAAAAACCTGCTCTTTTAAAATGTTCATGTAAATTTAATTTATGTGAACATTTGAAACCGATATTTAAGCTACAACAAAAACATCTTTTCAGTGATGTACCGACTGAAACAAAGGAATGTTCTGTATAATCCAGGCTGTATGAGAAGCACGGCGAGGCGGCTGTTCGCTCGTTTTCCCAGTTCTATCCAACAATAACTCCTGCTGATGTGATGACGATGGCTCAGCAAAGCCACTTCCTGCCATATCTGGATAATCTGGTCCAGTCTCGAGCTGAGGAGCACAGGTACGTCGTCAGACCCGTTTTATGTGAAAACATCAAAGGTACAGAAATTCTCTTTATTACAAAACTTTTTTTTTTTCCTGTTAGGTTGTCATTTCTTCAGTCCCTTCTTGAACCTGAATCACTGAGGCATAATTGGCTGGAGCTGGCTCTTACCCACGATGCTCCTCAACACTGCGATACTCTGACTCCTGACGGACAGCCCAGGTGTTACTCTGCAGTGTGTGGACAAAATGCAAAATATCCCTTTTTTTTAATAGCCTTTTTAGCTGCGTGTGCAGTGAAAGTTAACGGAGTATATGAAACTAAACGTGTGTGTCTTGCTGCAGGTGGCACTCGCACTGTTTCAGTTGGGGTTACAGACGTCTTTTGTCCTTGCTGACTCGTCTTCCTGCAGATCTTTCATCTAAGGAGAAGATGGCGGAGACCTGCCGCAGTCATGGGTATTTCAGGGTTTTTTTTTGTATAAACCAAGCTGCTTGTGTTGTTACAAACCATTTACTATATATAATGCATATCCGTGCAGGTACTGGACCGGCTACCTCTACCTCTGCAAGGAGCTGCAGCGTCGCACAGAAGCGTTTTCCACCATCTGCCAGCTGGATGACATCAGTCTGCTGGAAGAACCTGATGGTAAAACTGTTCCCACAGATACACCAGAGATGATTTTAAAGATCTCTTAATAGTTTTAAAGGAATCCAAAATTACTTGTAACATTTGACATTATTTGATAAACATTTACATGTACATGTTGGTACATAGCTGAGCAAAATACTTGCAAAAAATTCCAGAATAAAAGTCTGAGTCAGTAGTTGCGTTTCCATTGACCATGAAAATGCGCAAATTAAAATTTCGAAAGTAAATTTGCTTAATGGAAACACGTCAATTTTGAAGAAACTTCCCTTTTTCAACAAATTTATTTTACGCTAGGATGAGGTGTTTTTTCAGCCATATCGAAATTGGTTTATTTCGCAAAACTGCAATGGAAACACTTTTTTCGCATTACGGGAGTCACGTGATCAACCGGCTGTTTCTATTGGCGAAAAAGACGACAACAATTCTAGTGTTGAATCCACAGCACTTCTGTAAACTCACCG